>CM024640.1:28470924-29670924 GCA_014182715.1 Eucalyptus cloeziana
AAATCGTTATGATACAAATGTTATGTTCACTAGCATCATGATTCTTTCATCACTACTTTTTAAAATTGAATCGTTTGTCTCACTTCATCTATAACATGATTTTCATTAGTGAAGCTGCTTTCAATACGAGCTTCGTTAGTCTAAACGATATTAATGTAAAAAATTAAGTATTGTATATCTATATATATTAACAAATATAAATTAAGTATCAGCTCAACGAATATCTCTTAGTTTCATGCAATCAAAGGCAGAGATTAATGATTCTTTTCTCTATAAGTATGTGTTAATCATTTTTACAAATCCTAAAATAATCGGAAGCTCAAAGTATATTAGATAATTACATTTCCTATTTTTGAGTTCTTAAATTTCTTTTATTTGGGTACAACATCAACCAAAATTTTTTCTTTGGCTGAGAATGTAATATCCGTTATTTTAAAACTCACAAGTGAATCTTGCATATATTACTATTATCCAAATATAATCACTTTGATTTGTTTTCAAAAAAAAAAAGAACTCATCTTGCTCCTTTTTAGAATAGTGGAAAAATCCCACCAATTCGTTGACAGAAAATCTGAAACTGGCAGTTTCATCTTGCTCCCCATAGCGTGATGTTAGCCACAAGTTTTCAACAATGAAACTCGTGGCTAACATCATCGCCATGCGTGGAGTTCAATTTATAGGCGTTCAAAGAGGAAAAAGAACTCATCTTGCCCGAATGGTAGCTTTCAACAATGAAACTTGTGGCTAACATCACGCCGTCCATTTTGTAAATTGACCGTACGGTCATGTACCGTTTTCCACATGGGTAAAATGCCACACCCGAAATATTCAGAGCCCATTTCCGCATGTATTTTAGAGAAGTAAACAAAATTAGTAGAAAGTAGAAAGCCAACTCCAACTCCAACTCCAACTCCAACTCCACTCTCCAGTCTGCAATGAAATGGCCACCAACTTGTTGACGAGTAAGGCCAAATTGGGTCCACTGAAGTCTCTCTCTCTCTCTCTCTCTCTCTCTCTCTTTCTCTCTCTCTCGTACATATAATGTTAGAATCCAATGAAGATGCATCCATTTGATGATGATGATGAATATAATGATCGGTCGACTTGGTCCTCGATAGTCATCTTGAACTTGGGCCAACACGTGTTTTGTGTTGTCCGGATAATATCTCTGGGACGGTGCGGGCATGGCAACAAGTCGACAAAGACGGGGGTTGAGGCGTTTTTCCTCCGACTGATTGCTCGCTCTCCCAGTCTCTCAACCCCCGCAGATTAACCACTGTTTTTCTTTTGGTGGTGGGGCGGGGGGGAACTCCCACGCATGGCGATGGCGGTTCCTATAGCCCTCCAAACGCCTATAAATACCGACCCTCCCTTCACCAACCCTGCACACCAAAACCTCTCGCATGTTCATCCTCTTCACCATTCGAAACCCTGAAATTTTTTTCCCTTTTATATAGTGAGAAAGGTCTTGATCCCAAGAAGACATGGAATCTTCGCCCGAAGAAGAAGAAGGGGCAAGCCTATCCCCCCTCCTAGTCGAGGTAATGGGATTCTTCAGTGCAAAGATAATTGATCCTCGATGAAGCGAACACACATATAGAGTCATATTCGCACCTTGGGATAACATAGCTTCATATATATTTCATGTGGTTATGATACAAGGTTATGCCTAAGAGATGATTTTTCAGTTGGAAGACGAAGATTTTCGTGTTTATTACTTTAGTTCTCTTTACTTCGCATATTTTCTACGTGGTGATGATTCGAGCTGTTCTTGATGGGAAAATTTCCAAAAAGTCCTAAACATATGTGCATTTTGCTTAATTCAATCATAAACTTTTTAATCTTGCCAATTCAATTTAAACCTTCACTTCTTGCCAATTGAATCCATCCTACTAATTTTTATCTAAAGTGCGACGTGGACTTTAAGCGGTATCATTTAGGATTATCGGAGACGATATGGATAATTTTTAATAATATATCAATATTTTTTTGAATTTTATTATTTTTCTTTCTTTTCTGTTTTGCTTTATTCTTTTCCTATTGCTGGTGGCTAACCGTCGGCGGCTAACCGTCGGCCACAGGCGACGGCCAGCCGACTGGCCTTACTCAAGCTAAGGCGGTCTTGTCGAGTGTTGGCAAGCGATGGTGACACCAGGCAAGTGTCAACCTCACCAGATCAGCAAGGGAGCCCTCATCGGGGCTCACCCAAGTGAGTGTTGGCCTCACCTAGGCTAGATTTGGTAAGGCCGACCCGCCCTGCGCTAGACAACTCCTCACTGGCGTCGCCATCGCTCAATCAAAGCCCAACAAGGCCACCCTAGCTTGAGCGAGGGTCAGCCTCCCCAGATCTGGCCTAAGCGAGGGCCGACCTCACCAGATCCGGCCTAGGCAAGGGCCACCTCGCCCAATTGGGCCAAAAAATACGGAAAAGAAGAAAGAAAAAGGAAAATAAAAATAAAAACTCAAAAAATTATTAAAATATTATTAAAAATTATCCACGTATCGGCGTTGGCGATCTTAAAGTGGCATTGTCGATGTTCATGTTAACGATTTCCAACTAAAATTAGCCAGATAGACTAACGATTAAAAACAAAAGGTTTAGAACTCTTTTCTCTCTCTTTCCCTCTTTAAACCTTTTCGTCTATTCCACTTCTTGGACGGGAGGGATTTGATCTAGATCTCTCCCTCCCTCCCAGTTCATTTTCCTTTGTTTCTTTCTTAATTCTCCTAATCTAGTTTTAGATTTGAGACTTTTGTTTTCCCAATCTTATATCTGAGAGCTTTTCCCTCCTATCTAATATTAAATTTTGGAGTTTTAATGAATAAGTGCTCCACCTCCAGTTTCAATGATGTTCCAAACAGTTTCCGTGTCAACTCTGTGTTCATTCAACATATTTTCATACAAAGTTTTGGCACTTTGCATTAGCCACAACAGTCGCTTTCACAAGTATTAGATATGAGATTTTTCAACATGCTTGTGTTGTCTTTATGTGGTGATGGTGTTGGGGAGGCCGAACCTAGGCACGTACCGCTAAAAGGTAAAGCCATAATTACATATGGAGATCTCGACGTATACTTATCACTAATAATGCTATGTGATTTAGTGACTAGCCGTTGATCCTTTCACTTACATCCCGTTACAAATCTGTCCTTAAAGGACAAGCTTGTGATGATCTCTGTCAACCATGTTCTAATGAAACACCTTGATTTCTTATCTTTTTTTGTTTATTTTATTTTGTCTCTGTGACTTTTGAGATTCCCTTTCATGTATCAGTTTGGTAATGAACGGAAATTTCTTTTTGATAAAAAAAAAATGTTTAGGACTTAATTGGCAAAATTAAAAAGTTTAGGACTGAATTAACAAAAGTGTAATAAATTTAGAACTTTTTAACAATGTTCCGTTCTTAATTGTTATGCTATCTAATCTTGTTTTTCCTTTTTCTTGTGAGTAACTTTCCAAGATTTTGTGTTTGTGTGTGTAAAGATCCTTTTATCCTTTCATTTTTTATCTTATTGCTAGTTAAAAAAGAAAGGAACTAAAGATGCAATATCATACACTTTTCCTATATCCATGGTAACATCCTTCTGAAAAAGTGAACTAGTTTGTGCTCTTTATTCATATCTTCTTTGCTGCCTTCACGGTTCACTTGACATATAATAAAAGACACTTGTTTAAGTTAATCTTCTTAAATTTGCAGGAGGAGCTTCGCCCCAGCATCCGGAATACTCATTTGAGCAAAGAAATAGATAGCCATTTTGGGAATCGATGGATTAAAATAATTATTTCATGAAGGACCTCGACCTCGGACCATCATGTTACCCAAAAGGGATGGTCGATCCTAGGTGGCATCTGACAATTTATAATTGCTTTTCATTGAAAAGCAGCTCCATAGAATGTGAAGAACGAGCTCCTAAAGCCCATAACCTATATGGTCCAGTTATGATTGCTTCCTCATTCTAATGATTGTTCAATAGGTGATACTCGTACATGAGATTTCATGTAAAAGAAAAGTAACTTCCTATATCAACAAAAGTATTTTGTTGTACAGTCTCCTTTTTTGGGTTTAAATTATTATTTCACCATTGAATCATACAATTTTTTAGAATTGATTATTTTGTAAATTTGAAGAATCCGATATTCTTCCATACATATTAAAACGGTAAAGAGAAACCAAACCATTGTTAATTTTTTTTTTTTTTTAAAAAGGCTTTGATAACCGTGATGGTCGAGCAATCAACAGAACTCGCCATCTTTTCACAAAACAAAACTTAAAAACAATGATCATGAAATAATCCAAAGCCGACACGCAGGTCCCTATATTTCTAACATGCCGTCCTACCGCTTCGTACCCTTCTCCGTGCTGGGAGGCATCGCGAGCTGTCTCTGCCTTTCCATGTTACCGTGCCAACCTATTCCAATTCCGAACCCGTCACCAGATTAGTTCAGAGATGCGAGAACATCACATTTTCACAACAAAATTTGAAATTTCCAAAACAAGCAGTACCGTCATGCGATGTCCCATATATCAAAATGTATACATGGCACACCTACCAATTTTCCTCCAAAACCATTGCTCGTGGAAATATAGATTTCATTGAAAGCTTTGTATGAACTATAATAATTAAAACGAGAGAGAGAGAGAGAGAGAGAGAGAGAGAGAGAGAGAGAGCCAAGGCTCTTGAGATATATGTACTCTTGGCAAAGGGCACATTCCTCGCAGCAACAGTGGACGCAGCAATCGGTGCACGGCCTCTCTTGCAGGAAGTATTGCCCTCTCAACTTCAACCGGTAGAAGCACGAATACATGCACGGACACCCCGTCACGCACATTATCAGCGCGTACAGTGCGCTGCTCACCCCGCACGCTGCATGCCCATATGCAAAGAACATATATCATCTAGATTTAGATTACCACATATTACCATAACAAGCTTGAAGCGTACGAATCATACCCTTTCCTTTCAATGCTCAATTTACTATGCATTGTGCGGCCTGTGTATAAATTTAGTTCGCATCAATGAATGCCATTCGTATTTTGAAGGATATTCTTTTTGTAGCAAAATCAATCAAACATATAGATGCCAGTTTCGAGAGAAAGCTTTGGGGGACCAAGACATGATATTTGGGTAGTAGATTGCAAAGTGAAAATCTGCCTTTCCGGCGACTAACAAGTTGACCCCCTATCGACCATTTATGCGATTCTCCCAAATGTAATGCACGCACACCAACATCTTAAGCAACCTGCATCGGACATTGAATTTACAGATTATTAGTCCACTCGTTACTGGCAAATAAAGTCACACGTTAGTTGCAAATATGCTACTTCCTTGCTTTGACACATCCATAGATCGTGTTCTAGCCTAAGGCATGGTAATTGGTAGTGTATTGGATCACACGCCTTTCTCCACACTCACCCTCCCTATTAGATACCTCGGTGTCCCATTTGATACACGAAGGCTCACGCACGCGGATTGTAAGGGCCAAACGGAAAAGATAGTCTAGAAAATAGATGGATTGGGGCATGGATCAAATCGTCTATGCAGAGACTTCAATTGGCCAAGTCAGTACTTTCTTATATTTGCACTTACTGGATGCAAATGTTTCTCCTCCCAAAGCAAACTATCTACAAGATTGAAAAGAAGATTAGGCAATTCTTATGGGCAGGAAATGCTGAAACTCACAGATCTCACAAAGTTGCATGGAATGTAGTATGCTCACCAAAAAGGAAGGGAGGACTCGGCCTGTTCGATTTGAAACTCTAAAATAAAGTATTGATAGGTCACATGCTTTGGAGCCTCATCAATCTTCCATCCTCATCCTTGTGGAGTACTTGGGTTCATCATATGAGGTACTCCCGTTGTGCAACTCGACATAGATGGCAAAGTATAGCTTGGAGTTCGTGATGTATTCTCAAGCTAAGACATGTATTCTCAAGCTAAGACTTGCTTTAATGCCTATTATCTCTAGCCAAACATACTGTTGCAAAGAGATATACAAGGAATTGAGACAATTGGACCGGTTGTGGACTGGTATCAATTAATTTGGACCAACGGTATTAGCAAGCATAATTTTATTTGTTGGTTCGTTTGTAGAGATAGACTACCAACAGTAGTAGTCATATCAAAGTGGTTATCTTCACTAAATACTAAGTGTGACTTTTGTATGAGTGGTACAGAAAATAGAAACCACTTATTCTTTGAGTACATCTGGACAAGTAGTGTATGGCATAGTATTTTGGCACAAAATGGAATTTGGCATTATGTAAGAGGTTTGAACTTAGAACTTCGATGGATGATTGGGGCCACCAAGGGCAAAAACTTGGAGGCGAGACTTCTCAAGCTGTCTTTTTAGCGACAATCTATTGCATCTGGATAAATGCAACTGTGGACGGTTCCAGAACACATCAATTGAGCCTCATCTTTTGTTGGTTAGGATTCGCAAGGGTATAAGAGGTAAGGCGTCACTTTACCTAAAGTGTAGGCCTTCCTAGGCAAATGTTTTATTAGCTACTATATGGAGACTTCCTTCCTCAATCTTCTTGTATAATTAGCTTCTGTGAAATGCTAGGGGATTCCTTTAAACTTTTCTACCTCATCTGATTAATGATATTCACATATTTACTCCCAAAAAAAAAAAAATGTAAGTTATATTTTGATGGTAACATACCCCAAATAGTCAAAAGTCCGCTTATGTGCTTCTAATATATGCAAATTCGAAAATAGGCTTAAATTCACACGAATTTGGACTACAGCCCTCGGGCAAAATGGAGGGAAGAATGCATTTGACTGCTTAACATGAGATTTTTCGTGGTTTGTTCGGAAAAGAAGAATGGTAGTGTCTTCTGGAGTAAAGAAATGTTTTGCAGACTCGCGAACACCAAGAGTAGGTGTTCAAACTTCAAATTAGAATGGCGTTGAAGAAATACGAACAACTGCTGAAGTCGTCGCAACGGTTGCAAAGGCCGGTGGACCAAGGGGCTGGAGACGATGAAGGATTGGCCGAAAAGCTGCCGGAACTGATCGGGGCTGGTTCTTCCTCCGGGTCGTCGTGCGCCTTCCTCAGTTCATATAACTCCATTTACAGATCGGTGCCATCGGTAAAGTAGTTGCATGCTGATCGGGCATAGTTTGGCGGCCGCCGACGAAAAGGCGAGGGTGGTGGTGTCGGTGGTTCCGGCGGCGCCGATGGTACGGGAGACAGCGAATCCATCTCCTGTTCTTGTGGATGGTGATTATACATAGATCAGTACCTAAGGTGAGGAGTTACTATGGGTGCGCAAGGTAACGCTTCTTGGCTGGAAAAGAGTTTTTTTTAAGAAATAGTTATTTTTTATTTCTATTACGGGGAACAATTTCTAAGTAAAAAACATGTTTGGTAACTATACAAAATTTCTACTTCTGAAATAAAAAAAAAAAATAGAAATGCATTTGGAACGCAACGATTATTTTTTGTATTTATTCATTTTTTATTCTTGCTCGCGGATCGGCAACGGCCGGTGACCGGCGGCGGCGGCAGCTGTGGGCGGTTGGAGGTAGCCACGGCAAGAGAGAGGAATAAAAGAAAATTAGCTTATTTCTAGAAGTTGTTTCCGAGAACAAAAGCAATTTTTTTTTTTTTGTATCTCGTTTATTCCAAAACCATTTCTCGGGCTAACTTTCTATTCCGAACGAGTGGGAAAAATAACTTGGCGTTGTTAAACGGGTTTACATTATTTTTTTGTTTAACAAAAGAACATAAATTTAAGAAATAGAAACATTACCATGTGCGGCCTATATGTCTGAGAGAGAATTGCTCCGGGACGGTGGTTTTAACGTGAAAAGTTCGAGAGTAGGGTGAAGCGATATACGTGTCTTGCGAAGGATCGTGTCTCTTTGAGGAAATAAAGAGAAAAACGGCGAAGGGAGAAAAGAAGAAACCGCCATCGAACGACGTGGAGGACCTGATTTGTTTGAGTGGGGTTGTTTCTTAATTTTTTTCAGTAATTACAAAAACAATTTGGTTATTATTTATCAATTTTTGTCTGATTAAGTTGTTAACTAGGTGCACTTGCCAACGTCTAATTATAAATTTTAAAAAAAATTACTAATTTTTATATTGAACTACCACTTTTGTTTGTCTTACTAACCTACTCTAAGTTATGATAAAGATATCAATTAGTTTTGCGTTACAAACTCCAATTTAAATCAGTCATCAACCAACTTCTCTTATGCTTTACTAAGTTTTATTACCTTTCGTAGCCACACTTTAAATTTACCAACTATTTTCGGATTAAGTGACGTCAACGAGGCATCAGCTGGTTTTCACGACTAAATTATAGAATGTTTCACGCACAATCAAATAAAAGCTAGAACTGATAACTTATGTAACTCATGAGCTTAGAGCAGGGTTGCTCCCTTATGTTGTTTCGTTTCTGAATAAATTTCTGACTTAAAAAAAAAAAAAAAAAAGGCTGGAACGATGAGAACAAGAAGTCGAGCATGGACATGATGAATTTCTAACATTGCATGATCTTCGTTCGATGAAAACTCCTAGTTAGTTGGTCATCGCCTGGTTCTTCGGCGGCGGCATCGTCAGAGCACCGTCTTGTTGGTTTTGGAGTTTCTCTCTATTACCATGATATCCTGCCATGAAACCAGCAATAAAAATCTTTAGAATAGCAGAATACTTAGACCAAATATGTCTGCAATAATTCAGTTCACCATCAGAGTGCTATATACCAAGCGCAGGGTCAATGCCACGGTTTTTAAGCTCGCGGTATTCTCGACAGAGAGCACAAGGCTCAAGCAATGAATGGGCGATGTAATCCGAGGTAGGGTCTCTGGCAACCAGAATCTCCGCCTCAGTTTCGCGTGGTATGGCCATGACAGTATAAAAGGCAAGAAGGCGTAGATGATTCCGCTGGTGACACAGGCTGCATTTTCATGTCCACAAAACAGAAGAAACGACAACCTCTGATTTATAGCTTATAATAAGTAACGAATGGCGTATGCTTTGTAAACCCGTTAACTTACTCGTGTGGCCATTGTCGAGCACATCTGCGATCTGTGCGAAAGTTATGCAGGGAAACAGCGCCGTGATGAAGGCTGCAAAATAAAAAATTTGAACTAGATGTCGAAAAGGCAAAGTTTGGAGTCCTTCACTTAATTAATGAACACTTGCTACTATTATGTAACCCAGAAGAAGAAAGAAACAATAACTGGATTTTGAGCAATCATATTCTCTCATCTTCCTTCGCCCTAAGAACACGAACGCGATGCAAATGAAAACTCTTTACTTCTTCAAAGGTTGAATCTATAACAGGTGACAGACAGCGTGTTGCATTTTCATTTAAATCAAACAGATCAAGACGTTCGCTTATGTGTTTGAAGAAAGACATACCGTTGGAGGGATCTTGCATGCAGTCGAAGAGGCCGGTGGTCCATTGCTCCATGTTCGTGTAGTTATTCATGGACCTGTTGTTAGGATTGATCAAATTGTTAGAAGTACTATTCCGGCAGGTGCATGCTGCACTTGCAGGAGCGACATTTTGGTCCATTGCTGGAAAGGTATACAATGAGGCAGGAGCAGGATTGTAACTCTGCGGAGCCACCACGTGACTCGTTTGTTGCCAGAACTGATGATGATGATATTGTGCGGCGCGACATGACCGCCAGTACTGTTAGCTTGCGGCTGGTTGAACTGAGGGTAGATCGCGGCTGCTCCGGTGTTAGTGCTGCCTTGTGGTGGCGGGGTGAATGTGGGCACATTCACCTCCCGGTGGCCAGTCTGTTGGACAGTGTATGGCGACGGTGGAGCATACGGCACTTGTGATGTCGCCAGTGGCAGCAGCGACGAGGGCAGTGGCGACCATGGTGGTGGTGGTGGTGGTGGTGGATAAGGATTGTTTTGGCTTGGGATTTGGTGGGTTGGTGAGGGAGAAGGAGGAGGTGCTTCACATGGGAGTCTGGCCATTTTTTCCTCTCTCTTCAAAGTCTCCTCCTCCCCATATTCTTTACCTTTCAGAAGTATTTATGACGAACCTAGAGAGAGGCGAGGGAGGGGTAAGTCGGCACTGGCGTAGATAAAGTTGCAACCCTCGCCACCACATGCAAGCCGTCTTTCTCTGGTAGTTCACTCGACGGTGAGGAGTCCCCCCACTGGCGGATGCAAGCCACCATTCGCTAGTCGTGCTCTAATCGACGAGGGCCACTCACCCAGATATAGGGCAAGGGGCAACACTTAGAATCTTCACTCGCTCTCGACTCGCTCCCTCTCTTCCTATTAGAGATATATTAAGGATTACAATTTAGGATTAGGTTAATTATGATTTACCTTAATTGTAATTAAATATAATATCTTTCTCTCCCTATACATAGGGGTCTTGTACTCTTTTTCAGATAATGCACATGCTATTACACTTTTCTCTCTTTTACAACAAGTCTTAACTTAGTATTATAGCCATATGATATCCCTTTTACACGTGTGTCCACCCTCATTAATCAAATTTCACTTGCAAATCCTAATTCGGCTTACACTTGAGAATGGGGTATTGAGGTATCTCATATCGCTTAATGACGAGTCTTATATATATATATATATATATATATATATATATATGAAATTCCTTTACCTAATAATTTAAGTTTTTGAGTTAAACTTTCTAACATGGTATCAGAGTTTTGTGACGGTTGATACTTAATATTTTGTTTACCTCGCTCGAAATTAGTTAATGGAATATGTTGACATGACTCAACATTCTATTAAGACATGTGGCACCAGTCAAACGCCGCATAAGAAAATTAAAAAAAAGATAATAAAAAATATCAAAACAAAGGAAAACCATTCCTGCCTTACGCAAGAAGTCCATAAGTGATGTCTTCCCGCTTAAGGCCATGGGTCTTGGCCTCTCATCAATGCCATCATCGATCTAAAGCTCTGTCGAATGTCTTTCCGCACCTCGTCAACAGTCTCCTTGCCCCGAGCCCACCCGAGTCTGAACCTCCGCTGCCTCTGCGGCGCAGCAAGTATGCCGGATTCCCTCAAGAAAATATTGGCTGCACTCGCGATTGACAACTCAGCAAAAAAATGGTCCTTTTGTTGATTGACATGTGTCCGTAGGCCCACTCTGTCAAATTTGCCATAAATCTCTCTCACTTGCCTTCATCCCTCTTTCTTCTTCCTCCGTCTCATCTTTGCTCCGTCTCTTCCCTTCAGAAAATATTGGCCGAGATCTCGATGTTTATGGAAGTTGGTCTTTCCTTCATCAAGATCTCGACCTCGGTTGACCGGCCGGCAACGGAGTAGTCGACGGGGGCCAAGATCTTGGTGCGGGGAGGAAGGCTGCAACCTACTGGAGGTCGAGCATTTCGCCGCCGAGCTTGTCGGGCTTGGCGTCGATGAGGCTCAGCTCGTTGGCGAGGTCCTGGGTGAGGATGGTCTCAGCGATGGTCATGCCGCGTCGCCTACCCCGACAATGGCGATCTTGGTGTGGTGCTTGGAGGGCGACGGCGGAGCTCGTGAGTTCACCATGGGCTTCGCCATTGACGAGGAGGGGTGCGACCGCCGCCGACGGTTGGTCACCCATGACCCTCCCCAGGGGCAAAGCGTGAGTCGGGAGAAAGAGAGAGCTTGCTGCGCAAGTAAGAGAGATTTATGACAAATCTGACGGAATGAGACCACGGGACACGTGTCAATCAATAAATGGACTATTATTTTGCTGACTTGTCAATGCAGTCAACATTTTCTCAATTAACACCTAAATTTTATCATTTTATTTTAAATTTAATAGCATACAAAATTAGAAATTAATCGCTAAGATTAAAAATAAAAACAAAGAAGTAGAGAGTAAAGTAAATAACTTTCATTAAAATGCATCGTGTATGTTTTCATTAAAATTCATTACGCATAGACATTATAAGCATTTACATAATTATTTTTAATTTTAAGATCTAAAGTTTAAAAAATAATAATTATTAATTAAAAAAAAAAAAAAAGGAGACTGGGTTAGGTCCGGTCCTTTTCTGTTCGCCTCTCCTCTAGATCTTTTTCGCCTGGGCCCAAGCCCAGCCTCTCTTTTCTTTTCCCTGAACCCGGCCCCTTCTCTTTTTCCCCTCTCATGCCAACCACGCTTCTGCAAAAATAAGGAAGAAAGAAGCAGAGTACGAGCAAAGGATACAGAGGATCGCCGTGGACCAGATGGCGGCTTGATCCGCGGGTCGGATCAGTCCGGCCGGTAAGCTGGCGGTGGCAGGGGTCATGCGTTCCTACCGATCACCCTTAAAAGAGAGGGGCTCACTCATTAGAAGGGGTTTTTTTTTTCGGGGGCGACTGAGGGAGGTTCTGGTTTTTAGGGAGGATTTTCGGAGAGAACTAGAGACGGAAAGGGAGAGAGATCCGAGTGAGAGAGTGGTAGTGAGTGAGCTCGAGAGAGCGAGAGTACGAGTCGGAGAGAAAGGGAGCCCCGGCTGCGCGTCCATCCGCCCGACGACTCTCCCGGCGACGTCCTCAGGCCGAAACAGGTAGGTTCAGCCTCTCCCTCTACTATGTTTTTGAGCGTGACCGGCCGGGAGCTTGCGGCCGGGAGCTTGCGGCCGTTTGGCTCGCGCAAGCTCCGGCCCATGACACCCCAGTCCTAGTCTCTGTTGTTCATGTATGCTGTACGTCGAAGTCGCCAGCATGGGTTCGAGTTCCGGCTCTGGCCGTGTTTGATAAAATGCCTAAGTGAAACCTTGGTCTTTTGACTCGTTATGGCGGAGTTCTGTTGTTGTTGTTGTTCATACTCATGTTAAATGCAAGTGATAGGCTTCTGTGGTCCGGAATATTTCTTGTACGTGGTATGTTTACGTTGGCCCGAACACGAACCCAGAATGAGTCTAGACTCCTCTTGTAGCAGGCGCACACCACATGTTCGAAGAAATGCCTCATGAAGGGCCTAAAGCGAATCCTTGAACCGTAGCTTAACCCTTCGTTTTCTGCGTAACTTGTGATAATACTGCTGTCCCGATGTCCCCTTTAGTATTTTCGTCGTCTTCTGACGGCTTGTCTCGCGCCGTTCGAGTTGGTCGAGGTGTGTTTGCCTCTTGCCAGAAAGAGGCTCGACAGCATCAGAAACCTCCGGCCGGCTAGTGGCCGGCGGTGGCTGGCGTCGGTCAGATCGAACGATCGACGCCGGACGGTGGCCTGGCAGCTGCCCTTAAGCGCCTGTGAGGGTCTGTTGTGGTGTTGGAGCTGGTTCGGGTGTGGCCGTTGTTTGGGTGAGCTGCGGGCAAGAGGAAGACCAGGAGAAGAAAAATAAAAAAAAAAAGAAAAGGCTAAAAAAAGGGGTGCAGAAATGAGTAAAAAAAAGAGAGAGAAAAAGAAAGTTTCGGGAAGGAGGAATAGCAGAGAAGAGAGTGCAGTAGAAGAAGACAAAATAGGGTAGAAGGCAAAAGGGGTGGAGAAAAAGAAAGAAAAAAATTAAATTTAAACAAAATGAAAAAAAACCTAAAAAGTTTAGAAGAAATGTCTTTTTTTTATCCGACTGGGTCGGATCCGGGGTTCGGGCTGTGTCAGCGGGTCGGATCGGGTTTATCCAGTCCGAACCCGCTCACTCGAATATTATAATATTAAAAATTTCCCAAAAATTAAAAAATTTCAAAAAATTAAAAAAATCCGAAAAATAATAAAAATTCAAAAAAATTCCGAAAATTCAAAAACTCAGAAAAAAAAGTTAAAAAATTCAATTTTTTAAAAAAGAAAAGTTTCAAAAAATATTGTAAAATCCAGTTTTTGGGGAAATTTTGAAAATTCTTTTTTTCCATAAAAAACGAAAAATCCGAAAAAAATTCTAAATAAAAAATAAAAAATATTCAAGAAATGGTAAAATTAATCTCTTGGACTATTTTTCTAAAAAATGGAAGTATTCCAATTCAGAATTATGCCTAAGTTTGACTAAGCCTTTAGGGCTTTACTTTAGGGTTTCAATTGTCCTTAGGGAAATATTAATTTTGGCTTCCCTTTAGGGTGCGTTTGGGAGAAGCTTTCAAAGGGGCTTTGGGCATCAAAAGCCCCTTGGGCCAAAATAAAGGTGTTTGGGAAAAAACTTTGGAAGGGGCTTAGGGTGCATTTAGGATAAGCTTTTGGGAAAAGCCTTTAAGGAAATGCAAAGGCCTTTGGTCTAAAGAATTTTTGTGAAATGCAAAAACTGTTTAGTAAACTATAATTGAAAAGCGCCTTAAGAAGCAACTTTGGGAAATAGTGTTTGATAAACACATATTTAAGAAGTCTTTTAGCGCGATCAATTTAAGTTTTTATTTTTTATTTTTTAAAATTGAAAACAAAAATAATGATTTTTATTATATATTTTTGCACTAAGATTTATATATAAAAGAGATATATTAACAAATTCAATAACTTACATATATATATATATATATATATTAACAAATTCAATGATTATTTTTAATTATATTTTGCGCTGAGATGTATATATAAAAGAGATATATTAACAAATTCAATGATTTTTTTTTTATATTTTTACACGAGATATATTAACAAAAATAATGAGTAATTCCATTATAATAAACATGATTACATATGAGAAATAGGTTTTCATTGAAAATTACTAACATCTTCAAGTATTTACTAAACTCATTGCTATTTGATCATGTAAACGCGTCATGTCAGAAAATAAATTGTCATTTGAAGTACCGACCCCCTCATTTATATTATGAAGGTCAACTGAATATCTATAATTGGGATCCAAATCTGTTCTTGCAAAATGTCTATCATTGGCGGCGTTTCGTCGTATGTAATTATGCAAAGTCATTGTTGCTATAACAATATTTACTTGCTTTTCAAAGGGGAAACTTGACATATGCTTTAGGATCTTCCATTTCTTCTTCAACACACCAAAAGCTCGCTCAATTTCCGATAGCAGCGAGGAATGAGCACGATCGAATATCTCGCAATAGCCTGTAGGGATGAGACCTTGTTGAAATTCTGGCAAATGATATCTAATTTCTTTGTATGGTTCCAAATAATCCGTCGGATTTGGATATCCAGTATCTACTAAATAATATTTACCTGCATAAATATAATATAAATTTGATCGACATATACCATATTTATACATATTAATGTACAAAAACCATTAATTAACAAATATGGAGGAAGATGAGGAAATTACATATCATGTCTTCCTAAAACTTCATAGAAAATATGAGTATTATGGGCTTAGCGCTCCCAACCAGCCCAAACATAAGTGAATTCCATATTAAAATTACGCACCACATTTTGAGTCAATGTACCTTTTCGACCGATAAAACGAATCTGATCTTTTATCGGTATCACCGCTGGGATATGAGTGCCATCAATAGCTCCAATACAATCCTAAAACAAAAACGCAAATATTATTATATAATCAAAATTTGCATTTAGTTCTTTCTTTCTATTGAATAATCAAAACATATCTTAAAATATGGATAAAATCTTCGATTATTTTTTATCTTCTTCGGAACATCTCTAAATTGCCGATTAGCTGGTTGGATCAAATATTTTCCCATTTCACATACTTTGTCTAATAATAAGTTAAAATACCTGCTTATAGTTTCCCCAGAGCGTTGAAAACGCTCTTGTGTTAACTTGTTACCTATACCATGTCCTAAAATCTGAAGAAATATTCCAAGCATTTCTCTAACATCAATATTCCTATTTTCTTCAAGATCATAGCATGTTACTAAATCATGCATTAAATTATTAAATACAATCTTATCCATCCTAAACATTTGATAACACCTTATCGGATTAGCATATTCGCCCATCAACTTTTCTAACCATATATGTCCTATATATGATGATGTCCTACAAGGTTTTTTGTGACTATATATTGCTTGATAAGCGATTGTGGCTTGAGTAATTTCCACAAGTTGATTGAATTCCTCATCCTCTTTCTCATGGATTTCTCTTTCAGGAGAATCGTTAATATCTATTTAAAGTAACAAAACAATAAGAAAAGTGATGAATAATCATCCATCAATAGAACAATTATTTTCCATAATATATATGCAAATTCTATCAAATCGAAATAACATAAATTGAAAACACATGTCTCACATTAAAACATAATCGAAGAAAAATTCACAAGTAGTGCAAATTAGCAATCGAAAATAAATCTCACATTACAATATAGATTAATATATACATATTATGTTTTAATGTGAGACGTGTGTTTTCAGTTTATGTTATTTCAATTTGGTGGAATTTATATATATATGGAAAATAATTATTCCATTGATGGATGATTATTCATCGATTTTCTTCTTGTTTTATTACTTTAAACAGATATGGACGATTCTCCTAAAAGAGAAATCCATGAGAAAGAGGATGAGGAATTCAATCAACTTGTGGAAATTACTCAAACCACAATCGTTTATCAAGCAATATACAGTCATAAAAAATCTTGTAGGACATCATCATATACAGGACATATATGGTTAGAAAAGTTGATGGGCGAAAATGCTAATCCGATAAGATGTTATCAAATGTTTAAGATGGATAAGATTGTATTTAATAATTTAATGCATGATTTAGTAACACGCTATGATCTTGAAGAAACTAGGAATATTGATGTTAGAGAAATGCTTGGAATATTTCTTCATATTTTAGGACATGGTATAGGTAACAAGTTAACACAAGAGCGTTTTCAACGCTCTGGGGAAACTATAAGCATGAGGAAACTATAAGCAGGTACTTTAACTTATTATTAGATAAAGTATGTGAAATGGGAAAATATTTGATCCAACCAGCTAATCGGCAATTTAGGGATGTTCCGAAGAAGATAAAAAATAATCGAAGATTTTATCCATATTTTAAGATATGTTTTGATTATTCAATAGAAAGAAAGAACTAAATGCAAATTTTGATTATATAATAATATTTGCGTTTTTGTTTTAGGATTGTATTTGAGCTATTAATGGCACTCATATCCCAGCGGTGATACTTATAAAAAATCAGATTCGTTTTATTGATTGAAAATGTACACCGACTCAAAATGTCTTAGCCATGTGTAATTTTAATATAGAATTCACTTATATTTGGGCTGGTTGGGATGGCCAAACCCATGATACTCGTATTTTCTATAAAGCTTTAGGGAGACATGATATGCAATTTCCTCATCATCATTCAGGTTTGTTAATTAATAGTTTTTGTACATTAATATGTATAAATATGGTATATGTCGATCAAATTTATATTATAGTTATGTAGGTAAATATTATTTAGTAGATGCTGAATATCCAAATATGACGGGTTATTTGGGACCATACAAAGAAGTTAGATATCATTTGCCAGAATTTCAACAATATCCCATCCCTACAGGCCATCAAGAGGTATTCAATCGTGCTCATTCCTCGATCGGAAATTGAGTGAGCTTTTGGTGTGTTGAAGAAGAAGTGGAAGATCTTAAAGCATATGCCAAGTTTCCCTTTTGAAAAGCAAGTAAAAATCGCTATAGAAATAATGACATTGCATAATTATATACGACGAAACGTCGCCAATGATAGATATTTTGCAATAGCAGATTTGGATCTCAATTATGGATATTCAGTTGATCTTCATAATACAAGTGAGGGGGCCGGTACTTCAAATGACAATTTATTTTCTGACATGGCGTGTTTACGTGATCAAATAGCAATGAGTTTAGTAAAATACTTGAGGATGTTTGTAATTTTCAATGAAAACCTATTTCTTTCTTTAATGCATATGTAATCATGTTTATTATAATGAAATTACTCTTTCTTTTTGTTAATATATCTCTTTTATATATACATCTCGGTGCAAAAATGTTAAAAAAAAAAAAAGTCATTGAATTTGTTAATATATCTTTTTTTTTATATACATCTCGGTGCAAAAATATAAAATAAAAAAAAAATAGTCATTGAATTTGTTAATATATATCTTTTATATATACATATTAGTGCAAAAATATATAATAAAAAATCATTATTTTTGTTTTCTATTTTAAAAAATAAAAAATAAAAACTTAAATTGATCGCGCTAAAGGACTTCCCAAATATGTGTTTACCAAACAATATTTCCCCAAAGTTGCTTCTCAAGATGCTTTTCAATTATAGTTTACCAAACAGTTTTTGCATTTCAAAAATAGGTACCGAAAGGACACTAATTGATTAATTAGTGTAATCAAGTTTCCGATCATAGATTCTCTGGTTGCATAGGAAATGAGATATACTATCATTCCTCCATTGGTTTCTAGCCAACCTCAATTGGCTAGTGATAACTCCTTATTCAAAAAAATTTCATACCTTCAATTTGAACGCCTAATGTCGCGCGCTTGGGAGAGCTCGTGCCTAATCATGGACCGTAGGCTTGATCCTTAAGTAATACCCCTAAACTTATATTCCGTTCGCTCGAGGGGTAGGTCGTGAGACTCCTCTCAACAAGGGTTGCCTGCCCTCACTCTGACAACCCACCTAGCCCAGCTTCCATTCTTGAAACAAAAAAGAGCTAGCTTATTCTTTTTTTTTTTTTTTAACTCCTTACACCTTTCTCTTTCATGATCTTTTTCTTTCTTTTTTCTTTTTTTATCTCATATTTTTGAAATCTTCAAATTTATTTTCTGATTTGGCGCTATGTCAACGCCATGTGTCTTGATAAAATAATAAAAATGACAAGTCAGCTTTCCATCAATTAAATTGAACAATATCAATGGAAAGATTCGATATGTCAATTTAACAAATTTTAAGACTGGATTGCACTCTCGTGATAGGACTTTCTATCTCAAAATTTTGTATAGCCTAGATTTTGGGTTTCAAAAAATTGCAATTTGAGACATAGTAGTAATTCGATGCTACAGTGTTCATCTCAAGACTTGATGGCGCATCATCAGAAGTGTGACCGCGACGGCCCACCGCTAACGCACACTCTTTCTCTCTCCCTGTCATGGGTGCTTGTACTGGCCGGGACTTGGCTCCTATTGAGAAAGAAGGTGAAGACAGTGTTTTAAGTAGAATTCAATGGGCATAGAAAATGGGAGCAGCAATGTTGTTGCTTAAGTTCGATCGGGGTCCGCCACTACTCTGTGCTTATAGAGTCGACGGTCCAAGTTGAATTTGTTCTTTTATTTTTTATTTTTCCCCATTTTTCTTTGTGAAGAAAATTTAACTTCTTGCAAATTTTTAATTTTTCAAGTATTCAATGAGCGTGCAAGAGCAATGTGGTGGCCACGATGGAGCTAGCGTGGCATTAATCCCCCGCTTAAAAGCCACAAAAGCATTTTAGTCTGTGTTCCTAACGTGAACAAAAATGTGTAATTTAAGGATTTGATTGTCCAATTCCACAAATAAGAAAATTTCAGACCTCGGCGGCTTTATTTCAATTAAAAAAATAGAACAAGAAAACTACAAAACAAAGGCTAATAGGGCAAGGTCATAAGGCGAGGATGGCCATATCTATCCCTGCGAATCTTAGAGCAGGGCATGATGGGTGTGTTGGAACCAAAATATAATGGCTAACTTTAAAATTCGGAAGGAAGCAGAAATTAAAGGAAGAAATTGTTCTTAAAATACTTTTCTGATGGCTTTCGCCAATAGACAACACTCAACCTCTATCTTTATATATTAGCTGAACACCCATGAAAACATCCCACACTTAACACACTTTGAAGAATACTAACGACCAAATCTAGAGCTCAAAAACCAACGTGCTCAAATTTTCAACAATCAATTTTATATTATTATAACATAGTATTGTTTCACAAAAACATTTTCTGGAAGAATATTTTTTTTATTTTTTAGTGTTTGATCTCTTAGAAAAATAAGTCAATGGATAATGTTTTTTTAGTCAACGGAAAATTTATGCTTAAATTCAAGAAGATGATTTACTCTTTAAAAAATCGAAAATCATTTTCTAAAATATGACCAAATATCGATGCTTAGATAAGAAATTCTATGTTTGGGCACAGGAACCCCAACACTTGTTCCTGGGCAAGGGCGAAGTCGTCTATAAAGGCCAACCCGGAAAGAGGCCAAGCTTGAGACCCCAGTGTCCGGGCCCAAGTCCATCGAGGTCGAGATTGGGACCCCAAAACCTATGCCTTGGTCTCCAACACCCTAGTGCATCACAATCGGATCCAAAACACTAGTGCCTATACCCGGTTCCCCGGCTAATTTATGTGTATTTAGAAAAATCAAATCAGATTTTCCTTATTAAACATCAAAAATATTTTTTAATTCAGGTTTAGTCTAACTTTAGAAGAAATTATCATTTTCCTAGAAAATAACTTTTTAAAAAACATTTTCAGAAATGTTTATGGTGGTTCGGGTTACAAAATAGTCCAAACAAACACGTCATAAGTACAAGGGCTAAGGTTTCTGAACAGTGTTTTCTTAAAAAGGAGCAATAATGTTGTTAAAAAATATTCTCAATTCTCAATCACTACCAAAATCAATTGGGTCACAATATCTTTATTGGGTGCGATATTCTCAATAGGCTAAGATTTTTAAGGGGTTGACACGTCGGCTTTTCTTTCCATCCGTATTCGCCAAAGCGTTGGGAAATTCGGTGGCGAACAATCTAGTAAACTAATTATATTCATTTAATCAGCCGTGCGTGCATAAGCAGGAGCGCTTAATGAAAAGATATTCCGATCCAGAGTACCTAGCAGATCAATCTTCATCATCGATTCCATTAGTTTGTAGTCATATGGATAACGCATCGAAGTTAAATTAATCATTGGAACTTAGAAAAGAACAGCACATGATGTTGGTCGATGAACCGTACGTTGACTAGCCAAAGGTATTTCTACGTTCTTCTTGGGAGTTATGGACGATAGTAGGCTTTTTCTTGGCTTTACAGTTGCGGTAGCGCACCTGCACTCCCGATGCTCTTAACTAACGTTAACCTATCTTCTCTGCCCCTAAAACCCGTAACAGATGTCGCCATTTGTCTGGTTTTACTATTGTCAACATCATCAATGTCGCTGTTGCTGTCCGAGATGGCGATTCAGCCAGACGCACAGGCATCAACATGGTTCGGTTCAACAGCAGTGACGTTTCGGAGAGCCTTCTTCTCCTTCTCCTTATCCCTTTTTTCGGCGTCGAAAGCGACGACTCGCGGGCATTTTTTCGTGCTCATGTTCTCGTTTTGTCTTTGGTATAACCTGGGTGTGCATCAGCACGTCAGGATCGACTATTCTATTGAATTATATAAGCGAGGAAAAGAGCGGTCAATGGGCGACTAACTACTAAACGGGAAACCGAAGTACACGAGAGACGATGCGGTAACCTACAACGAAGTGGAAAAATATTCTCCCGGCCTGGATCGATATTGGTTCGAGTCCACCTAATTAGTTGCTGCTTATGTTAATCAAAATGTGTGTTTGGTTGACCCCAAACACTCCACCTTCTTCAACAACTCCCTCTATATATGGCTCCATCTGAAAACTTCTCAACCAAAAGTAAGCAGTTCCGGTATCTTTTCCCACCTGTAACCAGTCTATATCGGATTCGAGGTGCCCATCGGAGGAAAGAAAATGGTCTCCCGCCACACTCCTCTCCAATCCGGCATGGCCACTTTCGACCTCGACCGGCGTGAGGACGAGTATGATGTTTACTATGCTGAGCTCGAGAGGCAGATCCTCGAATTGACGGCCGAGGAAGACGAGGATGAGGGCTTTCTCAAAACCAGGCACCGGGGCGACGTCACTAGAACTTATTGTATTGACGCGACGAGGGCTAATTCCTTGGCTTGTTCAAAGGGTTCAGGCCATTTTAATTCGTCGGAGAAGAGGCACACCGGTTCTTCCGTGCCGAACTGCATTTCAAGCTCGTGGCAGAAGAGCGGCGGGACTGGCGTTTTCATTCCTAGCATCGTCAAGTCAAGAACGCAGCTCGCGTCAGGTAATGTCAAGCAACTTGTCGTGGTTTATTGTTCGCAGGAGTGTACTTAACTTCGTCTTCCTCGAGTTCTCATCGATCTTTTCTGATGTTTTTCGGTGATCTTGTGAGGATATATAGATTGATATTGTGAATGGTGGGTGTGATTGCAGATCAGAGCGCAAGCTATGGGAGGAAAATGATTTACAGGCAAGTGGATCAGAGCGAGAACAGCAACAAGTACTTGTCGATGACGACTTGGAGGTCTAAAAGAGAGATGAGGCTGTCCAGTTAAATTACGATCGATGCAGGATCAAGGTCCATGGAATGAACCGTATAATACGGACCAAGGTTCATCTGTGATAGAATTTACTTTCTGCAAGTCCAAATTCAGCTGTAGAATAATGGAACGACGGGCTAAGCGGGATTCGTGCCCAATTTCCGATCTGCAGCATGGAAGATGGAAGCTGTTAGACAGCGGCACGTTTGTATTCGAGCAGTATCGATCATGCTGTTGTTTGATCAGATGTTCGAAAAGCTTAGGGCAGATTTATGCATTGCTTGCTGTCGACGCTCTCTCCATGCAGCGAAGCCTCTCATCATTGTAGCTCGATCGTAGATTTTCTTTCTGCAAATAATAATGTGGAATGTTATAAATGTACAAAGCTCCCGACACATACTCTCTTCCCCTTCTCTGCTCGCTTTCCCCACTCTCTCCGCCACCGTCGCATCAACCTTGGCCCTATGCCGACCTCACCACCGTCACATCCCATCCCATCGCCATTGCCATTGCCATTCCCGTCGCCATCATCAGGTACACAATTGTTGCGTCTGCAGAGGTCACAACCGTTGCACGGATAGCCCCCTCGGCCTGAAGCGGCCCAAGGAGCCACCGGCGACGGAGGCGACGGGCAACATCGCAAGGAGAGAGAGAGAGGGAGCGAGCGCACGGGCATATCCAAAAAGAAAATATATATATATATATATTACGTGATAGATAAATATACAAAAAAGAAATAATAAAATGTACTTTTGTTTTTCATAGATAGAACAGATATTATTGAAGTGATTTAATTACTGAAGTATATTAATTTTTTTCTAAACACACCAAAAAACTGACCAAAAAAAAAAAACACCAAAAAAATTAAAATTATTGCATCAATATCATTTCGCTTAAGAACTTCATTTTATGAAGAATTAACGAATGGTTTCCTCGTGTAATTTATGATCAATCGTAGGGATTGAATGTTTCCAACGTGGACAGTAATAAAGAAAATGTGAGTTAAAATTATTTGAGAATCCGTATACACGCAACTCCGTTCGTTGATCGTCGTTCACCGTTCACCGTTGGAAGGTTGCCCGACCTTTGTGTCGGGTGGAACTAGGTTATGGAGAGATTAGGTTTTGACCTTCGAGCTTCCCCCAAAGACTTTGCACAAGCATTTTACCAAACACCCTTTTCTTCTTATTGCCCATAGAGCTCCGGGGTTTCCAAACACCCTCTGAATTGATTTCCCTGAACCTACACTTGTCGATGCCCTGCGTTGGAACGAAGGGAAAATTATCCATTCAGCCCTCGACATATTGTACGGAAGTCAATTCGGTCATAAACTTTCTAAAGATAATTAATTTCCAGGTTGGACCAATTCCACCCTAGACCTGGGAATAGGACTAAATTGTCCAGTTCCTTGTTTGGTTTGGTTGCCGAATTGGACTGATTTGGTTTAGGGTCATGGTAATTTCCTTTTTCTTTTTACTATTTAGAAGAAAAGAAAAAACATATCTGACCGGTCTAGCGCAGGTGGTTCAATTCCGCACCTCAAATTGGTCGACGGACCAATTATTCCCAATTCCAAAAAATTGGAATGGAGAACTACCCAAAATTGGCCAATTTGGTTTGGTCTAATCGAATTCTTGGGCCAGTCCAATTTTGTGCACACCCCTAGCTAATGCAAACAACCTATGTATCGCCACATCAGCGATATTCTAGCAACAACTAGTCGAAAGGACTATATTGAAATTTCATGCAACAGTTTAAAATTAAGTTTGGTTTGATTTGGTTCCTGAATTGGATTGGGCCAATTCCACCCTGGACTTGGGAATGGGATTGATTTGAATCAACCATTCATGGTCCAACTCCTAGTTTGGTTTGGTTCTTGAATTGGACTGGTTCAGTTTAGGGTTTTGGCAACTCCCTTTTTTCTCTACTATTAAAATAAGAAAAAAATTTAAAAAAAAAAAAACATATTTGACCAATCTGGTTCGGATGGTTCAATTCCACACCTCAAACTGGTCACTAGTTCAATTATTCCCGATTCTAAAAATTTGGAACTAAGAATTCCCAAATCCAACCAATTCGATATGATCCAATCCGGTTCTTGGGCGGTCCGATTCCATTCACAGCCCTAGTCAATGTGGACAACCCATGTATCGCCACACCCACATCAACAATTTTTCTGGCAACAATGGATTAAAACTACTATATTGGAATTTCATACAACAATTTAAAATTAAATTATCATAATTGAAAAATTTTGGACCAAATTGATATCTTCACAATAGATTCGGGATCAGCCGGGTAATTTCTCCCCGGAAGGAAACATGAATTATTTTTGCAAGTGACAGATAAAACTATTCACAAGCACGATATCTTTCCCTCTTCGGGGAGCCGCCCCCGACATGGCGTCGTTTGAAAAAAAACCTAGGGGCGTGCGCGGTTTCCCCGCTCCCGCGGGCTTCCTCGAGAATCCCCGCTCGGAAAGCAGGCAAGCTCTTCATCGCAGCACTAATGAACTTGACATCAATTGCTAGGACAGATTTAGATCTCGATTTCCATCCTTTTTGCCTTTCTTCGCAGTAAATCGGTATCTGCGTTTCCGTTTCGTGATCCGATCTTCCTTTCCCCCATTTCCGGCTCCGTCAGTCATCTGTCAATGACTCAATGCTCAGCAGCAAGGGCCAAAAAGCCGGATCCTCTTGCTCTTTCAAGTCCCAAATCCAAATACGCCAAGATTGCCCAAACGGCGAAGTGCCGAGTTCCAATCATTAGGTCCGTCCCCGGGATGAAAAGTATAGTTTCGCACCCTCACCGTTAAGTCCGTTGATACATTATAAACGGGCATCGGATCGGCTCGGTAACGGTATTTCAAACTTTCGCGCCGCTTTCTAGAATGTTATGCGCATCTACCTAACGACAGGATTTTTAAGAAGAAATATGGAAAAAGTTACGGCCTATTGCCCTGATTAAAATTGTGTAACCATCAATTCTTCCAAACTAGTTAACCCAGTCAAAATGCACAAATTTAATGGACAGTGCACTAGTGTCCAAGAACAGACAGATTCCTCGGACCGCTTTCCATTTGGAGACGTTTCGCCGAACCACTTTCTCTTGCAGACCTGGATTTCAAAACATTTGCAAACCCCCCCCCCCCCCTTCTCTTACTGTACACTATATATATATATATAGGGGTGCTGTGCCTGCATGTCCATCATCTCCAACTGACCAGACTAGATCCCCCATGTCCGCAAGATCATGCTCCATGGCCTACCGACCCTTTTCCCATCCCAGCATCTCGGTGGCGGCCAAGGGCCCTGCCCCGGATCTCCTTGGCTGGTCGGAGGAGGAGGAGGAGGAGGACGAAGGGGACTCCTATGCTGAGCTGTGGCGACAGATCCTGCAGCTGACTTTGGACGAGGACGAGAACCCAGCCGGCTCAATGATGCATCAAGGCTCGTGCCTGGTTGCCGCGCCGTCTCATGTTAGCTGTTCCAGTCGGTGGATGGACGGCAGGAATGTTGAGCCGTCACCGGTTTGGCTGGTCAGGGCCCCAACCCCGTGGAGTGGGAGCGGAACGGGAGTGTTCATTCCCAGAGTCGCCGCGACAGGAGAAGGGGGTTGTCAAGGTGTGTCTCTAGGCTGCACGTTCCTTTTCTCACGGTCATGGATCGATCGACTCTTCTACTCTGACTAGATAGGAACTTAACGTAAGAATACAAGCGTTTGATCCTGCTCTGTCTGACGCGATGTTATTTCTCTTCCATGGAATGCAGTAAGAGCGGCCAGGAAGAAGAAGAAGAAGAAGGCCAAGAAGCCAGTACAGAAGAAGTGGATCCCAAGCCGCCGAGGCGATCCGTGATCGCAGACCGCCGAAAAGACATGGAAATAAATAGAGAATGAAGTCGTTTTCTTACTCTGGAACATGGCTTAATGAGTGAAAGAAACATGAGATTTTGACAACCTGTCTCCTACTTTTGCCCAAAGAGATATTAGTGCAAAATGCAAAACTGCTTCCAGTGCTACTACAATAACTGATGATTCTCGAGCAGTTCATGTTTCCACTAATTACATGATCGTCCTCATCCATCCATATCGCCGAGGCTTTCCCTTTCCATAAGATCTTATCCTTGAAGCCGTAAGTCACGTGGAACGAACTCTTTTCGACTAACATAGCTTTTATATAATTGCGGCCTGAATCGCTATAGTTGCAGTCGGCGGACATAAATGGATCCCCACTAGAAATGTTAATTTCAATCAAAACTATCGATTACATCAGAAGAGTTTAGCAGAACAGATGTTTTCGGTCCTAGGACGAGCTAACCATAATGAACTTAGAGCTCGGAGACGCGAGATGTAGTCGTTGATGACGAGAAGAGCGCGGGCTGCTTGGCGGGTGGTTAATATCCGATGCATCTGTTGGAGCGTTTGCTGTCTCAAGAGGTCGGCCTATAAGAGAAGGAACGAAAAAGAACTGAGTCTCAATACAGACAGATTTTCCTCGCATATGCAACGTTTTCTTTTCAAAAGACATAACTAATATTAAATACAGTAAGCATAATTCAGATATATCGAAACACATGGCTCAGGTAATTAGCGTAAGTACCTGGTGAACGAAGTTTTCGAGAGTGGCCAATTTTCCCATTGCAATAGCCATTTGGCCCATGTATTCTGCGACGTTGCCCGAACCGGTATAACTCAGTGTGGTCGAAGAAAGTGTGTCCACGAGAGATTGCTGCAGAGCTTCCATTCCCTGAGATAAAGCATCTTCAGCCTGTTGCGAAGATTGCTGCAGATTACATATGCCCATCAACTGTTGATCCGTCAAAGGCTCCAGGTGGTTCCCTAGTATCTGCAGGTCCAAAATTATGCGGACATCCAAAGATTAATTCCCACAACACCCTCCTATCTTAGTCAACAGGGAGGAGCTTGTAAAGAAATCGATCACCTTGAGAAGCTCAGATGAACGGAAACCGCCCAACCACATGAAACACCTCTCGGCGGGCGTCTTCCACATGCCAGAGAGTATGTGGAACACATCAGCCTTCGCACCTATGTTCTTCAGTCTAAATATCTGGTCGTAGTGAACCATCACAGCATCCACACGCATCCGTAGTTCATTGTCATTCAATTGGGAGTTCACTCCGGATCTTAGGTCATTGATCAGCCGTTGATGCTCATCGAGCCACCGGGCATAGTCGGTGTCAAAGGCCATGGCCCCTGAAAGACTAAAATTGTGAGAAATCACTTGGTCAAACTTTCAAGTAAATCAATTTGAAATATTCAGTAACCCCATCGATAAAACCCTTCTTCGGAGAGCATCCAGGATGGTCAACGTAATAAGAAAAACAAGTAGACCCCCAACATCCTATACTTCCCACAAAACGAGCTGATAGAACCACCATGAATGGTAACTATATGCATAGATGAATGCAATGTCCACAGGCAACCTCTGCAACATGTTTCCATTTCCAGATGAGCCGATGACATCCTTTACCACTGGAATTCGCTCGACCTAAGCTAAAGAAACTCATCCTTTTCTCTTCATTTTTTTTCGTATAAACTACATACCAACATTATCTCTTCTATACCATGAGAAGACCGGTGTTGGTCAACTTCCCAATGCAGGCAACAGGATCACATATACAGCAGTACTTTGATCTTTCCACATTAATTAGCAACTGTTTATTGATCAGAAATGGACAGAAAACACCACACTAATCGGAAAAGAGAAGCGCATGTGGAGACAGACAGGAACTGCACTTAATAGATGTACCACGGCAGCTTAAACCCTGAGAAGGAAACTCAAAACAAGGGACTGAAACCTCTGCTTCTCATCCTCACCATTGCCGATGGCAGCCATGTTATGACTGAGATCCCCAGGATTTCCAGAACCAACAAATATACCCTGCATGAAAACAGAATCCGAAGAAACAAAATGAGTTCTTGAACTTCATGAGCCGAGAATGAATGAAAAATATTTTCACATGCAAATCTTGAGGCTGCCCTCACCTGCTGGCGTGCTCGTTGAAGCTCCTGTTCCAGTTGCATAAGCCTGAACCTACCATTTTCCAGTTGCTGAACGTATGCCTACAGGAACCCAGAAGGCAAAACTTATCCTAGTACCAAACTTCCAATATGTATCCCCATCAGATGAATTGTATGCATTCCAAACATCAAAAGCTCAACACACAGACCAAGTTGAAGTACTGTTCTTAGAAATCCTCTTTGAGAGCGAGATCCCCAGATCAGTCAGAATTCTGACATGAGTTGACACCTCGGCAGCTATTCTACCATCTCCCCAAGTTCAGAAAATCTATGAAAATTGATATCTTTAAACAATTAATAATAACATATTGAAATTATACAGATAATCAGCCTCCGAATAAAGACAATATTGGTTTGTGTAGATAAGAAAATATGCCAATATGGAAGAAGATTGTAGATGCCAAAAATCACTCTGTGGTTTTTATATGGTCAAAGCTTCCCAAAAGATAAAAGCACAAGGATAAATAGCAAATAAAACCTCCCCTCCCCTGCGCAAGGCCATTAAAATTCCACTGAAAGCTAAGTTATCCAACACGTTTCATCCATCCTTCATTTGCTTTACACTTTGCTCATCCAATTTGGAAGATAAGAGAGCTGGGGAAGACATGATCACGACATGAATATAAAACAACCATGAAAGTACCTTCTTTCTAAGTCGACTCTTTTTCGCAGCTTCTCTATTTTGGGCCAGTCTGCGGAGCGTCTGAAGCAAGAAAGAGGCACGAGAGGTTTACTAACACTCTAAATCCACACATAACACCCACTCTAGCAACCAGAACACAGCGAAAACATACGAAACGGGGACCACCTTAACATCACTCATTCTCATTTTAGATTGATCCGCAGAGTCAACAGCCACGAGCGCTCCTCGCTGAACCCTATAAAACTGCACACATAAATACACAGACAAGCGTTATCTCGACAACGTTGAAACTCCTTCTGCATAGGTTTACGACTCCCCATGAAAACTTATACGTTTCATGTACCCAAGTTGATCAGGCGATAAGCCAAAACTGCACCCATCTGCCGATAAAATTTGAAAACAGACCAAGACGAAAAGACCACAACATAGCAAAAATTGCGAGAGAAGAAGCGGAGAAACGCTGTTTACATGGCGCTTGTCATCGGTGTCAACATCCGTAGATGTATCCGTCTGTTGGCTGTTGTCTGGAGCTGCCATGCCCGAGTCAGCCCAGTTCTCAATACCCTGCACATTCCCCAATGACCCACCGTTTCCTCCTCCTTTCTCGTAAATCTCCCCCATTTCCACACACCCTCCTCCTCCCCCTCCTCCTCCTCCTCCTGAAGACACTGTCACTACTCCCGAAGAGCTCATGCACTGCAAAAAATCACAACAACATCAGAGCTCGTTCTTCTTCACAATGCCTAAAAATTGCATATCACAAAGAGAGAGAGAGAGAGAGAAGAGGTGGGTGGAGTTTAGGAGGCACCGTGTTCAAGCCTCCATAGCTCAGATTGTTTGCAACAAAAGCGATGCTGTTGTTGGGTTTAAGGCTGAAGGCAGAGCCTGCGTGTATTTAATATTGGGAATCGGTTATAGCGACGGAAAGCCGGCCAAGAAAAGAGACCAAAAGGCCAAGCTACTGCATTTTAAAAAGAAACCCTCAAAGAACATATGAATTTTCCAAAAACACACGCACGGAGAGAGAGAGAGAGAGAGAGAGAGAGAATACTTGGGCTTAAATCAACGGCATCTTCGTGATGAAATGCAGCAACGGACTGCTCGAGCTCGCCGAGATCCGGGAACCGGGTCTGGTTCCGGCTCAACACATCGTCACCTCTGTTTCATATCGCAACAGAAAAAACAGAGACGCGCACTTGCATTCATTATCGCATCATCTCCCAAAACCCAAAACCTCCCGAAAGCGACCATGGCTCGAATTCAGCTGAAAACGAAGACAGAGACAGAGGGATAAGACAGAACCTGAGGAAGAAGGAAGCTTGGCAATATATGTCGGGGTTCGTTGGAGGAGCTGCTTTGAAGCTCTGCATGTTTCTTTCACTCTACAGTGTCACTCTGCCTCTCTCTCTCTTTCTCTCTCTCTCTCTAACAACAGAGACACACTATCAGGGACAGATGAAGAAAAACGGGCATGAGGTGAGATCACGGAATCATGTTCGAGAAGAAAGGAGCAGAGAGAGAGAGACAGACAGAGGAAGAGAGAGAGAGAGCGGAATCAGAGGAAGAGCACAAAGAAGCCAGAAGAAAACGAAATCTTCCGGCTGTATCTTTAAGAAGAACAGGATAGCGTATCAGTACGGCTCGCTTTCTTGAGCAACACTTAAATAATTTACGAAGGCCAGGCCATTTCATTATTGCTTTCTGACTCGGGCATTTCCGTTTCCCAATGCCCACCTCCCCCCCCTTCTAAATTTCTCCCACGCCTTTTCCTTCTCTTTTTTATATTCCCCCCATCGAGTCTCCTTCCTTCCTTCCTTCAATTGGACGATGACGGAAGGAAAAGTGCTCTTGAGGTATATATGATTTGGCCATGCACCATCCGCGAATAGAAGAGCATTGGAATACTACCAGCCTTATTCCCCAAAATCAACGCAAGCTAAAAGCTTTGCAGATGATATCAATGGAGCCCAGCGGGGGATAATGGTAGACAATTAGCGATTAGAATTAGGCCCCCCCGCATGAGCAAAAGCGAGGAACTTTCAGTGACCAAACTTTATTCCACATGCGCGTGTCAACTCACCACCAGTCAAAACAAGATTCTATCTCCAGTTATTAAAGGCAAGTTGGGAGGAGGAGGAGGTGGAGGTGGAGAGGGGAAGAAAAAACTGCAGTAATTACATAGCCACTCTGTTTTTCTTGAAAGCAACACGCGAGCGTGCCGTCTAGAACACTTTTCGTTAAAGGGTTACCCCAGGGGGGTAAAATTCATTCATGGTCATCGAGTGCGCTTTGGTTGATTCTACAGTCCGATCGCTACGCTTTAATTTCAATTACCAATTGCGATATGATCGGACGACAACGTGCTTTTAACCCGAATTCGACTCATCTTTCCGGGAAAGTGCCGGCTTTGAGGCCACGTGGCGGCGAAATCGCGTTCGCAGAATAGGGCACGCGCCAGGCGGATTATTAAAAGCCGAATCCAACCTTGTCGAATAGTTAATTTCACGAGGCCGAAGCTAGGGTCGAGGGGATCAACCATAAAATTTATTTGCATGTCGCGAGCCGCGAGGAGTTGAAACGGGCGATCGAGTTCCTTTCGATGACGTCAGCCATCGAAGTAAAGCCACGAACTCAGGAAATGCCTTTCGGTTTTCGTACGTCTACTTCTCACGACGAAGATCTTTATCCGGAATTTTTTAAAAATCGAGTCTTTTTCCTTAGACCATTCGAACGCGAGAAACCACAGAGGCCCCCTGCCGACCTACGAACACCTGGATGAATCATAAAGTCGCGCTGCTTGCCAGAAGCATCTTTCCCCCGCTTCAACGCATCAACGCATCGATCTCGCATTATCTTTTTAGAAATTTCTTATCTTTCTTCCAGATTCATGAGTTAGGCCAGGCCCCCCCCCCCGGCGCACTGCAAAAGCACAGCGCGAGAGAAGCACAGAGACCAGAACCCAAGACGCAGCAGAGGAAGAAGACCCCCGCCCCTCCCCCTCTGATCCCCCTTGATTCTCTCTCTGTCCTCGGTTTGATTCTTTTGTTCGTTTCTCTCTCTCTCTCTAGAGCCTAGCGCGATGCTCTGCTTTTGATTCCCTCTCTCTCTCTCTCTCTCTCCTCTCTGTGGCTCTCGCTCGCTATGTCGAGGGATAGTGTAGAGTACACGAAAGCCTCTCCAGCTCCGAGTTAAATGTCAGAGCGGAAGGATGATGGGATGGTGATGAAATGCGACCTCAGAGAGTAGAGAGAGAGTTGTGGGTGACAATAAGTACACGACAGCAACCGAGACGAGAAAACAACAACAGTGCGACCTCTACGTGCTTCGTTATTTATTGCGTCGGGGTGGCTTTCGGGGATTAATAAAGGCCAAGGCATTGCTTGAACGAAACCTCCTCTTCATCATCATCATCATCATCATCATCATGCGGGGCACCGAGGAAAGAGAGAGACAGAGGCGTTCTTCTTGCTGCAGCAGAAGCAGCAGGATCTGTCTCCCCGACATTTATTTCGCCCCCCTCGTCCCATAAAATCATTCCAAACGCGCCCCTCGCCACAGTTCTAAGAGTTGAATGAGGCCAATGATCCTCAAATCTCAATTTAATGTAATCCATTCAATGAAATCCCTGAACTACACGCCAAATATACAGTATCGTCCTTGCTTTTTTTTACTCATTGAACATAATTCTTGAACTTTCGATAAATGTTCGATCTAATTTATGAATCATATGAAAAATCTAATTTTATTCTTTCGTTAATTCAACTTTAGGAATAACATTTGACATTTTTCATATGGTTCATGGATTGAATTTGAAATGCACTAAAAGTAGGGGTTAAATTGAACAGATTAAATTTAGCGACGACATCACACATCGACCCAAAATTCATGTTCCATTAATATCATTCTCCTTTCTTTAAATAATTGAAGTAAAATTACTATGCAAGTATTGCAATGACGAGCTATTTGTGTCCTTGTTCGCAATTTTTCCAAACTCAAGCCAACCGGCGAATGAAAGAAAAAAGGGCTTAGAAGCTTCTTAACTTGACATAGACCGTACTTAATTTTTCGATGTTGAGTTTGTGTGATTTTGGCTATTATCCGTTGACTATGCGTGATTATCGAAAATGATGATTCACACGCAATAATTTTTGTCGTGATACCTTGAAAGATCAAAAATCGGTATCTCGTGACACATCAGCCCCGATCCAATCCTCGCCTCATGGAAAAATTCAAATCAGTATCCATGACGCAAATTTACTCTTCACATTAACATTCCGTCCAATGCCGTCCATTGAAATACACGCGTGCTTCGTCGGATTCGTCCTGCAATCGTTTTTCGCGTGTGTCGACACGTGACAACATATTGGATGCCGATGGAGGATAAATTTAGATTGTGTAGAGCTATGAATTTCCCGCGACACGCAAAGGAGTCTCGAGGAAACTACGCTTCGCTCGAGACCGCCACTCCGGATTTCAAATGTCCGAATTTTTTTTTTGAAATTTATGCATGACCAACCTAGGAAAGTATTTTATCCACGTTCTATTAAATACGTTGCCGTCTCGGCCTGTCGAAACCGTAGAATACCAGATCGCATGAACGAACGTCGATGATGCGATCGAGCGTTGACCAAAGCCCCTGAAGGGATATTTGTCTTTTTCTCTTCTATTTTTTATTTTTTTTTCTGTCAAATGACGTGAGATGGATTGAAATAAATTATGGTGCCGGCTCCAAGATTCTCTAATTCGCTTTTCGTGATTCAAGCTTATCCGAAGGGCTAATTAAAAGAAAAGGGACAAACGAATATCTTTTGATTGCCCCACTTTGTCTTCAACCGATCGATCCCATCCCGGCAAGCCACGCGTGGGATCTTAGCTCACGACAAGGTTTTACTTCCGACAAATTTATATTTTTGGGGTTTTTAATTATTTTATCCCGTATTTCTTTTTCTTTTTCTTTTCTTTTGCACGTCTTTCTCGTAATCTCGTACGATTGAGAAAAAAAGGGGGAAAAAGGGAGAATAAATTGGCTTTTTCCTAAAGAAAAATTATTTTGGTTTAAAGAATTCCTGGAAAATAGCTCATGATTCCACATCAATTTTTTTTTTAGTAATTATTTATGCGATAGTAAGTTGACATCGAGGTGTCGTATGGTTAAATAAATTATTTCATAATGAAAAGAGCAATCTTTTCGAGACTTGGTTGGGAATTATTATGTTATCGAAAACGATTTATATTGAAAAATAGTTTCTTATGATTCTATTCTCCATACGAGTTTTTGACCATTTGAAGATGTTGGGAAAATGTACAAAATTTATGTTATCGAAATTTAAAAAAAAAAAAAAAAAAGAAATACTTTGGATACAACTCTCGAATTTTTTGTATCGTAGAATTACTTTTAATTTTTTAATGATTTCATGAGATTTTTCTTTTCTTTTTTTCCTTTTCTTTTGAAGACCGGCGACCGGCTAAAGAAGGGTCTTCAGAAGAGAGAAAAAAGAAATTGGTTTGATTCTAAAACACTATCTGAAAATAAAGAAGTTACTTTTTTTCTACTTATTGATTATATTCTAAATATATTATTGGAAATAAATTTGTTTTCGAAAATGGAAAAATTAACTAATGTTATCAAATAAATTCCTGTTCTTTTTTTATTTCATGAAACACAAAAACAAAAATAGCCAAAAATTAACCGGTTACCAAACACGGCCTTAAGAGCACGAATGATAGTTATTTTGTTTATGGAATTAATTTTTGGCTAGAAAAATCTATTTTTGAATCTCAAGTGAGTTTTGAATAAAAATATATAAAATTTCTCCCTCTCAGATGGTTGGTGGGAGGCAACTGGCAAAGGGCGATGGCGAGTGGTGACGAACAACCAAGGATGGTGGCAAGCAACTGGCGATGATGGGAGGAGAGCGGCGGTGAGCGATAAGGACGATGGGTAGCGACTGGCTAGTAGATTACTTTACTTGTCATTTTTGTTTTAAATTTATTTTTGAACTAAAAAATATTCTAAAATAAAAAATAAAATTTCCTTAACAAACGAATTTACGTATTCTCGAAAACAAAGAGAAATAAAATAATTATCATTCGCGCGCCGTAAAAGAACATAAAAAGTATTCCTAAAATCGAAAGAGCAACCAACGAAGGGGACAAAAGAAACACGACGTCTTATTGCACGAACAACTTGAAAACAAAAACGGAGAGAAATTCTCCCGCATCTCGTCCCGTCTCTAAAGTAAAATCTCCGCTGTCCGCTCTGCTTCCACAGCTGCCTCGGCAATTCCGAACAAGACATGCAGTGACGCGACGCCTCTCCTCCGCCGCCGCCGCAACGACGACCCGACCCGACCCGCATTTCTCCTCCGTCGTCCTCCTCCTCTTCTCCCCGTCGCTCCTCCGCTCCGGAGCTCCCCGAAGATGAGCTCCGTTCTGCAGGTAAAATCCGGTTCGTTCCGCTCGTGTCTCTTTCGGTTGGCCACGGTTGACGAGCCTGGTTGCGTTTCGATGCGTTGGTTTCAGGGATTCTCCAAGTCCCTTGCCATGACGGTGCTCTCCGAGATCGGGGACAAGACGTTCATCGCCGCCGCGGTGAGTCCGTCTTCGTGATTGGCTTCTCTTCCGTTGACTTCTTGCTCGCTCTTGTTTTCTCGAGTCGTGATCTGCGGGGGGAGTCTGTATGGGTGGAATGAGATTTGTTTGAACGGCCGTGACGATTCGTCCGCTCGTGTGAAGGAGTGGGTTGACTCTGGCTTGGTGTCTGCTGGTTTGTTTTGGAGAAATTATTGGAAAAACTCAATTCCTACGACCCCCTCCCCACCCCAAATAAAAAGGAAAAAAAAAAAAAGGTCTGACTTGGTGATTTATTGTTTTTACAAAATTAAACGGAGCACTGCGTTCAGCGGTTGGAATGCTTGATGATTCTTAATCCAGAAAAGCTCCAATAGTTAGCTTTGGCCTGTTATGATGTCAACTCAAATCTTGACCGTGCAAAGTGCTCTTTCTTACAACATGTCCATAGCCCTGACGGAGGAACCTAGAGCTAAAATTGATGAGGACTTGCTAGGCACTCAAAATGGCAGATTGAATTAATGGTGATGAATATATTAGGAAAGACTCTGGTGCCAATTTCTCCATGCCATGGTCTGTGTCCAGAATTTAGACTCGCCTCCACCTACCAAGGTGTGATTCCTGGGAGTAGTTGGGGTGTAAGGGGCTAGCACTGCCTGTGGCTGCAAGCCTCTGGCAACTGGGTGCTTAGTGTAATTTTTGGTAATTAATTTCAACGTTATCTTTATCATCTGGTAAATCTTTTTCCCCCCCTTACCCATGTCAACGATGAAAAACGGAAATTCTCTGTTCTTGAGTCTCTCTCTCTCTCTCTCTCTCTCTCTCTCTCTCTCTCTCTATATATATATATATCATTGGTCTATTAGAAATGCATCAAACTTTCTATCTTTCTGGTAAATCTTGAAGTACATTGGAGCATAGATGCATCCGTCCATTCTAAAGTGCTTCATATGTGCATTCTTAGATCTTGGCAATGCGCCATCCGAGAAGACTCGTTTTGTCAGGTTGTTTGGCGGCTTTGATTGTAAGTGTTTTTAATTACCTGTTGCATATGTAGTTTTGCACGCTCCTTTTGGCGATCTTTGATTGATAAGTGCTGAAGCTTTCATTGATGTGTAGGTAATGACTGTTCTATCTGTTCTCGTTGGTTGGGCTACTCCCAATTTGGTATGAACTTCACTTGCTCGTTCTTCTGTCTATATTCTCTTAAGGTTATCATACTGTCTTCTAAGTGCATGTAGTGATAATTCGGATTTCTGACCTTTCGAGAGACCAGAATCTTGTCTAAATGAGTAAGTATTTTACAGAGGACTTGGATACTGTGCAGGAACACTGTTGTAATGCGTAAATGATTTGTATTGGAGTATTCAGGCTGTTTTTCTTTTGATTCTTCATTTATCCAGTCTTTCTTGCATCTCTTTTTATTAAGTTAATGTGAAAAATCGAGCTCCTCGACTCCTTTCTAACCATTTACACCCAAGCACTTCGCATCAGCTTCTGTGCTAGGTTCTGTTGTGAAATCTAACACAGAATATTTTAGAGTGCATCCGACTATCAACTCAAACTTGATTATCCACATAGTCTAGCTTCTGTTCTATTTGACAAGGCACCTAGGTCAGACAGGGACCAGGCCAGTTGTGTCCAAGATCACTCTTAAATTCTAAGCTACAGGGCTATTAAGGTTTAAATCCACATTATCTCTTTTAGCATTCTCTGATTGAGAGAGTTATGGGCTCCACAGCACTGGATGTGAGCTTTGTGGTCTCTGGCTGTGTCAAAACTCAAGACCCTTAAATAGCTAGCAGCCAAGAGTACAGGGAAGGTATCAAGACAAAGTAACTAATTAGTCGACTCTCTTCTGATTATCTTGATTGTATTATTATCTTCTTATTTTTTACTCTACGTCAATCCATGGAGCTTATGAGCTTGGATGAGTTTGTTGGGTCAATTACTTTTATCCTATATGTTCTCCTGTTCATTCATTGCCATAGATGTTTCAAGAGAAAGTCTTGTTTATTTCTGTTTATCTTCTTTGGATGGATCATCCTGTGACCTTGCATCCTCAACCTTGCAGATTTCTCGGAAATGGGCACATCATGTCACAACGTTGTTGTTCTTTGGGTTTGGCTTCTGGTCTTTGTGGGATGGATTCCATGATGGAGGGTATACATCTTTTTTCTTTCCTTTTTCACTTTTTGATATTCCATGCGTAGCTGAAACCTATATGGCTGCCATTCTTCACAAGGAAAGGACTAGTTTGATTCTCATTTTCAATGAAAGTAGCTTTTAATGCTGAACTTAAATTCTGTTTCACTCAACAGAGACGCTGAAGAATTAAATGAAGTTGAAGCGAAACTGGTTAGTTTAACACTACAAGTTTGCACAAACTTAAAAGTTCCATCAATCCCTTTTGACTTCATCTTTTCTCGTCTCTTAGGCTGCCGACATAAAGAAGGCCAATGCAGGAGCAAATAAGGAGAGTGACAAGGTGATCAATAAAATCGCTTTGTTAGAATGAAGTTATAACTCGCGTAACTTAAACTAGGTGACTGTTCATTAGTTCCATGGCCTTTTCTATGTTAATATGTGAACAGCACCAACAACCCATCAAACTGTACATATCCATTGACATTGCCTCCATCTGCAAGGCAAAGGGGAGAAAAGGAGTCATCTTTGCTAACTGATGTGGTTGGATACTTCTATGCCCTGAAAAACTCCAAGATTGCTTTTTGTCTAAAACAACTAGGACCGGAAAGGAAAAAAGCAAAGAGACCAACCAAAATCTTCATTACATTGGACAATTATAATCAAACCTAAGCAGCAACCACCCCAGAAGCGGAAACTGTCATTGACCAAGAAACTGCTAGCGTTTCCTTGTTTGTACAAAATGAAGTCGTTTGGGATAATTTGTATATGATTTCATCCTGTCACTGTAGCAATTCATCTCCACTGTTTCTACCGCATGGTAGTACTTATTCCACCCACCAATCCTTTGAGTGTACTGAGGATTCCCACTCTCCCAGGTTGATGATGATGTGAAGAAGCAGAGAAGACCATTTCTCTCACAGTTCTTCTCTCCAATATTATTGAAGGTTTTTGACTTTTCCAACTACAGTGCATGTGAAGTTTGGAAAAGTTTAACCTTTTCCTGATGAAGAAATTCCTTCCCTTGCTGCAGGCATTTTCTCTCACATTTTTTGGCGAATGGGGTGACAAGAGCCAGGCAAGTGTCTCTCTGAGGAAGCTGATAATGTACCTTATTCCCCAATCATACTGACTTTACTGTGATTGTGTTGATGAAATTCCTTTTCAGCTAGCAACCATTGGTTTGGCTGCAGATGAGAATCCATTTGGTGTAGTTCTTGGTGGAATACTGTAAGATTCATCTTTACCTATCTAGCTTTTACATTTGGGGGTTCTCCCCCGGGGGGGGGGGAGGAATTGCTTGTACTTTATTGACTATTGGGCAGGCTTTGTGTTTTTCTTGTACATCTGGCATCCACAGGTTCTACACCCCCTAGTATGGCCTACCAGCATATGTCATAACCTCCTAAAATTGCAGTCAGCCCCTTCAAAGGTTCCAGAGGCAATGGCATTTGATTATAATATAAAATGGTCATGAAATCCATTAATGGGGCACAGCCATGCAATCCATGGCATTAATATGTGACATGTTTGCTGGAGTCATTTTTTGGTCTTGTTTTGTGCACTTAAGCTGGGCTGACATGAATATGCTTTTGTTTGCAAAGTGGTTACTTTTTGGTGGAGTTTTTATGCGTATAAGTTTGGTCCAACTATTTTTCAATAGCCAAAATAATTAGGACCCTTCATACTAATCTGTACTTCAGCATTGCCAGGCCAGTCTTTCCTTTAGGCATTTATTTGTAAAAAATTTCTGCTTTTACTGTGATGGGATGATTTTTGGAAGAAAGCACTATGATCATGGAGTAGTGGAAATTTACTATGTTTTTTCAGAAAGATTGTACACTGCGTGAAGTTGGATCATTTTGAGATTCTTTATGGAGCTTTGGAGTAAGGAGCTGCTGTTCTTTATTCCTGAATCAATGCTCTGGGAAGATGGATGGGTCATGTCATGTCATGTCATTAAACTTGTGTTCTAAGATCCTGGTGGAGCTAGGTCACTTCTCAGATGCATGTTGGGGCATTGGAGTAGAAAGGGAATGGCCCGTTAACATGGGGCCAGACTTCCCTGAGTAGTTTCAAGAACTTTGTGGCTTCTATTTGCTCTTGCTTGTGTCATATATCCTCTGCCGTACTCCATGTCTGACTCATGTCTCCCCACTAAACGTGCATCCTTAAATGTCAAGGCAGTATTTGTATGGCTTGTTCATCAGATGTTTCCCCCATTCATATTCCCTTCAGCCTTTCTTTTTGCAAGAGATAATGGGTTAACTCCATACATCAGTTAACTGTAGTTTTTTAATGGCATTGTGTTTTCATTTCTCAGTGGACAAGCATTATGCACTACTGCAGCTGTCCTTGGAGGAAAGAGCTTAGCAGCTCGGATATCTGAAAAACTTGTATGAATTGCCAAGTCTTGTCTGCACATCTATCTTCACTTCTGTGGACAAATGTGTGACTCCAAAATTCATCTTTCTTTTCTTAAGGTTGCCCTCTCAGGTGGAGTTCTGTTCATCATTTTTGGGATTCAGTCTTTCCTTTCTTCTGTAGAACCGTGATGCATGCTTCCCAGTGGTAAGTAGTCATCTTTTATAAATCTACCTGGAAAGTTCCAACTTCCAGTTGACTCGAGCATGTCATAAATAGTTTTTTCAACAAGGAACAGGACAACTTATCATGTGATTTGGAACGATGTGCAGACACAAGGCTCCTTCTTATGTATATGAACTCTGTCTTATATGTTGCTTGCAGATCAGACCATGACAGCTCTGGGACCTTGATATTGTTAGGAATGTCCCTTTTGAAGCTTTGATTACTCACAGTGAGTAGACAACATTGATATTATCCATTAAAATGTCATGCAGAAGGCTAATCACAAAGGCAAGGCTTGGCATAACCTCTAGTCCTCTTGTGCATGAACAAAATTGGCCCTTTTGTTGTAACCTACATAGATGAACCATTGAGAAGAGGATCATCCGTCCTCCCTCTCTCTCACACCTGTGTGTGCAGTACAAGTACACAGCATTCCTAACAACGCTAGACTGTTGTACTGTTATTATGTTTGGAGTGCAGATTTAGTTTTTAACAAATCTATTCACTTGCTACTATTTGTCAATGTCCTAGTTCTTCAATGTGCTTAGTAAGAAGGTAAGTCTGAGAGCACAAGTGTTCTCGGGAAAAGCTGATGCACTCATTCACATGTCCGCTTTATGACCTGTGAACTTCCTTTTCAGCTGAAAGCTTTTGAACTTCTGCGTGCTAGTAATTGGATTTCACCACTGTCGATTAATTCCCTTGACAATGTTTCCACATTCTAGCCTAGAATGATCAAGATGCAACTGATAGCAGGTTTTGCCAACCAAATAGTAAGATCACGATGTCTAACTATACAGCAGGCCAATGAAAGCGGCTTAGCCTGCGTTGTATTTGCTTTATATACACAGATGAACCAAGTTATGCCTTGTGGCACGACCCTGGCTTTGGCTGGAAATTGCTCTCCTACTGAAGGCACCGAATAAACTTTGCCATGCATTTTAACCAATCTTTAGTAAAATGATCGAACTAAGCCTGCGTTGAGGAAATGAAGGGATGCCATACTGTGGCATTCCCCTTGAAACCGGATTCATCATGTCGTACCCTTCTTGTCATTGTGCCTTGTTTTGCCTAGGATCATGCTCGTGAGTGTTAAGGAATTTGCTCGAGCCTCCTCCCTTGTAGATTGCCCAGCAGGAAAGGGGGTTATTCAGAATTGTTACCGCGGACATCTGTTTTTCCCGGACAAAGGGTTGTCTCTTAGCGGGCTTTGGTGTCTGTTATGCTGGGCTTCAAGCTTACTTGGATGGCTCCTGCAGCACTGGTGGACCTTAAGAAAGGATTAGCGAGCGATTACAGCTCCCCTCGATCATTAACTTGGTGGAATAGGCCTTGTGACCAAAATGAATAGGAGGGCAGATAGAGGTGAGCATAAATGATGTCCTTGGATGGTTATAATAATGAATTCATTTGACAACACGTGCTTCACACGTTACTGCGTTCACACGCGAAAAATGCACCAATAGCGTGGCAGAGTGACAAGAACAATTTCCGGTCTGCAGACGATGAAGCCAAACTTATGAGACAAATCTCAGGAAGCAAAGCGTAACTGTCCCAGAAAACTAACACCCAATCCGATGCAATATCTCCACATAATACCAATAAAACACCCAAGCATGGCCCGCACCGTGTCGATCCGTTAGGACTGGAAGGATTCTTCCCTTTGCCATGCCCATCATTGAAATAACTCCAGGATCTGATCCCGGAAGCTGCTTTTGGTAGCGAGTGGTTCAGTACATTTTCAAGCATTCAAGCGTATATTCTTCTTCTTTCTTTATAAGCTCTTCTGATTTCTAGGGTTGCTGTAGGTTTGGTGAGGGAGCACAACTGTTGCTTGGTCTAGTTTCTTCATATGCTTTCGGATTCATGCATTGTGGGGTTTACTCATCCAACACTATTTGCTAGCTTTCCTTTGAAGTTACGGAGCAATTTTCGCTGAAGGACCCTCACGTGGAAGCGGGGGGAGAATATGCTGTTTTTGATCTGTGCCGTAGTCTTGGGATACTGGTTTCTCCTATTCTTGTTCTTCACCAAATCAGCCCACTTGCTTTCCGAGTGAAGAAAACTAGATGATGCATGCATCTAAAGATACATTGATCATGGGCTACCCAAAGTGGCTCTTCTTTCAAGGGAAAAGCACCAAAATATTCATCAATTTATTATTTTTGTGTTCATTTAGTCATAAACCTCGTAATTATGTCAATTGAATCTTACCTCTTTTCACATTTGATCAATTGAGTCTATCGATCTAATTTTGACTGGACAGTGGAAATTGTTGATGTGGACACTAATAGTCCTATATTCTAAGATCGACACTAACGTTAACATTTTTAATAATATTTTAATAAATTTTGAATTTTTATTGCTTTTTGTTTTTTCTCTTCTTTTTTTGTTGCTCTGGTACCAAAAAAATGGGTTATAATACAAGCTAGGGAAAACGGAAATAGAATTTGTGTCAAGTATGCCATCCCACATGCATAACCCTTTTGTGGCCTCAAAATAGGGATTATTTGTTAGTCACCAAATTCTTTTTTATTTTTTCACTCACTTCATAAAAAAATTTTAGGCAATAGAATTCTGATGCACAAATTCCCCATCATAGCAAACACGAAGCATACTACCATAATTGATCAGAACATCCTAGTTTTAAAGAATCATATCAGACATAAAGGAAGATAAAAGAAAACCTTAAAAATTCATAACAAACCACATAATATTATTTTTAGGAAGGGTGTGTTCCGCCCCTTTTATAATACAAACACGGCCTTAAATAGGCATAACACAATGACCTGATCATTGGTGAGAGTTCAAGAGGTCACCAACGACCTCTATCGACTTCTTTTGGCCGACAATGGCCAATCATATGTACATATTGACTCTTGACTTCTGATAGGCTTTTATAATACAATTTTCACTTCTGCTATAGTGCGCAATAGGGCTATGAACAGTGCCAAAAAGTGCTATGAGCAGTGCCGAACAATACATGAACATTGCCAAATATCGGCTATGAACAATGCTAAGGCCAATTTTTTTTCCAATCTTCACCCAATCTAGGCTAGGCCACAATGCCTAAATCGAGACAAGGATGTGGCGTTGCAGCCCTCGCCTCGATTTGGCAAAGGCCCAAACACCCTTGCCGGCCCTCAATTAAAAAAATAAAATAAAATAAAGAAAAAAAGAAGCCAAAATGATATGTTAAAAAATTCAAATAAATTATAAAAATATTACTAAAAATGTCCACATTAGCATTGTAGTTCCATATAAGTTAGCCGGTATCCACGTCAATAATTAACTAACTAAATTGACATAATTGAGAAAAATTGAAAAGATTTAGAAAATAATTAACGTCACTAAAAAAAATCAGAATTGAATTGATACAGGTTAAATAGATTTAAGGCTTTTTTCATCGTTTTCCCCTACTTTTCGGCAAAAGGCGACTCTCCCTCCCTCTCTCTCTCGCCATACAATAGTTGTATATTCATTGCTTAAAACGAGGGAAAGATGGCTGACTTTTCAAAGCGGTCAACTTTTAAATGCATTTTGATGACCCCAAAAAATTCCATCAAAAGGAGAGGAATTTTTTTTAAATAAAATACATACATACATATATATAAAATAACATGGAAACGTTCAAAATTTTGGTATTGACTTTTACCATTTCCAGTCAATTTACTTAGATGTCTTTTTGTTTTCGGTCAAAAAAATCTAGTTAGATGTCACGATAACAAATAATGAGAGAGAGAGAGAGAGAGAGAGAAGGGGCATGGTTCACGCATTGCTCATTATTCATTAAATAGACTACTTTGGTATTGAGAAAAGTCATGATATATGCATGGTCGACACCTAGACACAGAACCCTCTTTATAAATATATATATATAAAAAAAAAACAATTATCATTGTATTGTGTATATTCATCGAATATTCCGAGGATTCGGAATTTGACGCTTTCGCCCCCAGATAAACCAAGAAATCTCTTTTTGTCCCCCGCTCTCTCTCTCTCTTACACCCCATTTTGCCGCTAGTGGTCCCTAGGTTGCGGCCAAGGGTCACTTGGCCCCTAGATTCGCCCAAAGGACCATCAAATTTCTCCCCTTCTTAATTAATCTCATCTTTCTCTCTACATTTAAATTTATGTAATCAATTTCTTATCCTACAATGTCAGCGTCCTCATCCCGTGGATCCAATGCCTATCTTCTTCGTACTAGATATATCATTTAATAAATCTATTGAGGTGTGTAATAAAAAATAATTGTGAACGTCTTTTTCAAGAGTTAAAAAAGAACATTTAATGTCTCGGGCCTTTTCTCCCGACTATTTCAAACCAATCTCTCATGTTTCAAACTGCTAGTCGACATGATATATCCCCTTTGGAATAGTGAATATTGAAATACAGATACAATAACAACGATATCAACCATGAAATCATTATAGATAAGGCGACCGAGCAACACCCTCGACTCGGTTCATCCCATGGATGCAATGCTTATCTTTTTTGTGCTAGAAATGTGATTTAATAAATCCATTAAGGTTTATAATAAATAAATAAATAACAATGGACGTCTTCTTTTAGGGGGTGAATCAAATTCAATGTATGAGTCTTCTCTGCTAACTATTTTAAACCAATCCCTCACATTTCGAACCGTCAATCCACATAATATAACCCCTTTCGAACAATGAATAATCAGAATCCAAATATAACAACAACAATAACAATATTGACTCTTAAATCATTATTCATATAGAAACTCGGTAATACTCACGACCCAGTTCATCTTGTAGATCTTATGCTTATCTTCTTCATACTAAAAATATGACTTAATAAATCCATTACAGTTTGAAATATATAATAAAAAAACAATGAACATCTTCTTCCAATTAGGGAAAAAAAGAAAATTCAATATCTAAGTCTTCTCTCCCAACTATTTTGAACCAATCTCCTGCTGACATATATATAATTAAAAAAACAATGAACATCTTCTTCCAATTAGGGAAAAAGGGAAAATTCAATGTCTACGTTTTCTCTTCCAACTTTTTTGAACCAATCTCCCACATTTTTAACGGTCACTCTCCATGACATACCTCCTTTTGAACAATGAATAATTAAAATCCAATTATAACATAGTGACAGCCATATGGACACTTAAATCATTATTCATACAGCTACTTGATAATACCCCCAATCTAGTTTTCGAGGAACCCAAATGAAAGTCAACCTCTTTCAGATCGATCAAAAGGTTGCACTCCTTGCATCGAACTGAACCGATTCATCAAGAATTATGGGCGATTGTTCCAAGGTAAGTAGGTTTTAGATGTGAAATATGGAACCTATCTTAATAGAACCGGTTCCCAATTTTTGGAACCTAAAATCCACCATATTTATCCTAAAATTAGCATTTTTTCCAGTTCGATCCAAAGGTTTATTCATCAGTTTTTATTTTGCTCCTTTTTTTTTTTTACAGCAAAATAATAAAAGGAACAAAACTGTCTAAACTAAAAGATGCTCAACAGCAAGCAAGAGAGAGAGAGAGAGAGAGAGAGAGAGAGAGAGAGAGAGAGAGGTAGAGAGAAATATATCAAAAGAAAAACTAGAGTTTTTAGGTTTTGGGAAACCGGTTCTAAATTAGGTCCAGTTTTCAGGTGATCGATCCTTCACTGGGTCCTCAGTTTGGACAGTAATCTGTCAGGCGATTCGATCCAGAATTCAAGCAAAACCTATCTAGTTACACGGTCTTATTAAGCATCACTGGAGCTGGAATTTACCGTCCCACTTCATCGACCGGGTCGCGTCAGACGAGCTACGCGACAACGAAGGATGCAGTCGATGGGCGAGGGGGGCGGGGGGAAGGTCCCACGTCGTACCAAATCCATCTCGATCGCGATCATCCAGTGTGCGAAATCCTTTCCCGGACAATGTTTAAAAAAGATTCCGAAGGACCTCGAATATCTCCCTCCCCTCATCCGTCGCATCTTCCCCTCTCTCCCCTGACAAGATAAATTAAACAAATCGGGGCGAGGTGGGGGGAATATACTCCGCACACCGAAATGATAAAAACACCTCCCCCCCCTTTATTTTTTATTTATCTCTATAGGTGCACCGAACCTTTTTCTCGTCTAATCTATCGCCTCATTATCCGGAATATTCCATCAGGTAGACAGCATAATTTCCCTCTCTCTCTCTCTCTCTCTCTCTCTTTCTTAAATTTCTTTTTTTTTTTTTTTTTTTTTGTTGGGTTTTGTCCGAATCCGAATTTTGGGCATTCCGATCGAAAGGTGCAATCGAAACCGATTTTGTCCCCGCCTGATTCGTCGCCTCGATGAAGAATCCGAGACGAAGCATCCGAATGATACCTCGTGCACTCTTCTCTCTCTTTTCTTCTTTTGCTAATTATAAGAAAAAACTCCAGCAATCGTCGAGAGCATCTCTCCCTCGCGAGGAAATAAATATATGTATAGATAAATTTGTGGGTGGGTCCAGGGATTATAATTTTTCCTCTTTTTTTTTAATGAGTAGTTTACTTAGATTCTTAGCCGCCACGAGATTATTAAACCATGGTTATTTTTATTTTTATTTTTTCCCACCGGCATGGCATGCGAACCTCATTTTAATTAAAAGATTCAATCGCGATGCGTGATGACGCTACAGCCTTGGACAGGAGTGCTATTGCCTATGCTGATAGTAACTTTCCAGCTAATTTGCTACCAATGTGATAGGCTCAGCGCTTCGGTCGTTGTCGTTCCAGGCTAAGATAATTCTCGTCTTGTATGCGGTCCAAACTGAATGATTTAGATTGCACCTAAACCGGCAAATGCCCTGCGTAAGTCCTGCATGCCGTCGTTTTTCCTATACTTTCCGCTTGATTAAAACTATATATGCGTCTACTCCTGGAATATGATGTGGCCAGTGGAGCCTCAACTTGATGATGCCGGGGGTCGTGTCTTCTATTATTTGTGATTTAAATGAGTATGGGTTATGTTGATTTGTTGAATTATATAATAAATCTATGATATTTTGTCCAATTGTTGCATTTAGTGAACAAATAAATAAATAAATCTCATGCTTGTTGCTGTCCTTTCTCTTAAAAAGACAGAACCCTTTGTTCGGAAAATTGATTGGCATTTTACGCGCCCCGCTAGAACTCGATATTATCGACAATAGCTAGAGGTGGAGATTAAAGGTAATCGGTTCTCGGTCTGGTCAAATTTCCGAGTAGTTTAGCGGAACCGGTTGAGTTCAAAGGAAACAATGCCTCGAACTTCATGAGAGGTGAATGAGAGTTTTGAAAAATTCGAAAGTGGAGAGTAAGCGTGAGAAATTAGGGCATCCACTATGGCAAAAAGCGAGATTTGGTGAGACCAAATTCTTAAGTGAAAGGTCAATTAGAGAGAGATTTTGCTACTTTATCGAGAAGGAATGAAGACGTTGGAGCTAATGCAAGGCCAAAAGTAGGATTGAATTGAATCATGCTTCTTTCCCCCCTTTCTCTCTCTCCCTTGCCCATGGTAATGAGGATTTCTTTTCGTGAAGGTGGAGTAGATAGGGCACAACTTTTCATGGTCTAGGAAGAGGGAGAGAAGTGATTCCCACGCAACCCATGTGTTACTTTTCTGTCTATTGTCTCATCTAATATTTTACCAAATCAACCATTCACCGAAAAGCCGGACTTTTAAAATCTTAGTATGATTTATACCGTGCCAGAGCAAAATGTTCTAAATTCGAATATTTATAAATCCTTTATTGGAGTATTTAAATATTAAAACACGTTATTAACGGCGATCTCGACAAGTGGTGTCTAATTATAGATAGATATGGATATAGATGTGTCTCGTGGCATGAGTTGTGATCAACAAATATGTCTGTCTTGAATGGCAAGTTCTCCCGCGGGGTTCAAGAATCTTCGATAAGGCATTGATTAGGGCAGGTGGGGATGGTGGACCTATCCAATCCCATGCCTTTTCGGACACTCTTCCTCCAAGAAGAAAAGTATCAGAGGAAGGTTCCCTTTCCATTTTTATCGTTATAAAAGAAACCTAATAATCAGACGATGCACCTGTACGACTGAAATGTTTATAATCCTAGGCGAAAGAAAAATGAGCATCGAATTCTTTTTTTCTTTTTTCTTTTTATGAGCATCGAATTCAAAAGTGAATAAATGTGGATCAAATTTTAAAGGGCGATATTGTTGTTGTTGTTATTGTTATTGTTTCGGCGCGACACTGAAATTAAGTGTTGATATTACATTAGCAGCTGTAAATTTAGTTGTGGGTTGGATTTGATAACCAGCCGTAGGAACCGACATTGAATGGTCAAGAGGTCCGAAATTCAGATTCTTTTTCGCAATTTATCACTCCGGAAATATCCCTCTTATAATTAGGGAAACTTAAAATGTAAGTTGCCCCAGATAAAAAAGAAAACTTCAGAAAAAAAATTTAATGGAATTTCTTCGTACTTTGTTTTGTCCATTCAACGTTAAATCACTTGAAATTGGAAATGCTTATCTTTTATAAATATAAAAAAAAAAACATCCTCAACACCTATAACATTACATTTCCTCAATACATTTCCTCAGTTTTAACATTATTTTTTACAAAACTTTTTTTTTTTTTTTTTTTTTGGCCACTCTGCGCTAAGACAAGGAAAGAGTCAAAATCAATCCACAGGCGAAGATGCGGCGGTGTGGGTGGAAGACGACGTGGACGGCGATTTGGAGTGAGCGTCGCCGGCGCTGTGGCTGCCTCTTCCTTCCGAATGCGACGGCGAGTGATCCTTACATGGGTTCCTTTGCTGCGGCGCCGCCGCAATCGCCAGCGGCGCGTAGACCCCGGCCGACGGAGGGCTGGGCCTCGCCGCCTCCCCGGACGCGGTCGTCGTCGTGGAGGCGGCCACCGTCGAGTACTCCTGCGGCGGGACCCATATGCCTCCCACCACGACGAACTGAGGGGCTTGCGAGTTGCCGCCGTGTTGGGTCGGGCTCGGTCTTCTGGTGTGCAGGCGGTATTTCTGAAGAAAACCCAGAAAAAGAAACAGCAAAGATTCGATGTCAGATGACGATCGACGTTAATGTTAATTGCATCTGGAATCTCTTCTTTGCTAAAACGAAAGACTAAAGAGGAAGTTTTTTTGTTTTTTTTTTATAAAAAAAAGCACCTTTACGATGACTTGCCTATCAAGCTAGGCATAAATTCGCCTGCCCTTTTTCCTGCAAATGCTCATTCAATGTTCTAGAACTCGTGTGGTGTGGTGTGGTGTGGTGTGGCTTAGATTAGCGAGTTAAGAAATGATCTTTTGACCTTATGAGATTTGTTTAGTATGTGAGGAAATGGTGCATACTGCCCTTACAAATTCGAGTTAATCAGCCACTAAGTTGCGACGGTAGACCAGGAAAAAGGAAAGGCGCAGAAAGAGAAAAACCAGAAATCCGAATATTCCATCATCAATTAACGAACCTGTAAATGGCTTTTGACTTCGTCGTTAGTGAGCCCGTCCACCTTCATCAGCTCCCTAATCTGCTTCGGCGTTGCAACTGCAAGAACGACCGAACGTTTTTCCGATCAGATTCCTCCCGCCGGTGCAAAATGCACGTTCTAACGGATGAAATTGAGAACCCCAGGAAAGAAAGAACAGCTAGAGATCGAAGTAATCTAAGTTTCAGCCGGATTCTGCTTTGAATTGGGTAATACAATGACGTACCGTGTGGGCCGCCGAGCTGTTGAAGAGATTGGAGGAACCGCCGGTGCAGCTCCGGCGACCAGCACCGCCGCTGCTTCCTCTGGTTCTGCCCTTCCTTCTCCTCCTTCCTGGTCCCGTTGCCGTTGCCGTTGGCCTTCGTGGTGTCCGCCGTCGAGCTCGTGGCGGTGACCGGGACCGGCGAATGTAATTCGATCAGAGATTGGTTGTTCTTGTTCTGACGATCACTGTCGTGGCTGGTGCTGGTCTTCACAGGGATCTTGTTCTCCCTAAGAAAAGGCTGAAAGGCCCCACCATTTCTCGTCACCTCCACCACTGATACCCGTCTCGGTGTAGCCTCCTGCATTCACCCCAGAACCGAGAAGCCAATAAAAAACCAGTAACCCAAAAAAAAAGAAAAAAATCATTCCTTTGTTCTTTCTTCCTTCTTTTTATCCCCTAAAATAGTAAATTTCCACAGAAAATGGATTCTTTTCTTTTGCTTTACCTGTTGAGGAGTCGGACCTGGGGTGGTCTGATTCCAAAGCTGGGCAGATCTGAGCCAGTCGGATTTCTTCTTATCAGCGGCGCCGTCACTCTTAGACTTCTTGTGCGAATGCTGCTCGTCTCCTTCTTCCTCTTCCTCGTCATCGGAAGCCGAGCAAATTCTCTTGATGGGAATGAATTCCTCCAGGACCGGACCGTCAGTCGAAGTCTGGTCCGAACACTGGGATTGGCCTCCCTGCATGTACTCCGTGGTCGTCCCGGACAGCTGCTGCCTGCACGCCTCGATCGCTGCCCAGACGTAAAAAAAAAAAGATCCACGCTTTTTCCCATCACCACCTCTTTCGCATGAAAAGCAAGAAAAACTCGAAACGAAAGTTCCCCACGAGAGCTCCATCAGCAGGTATTACCTTGGTTGACAAGTTCCAAGCAGAGAGGGAGCTCGCGCTGGAAGACTTGGATCTTGCGCTTCTCCTCCTCCAGAGCCTCCATGTAGCTCTGCATTTTCTGGAACTGATGATGATGATTATTATCCATGTCCACTCTCTCTCTCTCTCTCTCTCTCTCTCTGAGATGAATCTCGAAGGACGAGGAAAGGGTTATATGGGGTTGCTCTGAGGCAGCAGCAGCATCACAGAGAGATCCGAACAAGGAAGGGGAAGAAGAGAGGAGAGGAAGAGTGGGGTCGAAGGGGGCGTGAGAATATGGGATCTAAATAGAATCAAGAAACGGAATATGACTCTCCCCGCAAGAATATGATTTTTCCTCTTTTTTATCGTTTCCCCGTTGTTTTGATTTTCTCGCTTCCGGTCGTTCTCTTCCTACGGAGAGAGAGAGAGAGGGATCGGATGGTGGAGAGCGAAGCACCGAGGTCGGGGCGTCGCATACGAAAAGGAATCTCGGATGGTGGTTTCTTGAGCTAGAGAGAGAGAGAGGTTTTCTTTTTTTTTTGGCCCATTTCTTGTCAATGAAAAAGGGAAGAGGAGGAGGAGGAGGAGGAGGAAGAGGAGAGAGAAACTTACTTTATCGTTCGTAAGAGAGAGAGAGAGAGGAGGGGGGGATGAATATTCCAGTTGGGAGGAGCGTGATTCCGGCCCCTCCGTCGTTTCTTCTGTGGGGCTGCAATTTTGACATCACGATGTCTCCTCTCTCTCTCTCTCTCTCTCTCCTTAATCTTGGGGATAAGATCGAAAATGAAATGACGCTTCTTTGATCTACCCTCGACCTAATCTAATCCCCTCCCCCTCCTCCCCCATCCGATGAGTTGTTTCGTGGTTATCGGTTTACTGATTCGCGCTTTCGTCCTCGTTGATAACGGCTCAACAGATAAAAACAGGGTTGTCGTGAGTTTGGACCGGCACGACGCTGGTCTGTCGGACCACATGCCAGGGAGGGATCCAAACCTTTGTAAACCCTTGACCGACCGACCTGTCCCGTCCCGAACTTTGGAATGATTCCACCCTCCTCGCCGATGATGCTTTTGGGTTAATGACCGTGGTGAAAACCCGATCGATGAAGCTGCGGGTGACGAGGGAACGATGTTTAGTCCTCCTTTGCCCTAAGAATGCACGATCGACGACGGTGGGAATGAGGTGCCCGGGGGAACGTCCGATGAGACGTCTACTTTTCCTAACGTCGAAAGCAGGCGACAGGCTTAGCGGGTGCCAGTTTTGTACCGTGAGTAGAAGTTAGGTGTTCTCCTAGTCCTCCCCCTTTCCTTGGGCATTGTAAAGTTCATACCCCAATCGTACGAAAGCCAAAAGCTAATGGTCTTTTTTTCTTTTAAGGGAGTTCGTTCGGCCCTTTATCGATGGATTACAAATTCAGACATTGCTCAAACGTGGTCTCGAGCTCGCCGACGGTGGAATTCTGGCGTCGAAAATCTAGCATAAATTATTTTTGTAGTTGTCTTAGGTATGATTTCCGACGCCTAAATTTCGTTAGTGACCGGGTCGAGACTTTGCGTTAAGGGAAAAATGTTTAGTCATCCTTTGCCGAAAGAATGCACGATCGACGATGGCGGGAGGGAGGCGCACGGGAGACGTCCGATGAGACGTCTACTTTTCCTAGCGTGGGAAGTAGGCGACAGGCTTAGCGGGTGCCAGTTTTCTGCCGTGAGTAGAAGCTAGGCGTTCTCCTAGTCCTCCCCCCTTTCTTTCTTTGGGCATTGTAAAGTTCATATACCCCAATCGTACGAAAGCCAAAAGTCAGTGGTCTTTTCCTTAAGGGAGTTCGGCCATTTATTGAGGGACTGCGAATTCGCACGTTGCTCAACTCGGGTCTCGAGCTCGCCGACATCGAAAATCTAACGTAAAGTATTTTGATACTTGTCGAGGGATGACTTTCGACACTTGAATTTCATTAGTGACCGGGTCGAGACTTACGTTAAGTCCATGATATGAAAAATATAATCTTTAGTTGTCCATTTATAAAACGGTCAGAAGTTTAAGGCCTCTTTATGCATTTTATCCATCATTCGATCTGTACAATGTTTGAAATGCCTCTACCGAGTTTCATTGGGGAATCAAACTTGCTAATAAAGAGGTCCACCCCACTCTAGGATCGACCAAAGTGGCAAAAGGGACATTTTTTTGCCTTCGACTCATCAATAGGTGGTTGTGGATTCGGCTCTTTCGCCAAGGAACTCGAGTGTGAGCCATTACAATGGTTTACTAGACCAGTTCCATTCTAGGTAGCTAGCTAATTACAACCCTACCGTGAATTATAAAAAAATAAAATAAAATGGATGATGATACAAATGATTTATGAATTTTAACAAAGTATACAATGTGGTCCACAAACTTTTAATATTTTCAATACGGTCCATAAATTTTAGTCCAATATAATGTTGTCATTGGAATTTTAATTAATTCAATATGGTCTCTACACTTTTGATATGTATTCAAGTTATCCATTGGACTATATGAAAATATTTAATGTTATCATTTCGTTAATACAAATTTGTGGACAATATTAAACATTTTTATATAATTTATGGACTAAATTGAATGGGTATCGAAAGTTTATGAACCATATTAAACAAATTAAAAATTTCGGGATCACATTACATATTAAGTTAAAGTTCAAAAATACATTGAACAAATTAAAATTTAATGGATCACATTGTACATTGGGGCAAAGTTCAAGTACCATTTATGTCATTTTCTTAAAAAACAACTATAATGAGGTCTAACGTTATAGTCTCCATATGGATATGGAATGGTTTCACATTCTTATTGTGCTCAACTCATGTGAATCAACCCAACTGATTCAGAGGATAATTCATCCGCATCCGTAGGCTCATTTGTTTCGCTGAAAAAGAATGATTTAAAAATATTTTCCTAATAATAATCACTTATATTACTCGACAGCAATTTATATCATAACATTTTCGGGAATAACGGAGATATTTTTCATTTATTCATTTTTGTAAATGATATAGACGATCATTTTTAAGGAAATATTTTCCAAATTATCCATTTATTTGCTAAACAAATGCACCCACAATGTCTTGAAACACTTCTACAATCATGATTTTCGTTCTTTCTCGTTGATGAATTTATTCTAATGGTCTACATAAATAATTGCTCGACTCAGGATTTCTATTTATAGGCATGATTCGGAGACTAAATTCACAGTACGCGATGGACAAAATGGAGCCCGACATGTCGAAAAGGAAAAAGTCTAGACGGCTCTTTAGTTTTCCGGAATCAAGTCAAATTTATCACTATCTGTACTTATGGGCATGGACACCCGCTCGATGGCGACGAGTGAGGGCGTGAGATTAAGCTTACGATCAAATTTGAGAAAATAAGACAAAAATTAAGACATCGCTCGTCACGTCGAAAAAGAGTAGAAAAAGAAAAAGGGAAAAAAAAAAAAAAACCATCTAAGATAACATTGCGACTCGCGAATCGGTCGTGTTATATTGCTTTCGTATCTTTTCGGCATATGCTTCGTTGCTTCGTGGCCCTGGATCCCCATTCCTCTAGATTCCATCACATGTGCCATCTTCCAGAGAGGGGCTACTCGTGGCAAGCATCGAAAGCAATTGGATTTGTCACCAGGACAAGAGGATCCTCGACGGAACATCCGAGTTGGGCTCCGTTTGTCTTTTGGCAATCGGCCAAACTTCAAAGAGTCTCATGAAACTTTGCCTTTTTTCCGCTCGTTTGTTGTGGAAAAGGTTCGCGAGACTATCTGAGAAGACCTCTACGACAGTTGTCTCGTGCGTATTCCGCGGCTGCTAGGTCGACAGGATTACCAGCAAAACTTGTAATGCCGCAACGCGCCTCGTTAGGCGCGGAAAATCATTGGCGCCCTGTCCACTTTCCCAGATTCCTAACTGTAGAAGCGCGAACCATGCGGATTCAAGATCAAGGCATTGACGAAATCGAGCGGAGGCGATTCTGTCGGTTTTGCCTCATTGAGTGCGTGACTAGGCAAAGCTCGTAGTACTCCACGAACGAGACCTCGGGAGGTCGAACTTTTTACGGAAGAAATGATGCGTGCTCTGTCGCTTTGTGCGGTGGCACTCGTATCGGTTTGACGATGGCGATGAGTACCTACCTTGAATGGAGCGGGTGGCGTGTGGTTCCAGCATCACATTTCTAGGCCGGAAGTGGAATTCCAGCGGCAACGCTCGAAGGGGAAAAGGCCACGGTACATGTGAACAACGGGAACACAAGGCGGTCTAATCATGCACGGACCGACCCAAAAAAAAAAAAAAAATCATGCACGGTAGGGTTTGTCGATTCGTATCTTTTCGGTCACGTGTGTCGGGTCGTGAACGTGTCCTTCCAAATTTAAAGCGAGAGCGTCATTGCGTTCGTTCATCGGTTCGCATATACTTTCGAATTCAAATGTGACGTGAGAAATTTTATGAGATCATTTTTTAATTATTCAAAAAACTTAAATGATTAAAAATTAAGATGTAGTTTAAAATTAAAATATCCAAACACTCCTTTCACGAGTACGTTGGACTTTAGCATAAGTTAGAAGTATGAAAATACGTAATTACGGAGACAAATAAGGAATTAGAAAATTTTGAATTTAGAACTTCTTACTTTGATATCATGTGTAATTTTGTAAAATCACCATTCACTATTTTGGAATCTCGGAAGAGTGTTATAATATTTAAATACTAAACTACTTATTTATTTAAAAGCTTAAGTACATGACATTTTTTATTGAATGGGTGACATGCACTTTAGAATGCAGTTTTTTTTTTTAGTCCGATAAAATGCAAGTTTACTCAAGGGGTGTGTAAAACGTACCGCCCAAATCGAGAACCACTCGAATCAGACCAAATCGAACTAGCCGGTTTGGTCCAGTTCTTGGTTTCTAAAAATGAAATCGGTGTTCGAGTAGTTCGGTTTCCAGTTTCGAGGGAAAATAAGACCAAACTGACTAAATATACTTTTTATTTTATTATTTTTGAAAAAAATTAGTAAAATGTGAACTAAACACTATCTTGATCCGATTCTAAGCAAATAATAGGAAAAAAGTAGTGGGAATAAGTAAGGGATTGGTTCCATTGGACCGAATTGGATTAAGAACCGATCACCCCTAATGTGCTCGTATATATGGATGGATAAAAATTTGTTGGAACATAATACCAACATTGCTGAAACAATTTAAAGATGTCACGTGAACTTAAGGAACTTAGTTAAATGGGTTTGCTCTGAACGACACCAACTATTACTATTTGCATATAAATGGGCAAAGTATAATAAAAATTTTAAATCTATTATATTGATATCAATTCAATTATAACGGACCAAATTTTTTTTTCAATCATAAACCTTTTAGTTGGAGCAATTAGGTTCTAAATTTTTTATATTTGTGCTAATTGCATCTATATCGACAATTTTGGCTGGAAACTATTAACTGGACGCCAGCTGTCATATATAGCTCGACCAATGCCAATGTAGGCATTTTTTTAATAATATCTTAATATTTTTTGAATTTTTTGTTTCTTTCCTTTTTGTTGTTGTCGTCATCATTGTTGTTATTATTATTATTATTTCTTTCATCTTGGCCAGCAAGGGCCGCCTTATTAGCAAGCCCTCTTTGGCTGTTGGCAAGGATTGCCTCACCCAAAGCCGGCGGGGAGGCCACGGTAGCCTTGTCAACTACAGGCGATGCGTTCCTCACCCAGATCTAGCAAGGATTGCAACCCTCACCAGCCAAAATGAAAGGGAAAAATAAAAATAAAAATGTCTACTTCAACGCCAATTATACCACGTAATATGGCTAGCGTTCACATTCATGATTTTCAACCAATTTCAATTGGCATAAATATAAAATGTTTAGGTCTAAATTAATCTAATTGAAATATTTAGAACTAAATTGTTATAAATGCAATGAATTTAATACTTTTTTTGGTACTTTCTCTCATATAAATGGATTAACCCGTTCATGACATCAAATGCATTTAAGTTTAATTTAAACACTCTTAATCACATGTCTTGTCGTGAATCGTTGACATATACATCAGTCAATCGGCGGCCATCTTGCATGACATGACTATTATTGATGTGAACAAATTTTGTAATTTTTTTTTTAAAAAATATTCTTTCTTTTTTACAAATTGTCAAAAAATTTATGACTAAATTGACAAATCATCAAAAGGTTCCGAATTAAATTAATACAAGTGAGAAGTTATTGAATCGGCACGGAATAATAAGTTTAGAACTTTTTAAATAGTTATTTCAAGATTAGAATATCGAAAGGAATATCAAAAGGAACACGCGTGTCGTTGAAGCAGCGGTCCACCATTGTCCGAAGCAAACCGAATATGCTTTTGGGTCCGGTCGGGGATCCCAATCACAACCGGACGGCACGCGGACAATAGCCAAGAAGTTCGGAATCCAGGGAGCGTGAATTGCACCGCGTGCCCACGCCGCGTCGCCAGACGTCCACGTTGCTCGCGGTTCCACGCGCCATCTACGCGCCAAGCCCCAAAAAAAAAAAAAAAAAGCTTCCCGTGGGTCTACTCCACCCGCTCTCACGGGAGCGTGTAACACACGCACCAATAGGAAGACGGCACAGCCTTGATCCCTCTTGTGCCACGAAATCAGTAGGTAGCACGAAATCTGTAGAGTAATACACCGATTAAATCGGGTTAAACCCAATTAAGATTTTGATTTGGGAATCGAGGTTCATTTACAAAGTTCGGGTTTTGGCAAATAAAATAAAGTAAAATAATATAAAAACTAAATTACATAGAAATTTTTTTTTTTGACGAGAAATTACATAGAATTAGACATGAGCATTTGCAACCTTTGAGGAACTTTCTGTACACTTTGTTCGAAATACAGAGCAAAAATGAACTTCTGCTAATACCCCCCACCAAAAAAAAAAAAAATGAGGGACAATAAGGAAATGATGTTTCTCAACACTGGGTCAGAATTTCAGCTCCAGTTCTAGTGATCAAAATGGAGTGCTCGAACTGGGCGGCAGGGCTGCCGTCGGCCGTGAGAGTTGTCCAGTTGTCCGGCCACGTTCTGCACTCTATACTTCCCAATGTAAGGATCGGTTCTGCGCACCAACACGTCACGGTTATTGTCGGCGGCAAATGCGAGAAAATGTTGCGGCTAACCTTCGAGTGACATGTAAATCAAAGGTTTCTCAGAGTTTTGCGGGAAATATGGCAATGAACTCACCGATCGTGAATGTCTGTCCCTCGACCATCGTCCCAGGCTCTTCGTTTCCTGCCCAATAATGCGTGACATGTTAAGGAAAGTGACCGAGTTTCGGTTTCAGATTCAACACCCACGATTTCTCAAATGCCAGTTGACGCATTTTTGTATACATTGGTCATGCCACGGCGTTTCCTGCTCGTTATTCTATCACCAGTCTAGCTTTTCCTAATTCAACAATGAGGCGAGTAGATAAAGAATTTAGGGAAGGGCTTACGATGATGATAAATGACTGGCTGAGAATGAAATATAGTTCCGACTCCATGCCCAACGAACCGCTCAACCACTCCAAAGCCATATTTCTCGGCATGCTCACTGGAGGCATAAAGATGCATAAAAATGTTCAGACGACTGTTCCCCAAAACAAATAACGAGGTTAAGCAGTTCATGCTTACCCAAGCATGCCAAATCTGAAATATCCACTAAACAATGGCACAAATGTAAACAGCAGCAGAATAACAGTCTCTGAGATTGTACTCTCTCTCAGCTAAAACTGCTCAGTGACAAGTGCTCTATCCCATGCAAATTGAACCGACACTTCCTTTGATTCTTCTCAAATTGTAAATGCAGTCTAAAGAAAATCTTGTGCCCAAATCTTCTTAATAATATCTAGTAGCAACTGAAAACTAAGTTTCCTTTAGAAAAGAACATCAAACTTCTCGTCATGTAATAATCTAGAAAAATAGTAGAAAAATTCTTCAGTTAAGATGGTTATCATATTCAAATAAAGATGGAAGTAACTAGTTTAAGAGATTGGCAGTTTGGAATCATTTCATTGGTTTGTGCAGTGTTTCTGCTCACACATACCCTACACCTTTCTAGCCCTATCCCATTTTTCCACATGAAACTGCGAAAAAGAAAAAGTATATTCTACTTTCAAATTTATTTCCATCAAGTCGGTTTCTAGACCTGTCAAAAGTTCGTGTTTTTCATGACATTTAAGCAACTCCAGCTGTAGTATTGTTTGTGGATCTTGATCAATGTTCTACTAGATTTAAACTAACTGAGATGCATATGGTCCAAGAGTGAGCACTATAGGTTGTTTCCAATATTCAGCGGCTTGATCGAACCAAGCCTCTGCAATTTCAGAATCACCCTGTCAAATTTGTTCCCTCAATCAAACAAATTCTTAAAAAAAAAAAAAAAAATTCGATAACTTCTTGATCTCGATCCCCCTCCCCTAGACTAATCAAACTACTGGTAGTTCCATGCAAATAAGATCTGAATTTTAGTCAGCAAATTAGTCCAGCATCCAGCTTAGAGAATACACATGACTGCTATATTTAAGTAGTATTTTTTTTATACAGCAAACCTAAGGAACTATCCTGACATTATCTATAATTTTTCTGCTGTAAGATTGCAATCAAGCAGAAACTGTAATATAGCTAACTGGTAACTTGCACCAAATGGTAATGACCCGAAAGACATGCAACTTTTGTGCTACTACAATTGAAACTGAGAAAATGAATTTCTCTTATTTTCAATTTACATCTTCCAAAGGCAATTCTCAATACAAAAATCAAGCATCCAAAGTGAGTCGACACGGACAAAATTTACAGAGAAACTACTGACCAACATTTGTAAAGAAACTGAAACAAACCTTATTCTCTTTCCAATTTTCTTAAAACTTGCACCATCTTTGCAAACTGCTATGCCTCTTTCCATGCACTCTTCAGTAACCTACCATGACAAGCACAGTGTGAACTCCATAGGAGATGGACAGAAAGAAGTAGCAATACCAGACCAAACCGTAAGCAAATTTTCACCTGCACAAGTTTCTTGAGTGCATCACTGACATTCCCACAGAGAAATGTCTTTGACGTGTCTCCATGATAACCCTAACAGACACGGAGAGAATTTGCATCAGAGAAGACAACCAACTCCGCTATCGTACAGAAGTTTTAGCTTTGGTTAAGGGAACTCGACATTGACAACTTCGTAAGAACAAAGTCCAATTAGATTAATGATACAGAAACAGCAACCTCTAATGAGACAGGGATGACCAGATTGCAGACCATGACTCAGGCAAATAAACACGGACAGGAGGGAGGAGGGGAAGGGACCCCTATTGAATCATAACAATATGAACTTAAGTAATTTAAAACGGACAAAATAGCCCATGTCTTAGAATCAATGAGGACAACACATGTATTTACTTGTGTATATACAGGTTTAAAATTTGAATGTCATCATTTTCTTCCTTCATCAACATGACACTGACTCGTCTTTTTTCTTACTTTCAAGTGACTACTAGTACATTCAAGCAAACGATCATTTAAAGCTGATCTCTTCATTAGATTACACAGATCCATCTTCCGTCTGCAGGTACGTACAGAGTGTGCATCTCTGGAAGAGATAGATCGACTTCCTCTAGACACACGCAGACTATATTCCCTCCAGTAATAGCTAATTAAATTGATTGAGATCTAGGCATATGAGAGTAACAAGACTACAATGACTTTGTAAGTTGAACATATTAAGTACAGCATTCAGCTAATAATTGATTGACAAACACTTACATTTAAGTAGACAGTCACGTCGATGTTTATAATGTCTCCATCCTGCAAAAGATTGCGATCATTGATAAGAAAATAATGGGCTTCTTATTTGAGAACTTTGAGCCGATACGGACCTGTAGTTGACGAGAATCTGGTATTCCATGGCACATGCATTCGTTAACTGATGTGCATACACTCTTGGGAAATCCTCCATAGCCAAGAGGTGAAGGATAAGCACCGGCTTCAATAATCATCTGGTGCACTGCTTTATCTATTTCATCTGTTGTCACTGATGGCTAGCAAAATAAAAGCAAAGTTAAGCGCAAAATTCCCTGAAAAGAAGGAGTACAAATAAACATTAGAACATGAAGTCTCATATTTCTTTCCAGAAGTGAATTTCAGTATGTTTCTTTTGGTATAAGGGCAGGTATTGCTACTTGTCGTCCTAGTTCTACTCGTGTCAAATTCAAATACCCTAGGTACAATCTATTATTTGCTTTACTACCCTAATTCAGAAAATTCAACCACAAGAAAGAGCATTTTATATCACCAGAAGATAACCTCTCACTCCAAGTACTTAGACTGAGGCCACCATAAACATGTAAACCTGCATTTAAGTTTTGAGACATAAAGGAAAGACTACTCGAGCTGACAAAAAACAGTAGCAAAAGATTGAAAGAACGTCACAGATCTGCTGAAATCGAAGAACCATACAGCATCTAAAGTTATTATACTAGGACATCGTTGACTTCCTTGTCAGCTCATACCAGTATATTTTTACATTCCACTAGTATATTTCTAATTTCCAAAGCAGAAAATCCTCTCATAAAGCATAATCTCACCTTGACCATTTTCCCTGCATAATCAAGAACACGAGCAGCAAGCTCACACGCAGCTCTCATGTGAGCAATGCCGTCAGAATCATGAATTTGATATTCACTAGCAAGCTCTGGAAGCAACGTTGAACCAAAATAAGGAGGCTTAAGTATGTGGTCAGGCACAGGAAGCTGTGGAGATACCCTTCCACGCCTTAAAGGTGGCCTTCTTTTGAACCTTTTCGTGCTTTGAAGTTCGCGTTCTCTGGGGTTTTCATAGTAACAGACTTATATCAGCAAAATGAGACAAGAGTGAAAAAGTAACTTCCAAGAGCAAGAAATCATCCTCCCCAAGTGAATCACTTTAGAACAATCCTTATTCCTAGGAATCTCTGGTTCTGTGCATCAAATGCCGGCAGAGGCAGTCACCGTGTTTGGTTTAGATATTAAATTCAACATCACCAGAATCACACAAATAAATCGGACAAGACATTTACAGAGAGTTTTAACAATTAATCACTCGGCCAAGGTGCTGGCAGCCCTATCTGCCCTGGGCATGCCACCATTTCAAATGGACTTTATAGGGGACGGGAATTTGAAACAGGGTCCGAACAACTAAGGCTTTGGCGTAATAGACAAATCTTTGAGACAAACAAACGACTTATACAAAGATGCCAATCCGCACGAGCAGAAACCCGATGCTCGCTAAGAATTGGCTCTGTTCTCCCTTGCTACCACAATACACTCGTACAGCACACACTTAGATGCCAAGAGGGTCCTCATTTTTATGTATGTAAAGGTACCTCCTGATTCTCATGGCCTCCTCCAAGCCGGACACCCTCTTGCAAACAACGACCAGTCGCCCCGTCGGACATGCCGGCTTCACTGAAAAATGCGAACAGAAAGAGGCCTTGTCATACAGAACATTAGCAGCTTCACTAGCACCAAACTACCACACATAAAGACCGAACGAAAGTATCCAGTAACTCCTAATGAAGCTCTCATCAACGTAGCAGGACCATTGCGTGACTTAACAAGACCAGCAAAAGAACTACGAAAAGGTATAAAGAGAAGGGACTTTAGAGCACCAACCGGAAACGCGAGCGGGAGAGAAAGCGAGCGGCGCCCCGGCGAAGAGGGAAGACTTCGACGACGGCGGCGACGACGAGGGCGAGAGCCGCAGCGACGCTGAGCGCGCGAGGGAGTCCGCCATCTCTCTGCGCCAAGAAAAAGGTCGGACCTTTAGGATGAAACTGCAGCACGGAGAGACGGAGACTCTGAATTGCGATAATATCGAGCTCGACGAGTGGGCTGGGCCTGAAAAAGATGGCTGGGCCATCGAACTTGGGCTGGGCCCTTCGGTTGGGGGCAGGGATTGGATTTTCCCAAGTGGGCCGAAGAGCCTTGCTCGAGCCTGCCCATTGACATAAAAAAGGAATTCGTTCCAGATGGGATGCGCTGTCTTTGACCGGTCAAAGAAATCAGTAATCTTAGTCCGCAGCATGGAAGTTAATAGAGCAGCACCCCCTAATCCAAAAAAATGGAACTAGTGCCATAAGGGCTTTGCTAGCAGGATGATTTTTGTGCCACTGTAAGAGTAACAGCATGATTTGGTTACAAATTTTTGAAGGAATGAATCTCACAATAATTTCTAATTATTTATTATTTGTTTTGTAGCTGAGAACATATTACTAGTCTCATAGTAGATTAACGACAACCACGTAAGCATTTTTCTATATTACTTGAGAGTAAAAATACAAAAGAATCCAAAACTCATTATATTTATATCAATTTAATCATAAATTTTTCGATTAGATCAATTTAATCATATACATTTTCACATTAATACCAATTGAATTAATTCGATCCATTTAAGCTAGAAATTACTGACATAGACATCGACCTTCCAACCCAGCATAGCAATTTGCAATGGATGACTAGACAATTTTATAAAGTTTTTTCCTTCTTTTCTTTGTTTTTTTTTTTGTTCCTTTCCCTCTTTCGTCCTTCATGATGGCCCACAGAGGTTGACGGCCACCAATGAGGGCCAAACACCTTTGTCTAGGCAATCTCTCACCATCCAAGTGAATCAACCTTTGACAAGGTTGCGCAAGGGGCCTCGCCGACCTCTATGAATGGCAAGGGGCCTTGTCAGAGGCCAACGGGGGTTGGTCAAGGGTCCCCTTGGCAAGGGGCAGCCTCATCTAGCCCTGCTAGCCCTTGCCAAATGTTGGCGAGGGCATCTCGACCCTTGTCCTTGTTAGTGACCTCTAGTGACCATCACGAAGGTTTGGTGGAGGGAAAAGAAAAGAGAGAAAGCAAAAAAGAAAGAGAAAAAATTATTAAAAGATTTATAAATTTTTTCATGACAGCATTGGTCGTGTCACATAAGATAACTAATGTTCACGTTAGCAATTTTTGTTCTAAATTGGTTAAATAGGCTCAATTGGTGTCAATATGAAAATATTTGAAATTAAATTAATCTCATTAAAATGTTCATATCTGAACTTGTATTAATGCAATAGATACATAATTTTATTTTATTTTTGTGTTTTTCCCATTATTTGAGAAATACCCGTTATTCTACTGGTGGATTGACTGTTTCTTAACTAAATATTATTCTTGATCACCGACGTTTAGTTGATTTACAGTCAAGTGCCATAATTTGGATATCGATCATTAGAAGGCATTACAAATTTCTTTTTTATTTTTTCCCCGCCGTCGGTGCACTTTGACCCGCCCCATTTTTCAGGAACTGCTGCACGTGGCCCATTTCTAGACACCACTTCATTGCCGGGTGGGGACTTGCTTGAAAGTTTGAAACTAGAGGAATTGGTCGAAGTGCATCGATCGTCTAAGACGTTGAAAGTTCAGTGCATTTAATGATTAGAATCGAAGTGAGGAACCCGATGGAAATAAACGTAAATATCGGTAGCACTTTGCAAGATGGAGATGCTGGCATTGCTACTCTCAAACCCCGTGACGTGGGATTGTTTGCTGTTGACGTTTATGCTAGAGTTCATCCGAACAGCAAATTTTCTTTTGGGCCTTCGAGCTAGAGCCCAATCGACGGGGACGTTGCATGAACTCGTCTACGTAGATACATGCACGCATACATCGAAGAAGACACATATGGACCTAAAACTAGCACACGTATGTATACATATATCCATACAGATATATTGAGTCGCACGTATGCAGATCATCATTAGTCAAGTTCGAGTAGAATATTGAGTTGCGGTAGCAAGATTTGACCCGTCCAGCTTAGCGATTATGATCAGCATCCTAAACGATTCTCGATGACTAAGAGATGGTGGAATATAATCAACTACATTACACATTATTCTCAAGAGTCTTGTCAAAGTAGCCCTGACATCGAGAGAAAAGCCTTTTCCGATTGTTTAGTGTTTGATTAGCGATCCTACTTTGACCGTACAGAGAATACATACTCGACACATACCACAGCACACGCAGATTCAGCTTTGATTCTTTTCATGGCCGATAACGAATTCCATTAAACAAATGGGCGGCATATTATCATTCTTTTTTAGCCATTCAGGCTCGATCGAATTGGCAACATCCATGGTGCTTTTGGCCTCGTTACACTGCGGAAGACGACCTAACAAATGACTAAAGATAAGTCAAAAATTGGGGAAGAGAAAAAGCTTTAAGCAGGTCGTCCCATTCCCCTGCACTCCGCAACAGATACCAACAGTTTTGCAGAACCCCATCGTCGAATTCCGTTTGCGCTTCTCTCCTACAGAAAAAGGTGCGGCCGACGCTAGCGTCGGTCGAATCGAAACGTTACGTGCGAATAAAATTTTTCAAGTCGAAGCTTATCTGTCACTGATCAAAAGAAAAAAAGAAGACAACCGCAATGCTCTGTAACGAGATTTAACAATGGAGGCAAAAGGGAACTTGTCTATCTCAAAAGCATTTTGAATTTTCATGCTTATCTAGCTGCGCCACTGGTTCCAAATCATACACGATCGACATTTTAACCTTATGAACCTTTTTTTTTTATATCCACTTTTCCTCCTCTTTTTATCCATGTTTAGATAAATACGACCTTATAAAACGCTGGTGGTGAATGCAGTTAAGAACGACAAAGTCCAGACCCATTTGAATTCTTTCTCGAGTTTTTATTAATTTATTTATATGGCTCTAATTTTGAGAAAAAAAACTAATGACCAATCTCCATATCGAGTGCCAAAAATTAAGGTCGATTGTTCAAATGCAGTGTATTGGATTGAGACCTCATCATCTAGACAGATTCGTCAGCATCCATAGTTAATTGATCATATTACAATCCTATTGGCCAATCCCGGGTAGCTCCCTGGGTTTGTCCCACTCGCTGGAACCAGTGCCGCCACTCGAATTTCGACTTCAATTCGAAAGATAGCGGAGAGCGATCAGGGAGGACGATCCTCCCGGTGAACCGGCTGTAACCCAATTCCTTAAAAGTGAATAAGGAGAGGCTACCAGAACACTTTAGAAAACCATGTCGATGAAACTCCTACAATAAAATAATCGCATGACTTCGGGAGAAGGGCTCTTAGCTCATAAGGCAGGGACACAACAACCAAAAGTAAGTGGCTCCTTGCCGACCAGATATTTTCTAGAAAGCAACATATACATTTTGCTCAACATGGCAAAAACTAAAGTAGGAGAGCAAGTTGGATAGTGTGCCAAAATGAGAATCGATTATTTTTTTCCCCCAAAAAAAGAGGAGCACGATACGGAAGACTTATGTATCGTTTATAATTTACAGGTAGATATATGTCTATCAACCTTATGTGGAACAAAAAAATAAAATAGAAAACATTGAATTCAAAGAGAGAGAGAGAGAGAAGAAATCCGCAAGCTCACATGTTAAAAGGGTGCAACTTGACTGTTGATTATTTCTATCTTCCAGGAGACTTTTCCTTCTTTGCACCTAATTTTTTTAGCTTTCCATCTTCCCCACCCTTCAACATCTATCTTTTAAAAATATACAATTGATTCGGATCTACAACATAACCCCCCTCGCTTTCTTCCTCATATAATTCACAAAACATGATAACAACTAAGGGAAAAAAAGGGAAAATTCAAAAACCTAAGGGAAAGAAATTCAAAGGAGAAGATCAAAAGACGGAAGATGTTAGATGCTACAAAGCGCCGACCACCATCTGCTGCTTCTTCCTACACTCGAACGACAACAAGTCCACATCCCTCATTCGCTTCCCACCACCGCAATAGGGCACCTCCATTATGTTCACCCCGAACAGCCTCACCATCTGTACGGGCGGCGGCGGCGGCGGCGTGGCCGGGCCGGCCGGCGGCTGGCCCCGCGGCTTGAAGTCGATGTAGAGCTGCTTGTCCGGCCCCGTCGACCGCTGGAAGCAGACGGTGTCGCCGGCCTTCAGGCTCTTCTCCTTCACGAACCGGCTCCAGCCCTTGGTGAGCACGTAGCTCTGGCTGCTGTTCCAGTACGAATACCGGAACCGCCACACCTTCCCGCCGACGTCCTCGAAGTTGAGCAGCACGCCCTTCATCGTCGCCGCCGGCCCGCCCGGCAGCGGGAAGTGCTTCTCCGCGTGCTGCTTCGGGATCACCAGCCGGTTCAGCTTCCCCACGTCGCTCGGCGTCACGGCCTTCTCGAACAGCTGCTCCCGGGCGGCGGCCGCCCACTCCGTCCGCCCCGGCCCGAACCCGCCCCGCCCGGCCCGCTCCGCGGCGGATCCCCTGTAGCTCCGCTTGCTCTGCTCGAGCTCGTCGCGGTACGTGTGCTTGCGCAGCATGTCGACGATCTCGGGCTTGGAGTGTTTGGCCAGGAAGTCGGCCTCGGCGGGGTCCATGGCGCCATCGGGCTTGAAGTTGGTGACGGCGTCGCGGCCGCGGAAGCGCTGGGCGGCGATGTCGTAGGCGCGGGCGGCGTCCTCCTCCTCGTTGAAGGTGCCGAGCCAGACGCGCTGGTGCTTCTCGTAGATTTGGGCGCCCCAGCGGCCGTTGGGCTGGGGGACGACGCCCTTGTACTTGGAGGAGGGGAGCTTCTTGTGGGACTCGGCCTCGGCGCCGCCGTCCGTCGCGGGGTCGAGGACGGCGCTGGCCCCGCTGCCGTCGCGGCACAGGCTCCCCGCCGGCGGCGGCGGCGGGGAGGGCTTGGCGGGGGCGGGGAGAAGGACGGAGAGTCGCTGCTGGTGGTGCTCTCGTCGGTGCAGCTGATGCCATCCATTGCTGTGCGCGTTAGCTGGTTGAGTATTGGTTTTTGTCTAGTCGAGAGAGAGAGAGAAACAGAGACAGAGACGGAGACAGAGAGATGGATGGGTGAATGAACGAATGAGTTGGCTGGGTGGAAAGCAAGGAATGTGGGGAATATATATAGAGAGAAGGTGGGGAGGGAAACAGGGCAAAAAGTTTATGAGTCTCATGTGTTTGTATTTGAGGAGAAAATACAGTTAAAATCAGTATTTTTGTGCGTGCGCGTGAGATAAATGGGGGAGATATTGGGATGTGGTTTGTAGGTGGGTCAACTCCAAACTCCATAGGGGGAAGGGCTGTGGTGAGGTACCGGGAAGATTCATCGTCATGGGTCTAAAGAGCTAGAGAGAGAAAGTGAGAGAGAGAGAGAGAGTAGACTCACAGAATTTCATCTTCTAATCATGATTAGTTTTATAGTAAAGGTCGATATAAACAATTAGCATGACATTCGACACTAATTACAAATGTTATATGTTTCCCGCCTACTCAAATCGTTATCCGAAGCCCGTCTTATCATCCAGCATAAACCAGCCTGTAAATCAACTTCACTTACCTAGCTCGTAAAGACCATGTTTTTTTCACGTAAAAGGTGCTCGATACTTTTCAATCGTCCTATAGTCAACCGTCGTTAAAATATAAATAAGTAGCACTTCATCGTAATGCATATCGAGTTTTCTGTAATTTCACACCATTTGCCTATTTCATATAGGGCGAAGAACTTTGCCTTAAATAGGTAGCTAGTGACATGCTTAATTGTCAATCGTGAGCTCAAATTTTCAAAACGCGCCAGTTGACTCTCACTCTTCATCTCGATCGAGAGACCAGTTCAAACCGTAATGTCGTTTCTGTGACCATTCTCTCGGGGCAGTTCCGCTATGTATCCACATTTTAATACTTTAGAACGTTTTCCATTTCGACGAAGCCCCCATCTACGCACTCCTAAACTAAAACCCCACCATCAGGAGGGTAAAAAAGAAAGGCAAGCGTTCATCAAACTGGTGACGGCATCTTTTTCAGAGGGATGGGGGAGGGTTCCAATCGGATTCGAGTGTGCTGCGGATGCGCGTGAGAAGGTAAGGATTCGCGGGCTCAAAAAGAAAAAATGGGCATTTTCAATAAATAGGGGGAGGGAGGTGGGGTCCTCGGGGAGTCAGCAAGTTGATGGAGTTCACATGACACCATCGGACCAAAGTTTCTGGTTAGCCTGGTAGGTGCATCCCCCCCCTTGAACTTCCAAATCTTTCGCTGCTCCCCCCAGCATGGCCTCTCTCTATTATTATCTCAAATCTCAAATCTCAAATCTCATCTTATGTGGGTAGAAAAGCTTTCGGCTTTTAACCATCGGCCAATCCAATTGTCTAATAATATCCTCTCCCGCTGCGGTCCAGAAGATCCTCACCACCTTCCTCCCTCCCTCGTCATTAGATCTCGCTCCCGTCATCATCCGCCGTCGCTCCCCACCCGCCCCCACCACACCACCAATCGCCATCCCCCGAAACCATCGACGCCCCAAGTTGATCACGAACCGAGGGCGGGATTCGCCCGCCCTCTCTCTTTCTCTCTCTCTCTAGCTGTAGTTTTGGTAGATTATATCCACTAGGATGGGTAGCGGGCCCCGCCCTTCCCCCAGATGGATAAACTCGAAGGACAGATGGATGGGCTCATCATCCAACAACAGGGAAATACCCCTCCCTCTCTCTCTCTCTCTCCTCCTCCCCCATAAATCTGACGCTGACCTGGCGCCATCGCATTCGCCCTCGCGAACTCCCCCGTTTGTCTTTTTCTGCTAGGTTCAAACCTCAGTATTCTCATCATCAGCATTCAGCACCCCCCCCCCCATTACCCACCTGCTCCAACATTATCTCCTCTCTCTCTCTGTTGTTTTTTGTTCGCTTTGTTTTGTCGACCCCCGATGGCATCGTTCATGCACGAACCCCGCGCTCCGTCCCTCCCTCCCCACTCGGTACGTCCCACGATCGAGGAGGGCTCGCAATAATTCGTTCGGGAAAAGTAACTTGGGAATTAGTACTGCCTTTCGCATTGAGATTTTTTCACGCTCCGTGAATGTCGACCGCGCGGGGGGGCGATTTGTCCCGGACCGGCGAAAAGGAAAGGAGAGGTTCCAAAGAGGAGGATATGGGAAAATGACGAGCCGGGTCTTCTGAGCCACTGGAGGAGCAGGGGTTCGTTGGTCGTGTTCCTACGTGACAAAAAGGAAAACGACCCCCACTGTCTCTCTTGGATATGGATCCTGCGTTCGGATCGTGATCCTTGTTTTTCATGCGGAGGGCTCGGACGAGGGATTTCGTACGTCGAAATGTGTTGCTCGAGGAGAGTGCCGGGGGAGGGAGAGAGGAAAATGTGCGGTTGCGAGAGGCTCCACGCCCATGCTCCTTGACTCGTTTGACTCCCTCGGATCGCAGCCCCTGATCCCTATGGTCGACGTTGATGTCTAACGAAAACCCCTCGATTTCGATCCTCATTCATAGTTTCTAGCAATCGATCACGCGCTCCCGTCTTCGCCATCTGCTTCTTAAACATCGTGCTCCCAAAAAAGCCAAACCATCACGTGACTAAACATCTTCAAACTCTGTCCATTCAATTCCATAATAAATTATTCCGTGTCACACCGCGCGAGACATGCTCGTCCTGAAACTGTACGGACAATCACGAACGGAATGCAATCGGGACAGGCGATCGCTCGACCTCGATGTCCCGAGGCAACAGAGCCGACAGACCCCCAGCCGAACCAATCCTCACAGTTCATCAAAGAGATGACAGCCATGTCGCATAGGAAAAATAGGATCCGCCTCTGCTAATTATTCGAACAAATCAAAAAGAGCACGAGGGGGTGGCGGGGTGGGAATTCCGTACGGACGATCCGGGGGGTCTAGAAACGAGCCGGCGGGCGGGGGGCCCCACGCGCGCGAGCGCGAGTTTGGTGGAAAACCAAAGCGCCCCGAGACGGTGGGTCGAGCCGAGGGCCGGGCGCGGAATTACCATTTCGCCCCTCCCCGGCGACGCGATATACATCTTATCTGACCGCGGGCCCCGCCGACAGATTCTTCACGCGTCTTTCTTTATCCACACCCCATATTTTTTCTTAAAATTTCTCCACGCAAATGCCAAAATCCCCCAGGGATAAAATTGAAATTACTGTTTTGGACATCATTGCGAGCCTTTCTTTCCGAAAGGACATTATTACGGTTTTTTTTTTCTTTTCTTTTTCTTTTTCTTTTCTTCCTCCTCGTCGAGCGTCGTGGGTTCTTCGAGGAAAAACAGGAGAAACGTACGACGGTTGGGGTCGCCTGGATACGGAAAAAAGGAGAGCCGGCCGGCCGGCTTTTGGACTCGCCTCCCAAATTTCCAATTCGATTTTCTCCGAATTATATCGCCAACTTCCTCTACCGACTGCCGGTACGTGAGCGTCGGCCCCACGCCGGACCGGTACTGTTGGTTTTTTTTTTTTTTTTTTAACTGCTGTTGGTGCTGTTGCTGTTTTCGTCCTTGTTTCAGATCTTTGTTCTTTAAACGTGTCCCCCTTTTTCTTTTTACTCCTTTCTTTCTTTGATTTTCGATTTCCCGCTTTTGAAATTCCGATTACCGTCTCTATCTACGTTCTGATGCACGCGGGCCGCCGACCTGTCAATCCGTGGAACCTGCCATCCCCATGGATTTAGATGTTTTTTGCTGGTGATTAATTATGACGGATGTACCATGAGCGATTGACGGGAGGGTCGTGATACACAATGATCAAATTTCGAGTGGGTCGCGTTTTCATATGGTTTGATGTTATTGGTGTTGTGTACGAATTCAAAACATGGGAGGAATTTTGAGTTCTTGGCTTTTGGAAGATAGTGTTGGGATTTCTCGGCACTATAACCATTTTTGAGTTTTTTTTTTTTTAATCTTTTTTTGCACATTCTAACTCTTGATGTCGTGTTAGAGTAGAATTAGCTTAGGACTGACCAAAAAAAAAAAAAAACTCTTGATGTCGCGTTTTAATGCGATGGACATGGGGAGAGAGAGAGGGTAGTTTTGATCATAGAATAAATGGTGGAGATCGCTACTTGTGGAGTTCTTTATATATCTGAAGATAGAGAAATTACTTCCGTTTCAATCCTATTTCATGAGATCCCACGTCACGAGTGAATAAACATGTGGTAACTTTTTCATTAGTCAATAAGGGTACAAACCATACAAGCAAAAGGACAAGGGTAAATCTAGCTGCCGACTTGCTAATCTATTTGCGTTCATTCCTCTCAATCATGATCACAGTAAGTGCAATTATTGAGGTGCGTGAAATTCGGTGTGAACGCTGCATAATAAGCACTTTTACAAAAGAAATAATGCATATGTAAATCTATTTCAATTAGAAAGAGAGATTTCAATAAATGTGGTTGAACTCCTTTTAAGCACTAGTGATGGACACGGTTTGGTTCGGCACAACTACTAAAACTCTTTATTTTTAAGTCCGAGGAAAATATTGTGAATATTATCAACAAATTGCACCTATTTTACTCTTCAATTATAGTTTATACTGTCCTTAATCTCGCATATCCCAAAGGCCGTTTCCCGGTGAAAAAATGCCGCCACAATCGAATTTGATTTTCAATTGAACATTCTCTTTAAAAGCTTTATGACTTAACTAGCCAACTGAAGATGTGTTTAGGACTTCTATATCGCATTTGTCCCTCTAAACAAACATATTTCGACTATTCAAAATATTGGCACAAACAGTTTATACTCGATCTACTATTTCTCCTAATAAATGCTTGGTCAACTTAAACCGTACATCCGATACTTCAGAACATCATCTAACACACAAATTATTGAGAAATCATTCAGCGAACCTAGTACCGCTACTAAAATGAATCTAGACCATTTCATCCGATGCAATCCACTACACTCAATAATCCCAAACTTGTTCGGTACGCGCATGGTACACCACCATCATATCCGATGCTACCCACTGCATTCAATAATCCCGAACTTGTTTAGCACACGCGCCACACAGTGATGCAATAATTTCTCCATCACTAGACAAATGGAGAACAGATCTTTACCCCGACCTACTTTGTGGATCTAAGATCTATCATCCCGGGTCATCTCAATGTACACATGAGAAAAAGCGGCACCTCCTTTCGACATCACGGCGGAACGCACGATGTACAATCAGCCTCAAGCTACACAAATATGGCAATGGTTCTTTCTCGCATATCAACAACCTTTTTCTCGTCACTCCCTCATTTTCTCCACACACTATGCAGCAGAAATTAAAATAGCTTATCCTGCTGACGTTGCCCGTTCGCATAAACAAAATCTACCGAGCATATCTTAAAGCATAGTCTCTCCTCATCCTCGCCTCGAATTCTATTGGTAAAAAGCAGAGAAAAGAAATCAATTTGTGTGGTAACCAACAACCACGTACCATCAAAAGGCGAGGCTGCTCCTTTTTGATCTAGATAAAGCTTGTTGATTCAGATAAAGCTTTTGACAGCACTGTTCGGTGCCACTTTAGCCCTAATCTTCCATCATCTCTTCATCCCACGAATTCTTAATGATGACCTTTCGGAATTCCCGACCCTCGCCATTGGTCCGTCCCGTGTCATGGGGGTTATCTCCCGAGTCGGCTATCGCCCGATGCTGAACTCATGCATCCTTATCTCTCGGATGTATTCCCGAAAGAATAATAATCTCTACTTTTTCTCCCACCCCGCCCTCAATGCTTCGCCAATTAAATAAACGCGCCATCCCCGCTCTTTTTCTTCTTTCTAAATCTGTAAAACGAATGCGCCACGCGAAATGGCAATGCGCGTCTCGGGTTCGTGCGCACGTCACGTAAAAGACCCGATAAACAAAGACGGAATTCTCGAAGTTTATGAGTGCCGATTGTCATTTTCCATATTCAATAGCAAAAAGAAAATGTTTCTTGCGAGATAATACAAATCGGCAACAGATATCTGCTGGCCAATGGCAGACGAGGGAATCGGACACGAGCTCCGGGGACAGCGATGTCTGTGCGTATCGTTTTCCTGCTGTTGCCGTATGATATCGAAACGTGTGATTTTATCGTTCGGGGGAGGGTGATAAAGAATGATATCGTGCGACGCATGTGCCACTTTTTTTCCTTAGGGGCTCTATCCCTTCTGGTTGGAAATGACACAAGATATTGACCCGTTATGAATCCGCCACGTCAGCGTCCACCGATGACGGACCCGTCCGCTGCTCCGACCGCCGTCAACAGTACACCCCGTGGCTATAGGAACAATCGATTCTTCTATCGAGATGGTCCCCGAGATTTAAATTAATCGCGAGTTTGATAGAGGATTTACGAGAGATTCGATCGACGCTACGAATAGAGTTAACAAAACTGTATTATTTACTTGCTTGAAAGATGTTATGGTGACTGGATGTGATGTGAGATTTAGTGACGTGAGTCACCCGTGAGCTATCAAGGGTTCGAGTTTTCGAGACCATTCCTTTTTTTGGCTATATGGTGATCTCAATTGTACCAAACTCTAGACCCTTTGGGATTGTGTTTTATTTTATTAGGTAGGGAGGATGATGAGAGGAGCTAACGGGATCAACATGGAGCATTTTGCAGTTGGATGATCGATGACACCGAGCTCCACTACTTTTGATATTTTAAAGCCGTCGTCATCAATGCATATGTGCTCCATAATAAATATATTCATCGAGCCGCCGCCGCCGCCCCCCCCAAAAAAAAAAAGAAAGTAAGAAAGGGCAAATTAGAAAAAAAAAAAAAATGGTCCTCGTGCTATTGCGAAAATTCATTTTCGATCCCCGTACTCCTACTCATCACAACTGTGGTCCCCATAATATTCTTTGGCACAAATCCAGGACAAATTTGTTTTCTCCTGCCAGAACATGCTGGAAATGCTAATGTGAATGTTCAGCTCACCATAAAAAAGAAGTGAGGAATGAAATTATAAAAGACCCCAACTCTCTCTCTCTCTCTCCCTCCTTTGCTCCAAGTGCTTCTCCTTCTTTCACTTTGCCGCCGCCGCCGCCGTCGCCGCCGCCACCATAACAGCCACTACCTTCTCCTCGAGAAGTTGGGCACTGATCATATCGGCAGCCGAATAATCAGATGCTTAGTTGAAAGATGGAAAAGCTCCCTCCAATGATAAAGGAGGAAATGCACGACCTTCCAATTTCATTGCACGATGAGGAAATTATTAGTTGATCCAAGGTGCATTGGCTCTGAGGAACTATCCACGAGAAATATTATTTTTAATTTTCGTCCATGGAAAAATAAATCAATTGAGGGTCGGAGAAGAAATGAGCTATGGTCTAAAGAATTGTATCTAGTGCTGCTGTCCACGTCATTGTAGGCACTACAAAACTCGGGTACTTCTTTTTTCTGTTTTTTTATTTTCCGGGTCTCGGGAAAATAGTACTATTTTGGGAAAAAGAAAGAAGGAAATGCACCAAAATTATTTCCATTTTTTTTTTTTTTTGGAACTTTCTGCTTCGGTCAAGACGTCGACACCACGCATTAATCTGTTCACACGCGAATCACACAACTTGCACACAACTTGCACACACAATGAACCATGCACCAAAATACAAATATGAAATAAAATTAAAAAAAGAGAATTTTAAAATTAAAAAAAGAAAAAGAAAAAGAAAAGAAAACAAAGACTGGTTCAGACACCAATAGAAGCAGAACCGGCTGGTTGACCGCCGCTTAATCTCTCTTGTGCCAACGTGGATAGAGATTCGGACTTTCGGGTCAAACTATGTGGTCGCTTCTCTACCCAGACTTTTAAGTGATCAGTTTAGTAATGGATTAGCCCCATGTAATTTGCTTCTTCAAAAGTAATTATTTCAGTAATTGCAGTTTCTTTCGCTAGTTCCTTAGGGTTCGAAGGCTATAAACATCCTAACTTTAGAAATTGATCGCATCGTACTCGTAACTATCAGATTCACCGTTAAAGCCATTGTATTCATTGATTGATTCGAGTATCGATCAGTGCAATATCTGATCGTAAAATAACTCGAAACGACACATCGCACTTCTAAAGAAACATAATTTCGATCACGGGGTTAAAGGGTATATTACCACGTAAATTTTTCGTGTCGAATGTAAAATGAACATGTTTGAACATGTCTTGTGATGCCATCCGTGAAAGGAGGAGAAAAGGTCAAATGCATCCCGCTTGGCTTGAATAGCTTCATCGAGACACCGCTCGTGATGAACTTTCCGACAGACACCCTCGGTTGACTTTGAGACGTTAAATATATATACATGGGAAAAGTTTGACCACAGGACCTCAGAATCCAATCCGTGGTTCGTTTGTGCAAGGGCGACTTCGCGGAGCTCGTCTTCGTATTTACTTGCCACTGAAATTCTTAATCCCGTCTTTCAACACTGAGACGAGTCAAAATCAATCAATCAAAACATCAAGGAGGACTTGTCGGAACGCCGAGCGTTTTCCATCCTAGCATCGGCCCACCGGCGGAGTCGAAGTTGTTGACTCGTCCATCTGTTGACGTCGCGGAGAAAGGACGAAACGGTCGACATTCGGGGGCGCAACCATCTCAATCTCAAGACTATTCTTTTCCTTCTTCGAGGGTTTTGCTTTTCGCTTGTTGTTTGCGTATGTTGCCGAGGGCTATGTTTCTCGGACTTGACACGGTTCACTACGTGCTATGATGTTCGAAACCTTGATGCCGTCCTAGCGGTTAATACGGTGGATGTACTGTGCGGCTTTAATTGGATCTTGTCCTGTGCACACGACTTTGAACTCTTATCGAGCGCTATCTCTGTCTTCTCCATCCGTCTCATCCCCTCCTCCTCGTGGGGGATTGTGTCAAGCTAAGGTCATCCGTGACGGCCCATGACTTTTAGATCAAGGGAGAGAAAGAGAGAGAAAGAGGGGGTCACCGACGTCGACGGGGTTGGCATAGATGGCGGTCAAAGGTGGAACAATTATGAGTTGTGGTGGATGGTGCATGAACTACATCGTGTAGGTAAATTAGGGATTGGGTGGGTAGTTTGATTGATTCTGTTGATGGGTTTCGGTAGAAGATGCACGCATGTATATCTAGAAAAAAAATAAAAAAAAATGAAGGATGTAAAGTGAAGAGAAGTGACGAGGATTTTTTGTACTTTCCCCAAGCAGGGAAAGACATGCTGTAATATTCCAAAGAGAAGGGGATATTTTTTTTTTTTATTCATGTTGCCAAAGATACCAAGAACACTTACTTGATGTTATCAATAGTATCTGTGTATTTTTGGAATAAATCATCGAGCACTCGACTTTTTAGGAGTGAACTTAAAAGCAAGTTAAGATGCTTATTTATATATTTGAAAGTTAGATTCATTTCATTTTCACGAAATGTAATTGAACTATCTAGATCGCCCGTATATCGTCATTAATCATTATCATATCTCTCTATCGAAAAACAGTCGCCGAAAATCGGATTGAATTGCGTAACCCCGACTAAGGTATTGAACCTCTCGAGCGAGTCGAACCTAATCCAAGTCGCTTTTGTTGACTGACTCCAGCCAAGTGGAAAAAAGAAATTCGAACAGGAGATGATGACGTCATAAATAGGACCCCACCCACCGTAGCCTCCCTGTATCCCACAGAACTCGTCCCATTGGCTGACGGACCGTGTCTCTCACTGAAGAGATAAGGTTGCAATTATTTCTCTCCCCCCCCTCCCCCTGAAAAGGTTAAAAGAATTAAATTCGCTCTCGGTCCGCCGGCCACGTCAGCGAGGCGGGGCGTATCGCGGGCTGCCACCTCAGCGTCGCAAGCCGTCTCCCATTTCCGGGGCGGCGGGCCCCACCCCCGAAATGGAGTCCCATCCCACCCGTCCGAGGGGTCGGGTTTACTTTGACCCGGTCCCCGGTTTTCGTGCAACGAACGTTTGCCCTCAGTCACCATCCGATTCCGCCTTGGTTGAGTTTTCTCCTAGTAACTCGTCGGCCAACAGAAAATAATCAAGACCCGGCTATATATACATACATACATACATACAATACACAATTGTATGTATGTATGTATGTATAATACACGTAGCCCGTGTTTACAATGAATGGACCGTTGGAGTAAATAGGAACGAGAATAGCACAAGAAATTGAAAAGTCAGTCATTCCAAATATGCCAGGTGGAAATAAGGGCCTTGGTCATAATCGTACTGCCTAAATTGAGTTTTAAGTAATCCAAAGCACAGATTGATGCAGAAAAATCAGGCAATCTCTTCGAAATCCCGTCATATTAGCATCGCTAGGGATTAATTTTGTGCACAGGAGTTATTAGGAGTGTTGGAAACGCCCGATTTAGACCCCGACCTACTTCAAAAGATCTTCCGTGAAATTCGAAAGGACGTCGGGGGATATTTACAAAACTCTAGTGCGGTTAAAATAATAAAATCACGTGGAGCGAAGAGGGGGCGTACTACTTTAATGAGCTTAATATTTCAACTTGGGAATATAAAAGGACAAGCCCTAATATCTTTGTACTTGGGGAATATGTTGCCGACATGGCTCCCATAAAACGCCATGTTACAAAGTCAAATAATGAGGCCCCTCTAGAGAGGGAGAGAGAGAGAGATTATTTTTCTTTGGATTTACTTTCGAGTAGCAGATAAGCCTCGATTCCTATCTTACCTGGTCAATCGTCATCGCTTCCTGTTCACATTAGATGCTACTTGCCAAACTTATCATTTATTATTTATATATCATATCGAGTTAGAATAACAAGTGCATGGTCACATAACATATGCCCATCTGTACTATTCTAACGTGGAAATTTTTAAAAAAAATATGGACCAAGTGGGCGATGGTAATGGAGGAGGAGGAGGAGGAGACTTTATGCAACTATCGAGGTCAATCGAGTCAACAAATTGCCCATTGGCTTCGCATATAAATGCAAATGCTTTTCTTTTTATTCATTGATCCCTCTGTTTTTTTTTCGGGGGCATATCCTATGAATTAAACAAACCGTGGATTGCACTCCACATTACGCGTTTCCCTTTTTCCTCTGGACACGCTGGAAGTTTGAAATATGAGGTCCTCCTATGATGAACGACATCATATGATATGACCAAAGGGGTTCTGGTTCCTTTTGGCAGTATCGGTGGAAGAAAAGTCAAAGTAAAGTGTGAGCAAGAGCAGTGCGTGACTCGATATTCTTAAAGAAAGATTTAGATGTCAGATCTTTAGTTTCTCAGGAAGGATGGGATGGGGCTGACTGGTGACGGTGGTGGTGGCGGTGGCGGTGGTCGCCCGGTGGTGCAGACGTCTTCTGGTCCGGCGCGCTGCTGCAGTTCTGATGTGTTCAATTATTTTTTTTTGCTCCCGCATTTGAGAAAAAACCTTTTTTTTTTCATAGTCAATGACCTGATGTTTACGTACTTACCGCAGTATTTGTTCACCACATGTTTGTATTCCCGTCCTTTTCCTTACGTACGATAGATGATGGTGAGATTGCAATATTTCCAAACAGAAAATAAGTCGACATGTTCCGTGCGTGATGCTCTAGCGGAGCAATCATAAGTAAACAGCCACGCATATGTGACAACTGAGTTGTGTAGTTCAGTACAAAGATGTATCCCTGCCGTGACAGCAAATGCTTTTAATATATCCCATACCCTTGCATCTTGAAGAGATAGGAAGATTGCAATTTGAAGTGGTACCATTATCTGAAGTTGACCCTTTTCCGTATCTTGACCATATTTGTTCACAAGACCTAACCAGACATTTTCTTTTAGAAACTAGGGCATTAGGGTTTGGCAAGTGAATTGATGTTTGGAAGAAGAAGAGTTGGTTTTTTCTTATTACGGTCAGCTAAAAACAAAGGGTTCGCTGTAGAGAAACAAAGGATAACACTCTCGAGACCTGTATCTTAGAATTCGAGGGAATATAGTCCAAAAGAATTAGTTGCTGGTTTAGGTTTACCCTGTTTATGACTAGACAAGCAGTGTCTTTCTTCCTTCATAAGAAACAGGAACATGATAGTCATTATGGCAAAACCTAATGGCCCACGGGATACGCACATACACGCCTGCCAGATTAGAAGGCATCTGCTAGCTATAGACATATATATATATATACACTTGTATATTTAATCATCAAGAAACAACCCCCGAATTCGCCCTTCTCAGGGAATAATTGACTAACAGATGGAAACAAGAGCAGCTACGCAAACACACACCCTGACACCACCAAGAAGCTGATTATCTTAATGGGAGAGAGATCAGTTTCTCAGGTTAAACTTGGTTGGTATCCTAAAGGACCACGTGGCCGCACTTGGTTTTCAAACGTTACAGCTCTTTTTAAATCGATTAAGACTCCAAGATGGGGCAGCAGGCATACGCGTGTTCATGCATGCTTCGTATTGTTTTGCCATGGGTGTGCGACAACCAAGAGCGATTATTATAGTAAAGCGTCATTAGCAATCCGAGAAAATTAGGCTTCCGGTCAAAAGGGATATTCAAGATCCCTACTTAAACTGGAGAGAGAGGCCCATTAGAGTACAGTTAGGGTCGGATTACTTTATTGCAGCTTTGCCTCTTGAAGTCATTGAACCGTGTCATCGCTTACGTGTAAAAACAAGATTATTCCATCGCCCACATGCGGAAAAAGTCATATAGTACGTGACACTTGCATTAGAAAATCATAAACTCCGGCTTAACCGGTTATCCGAAAGGGTTCGAACTCAACTCTGATTCGTGCGTCTCTGGAGCAATTATCTTAAACTTACATGCCTAATCGTCTTCTTTGAAAGCTCCTAACTCTATATACATCGGCGTCACTCTCTCTCTCTCTCTCTCTCTCTCTCTCTCTCTCTCTCTCTCTCTCTCTCTCTCTGTGAGCAAGTTGACATATATAGAACAAGCAACATAAATCAATAGGACAATAGACTTGACGTCTAAGCTGGGTACTCGTTGAGCGTGTCCCTGTTTTCCAAAAACCCAAAAAATAATATGGGCAGAACAGGAACACTTGGCGAGGAGATATCATCCTCTTCCTCTCCTTTTCATAGATGGCCAAGAACGAGTCAAGAATCGACGACCACGATTGAAGGGAACAAGTTGCTGGGAAGTGGGTCCCGGCACGACTAAAATATGTCCACGTTTCTTGGTATGATACCCCCCCAACTGGAATTCGAACCCCGAAAAGACATTTTCGACAATTATGGCAGGATCTACGTGAATTGATCAGAGACGGATTCCTTTAGTCGTACGTTACATGCTTTATAGCATCGCCACGACATGTGAATGTGTGCTAAGTCTTTCTTTTAGTTTAGCTGAAATATTAGTCTGACGAAGCCAGACAAAGAATCCAGGCTGTGACAAGGGAGCCCCCTGATCTTCCCCGCAAGCGTTTGACCTCGCAAATTTTGTCAAAAGTCTCCGGCGATGAATATATATAAATTTCACTTGGTTTTCATTGAATGCTTTTGCAAATGTCAATGCGGAATGGTGGGAGGTGGAATTTAATTAGGTTTGAGCTCCACATGTTTAATCTTCCAAGTCAAGCAAATGAAGATCATAGCCATCCGGGGATGAAAGTAGTAGGCAGGCCTAAATTGGGGTCGGCCGTGGATATTCGTTTGCCCCCAGGAAATTAGTAAAACTTTTTCAGAAGAGAACAAGCGAAGACACGTTACTGTCTTTGCATGAGATGCTTTGTTCCAATTCTGACATTATATAATGTTATAAATTAATGACCAAATAGCAACGATGTCTGATTGGCTGTTACAGATTTCTGTTTGAATGTGGACGGAGAAAACCGAACCTTCAAAATCTTGCGAGAAATTAGGTTTGAATCCCCACGAGATTTCAATGTGCAGCCACCTGGGGCAGTAAACCGTACTCACATGAAGCATGTACTTAGTTCAGCGACCAAAACGCCTTGTTTCGCCAGTCGGTAGAAAGTGCGGTGAACCACGCGATTCCATTGGTAGTCTTGTGGACAAAGACATGATTCCACAAATTCCACCATATTGAGCAACAATTGGTCAGGCGGAAACTCCTAAATTAGAGGATTTTCCGATTAACAAAGAACAAGTGGATGAACCTACTGTACAGAATAAAATAAAATAAAATAACAGAACAAAATTGTCGCATGAGCACACCAAAGATGGACCAGCCCTCGTTATTCAGCCAAAGAGCCCAATAGTATGGGCGAAAACAGCTAGAAGGCAATCATACACTAAGTATTGATGTGATGTATCAGGGCCACTTGGCACGAATAAGTGAAGCCATTTACATAACTTGAACTGTCAATTCGCAGCACGTATTCAACGTATGTCAGAATCGCGGTATGATACAATGTAGCTATATTCCATCAATGATCCAATGTATTGTACAGATTTTGAAACTTCTTGTGAGCCCATTGAAGAGACAAATTGTCTGGAAGAAGCCAAACTGAGGCCTACAAGTTGCTATGGGTGCTGCTGCCACGTGCATCTCTTTTGATCAATTTACATGACCAGACGAGGTCCATTTGTGCTCCTTTGTGCTAAAATTCTGTCAAAATTGATGTTCTTACTACTGCAGGCCGTCAATGGGGACTCAAATTCGATGGCAGTATTTTAGCATGTTGGCTTTCCATCTCTAGGACCATTAGCGACTTTTGTCTCTGATACCGGTTTCTCTTTGCAGAGAGCGCTGTGGAAGGATGAATCACAATAAACATGCATTAATAGAAGACTTGCAGAAATTGAAGCATCTACATCAACTAATTATCAATACAGTGTAGATAAGTAAAACTGATTTAACTTATTGATTAAGCAGCCGTGACCAGTAAAATGACTGTCAAAACATACAGTAATGACAATTGTACAGATTTTTATGAGCGGTGGCTAGGTGCTAAGATCCCCTGATTTCACAAAAGAACATCTACCATAGCTTGTGTTATGTGAGGTAAAAATAGCGAGATTCACTACAACGCAAGAACACCTTAACAACCAGGCATGAATTAGATAATGTGCATATCATAAAGTAAGCCTTTTGGACCTCCAAGAAGGCATAACTACATGCTCTTAAGATTTAATGTATGTATTTCCACAAACAAAAGCAGTTAGCTACACCTGCTTCATCTCCAATTATGGGTAAGAACATTGTCTAGCAAGCAAGAGATGAGAGAAGAGACAAGATTTCCTACCCACAAGCTGAAAGGTTAGTAATGAGATGGAAGATGCAGAGCTACTATTGTGAAGTGTATTATGCAAACTAAACCTCATCAAAAAAATGCAAGAGACCATTCCAAGCAACTGACTCGATGTCAAAGACCAAGTTAACCATGTTTTTGAGGAGCAGAACTCGAACTGAATCGAAAGAAATACATCATAAGTGATCATATATGATATAATCTATAGCTGTCGCTGGAGTCTGGACCTATGCCCACAAAATTGTCTTGAGTAATTGAGAATCAACTGACCAGTGAATTTCCTTTCTCTTTCATGAGAAAAGGACTGAAATTAATTGAGTAAATAGAGAAAGGAAAGAACTAAAATTAGTATGTTGAAGTGATGGCGGAGATGAACACGTTTACAGACATATTGTCAGTCGTGACCATAGTGATTAACTTGAGCACCTTCAACAATGCTATAACTTTAATTAACTCTTGCAGCCGATACTCAACCAATTAGCAGGGACATAATTTAAGGAAAGGGGCCCTAGCCATGAAAGTTTTACTGCTTTGACTAGAGAAGGACATTTAACTCTTAAATCCTAGTCAGCCAACACCTCATTCATTTTCTCTTTATCATTACATTGCAATAATTGATTAATCCATGAAACTAAGGTAACTAGTGTTAGTATGTAGTTTCAATCAAAAAACAAATGTTGACATGCTACCCGATAACAAGAAGTAAGTCCAAATATATACAGGCCTAGTTCCTTGAAGGCAGAGGATCAAATCATGCACCAAGCACCATAAACTATCTGAATCTAGTTTTACTTTGGGTTGACCGAGTATTTCAGCTTGAGCCTGGAAGAATTAAGCTTCAAACTTTATATTGATTCTCAAAAACAGAAGTTATCCTCAAAGAAATACATATAACAGGATAACCATAATCAGAGATTCTATGCCAGAAGCTGCGGCCATCGTATGTTCCTCAGCATATTTGGAGTATCATGCACAATGTGCAAAGCATAGTGATAAATTGGTTTAATAAGAGAGGCCTATCAAGCAGTAACAGCTTTCTCTCGTCAGAAAATGGTTAGATTGAACATGCAGAACATGGGGTGCAAAAGAGAGACAATTTGTAAGATGACAAAACAGTGAATTCTAACATCAACTTACCCATCAATTCATGCGGTAGAGCAAAGTCATAATCATGCCTCCCCCTTCTTATGCAGCATATGTATACCACCACAAGCAGCACAGAGAATACAACAAGACACGATATGGCTATGGCAATTTTACCACCAGTAGACAAGCCGCCATTTTGCCAAAATAGAGGACATGCAGGCAAAGTAGGTACACCACACAAGCCTTTGTTATCAGAGAGGCTGTACAACAGAGAATAAGGTTAGAGAGCTATCAAACTTACAAAGTTGGATAGTATACTAGAGAACCAATAAGAAAGGGCATAAAGGATGCAAAATTCAGAAAACTATGGAAATAGTACATTGTTCCAGACCCAGAACATGAATCATGACTCACAACATTTGTTATGAAACTATTTGTTACATCTCCAAATGCACATTAAGTTTTGTTGAGCTATGTAAATCACAATTGTTCCCAAACAAGACTCAGTCGAAAGAGATAACAAGAACATACTGTGCAAAAAACAATTTATAAGTTAACATACTCTATTTCTCCACCATGCACACCAATTGAGTAGACTTCTTCCGGTACTCTTCCCTCCAATTGGTTACCATTTAATAGCCTGGAACATCAAAGAAAAGAAAAAATTGTTACGAGGCAGTTGCAGAATCTTAAAATCATCCACTTGCTTCCATAACATCTTCACAACATAACAAATTTCAACCAATAGTCAAGAGCAACAGCAAGGACGCACAGAATTAAGGGCATTATATCCCGCACTTTGGAGAAAACTAATCAACCTCATGTAAGTGTATTTTCCTCTAGAAATGATAAAAATGTCAGGGTCCCTGCAGAAATAATTTAGGCTAGGTGCTTTTCTCCAAATTGGTACTTATAAGTCCATTATTTCTAAAAACTCCCGTTATCTATTGTGTTGTTGAATCTATCCTCCTACTTATTCAACTTCAACAACTAAGTCACACCTTTTCACCATATGGACAATAAGAAAATACATTCTAATTAGCTCAAGTCACCTGTGATTTCAGATAGGCAAAAGGAGGAAAGAGAATTGCATCCATAGTGCTTTCCTAGGCCTACATGAACAACACTCGTTCCGTTCCACTTGGTAGATTTTGACATCTACCATTTTCACATGCTAATTAGCATTGTTGCATCCACCCTTTATATTACAAATACAAAAACAATGCTTAACTTTTACCAGGACTAAATAAAGGGAAAACAACTATTGGATAGATTGCAACATCTATCATTTTTCATATGCTAATTAGAATAGTTGCATCCACCCTTTATATTACAAATAATAAAGCAATGCTTAATTTTTACGACGACTAAACAAAGGGAAAACACTTACACAAGCTGCAGATTTGACACTGTTAGACTATCTGGAATGGAACCCACAAACTGATTATTGGATAAATCCCTGCAAAATGCAAATAACAGAAGATAGGTATGTTTGCTGAACAGTCTTTGCGGTGCAAGCTGCTTTTGAAGATGCATAGTATACATGCACACTTATAAAAAGAAATGATATCAAGGAAAGAAAAACATCTATGTGGATTACTAAAAACGAAAAGAAAACAACCAAAAAAGAAATGGTTGAGGAATGCAACCTCAACGTGACAGATGCAGGCTCACAAAACATTATATAGCCATTGCATTGCTGACCTTTGGGCCTTATGCATACCCAAACCACCAAAAGGGAACAATGAAGAGGATATAGTTGACATACTCAAAATAAAATCATTGGTGCACTGAGTGGTTTTATGACCTGAATAGGGGTTGACTCAATCAAACCTTAAGACGACTGGTACATAATAATAATAAAAATTTTGTCTACTGTTAGGTGACAATCCACTGGAGACGCACTATTTAGATAGCTGCCTCTGAACTTACTGTTTACACTGACTTTTTCTGTTTTTTCAGTTATTTTTTTTCCTAAGTTAAGATTAACTGATTTAACATTATACCTGCATTTTCAGGGAAGATACAATCACCAATTATGAAAAATCTACTAACGGTAGTACACTCTACATGTGCAAGCCTAAGTGTCTACACTAATGCAACAAAGAACAGGGGGTCTACCCTGATCTTCAATCGTCTTTTGACAGAAAGGAAGCAGAAGTCTCTGGCAGACACCGAGAATTGATAACAGCCAACGCATCTACGGAATCTAATTCCCCTATGAAGTGAACAGCAGGATGATTTTCATATCCCATAAGATTACTGATAAATATAATTGTGATATATTGAAACCTCGCTCATGTTTCTATAGTAATTAGAACATGTAGAGCATTGAATAGGTTCCATCTCCAGTGAATCAGATTTGAGCACTTAAATGGAAAATCTTTATGTCCTGCCATTCTGACAATCCTACCACGATGGCTAACTGATATATAATCTACATAACTTCCACCAGAGATAGGAAATCCTCAAGCAGATGATATTAACTCCCATTCTTCTCTTTTAGCACCTCAACACCCCCCTCTTCATTCTTTTTGTCAGTGCTGGTAGCGTACTTTTGTGCTTTATGTGAAAGACGAATGATATATTTTTTTCTTCATAACCTCTACTTTTGTCAAGCCCTCCACCCGCATTTTTTCTAGCTGTTCCTATAATGAAAATGGTAGAGACAATGAGAGCACAGAATTCTTAGTGGGACCCTTGATTAATAATTTTCACATAAAATCTACAAAGCATAGCTCTTGACTACTCATGTGATTTTTCAGCAGGGCCCTTACCACAATGCGTCTCAGGTGAAAGAATCCTTCTCAAGTGAGAGTACCGTGCAATTTTAGCAACAACGATGTACAAAAAAAAGCAACGATATAAATGCTTTACATGCAATAATATTAAACTCACGATTTTTGAAAAACTATTTGCAGTCATGATTAAAATATCAGCATAGTAAACTAACTAAGCTTCAAATACTTACAGTCGTACAAGAGATTTTTGACCGAGCCCAGATGGAAGATTACCCCCTAAAGAATTGGAACTTAAGTTCCTGCAGTCAGTAAGAAAAATCATCAGTATGTCCTTTAGAGAATGCCAGCACAGTGGTTTCCCTTATCTGAATAGGAAAAGGAACAGTAGATCAAATAAATTTAGAGATGAAAAATTGAGATCCGGGTTTAGTTTAATATTCCAATTTTGTAGTTACAAAAATAAGAACATTTTCTGCTTCTCTCCATAGAGAATGCCCCTGAACAACACTTCATATTGGTAAGACAATGAGAATGAGAACCCCAGGATTACAACAAAGGCAGGAAGGCCGTGATGATAACCAAATGACTGGTGGCTGTGCCATAACAGGAAATAAAAAAGGAAAATGAATAACTCTAGCCTTTTGACAACGATGTGTAGGTGCAAATTCTAACATGCTTGCAAACCAAAAGCATTGCTCACCCACTTGTCAGTACTAGCTTCTTGCCCGAAACTTCCAATGATGTAAGAATTAACACTAGTGAGGGGGAAAAGAGGGACCAAGACATGCATTGGTCCAGAATACTCTTGTTGCTTATTCATTAAAAAAAAAAAAAAAAAGCGGTTAAATTAAAGGTTCCGATAATGACACGAATCTGTAATTTCTCTTTATGACAAAGCTCCAACATCTCTCTCGGAAGTAGACTGACATAACTTAATGTGATCCTGTGGGTGGGCAATGAATTTTGCCAATCAAGTCTTGTTGAAAGGAGATGATGATGTCTAAATAATAGATGATTTTTTCCATATATTAGTTTAGTAGCATTAGCAACCGATTCCGTTCTTCCTGGAAGTGTTAAGAGTGCAGAAATGAGCTGAAGAGAACTAATGGCTTATTTAAAACGCATCAAAAGACAGAATAACAAGAAAGGACCATGTTTGAAGCATTACTCTGCTGTAATGCAACAGTTGTCATTGTGGAACCATGAAAGTGCAGATTTGATGGCTGATACTTACAGGCTAACCAAGTTCGACAGGAGGCCAACTTGATCACTTATTAAGCCCTTCAAGCCTTGACTTCCGAGATCTCTGAAAGGTGCAGGCATCTTTACATTGTTAAAGCCCGATGGGAAGAACCAAAAATTAATTTGTATCGAGAGAGAGAGAGAGAGAGAGAGACACACACACACACAACTGAGATGCTTGCAAAAGGAATATAGAGACACCTATACTTCTGCATACGTACTATCAACAAAATTATTTCTATAGAGATCTCGTGATCCAAGGTTACCCAGTTATGACCCTGATCCCTATTCTGTCAAACCTACTTTTTCTCAAGTACAGTACAGACCAACAAATATATCTTAGTTTCAGAATTCTAAGTTCCATGCTATTCTTAAGGTAGATGATCCATCTTTGAGTTAACTAAATACTGATCTACATGATGTGATGGAAATTATCTTGGCGTAACAGCAAAAGAAGCAACAACTATAGCTCAAAGCCCAATTATTTCTGCTTCCATACACTTGTAATCTGAAACTAGGCATACCCCTGCAGCTATCTTCATTGTCTTCATTCCTAAAAGTTTCAAGTAAAGCAGATGATAGACGATTGCTTACATCTGATATATTACAAGGGCAGTTTTGTCCTTGTTGGTATGGCATGTCACTCCCTCCCAAGCGTCCCAATTTGTAGGAGCACAAGGATCACCATTCCAACCCATTCTATCAGGAACACGAAGCGACTCCTTCAATGATCTCATAGCAATCACTGAAAATAATAAACAAGTCTTTTCAATAATAGCTCCTCAAACGTTATCATTACCATCTGATTGCAAGAGATTAAAGTTACTTCCAGAGTGGCAATACGTTGTACAACCATTTAAAGAGTTTCCATCTTCCACTATCATGAAATTAGAAGAGAAAATTGACAAACAGGCATTGATACTAGAAATATTCCATTAGGCGACAGAGAGACCCTTCTACAAAAAGAATACCTGGAAGATCATGTGCTTCAACTTAAAAAGGACAAGTAATATTTCAAGTTATATGTTGACCTTTTACTCTAAATGCACTTTCTATTGATACATAAGCAAGGTATCTCTGGTATCATTTTTCACTTGGGGAGGAACAATAGTATTTCATTGCCACAAATATGGATCGTCGAAAAGGAAAAGACATGTGCTTTCAATTATACAGTCAAGCATTCTTTATTTGACATGATTAGTTGAAGTGAATTATCTGAAGAGAAAAGAGACTAAAACTGCATTTCCAATAGTCGCTAACTGGAGATCCATTACAATGCCCATGTATTAAAGATTTAACCGCTCAAGGTTCCTGCAAATACCCAAATTCCGGTTCCAAATCCAACTGTATCCAGCAAGCTTTCTACTTTTAATTACACCACCAAAAAAAAAAAAAAATCATAATTAGAAGAAGAAGAAGAAGAAGAAGAATGATTTGGTCAAAGTCTTCTTTTGACTAACACATAATCTACCCAAGCAGAAAAGTCAAAACCGAATAGACCGGCCAAAATCATCACCAATTTACTCCCAAGTGCGTACCTTGCTGTGGATCAGTAGCAAGATCGGCAGGGACCAGCGCGTAGTTCTCAATTCCGCTAAGCAATGGGGCACCAACAACAGGCACCAGCTTCACATTCAAAACAGTAGTGCTCAAATTCTTCACGGTGTAATGCCAATAGAAAGCCGCGAATCGCCCGACCTCCTTATAGATATCGATCCTGGTTGCGTTCGCTCCGTTCACCAGGACATCGAACACCCTCTGGCCCGCCTTGTTCACCCGCGCATCGATCTCCGCGAAGTGGAACCACAGCAGGTAATCCAGCTTGGCGTCCACCTCCAATTGATACTCCAGGGCCCCCATTTGACCGGCCGTCACCGCGGTCTGGTACAATTTCATGGGGAAATAATTGGGCTGCTGATTGGTCCCCGCGATGCTGCTCGCGGTCGAGATGGCGTCTATGATTTTACGCGTGGCGGCGGTCCGGGAGTTGTAATCCGACTGCCAGGACCGGCCGAAGTAGTCGTCGTCGTCGCTGAAACCCGGCCCCCACTGACCGGCACCACAGTCCAGTCTCCCGTAGTTGACCAGGATGAAATTGGTGCCCACGGACGCGGAATCGTAAGACAGCGGATCGACCTGGACGAGCGACAGGGATCCGACCACGGGGGGGTCGGTGGCAATGCTGTAGAAGCAGACGTCGGCCTCGCCGTCGCGGACGAAGGCGAAGAGGTCGGAGTAGGCGCCGGAGCCTCCGGCGAGGTCGGGGGAGGGCCAGGGGGAGCGCCAGCTGAAGACGAGGGTGCCCTCGACGGAGGCGTCGAAGCTCGGGGGGTGGGACTTGCCGTCGTAGTTGTCGTAGACGGTGAAGGTGCGGAGGTAGTAGCGGCCGGAGGGGAGGCCGGGGAGGACGTAGCAGTTCTTCTTGCCGGAGGAGAGAGGGAAGTAGCGGAGCGTCTTCTCCTGGGGCTGCCGGAAGCGGAGGGGCTCCGAGACGACGGCGGCGGCGCCCCCGGTGAAGTAGCGGTCGGGGAGCCACGTGGTGTTGAAGGAGTCGACGGCGGGGGCGTTGCCGCCGCAGTCGATGTGGTACGAGACGTTGCCGTACGGATGCGGAGCGGAAGAAGCGGCGAGGAGAGGGAGGAGGAGGAGGAAGAAGAGAGAGAACATGTCTTCGCTGCTTCCTTTCTCTCTCTAACTCTCTCTTTCTCTCTCTTTCTCTCTCTATAACTGACTTTGCTTGGGGATCGCGAGAGAGAGATGGCGAAAAGCTTCTGGATTGCAGGGGTGGTGCGAGAAAGGGAGCGATGAGAAAGTGCAGGGGAGACAGTGGAGAGACAGAGTGGGAGTGAGAAAGGTTGAAGATGATGGGGAGCGTCAAGTTAAGAAAGATTCTGGATTTCTTTTGGGGACGGAATTTTGGGAAATTGTGAAACCCCCACCCCCCAACTGCTCCCTTAAGTTTCGTAGTTAAGAATCATTGAATTGGGTTTGTCTCTCCACCCGAACAAACATTAAACTGTCTTTTCAAGGTAAATCATAGGAATGATTCGTGAATTTTAACCCGATCTATAATGCCGTCTCTGAAATTTTAACACGTAGTTCCTGTCCGATTTAATTTTCGGACAGTATGAGAATATTTGATGTTGTTCATGAACTCGAATTAATGGAAGCATGGCATTGAACATTCCGAGAATTAAGGTGGGGATGTACTGAAAGTCAAAGGATGTAACAAAAAAATTTAAAAGTTTAGAAATGATACTACACGTTAATTTAGAGTTTAAGGACCATTTTTATCATTACCTTTTAGATTTTTAGCCAGTGGAGAAAAAAAAAACTAAGAGAATGGTTTTATCTTAATTTTTCTTTTAGGTGAACTCGGGCGATTGAGAGAAAACGTCGCCGGAGTCGGTGTCGGTCCGAGACTCTAATGTGGATTATGGATCGAGACAAGACCTTGAGATTGAAAGAATTGACCGAGAAATAATTAGTAGCGATCTCAAATGCAAGAGCCGCTTTTCTATTAATATCACGACAGCTATGTGAGTCTGGCCTCGGGATAAATCATGCATCATAGCTTAATCAGTGCTCGGAAAGGGGAAAAAAATAATCATTCTTATGGCATTATTTGCGAGTAATGTGCAATGTCAGTGTCTCGAAATGAAAGCATCTTCCTATTAAATGCAGGGGATGGTTTTTAATAAGACCTTTCTCGTGTTATTTTTCTGACAAACTAAATCCGAGTAATTTTTTGTACCCACTGAAAACGACCAAAGAATGGTCACTCTGAGTTCACATGATATATTACTGTACTGGCATTCCTACAAGCAAAGGAAAAAGGAGAGAAGAAGCGGGGAAAGCAACGCCAGCCATCCCATCTCGTGAACTCTAGAAAGGATGGCGAAGAATTTAATGAATTGAAATTTTTTTTGTGTTGCTTTCCTTTTCCCCTTTTTTTTTTTTTTTTTTTTTTGGGCCAGAGAATGGGGGTTTCCATTCGAGACGTCAGATCTGTACAGGAGTAGCCGTTTGGGTATAAAGAAGAAAAAGAGGATGAATAAAGAAAAGGGAATCCGATTTTGTAGTAAAATAATAATTATTATATTGATAATGATATTCGACAAATAAAGAAAAAGAGTCCAACCGAAGGGACCGATTTTTTTTTTTTTTTTTTTTTTTTTTTTTTTTTTTTTTTTTAATTTGGATGTATTGAAAAGGAGTCGGCGGAAGGGGACGAGGGTTGACAGCTGAGACATACGTAACCGGGAATTTTTCCTTTTTCTTTTTTCGTTTCTAGTTTTTTTTTTATTTCCTTTTTTGGGCCGATCAAAAGGACTGTAGAAAATGGTTCATTCATATTGTCCATGCAAACGAGCTGGATTGACTAAAATAGGCAGCCCCAGCCCCCGAGAACGCAGGGAAGTCACATGGTCAACAGGTGGACTTTGGCTACTTAAATCTTCCACTAAACTTCGTCACTAATCACGACATGTATTCATTGGGACTCGATTATTGAATACTAATCGTCTTAAGCTCTATGCGCCACGTGGGTGCTGGATATTTAGCGTATAATTAGGATAATCAGAGACTCTTGTGTATAAAGATACTAGGTTTGTTGAAATTGGTCATGAACTCATTTTTAAACCCATATTTGATGGGCCTAGTTATTATATGCATTAGTTATTTTTAATAAATGGATTTTAAATGACTTCATAATGGCAAAACGCAAAATAATGTATGCATTAAATGGATTCACAACTTACTTAAACCAAAATCGTTTCAATGACTCTCTCCACTCTCTTGCTTTCACTAGATTCTGTGCTCATTCACTTCATATTCTCACCTTAGTTTATAAAAGTGTTTAATTAGCATTAGTCCTATCGAGTATGGGTCACTAGATTTGTATTGCATGAAAATTAATCAAAATTAGTTAAATGGGTCAATTTGAATTAAATGATTCTTGCTTCAATTGGACCTGTCCTCTTGATGAGTACAAGTGAAACAGACAAAAAAGTTAGTAACTATAGCACCATTTCGATAAACACTTCATACCCTTTTCTCAATCTTATGATGGGTCGCTGGACGCGTAATATTAAACTTTTAAACTCATCCTGAATACTATATATGGTTTTGCAAATGAACCCCTCATTTTCCTATTTTTGGCACCTATATGTCTGCATATTGTGCGCCCAATTGTCATTTCTTCATTGGTTTTGGATTTTATCTATTTATAAGAGTACCTTATAAGTTTACTTTAATAACTTTTTTTCCTGGGAAAGTGGATAGCTTTCTTTATTATTATTATTATTATTATTATTATTATTATTATTATTATTATTATTATTATTATTATTATTATTATTATTATTATTATTATTATTATTATTATCATTCAGAAGATAATTGAGGGATTAATTTCTCTAATCGCGCAAATTTAGAACAGCTAGTATTAAATCCCATCATTAAAATCATCGGACTAATAGTGATTAATCAGATGCTTAGAAACTTTAGTTGACCAATCTCTATGTCATGTACAAGGAAATCGCACATGTGCGGGCTAATTCACGTTCGAGACCCTCTTATTTGAAGGTTTTCTCCCTAATAGTGCCGGAAAACCTGTTTTAAATAAGCCGAATAGAATACTCACTCCACGTGACTGACTGCAATGCAAAGGAATCCAAATTAAATTAAATGGGCAGAGCTGAAATTCAAAGGAAAAATATGGATCGAAAGGGGAAAACTAGTAAAAATAAAAATCTCTCGTTCCTTCAATTATATATGCAGCGTAAGCCGGCGACAGAATCTGTTGAATGCTCATCGGAATGCAAAAATAAAATAAAATGAAGGAACAAGTACATTAAAAGACCTATAATTTATCAGAAAAATACAATTAAATCCTAAAAATTTCAAAATGTACAATCAAATTCTAAAACTTATCAAGTTAGCATAATCAAATTCTAAAACTTGTTTACATTTTCCGTTTGTTAAATTGGATGGAATTAATGAAATAACTTGATTATACCGACTCGACAAGTTTTATGATTTGAATCACACATTTCGACTTAATTGTAATTTCACAACAAATTATAGGATATGATTACACTTTTTAAAAATTTTAAAACTTAATTGCACTTTCGCAATAATCTGTAAGATTTCCGGTGCACTTATAAAAAAATATAAAAAATTCAAAAAAATTAATCGTTCAGTCAGAAACAGCATAGAGTTTGGCCAAAAACAGTAAACTAAAAAAAAACTGCCTATCAAGAATTGTAATAATTTCAGTCCTACAATCTTGTCCCAGTTCGAAGTAGTTGGGAGTGATCTCTCACCCGTGACACGCACAAGGAATAATGCGAAGGACCCGCACGATATGGACAAACCTCAGCCAAATTACAAAGCTTAATTTTAGTTTTAGTACAATACGACCCCTGTGGCCACGGCCACGCATTGATTTTCAGCCGTACTCGATTTGGACCTTCCTTGGTCCCTGTCGAGTCCCTTCAGGACCCGATTTCGCTACAGCTATGCTCTGCTTCCTCAGGTTGGTCGGCCAAGAATTTAATGGACATCGCCATTACCGAATAAAGCCCTCCAACTAATTCGTATGCTAATGAATCGTGGGGACACGAGATAATGTCCCCCTTTAAGATCATCACTCGTCGATCGAGTTAGGCTCGAGACCATTCGAATCTCGAGAACTTTTCTCGCCCAATCTCGATGCTATGATGACGATCTCAACAACCGATGAGAAGGTAATGATCATTAGTCCCAAAAGAGCCCATGCGTATGTCGAGATTTCTGCTAATGCCGTTTAGCCCGTGTTTGCTTACTAACTTTTGCCTTTATTTTGCGGTCGGCCAGCCCGTGGAAGGACCCGGAGAGTTACTTTTGCCTTAGCCTCAGTACTAGGAGTACTTCCTCGGCATCGATTCGAGGTCGTGTAGGCGCGATCGTCGGTCCGTGAATTGCATAGATTGGCAGGGCTAAAGATGACGAGACGGGGCATGAGTCCAAGCTAATTCGTCTTCTCTTTCTTTGCATTTCATTTGACTTTTTTTCGGCCCTAGCGGTCGCTGCTTATTGGGAGGGGAGAGAGAGAGAGAGAGAGAGAGAGATCTCACGGACCTCGCCTTCAATTTGCCAGCATTCAAGGCATGCTTTCAGGCCGCGGCATGTGACAAAGGACCCCCTTTTTATGCAGTAAAAGCGGAAAAAGATTAGTAGAATATCAGAGAGAGAGAGAGAGAGAGAGTACAGTATCATTGACGTTTGTTCCAACCAGTTAGCAAAAATGAAGTTTGAGAACGGGATCGAACATCATTTTGCAGAAGTTTGGAAACTACAGGTTCTTTTTGTCTCCAAAAAGAAACGAAGGACATGAAGCACAAGCACGGTGTCGATTCTTAGGCGGGGTCCAGACAGGGCCCGAGTACGTGTTCCAAGATCTTAATGGCTTTTGCTGAGAACACCTGACCTGACGGCGGGAGCTTTTGGTTCGAACCTATTTATGGCATGCATTCGAGCATCGTGGGCTCGACCGACTTTAGCCTCTGACTTAAACATGGTATCTGATGTTAACATTCAATGACTAGAAGACCGATGGTGGGTCGTTCCTCCGGGCCTGTCGAATGCTAAGTTAAGGTCGTCTCGAGGAAGAGCCCACCACTGAGATTCTATCAGTATGGCATGCAATTCACGGCCCTCAAGTTACATCCGAAGCATCGGAGCGTCAGAGAATGATCGATGCTTCCGGTTATCGAAAGGCTCTTCATTAACTGATATGCTCCGGAGGATGTTGGATGGATTGCCTCTCTAACGTATTTAATCATAAACAGTATCGGCGCCACGTCCTCTTTTTTTTTTCTTTGGTATTTTTCCACCTTGCACAGATTCTGCTCAACTATAACAACACTGTCACGAGTTCTCCTTCCCGGGTACGAAGCTGGCCTGATTCGGATTCTTCAGGTCATCCAGAAAACGGTCTCAATTCACCGACAAAAACGTTGGAAATGAGTTCATACGCCGTATCGCACAAACTAGCGTTGCGTTGCTGAATTTGCCACATCTGTGAAGACAAGAAAAGAAGACATCGGATCACGATATCCGAAAGATATTATAGCCCGCGACAGAAAGCCCAACCCGATCCATTTCACGTCAAACGCACAGCTTGTGGCGTGCAACATTCCTCCATCCGCTCCTCCTCTTCCTCCTCCACATATATTACCCGAAATAACTGTCGTTACGCGCCCAAAATTGCCCGAGGAAAATAGGAGAAAAATCAGTACTTGTGGTCTGAATTTGAAGCCAGCATTTCTTCTCTGGGCAAAGCAAGCAACCTGCTTTCTCAGTCCTCTCTACCAAGACGCACCGCGCGCCCGCACAGCCTCTGCCTCCCGCAGGCATGGCCACCGTCGCGGCATCGGGAGGAGTCGGCGTAGCCACCGCCGCCATCAAGCTCCAGTCCCACAAGCCGTCCTCCAATCCGACGACAACCCCGTTTCTGGGCAAGAAGCTCGCCGTCAGGCTTCCCCTCAAGACCCTCGTCCCGAGCCCCAAGGCCCTCGTTCTCGCCTCGGGCGGAGAACTGATCGATGCGGTCAAGGACCTGTTCCTTGGCGTCGGCGTCGGCCTTCCCTGCACGGTCATGGAGTGCGGGGACATCATCTACCGAAGCACGCTGCCCAAGTCCAGTGGCCTGACGCTGACGGCCCCGGGTGCGGTCTTGGCTCTGGGGGCTCTGTCTTACCTGTGGGCGACTCCTGGCGTGGCTCCTGGGTTCTTCGACATGTTTTTTCTTGCTTTTGTCGAGAGATTGTTCAGACCCACCTTCAGAAAGGTCAGTGTGGTGTTGGAAATTAGAGAAAGTTGCGATTTTGGTGGGGTTTGAGTGATCGATCAAATGAAGTTCGGTTTTGTGTTCGAACAGGATGATTTCGTGCTGGGGAAGAAGTTGGGCGAAGGAGCCTTTGGCGTGGTTTACAGGGTTTCACTGGCTAAGAAGTCTTCTTCAAATGTAAGTATAGCTCTTACAGGACTCCTGATATTGAGTCTCTGTTCTTAGGGCCCAAAAGAAAGTGCTAGGTATGAAATTTTCAGGTTGTTGCTGCGTGATGGCTCAAAGTTGGGTGCTCTTGTTTATTAATCACTCACTGATCATCGCGAAAAATTATTTTTGGGTTTTTTTATCATTTGAGGTGATTAAGAAGTGCTGGCAGGCACGCGAGTGTGCAGACTCATGTATACACTTCCCAGTGGCAAAGGTGAAATGGGCTTTATGCTATTGTGGGTGGGAACTCAATGTATTAATTCCTTCTTGCTGTTTGCTCTTGAACAGAAGGAAGGTGACTTGGTATTGAAGAAGGCTACTGAATATGGTGCGGTTGAGATTTGGATGAATGAACGTGTCCGAAGAGCTTGTGCTAGTAGCTGTGCCGATTTTGTATATGGCTTTCTAGAGGTTTTGCTCTATATAGACTCTTAGCTTAATTGCGGGCTTACTTTTAATTCACGTGGAAATATAAAGATAGAGAAAACACCATTCACAAGTTTGCTTCATTGCTACTCTGCATTGTATCTTCTCTCTGAAGTTGTTCCCAAAAAAAATGAAAATGGTTCCAGACTTCTTCAAAGAAAGGAGGAGAGTATTGGCTTGTATGGCGATTTGAAGGGGAATCTACACTTGCAGATCTGATGCAGAGCAAAGAATTCCCTTATAATGTTAGTAGCTCTTCCTTTCACCTCTTACTGTCTTCATTTATTGCAATTTCTTCATACTTTTGGTTAGAGCTTGACAATTTTTCTTTCAAGCATAGGATGAAGCAATCAAAGTTGTGCTGCATATAGTCATGTTTACGATGATTTTTTTCTTTGCAATCAATGTCATGGCTATTGAGGCAACTGAACATGGAATCTGAGATGCTTATCCAAATGTCATGTGGGTGGATATTCAACAAAGGAAGATGGTTGTCATACCTGATTATGTTCATTTATTGTCTTCTGTCCATTGATTTGTGCTTTATTTGTTTCAGATTTACATTCGGCCTCACTTTTGTAGATCAGTCGACATCCTCAATTACCATCTTCAATCATGATTAAATTTCTTGTCAGGTAGAAACAATGATTATTCGGGAGGTACAGGACTTACCGAAAGGAATTGAAAGGGAGAATAGGATCATTCAAACTATCATGAGACAGATCCTCTTTTGCCTGGACAGTCTTCATTCGACAGGCATTGTGCATAGGGATATTAAACCACAGAACATTATATTTTCTGAAGGTATAGATAGCATTTTAACAACGGCTTGATTGTGTTTATTCTCTTTAGAAAAAAGTTGATATTTCATACACCACAACATGTTCCCCTTGAAATTGAGCAGGTTCTTGTACATTCAAGATAATTGATCTTGGAGCAGCTGCAGATCTTAGAGTGGGTATCAATTATATTCCAAAGGAATTTCTATTAGATCCAAGGTATCATCCTTAACATTTTGCAAATGTGGTATCTCATTAGCATGTAGATCATGATTGTCTGGACAAGACATGCATGTCTAACAATGTCGACAAAAATACAAGACAATTCTTCAAAACTCATCTTACATTTTACTTTTTTCAGTCTTGAAAATGCATGTTTTTTATAGACAGATTTAATTACTTCATTCGGAGACATATTTTATGATGTAATGGAGTAAAATGGTCCATGCTAATCAGGTCCCAGCAAAAATATCTAGACACATATTTTATGATGTAATGGAGTAAAATGGTCCATGCTAATCAGGTCCCAGCAAAAATGTCTAGGATTTGTTGAAACGTGTTGAAGCTTCAATTTTTGGGAGCAGGGTGCTTGGGTTGCTTATCATCTGCATGCCGACAGCATGATGATCACCCTTCTGAATGGTTTTACTGAACCTATTGTTCGTAACTTTTTCAATCTCAAGTGTCTGCAAAAGCGCAAGTCCTGTTGAATGCTGGTCTTGTACAAGCATGTCCAGAAAATTTGTATGAGAATTTTGATACTATACAAGTGTAATTCTTTCCATGTTCATAGGACATGCAAAGATCGCATCTTTAACTTCGTTATAGATTTTGATTGCCGTTTGCTACATATATGCCCTTGTCTCAACCATAGAGATTAAAGACTAGGAGATGCAGGGTCTCCTTTTCTTCCGAGGCAACATGCCTTCTAAGTTGTTTTTTCTCCTCTGAATTCCGGCCAAAGGTGACACAAAAATAGTGGTTACATTTCTGACTGAATGGAGTTAGCTATGTGGATCCTTTAGGCTACCTATCTCATTTTGCCCTCAAAACCATGAGGAATCTCCCTCATTTTTTTACGGAACAATGAGGGGCTCTAAGAAAGATAATGAGGGAGGTAATTATGTCTTTTGATGATCATATTAGCACAGATTACAGATTGATATGGCTTTGTTAAACTTTAAACAAGAAATATTGTCTGTTTCTTGAAAATCAATACCTGACTGAAGTGGTGGCTGTGCCATGGTTTCCATATTTTAATAATGTGAATTTTCTCGTCCTCTGGCCTCTCTTAGTGGTGGTTGTGAGTCGTCTGATTTCCTAGATTGCTTTGATACTGTGCCTCTTATAACATGTGACAATTCTCTTTGGTTCGTCACTTCTTAGGTACGCCGCACCAGAACAATACATTATGAGCACACAAACACCCTCTGCACCTTCAGCTCCAGTGGCTACCGCTCTTTCCCCAGTTTTATGGCAGGTTGGACATCTACCATGAGACTGTAAAGATTGACTAATGTGCATCAAGTTTCTTTTTGTTTCGATTTTAGTGTTTTCCTAGCTCTGATGGCTTTCCTTAAAACAGATGAATTTGCCAGACAGATTTGATATCTACAGCACTGGTCTCATTTTTCTGCAAATGGTGAGCTAACATGTCTGTGTTGGAACTTGTTGTAGTTGTGATTTGATATTATCCAGGGGAAAACTATCTTCGAATGGTTGATCAGCTTGTCCTTGCAAGTATTGTTGAGGCCTAGAAATCTCACTACATGACTTCAACCTTTTATTCACACCACTGGTTTTGTCCCTCCTTGGATTCACTTTTAGCAAGTTTTCACAAGACATTAACTTAGCTATATAAGGCTAATCTACAATGAAGATAAATGTACTTGAAAATTGAGCAAAATTTTCGTTTTTAAGCGAGGGCGTGAGATTTTGCATGCATATCATCTTGAGGGAGTATGATGACATGGCTATATATCATTTGTCAACGGTAGAGTTGCAAAAAGCTGATGCTTCAAACCTTGAAGTAATCACAAGGTTTAACGTTGGAAAATGTTGTGTTGGTATCATCTAATTACAGCACCACCCAGTTGACTCAAGAATAACTTAAAGTAGGTATATTATTGTAGACTTTGGGAGATGGCTAAATAAATTGGTCATATAGTAGGACACTAAATTTCTGAAAGCCAGAACTGCACATCACTAGCATGTAGTTTCAGATGTATCAGGTACAAAGCTAAAACTCCTGTAGATTTATCTCCTACTACTATGCTGTATGTATGGTTTGTTTGATGCAAGAAGCTACATTAACTCAAGGCAGCCTGCTCTCCATACAGGCTTTTCCATCATTAAGGACCGATAGTGGTCTCATACAATTCAACCGGCAGCTCAAAAGGTGTGACTATGATCTGGTCGCATGGAGAAGAACCTTAGAACCCCGCGCCAGCCCCGACCTAAGGCGGGGGTTCAAGCTGTTAGATTTAGATGGTGGAATAGGATGGGAACTTCTGACATCAATGGTTCGCTACAAGCCAAGGCGACGAACTAGTGCGAAAGCAGCATTAGCTCATCCATACTTCGATAGAGAAGGACTATTGGCTTTATCCTTCATGCAGAAACTGAGGTTGCAGCTCTTTCGAGCCACGCAACAGGATTATGGAGAGGCTGCCAGATGGGTGATTCGGCTGATGGCTAAGTCAGGGACGGAGCAGGATGGTGGTTTCACAGAAGCTCAGCTTCAGGAGCTTACAGTCAGTATCTAAACTATTCTGAGCAACTGTAGTTTTTCGCTTCTAAATTACACTGAGGACACTCCATTCAAAGAACTCACACTTCACCCATTGCCAAAGGTCCTTCTTTTCCACTTTTTCTCTGCTTTTTGAACGCAGAGGTATCCTACTAAGCTACTTGTAAGCGTGATAGTTCATTTCATTGATAATTGCACTAAATAAAGAAGAAAATAAGTCTACTGATGGCCAAGTAGTTGTGAAAACAGAAGGGGTAATGGTTTAATTTGATCAGAACACACTTGCACATCGTACATCTCTATTTCATCCTCCCATGAATCGTGGGAATCTTCTGTAAGACCTTGGGGTACTTCTTTTGTGCAGGAAATGGCACCAAACCAGAAGGCAACTGCTCAAAGAAATGCTCTAGCCTCGGCTCTTCGTCTCCAAAGGAAGATTATCAGAACATTAGGTGAGAGCATGGATGAACTCAACCAGCGCCGAAAGAGCCTCTGGTGGAGCCGGTGGATCCCTAGGGAGGAATGAAGTTTGTAAATATGTCCACACCTTTCCTAATCTTCATGTAAATTTTGTCTAGCCATTGTAATTATATCAAAGGAATAGAGTGATGCTCTAAGTCGAAAAGAAATAAATGTTAATTTTTGCTTATTAGAAAAGTGGAGTGCTTTGAATTCATGTCTGTTCATTTTTTGGAGTGTTATAAAGTTGATAACGATATCAAATACAATCAAGTATTCTCATCTAACATGTTCTATTAGCTATCTCACATCCCATTTTTGCCAGCTTCTTTCAGGTTTAACCCAAATGCTTCTAAGAACACCATCAAATGGCTGCATTCTAAATTTTCTTTGTAGTGATCTCTAAGCCTCAAGGATCGCTTTTTCATAACTCAAGTCCATATAATGCTTTTTGTTAGCCACAGCGCTCGCTTGCCACATCAATGGGAGGCTCATTCAGGATCTCCAAGTCTCAAGGATCGCTTTTCACGACTCAACTTCTGTACACCATCATGAGCCAACGATTACCTTGCTGGCTGTCCAGAACAGAACAACGAACAAGCACGGTGCATATATGTTTTTCGATCTGTTGTTACGGCAATAATACAGTATTTATCTTTGTACTTAGCACGTGAATGACCTTCATACGAGCTTCCTTCGGGATCATACTCCATCAAAAAATCTGATGCGCACATAAGATACAACTGTATTACTGGTTGAGCCGTACTATTGCGCCGTTGTTATGCATATGGAATATGGAATAATTTGCGTAGCTCACGTACATGCTAAGTCATTGGCCGTTGGAAGATTGAAGAGATCAAGAAGTCTTTATCATTAATGTCCCGCCAAAAACCAGTGTTTTCATGGAGTAGTAATAAAGAATGTGATTTAAACCTTGGAATGAGTTATAAAGTGTAATATAATGTTGAGTCTGGAAGAGGCAATGGCATTGTGAATCACGAGAACTTCACGTGCAACTCTGACCGTAGTACAACTAGCCCAATATTTTATGTACAGACAGTACATCAGAGCCCAGCATAGAACACTTCAAAATAAACCTGGGACGCCATGGAGATAATTTATTAAAGCTTTGTCCACACAGTGATGGTTCAATCTTCAAAGCTTTTTCGGGTATCTCATCTTTCCTTAAGTCGGGTCACAATTTTTTCACGCAAAAAGATGAACTGACATGAAAATATCGAGTTTGGCAACGCTCATGAGTATGAACATGGTGGTGAAAAAACATTATTTCCTGGTCCAGAACTATTATAAATCGAGCATTGGACTCCTGAGGAGAAGGGAAACAAAAACAATCACCCCAGCATTAATGACTTCAAGATCCTGCGAACAGCTAATATATACAATGTATGTCTCATGAGTTCGAGACTTGACAGAAACCGAAAGAGAGAATCTTCATGTCTCCCTCTGAAAAGCACGGATGAAAAAGGATGGAAGAAGCAACAAAGTTACTGAGAACCGATACTCAAACCGAGATTGACAGCTTAGCCTTGTTCAGAGAAAATGAGTATAAAATTTGCAGCTTCGCTTAGTTTAATGAGGTTTAGTGCAGAGATTGTCCTGTTCGAAAGTGGGTGGAACACGAGACCAAGCAAGTGGCTCTCTCTCTCTCTCTCTCTCTCTGTCTGCATTGATCTTGTTAACTAATTATTTCATATTCCCATCTATAAGCTCAAACACTGACTGATTGGGCTTTGAGCTCTTCACATGAAAAGGTGTTAACTTAGGCACGGCTCAATTTGACGGAAAAAATGCCGGTCAAAATCTTGATATCCACTTCTTTGACCATGGGAACTAGCTGTTCCCTATGAGGCGCATCAAACTATTTGATTCGCCCGAGCAAAACCCGAAACAAATTATCAAATGGAACTACGACGTACGTGTCTGTCGCCTCTTCCCTGGTTAATGTACTGTCGTAATTGACTATTCGATTCGACTCAACAAATCGAGCGCACGGGTTAATTTGTTTACGGGAAAAACCATTGTTCTTAATTTTGTAGGGTGTAGAATTATTTTATGACGGATGGTCTGCGGAAGAAATGTAGCTGAGGGACAGAGCGCAATGGTTTCACCATAAAAATATTACATGTGTTTGTTACGTGTTTAGTGACATTGCCGTACATGACAATATTTTCAATAGATTAATAAATGCACCATCCGTAGGAGTGGCCAAGTCGGGTTGAAGGGGGTCACGAAAAATAGGTAGGGATGGTTGATTGGTTCCTTCTATTATGACCTAGAACATGCAATAATTTCCGGCCTACGGTCCTGCGGATTAGAATACCATTATCACTTACCTTGCTGTTTCACATACTTGCAACTCGATGTCCCCACATGTCAATTCTTTTTTCTGGTTTTCCCTCTCTAGGATTAGTCAATGGCTTCACAAGATGAGCCTCATTATTGCCCCAACCCCAGGAATGCAAGCAATATAGGGAGAATATGTGTGCAGTTTTGTGTAGGATCCAACTGATTGTGATGATGACCCATACTGCCTGTTTAGGTGGATTCAATTCAACAACGAAGGATGTGACGCAAATTGGAAATAGAAGAAAAAGAGAGGGTCTAGTCCAGGCACATGAGGACACAAGGCTGCATGATCATCACCCCCCCATCATACCCGATATTGAATGCAACTGATGATAAAAAAAATGAAAAAAGATGGGATTTTTTTCTAAGGTATAGGGGAACAGTGGCCGACCCGGTATGCTGGTGGGTGGTGCCTACGACACCAAGCGATCAAAAGATATGAAAAATATGTGCATGACCATACCAATACGGATCACGATAGGGCTTGTTTGGGATTGATTTTTTTAATGGGTTTTGCATGGTGTTGGGGCTGTGGACCCAGATGGGGCTTGTCTGGTGGGTTAGGGGACAAGCGCACGCCCTTTCATGCCCCATCGTTGGCTCTTTACTAGACCAATGTGGTTAGGGACCACAGCCCTCCGCCTCCTATAAGAACCCAATGGCTCAATCGCCCAGAGTCACCAGCCTCACATACACACTTTGCAACCAAAAGCAATCAACAACTCAAGTCTCTCTCTCTCTCTCTCTCTCTCTCTCTCAAGAAATCATCAATCTTGTTGGTGTTCTTCTTCTGTGAAGTTAGCACAAAAATGAAGATGATGGGCAGCCCAAGCATTGGAAGCTCCAAGAGGAGGCTATCAAGCAGAGGGCTTGGTGGGGCTCTCAGAGAACAGAAGGCCAAGCTCTACATCATCAGGAGATGTGTGGTCATGCTCCTTTGTTGGCATGACTGAAAGAAGTCTTAATTTTTAGGGGGAATCAGAGGATTTTTTTTTCTTCTTCTTTTCCAATTTTTTTGGTGGAGTGTACATAACGGCATGGGCGGTGGAAGCGTCGGCGATATTTTTGAAGGAAAACTTAGCAAGTTTTGTGTCACTTTTGGCCTAATCGGCTACATATGTAAATCGGATAGCTTCAGCTTAATCAAAAAGCTCTTATAATTCTATCACATTTTTTCTACTTCCAATCATTGTTCATACTCATTCTTCTACTGGTATATGGTCTCTACAGCTTTTTCCCTCTACAAAGTGTGAATTGACCACATGCTCATGGGTCAAAACTTTGCAGCACTGATAAACCTGGACAAATCGTTGAGAGTTCCACAATTTGGATATTCACTTTCCTTGGTCGTTCAGGGCAATCTTTGCCTAATGTCCTAGCTGAGCAGTTGCCTTATTTTCTGAACTATTTGGATCTTCAAGTGCCCTCGACTTTCCAAGCTCCTCCGCCATCATCTTTCGATCAGCATCAGTGAACATAGTCCTACATTTTGTCCATCATTTTCTTTTCTGTCTCTTTTTGGTGCTTTCCATGCTATAATTGGGCTTCATCATGAAGGGTATGAGTGAATGATCAGCCGAAAGTGATCTTATTTGGACAATAAAGATTCTGCCAAAAAGAGGGTGTATCTTAATCTGTTTGACTACTGTGAAGGCCCAAATAATCATTAAAAGTGCCGAACTATTTGGCGTTGATCTTTGTACTTTGTGATATCTCCAATTAACTCCCAAGTTCCAAGCCCTAATCTTTCTTTCTTTTATGCAAATCCAAAAAGTGGCTTAGGCACTTAGCATGCTCAGAGGTCCTTGTGCCCCAGCTGTATATATATGTGGACACACCATTACCTGAACTCAAGTGTAATCATTTGTTCTTCTTCTCCTGGGAAATTGCTATGGAATCCAACTCCTTGAGCCAAAAAAGCACTCCGATACCCTTGAATGGTTACTATGCCATTGGTGATTGATTAAAATTAGAGCCAGATCATCGCGAGAGTTTATCAATACTCTTCTTCTTTTCTTGGAAACTGAATAAGATGAGCATATCTTCTAAATTCCAAGTACTGTCTTCTGCAATCTGCAATGATAAATTTTTAAACCTATGGTCCACTGATAATGCCTTTCGTGATGAACTGTTCTTTCCAAGTAATACCTATCTCGGCTGGCCTTCTGCGGGCAGTTGCTATCTGAAATGGAACTTTGGCATTTCTACAATATCTCAGCATAGAGAAGGGAATAATATAATCCCTGTAATCTGTAAATCTTGATAGTGTTGTCCTCAACCAAACGACATTTAAAGACAAATTGTATCCACAATCCTATCCCTTATCAGTTTTTCCTTCAACCAAATATGGGATTTCTTTTCTTAAGATCGGTCAATCACAACAGGAGGGTAGTGGGTAGATGAAACTTTGGACTTTTGTAATAACGATAGCTATTTTTCCTCAGTGCTGATGCCACGCGTATGGTCTTAGAACACATCTGTCCATTTTCTCTCCATCCAGTAGGCAATAGTGTCCGAATTTGTTTGTTTCCATGGCCTTGCATGAGTGAGCAAAAAGGAAGTGCACTGACCAAAGGAAAAATAAAGCACGAATAAAGTTGCCTTTATTATATCTGTTCTTTCTGTCATCCTTGTATCTGAGGAAGATATGTGAGAAAATCTCGGACCAAATAAACCTATATCCATATTTATTAGAATTTCTTTCTACATGCTCTCGGGAACTTACCCCGGTTTGGGATATTTTGCAGATTAAATTACCTATGGATATGTATCTTGGAAACAAAAAAGGTCAAGAGTTCAAATTTTCCTTTTGCTGGTAACTGGTGACTGGTGAGTTAAGAGCATTGATGTTACTCAAAATTCTCAAAAGTTGATTTCAATATTCCATAAAGACTAATATGATCTCCTTTTCTTTTTCACAATGCAATATAAAATGTTTTTCCCATTTTCTGGACATTGAGAGAGAGAGCGAGAGTGTGTGTGAACAATCGGGTATCTCAACTGTGGGTCAGAGAGAGAGCGGTGAAATGGTCAACAGAAACAGAAGCTGCATGGGGCTCATCTAATATTCTCTTGTCGGCCACACCAGAGAGAGAGAGAGAGAGAGAGAGAGAGAGGACAAGGACAAAGATGAACATGATTGGTCAAAGCTTTGACAGGCCTTCATCGAGCCCACGTGCGCTCTCTCTATCTCTCTCTCCCCACCATGTGACTGGTTTCTTTTCGTTGGCCTTTTTGATGCTCCTCCTCCTCCTCCTCCTTTCATCCTCGTCACCATCGGCCCACCGCCAATAAATAATGTCTGTCAGACTGTCACGCACGAGTGTTTACTGAGCTCGTGCACGCTCTTATCTTTTTACATCAGTTAACATCACAAGTTATACTTAGCGCACGAAGCAATTGATCCAAGACAGAACATTAAGGGTCGTGTGAACTGTGCAGTAATCTAGGACTTTAGTATGTCATGTCTTATCGTGTTAGGATTCATTTTGTCTATTTTGTGATGCCACTTGGGACGGATTGCGATGGATAGTCCTTGTCTGTGCGCTCTGAGCGCGAGGCCCGCTCGTGTGTGGACATCAACCCCCATGCGTTACCCGTTTTCTTGCCAACAAAACCCCTCGGCATTCGGTCTGCAAGCAATTATGGGCCCTCTCTCTCTCTCTCTCTCTCCCTCTTTCTCCCCTCCCCCCCACCCCCGCCCCTACCCCAAGTTTATCGTGTTGTCTAGCAGAAGTAGATGAAGCATCTCCTTTCCTTCTTTAACCCTTTCCATGTGTAGTGACGGCAAAGAAAAAAGTATACTGGGGAAACTTAGAATTGGCTCAAACCAGAGAGTAGTTAAGTACAATCCAACAACGATCAAAGTATTTTTTTGAAAATATGGCAGCATTGTGCAATTGAACTTCTTTCTTCCCTTGTGGCCGGAGTGCAATTGAAGTTCAGTTTCAGTCCTTTGGCACAAAGTTTCCCAGATATTTGAGTACATAGTATAGATAGTCGCCTTCAATCGGGTCACTGTGATTTCGCAATGGCTTCCATCGAGGTTAAGTTTGACTGAAAAATCATGTTACAAACACTTTGCCCATATGCGACATAACGTTCCCTGCCCAACCATTCATTGTACCAGTTTTGTCTGTTTTCAACAGCAATGGCATAAGGAGAGAGGCACTTCAGATTTATCAGTAACTTGGAACCATGGCCTCCTTAACAACACAGCTGTCCCAACATTGTTCACGTCTTTGCCAAGAAAACATTGAACCAAGACAAACCAACAAGTCCAGCTGAAACACTTCCCTACAATCAGGCAGAAACATCTAGCTCGTGTCTGGATTATTTAAGGGAACTTCCCACAAGCATCCTGGCCCTCCGGAAAAGGTAGGGCAATTCATCAGAGGTTCTTCTCGAGCAATTTCTTGCCGAATGTCGTGATCTATAAGCCAGATAGCTAAACCCACGACTCTCATTGGCTCAACTCCATCCGTGAAGATTTTATGGTTCCATTCAGTATCGGCAGACGCCAACTCACAACTACGAGGAATTACATTCTTTGGATGCACATTCCCATCTGAGATACTCATCATCCATCTCTCAGCCAATAGCCGTTTTCATGAATCTGACATCGGAATACAGACGTGTGTAGATTTTAACATGTTCTAAAGAATAAAGTGGACAAAGCTCCGATTGTCATGAAGGTATTGTTGGACAGGAGAAGGTTCAATGAGGCTACATTCTCTGAGAATCAAACTCATTTGGCTAAAATTAGATCTTCAAATCTCTCATGATCAGCTTCTACTGGAGGGAAGAGGAGGTACAAAGAGGATACCTTGCCATGCTCATGACTCATGGATTTCGCTAACAAATTCAACCCAATTAGGACCCATTCCTACCTAGAGGCTAGAATGTCCAGTCAGACATTCCAAGTTTGTGAAAAGTAAAGTCGGAGCACACATTTCTACAAATTCTATTTGAGATATAACAAGAAATTGAAGAAACAATTAACCGTCCAGGAATAAACCTGTTGTAAGTTTCCAGCAACAGTTTGGAAATAAGCTTCATATACTTTTATCAAACATGCCTCACAACATTTACTTGTTCACCAATGCGAGAAGAGATTCAGTTCAGAGTGACATAGAAACAAAAGCTGCATTGCCATTACTTACATGTCAAGTTTCTTAAAAACCCATGGTTACAAAGGTACGAATTAGGAGGCGATGGAGGCTGATTTTACATGAACCTGACACAAAAAAACTGCCCCAATCCTATCTAGTCAACCACCTTGCTCCCGCCCCAAGCAACAAAGCTTTCCTGTGATCCAAATTCCTGAGAAGCACATGGAGAGCAAGCAAAATGAAAATTGTATGATACCCAAGAAAATAAAGAGGCAGAATTCATAAGAAGAAAAGGGTTTTGTACCAGCTGGCTCAATCGAAAATCAGGAGGGGTATCAAGCTCAATATTTGCTGGATCAAGTGCCAGATTGTGGCACTCCTCCAGATCCTTCTTCAAGTCTTCAGGTCCTAATTTAGCATAATCAGAAAGAAGGGTTCTTTTTTTTGACTCCACATGGTGGTTTATGTCTCCATCTCTATTAGGAGATTGAGATTGAAGAAACTCGTCACATAAGGACAATCCCTCCACAAGCTGTTGTGAATCCAGTAGATTCTGTGACTCACTGTCCCACCATTTTGACTCTTCCTCAGCCTGTTGATCACCATCTACCATAATTTCTGGAGCAGAAATGGTTTGCTCACGATGCTGGGGATTTTCTATTTCCAGTGGACCATCAAGATCCGCACACTGTGTCTCAACATGCTTTGGTTGCAAGCAGCAAAAGGCAGAAAGTAATAAGTACTCCAAATTTTAATGCATGTCAGCAAAAGGGGAATAAGAACTCTACTGATAAGTGATAACCCCTTAATCATGATGAAATTGCACAAACATGACGTGATTTTTTAATTAATCAACCTGTTTAGCACTATCTCACTAGATTATGCACTTTTTAAATCCAAATTAAGTATCAAGAAAAGGAGGCCACAAGTGTTAATATATACCTATAGATAATAGTCAATTGTGGTTATAAATAAATGAGCTACAATTTTTTCAGTATCTCTCATGCTCTATAAATAGAGCCATCTTATGTACTCTTTTTTTTTTTTTTTTATACCCAGGGAACCACGTTACTCTTTCATTAAGTTAATGAGTAAAGATGTGGCAGTATTTTCTCTCTCCCTCTCTTGAAGATCCTAGAATACTTAGGACAGGAAATGTGGATCAGTAAAATAGCAGGCAGGGAATGTGTATGTTGAATTTCACAATACAAATTGCTCTTCATGTAATCATGTTCATATGCTCTCAAGGGAGTGCTGTAAGTCGGAGCCACCCTAAATTTACATGTGTGTCAACATGCACGTATTTGTTGAGGAAACAAACTATCTCTCTAGATATATATGTACGTTAGCAAGATGTCCATGTATTTCATGGGTCTAAGACTATATTTTTTACGTTACCCAGCATATTGATCGTTGATTCTATTTGAATTCATCGACACTTCCAAGTTAAAAATTGCATGCATTAAATGTTGACCGGAAGTGTATCTCGATCACTTTACAAAGTCCATGAGAATTGCCTTATGTTTTTCCTTCAATTAGCCCAAACACATACCCACTTATCGGATATAATCTTGGCAAAGCAACACTGGTAACTTTTTTTTGTTGTTATTGATTTGCTAATATTACTTTATCATTTTATAATACTATTTTATCATTTAAAAATGTGCTACTGATTGTTTGTGATGATGGATACCCTTTTCATCCATACATTACTATCAAGTATTCGTGAAGTATACTTTATAATGAGTATTTATTTAAGACTTATTGAAATCAATATAATATTGAATATCCTTCGAAAGTTTATTGAAAAACTTACCGTAATCCTTAATTAAATGTTTAATCTCACCAATTACATAAAGCAATATGAATTATCTTCACAAATATATAGTGATAGGAATTATCTTTGACAATTCATTAATCATATCTAAATAACTTTGAATTCTTAATTAGTGGGCCTTTAATGTTATTTTTCATACTTGTTGAAGTGTAATTATCATAAATATTAAAAAATTATCTCATTAGAGTTATATCTAGTTATGCATTTTCTCGTAATAGTCATCGGCAACTATGCATTTAACCATATTTATTTACAGAATATGGGAATGCGTAATATATTTTAATCCTTTAAAGGCCATCTAACATAATCTATTAGTGAAAACATTTTGCTTTTATGCGTATCTGTATATTATTCAACTCTTTCACAAATATCTAAATTGCAAAGTGATGAGAGTTATCTATAGTTATGCTTTTAATCACAAGGTCATCAATTTTTAGTCATATTTATTCATAAAGTATGCACCAGCATGTTATCTGGCACTTCAAAAATATAAAAAAAGAAAAATGTAACAAAAAGGTCATTTCAAAATATTCAGTTATCGGTCAGCGATAAGCTATAATTATCTGGTGATTAATCTTTTATTGATCCTCTAATATCTTGAATTGATCAAATAAAACGTATCATGTTATAACCTAAATAATGATCCTCTAACATTAATATATTTTAAATTGCTCTTTGAACATAAATGATTTCTTCAATAAACTGTTTGTATTAAGGGGTAACTTATAATTGATTTGCCAATGTTCATTTGTACGTCCATATTTGTTATCATCTTATTTAGATCATATTCATATCAGTTATTTGCTAAATATCGGCTATCATTCCATGTGATACTTCATCATCATTTCAATATATTATCTATTTGGGACATAAGATTTTGTGATAGGGGTATCCATACTTTATTCAACTTACTTTGTTCTTATCCACTATAAAAGTGATAGGACTGATACAAAATGTGGGACCTTGTTCTCACCAACTACAAAATAATTAGCATCATACCAGATGGAGGTATTCAACCATAAGAGGATCAAATGATAATGAACTTTGTCATATTTATTTATGATATATGCACAATTGTGTATTGCTGATAGATTGCTTTTCATTTTTGAATGTTCATTTATCAGAGTTCTGATAATGAAATTTTTTTTTAGTAAACCTCTAATATCATTTATTTGTCAAATATAGCAATCATATTATAATGAGTATTTTAGTGCTATCACGTTACAGTAGGTACTCTTACAATGTCAAATGCGAAATCTGTCTCTTAATAAGATGAGTCAAATATGAAGTATTATGTCAAAAGAGGTGTCCTTACACTAATTATTAAATATACACAATCATAAAATATAACATTTGAAACATTTGATATTACTTTAGAGATGCTTTTGAAATGAATGATTCCAATAAACGGGAAAACCAATATGTAAAGAAAAACAGGATAGGGAATTTTACCAGAAGAACTATATAGTTAGCGCAATTATACCAGAACTTTTGCACCTAGATTGAATTGATTATTCATCTAATTATATACAGATATTTCCAGATAGATTCAATATATATACATAAACAAATTATTTTTTAACATTTATTACCAAAGTATGCATCATATTATTAGAGACTTATTACCAAAACATGCAAAATGCCTGAAATTCAGAGATTTGCCAGGATGCATGTGAGTGTGCCACATGGCTAAAGTAGCGCGAGCATCGCCCGCTTTAATATAGATATATAGAAAGATGTTATCTGATGCAGCTTGCATCAGTGGAGAAATAGCAGTTTTACCTGAGCAAGGGGGCCTCCACAAGCAGAATCCTGAACTGGATTAGAATCACAAGATCGCCTCTCCGTACAAGGTGGGTCGGGCGTCACAGACTTTGGAGTCACTGGATCTGCTCTCATTGTTGTAGCATCAACTCTTTCCCGATTATTCTGTTCATTTTTTTCACCTTGATCGAGCTGTTGCTGCTGATGATCATAGAAAATTTTAGATATCACAAACTCTCCATCCTTCTCATCCTCTTCAGTTCCTAGATGATACTGGTGCATCTTCCAATTAGTTTTTTCAGATTTTCCTCCCCTGACCAGATTCGTGTACAAGACCATTATCTTTTTCCACCCCTTCTGAACGCCATCGACCATGACAGGTTTAGTCTTGCCCGTCTTATGCCAACGAACATCGCCAAAATCATCGCCAAGAATCTTTCGACGCTTTCTAGTCCCAGTATTGTAAGCCTTAATGGCCCGGTGAAAAAAGTGAGCCACACTTCCATCTTGTTTAACACCTGTGGGATGCACTTAAGCTCAGATCAATTACAAGAACTATCCCCACAACGAGTAGTAGAATATTTTGCTCACCTGGTAAATTCCGAGGATGCGTATAACATATCCCATCATCTTCATCAACAGTAGGTATAAACTCATCGATAAAAGGATGGGATTTCAAACCTTCAAACCCAGCTTTCGCAAGCAAATGATACATAATTTCTGAGTCAGATGGATCAAACTTCACACCCGTGGGTAATCCTGGCCACTGCTTTGCAACCTGGAGAAGGAGAGGTCGCAATAGCCCAGATGAGTTCGCATAAAGAAGTTTTGGTTTGATAAAGAAGATAGGATAACAATTTTGCTGGCAATAGCTTTAAAGATTATGAGTAAAAAACACCCTTTAGAAATCGTGAGGAAAACAAAATCTTCAATTAGGCAAGCAAAGATCAAAATAGACGTCAGAAGTTAAGGCTACCGAATATAAAAGGTTTTTGTCAGATTTAACGATACTTCAAAATGCTATCAGCTCAAGGGATGTGAATGCCGCCTTATAAACCTAAAGCAAGACAATTGAAACAAGTCCATATTTACATCTTTCAAGTGTGTCTAATGTCAAGGGAAAAATTTTAGGGCATATCACACCCAAGTCATGCATTGATGAGCCTTCAAGCAAAAGAAATTTGTCAAGCTCTTAAGTCAAGCATGGTCTCTATCTACAGTACCTACACCAGGGCAATTAACTCAAATGAGATCATCAGTGCACGTGATTCAAAAAACTCAACAACATAGGTGCATTTGACAGGGCAGATGTCCAGCACTCACATAATATGGAGATACCAGATAATTATGAAAAGGACCTCCCAAATGCAAGAGAAATATACGTCACAGCTACTTTAATTGGTATATGAACACCAAAATACTTAGAAAATCCCAAAAGAGCAGAAGAAGCAAACGACAACTTCGATGAACCCAGAAAAAAATCCTAAGAGTGGAGAAAAGAAAGCTAGCTAAGAGCTACAAAATAACCAACTTATTGATGGGTACTCAGAATACAGATCATGATTCGTATTGTATCAATCTAACAGAGAACCTATAATCTAAAGAATGACTTGCAGAAAAAGGCAAGCTCCTATGATATTTAGAAAAGTATAATAAAAAGTTCAGAGATCAAGTACAAATAAAAAGAAGCCTGGAGATATGCAAAGAGTGGATTCAAAGAGAAGGGAATAAACAAAGGGGAGGAAGAAAAAGATCTCAAGCTCTTAAAACATCATCTGCTCACTTAAATAGCCAAATTCTGCAAAATCAGTTTACTGACAAATCTGAATTGCTGACTATCGAAACCTACATTGACAAAAAAACTGTCCAACTCTTCATACATTTGCTAACTTAAAGCAGAATTTAAGGAGACAGTAATGAGAAAGCAGGATTTAAGGAGACAGTAATGAGCAAGACAGGAGCAACATACATCACTGTTATCAATGACATGTTGGCAATTTGGACAGGCTCTAGTTGGATTGCTTTTCCATTTTACTTTCTTAGGATCAGAAGCACCAGAAGCGCTCCTAATTTTTGTTGCAATTCTCTGACTGTCCACCAGCCAGGATGGTCTGCACATGTTACAAAAAGAAGTACAGTAAATCTTCTGAGCACACCACACTAGAGGTTAGCTAGCCAAATAGAATACATGAACATCACCATATGATCTTATACAAGCACATCTCGAGAACCAAACAATGAAACAGATGCTTGAAAGAAACTGCTAAAAGGAAAGAAACACATGGAATGATAAGCATGTCATGTAATATTGCTCGAGCAACACGTAATTCAATTCAAAGCTGTAGGACCAACTAAAAGTCTGCCCTGTCTCCCTATAATCAACATATATACACTAGCTTATTCAAAATCACAACTGAAGCAACCGATGGCACCAGGTTTGCCATGACAATTGTTTTCTTTAAAGGTATGGCTACAGGCCTACAATTGCTATGAACCCACTACCCATGTGCAAGGTGTGACATTCTTTCTCAAAAGCTTATGGAAATTTTGACAGGATATGAAAATATCAATATGCCAAAAGTTTGTCAAGTAATGATAGGTAATTTTTTACGTAGATATCGATCTTCTAGCTAGTATTAAAAAAACATGAATTTTGTTTTTTCATGGTAACAAACACTTTCAGAAATAGTCTGTACTATCTCACAAACGACTACTATTCAGAAATCTATAGCAATCTGCAAACTGTGTCTTCAGTTAGTCTTATTAAAAATCAGGATTTAAATGGAAAAAGAGTGCATTATGTGGGTACCGACGAACAAAATAATCTTACGGGAAATGTCAAACAAAAAGCGACCACATGTATAGCAATGGCTTAGCCTGTTTCTATCAGGCATATGCGAAGGTAATACATAAGGAATGCAATGCAAAACATTATTGAACACACAGACAAGAATGTTAAGGTCAAACCCAAACTCCTTCCAAAGGCACATCGCTTTGCGAGAGCAGCCATTTCCCTAATGAGGCACCTTCTCATCAAGAGATGTGGCTAATCAATCATGAATAAAAGGACTGCAACAAATGCTTAACTATAGGAGTAAATACTGTATTGTAGGTGATCCGAATACAGATGACACAAACAAGTCCAAATGATAAAATGTAAAATGAAAAAAATTATATTATTGAAAAGGAGACTTTTCAATTTCGCATCAAACTGAAATGTGGAAAAAATGGAGAGAAAGAAACCTTATAGAAATTGGAGAAATTCGATTATTGAATAATACATGCATGATTTGACATCGACAAGCAACAAGAAAAGAATAAAGAAATTATCGAGTACTTCATTTTCATACTGATTAAAATTGTGATGCTGCGTCGGATGTCAGCAAAAAAAGAACCAGTACACAGGTCGCAAAACTCATCAATTCATTGACTGAGCCCAAAGGGTCGGTCATCGGACCAAACTTATGTGCTTATGCGAATGATCAGGCATCTGGACTATATTTCACACTGAGCATAATAACCACCATTCAAAATCAACATCGTGCAGACCGCAGACTAAAAACCTAACCAATCTATCCAAGCAAAAACACACCACTTTATATCCATGACCACAGAGTCCAAACCGATGCTCAGTAAACATCATAATCAGTCCCATTCCCCCAGACTCCAAGCAACACGGAGCTCAAACCGTGAGAACCGCGCATCAAGCATCTATTTTTTTCTCCCCGTTCTTTCTGGCCGGGAAAACACCCCCCAAAAAAAGAGGAAGGGTCGCTCGAGCGCAGAGAGTTCATCCCTCGCCAAACGAACCGATACCCATTACTCCCCCTCGTCCTCCAAACCGCAGGAACGAGGTCAATCTCTCGAAAAGCTCGAAACTTTCGCACGGAACGCGCACAAAGGAAACAGCTTTTCGGTCGCGCGAGAGCAGGGTCAACGCGAATCGACATTGCGAGCCGAGCAAGAGGGAACCGGCATCGGTCGAACGACGATGCCGACGTCGTACGCTTACCCAGCCATTGCGGGCGATCAGAAGATGGGGGGACGCTCTCGTCTCGCTCCGCCTTTGCGTTTGAATCCTTCCTGTGATGCAAGCAAAGCGAATAAAAAAACAAAGGAGGGGGGAAAGTGATTATCCCCTGTTCTGTTGCAGTGGAGTGATTTATTATTTACTGTCTTTTCATTTATTCTTCTTTTTTTTTTTTTTGCTTTTTAATCGCGTAGTACAGCGAGAATAATGTCGGGTCGGCTTTAAATTTGCCTTTTTCCTGTTCGTCATTTGAAGCACTAATCGAACTTTAGTTCCGACCAAAACAAGAAAAAAATGAAAAAAACAATCGAACTTTAATCAAAGTCGAGACGAGTGCTGCGAGTGGCGGCAAAAGGGGGCGATTCCTCTGTCACGCGGTCGCACCAGAAGCTCGCCCGCCCGCCCGCTTAGAACCGGTCAAAGTAAACCGCAGTCAACTAGTCCCACCTGGTATTTTTTTTCCTCCTTTGGTCCCCTTTTTCCCTCTCCTGAGAAGGAGCAATCTTATTAATGATTCGTACCAGCTATCCGTTTATCGGAAGGAATACTATGTTCGAAAAATTATTTTCCGATTATTTTCATATTTGCAGGAAAATTAATATATTTACAAAAAAAATGTTTTTGATAAACTTTAAAAAAAAAAAAATTGATTTAAAGAGAAACGATCTCCCCATTCTGGTAAAAAGGAAATCATTTTCCCTAAAAACCACTAATAAATATATGAAAACTTAATTGTACATCTAAAACATAAATGGTTTCAAAAAATATTGATTATCCCCAAAGGCTTTCGCCAAAACGAAACCAAAATCAGCCTCGCCATTCCTTCTGCTCCTTCCCAAAATCTCTCGCAAACCACTGGCCGATCTCTACCGCCATGAGCTCCTCCCGAGCCAAAAACTTCCGCCGCCGTGCCGGCGATGATGAAGACGATGACGACGAATCGAACGGAGCTGCTGCCACGGCCACGAAGATCCCATCAAAATCCACCGCCGCGGTCACCAAAGTTCCTCCTAAACCTAAGAAACCCCAAGCCCCGAAGCTTCTCAGCTTCGCTGACGATGAAGGCAACGACGAAACCCAGCCTCGCTCTCGCTCCAAACCCTCTTCTCGCCCCAGCAAACCTTTGTCCTCCTCTTCTTCTCACAGAATATCTTCCCTCAAGGACCGCCAAGTGCCCGCCACTCCTTTGCCTTTGAATGTCCTTCCTCAAGCTGGCACTTACACTAAAGAAGCCCTGCGGGAGCTTCAAAAGAACACGAGGACCCTCGCTTCATCAAGCAGCGCTCGCTATGCTGCGGCATCGGAGTCCAAGCCCGACCCTAAACCCGAACCCGTCATTGTTTTGAAGGGTCTCGTGAAACCCAATGCTGTGAACAAACATTGAAGCAAGTGGATGAATTGAGCTCTGATGAGGAAGAGGGTGAAAAGGGAAAGGTGTTGGAGGAGAAAAGGGAAGGTTTGTATAGAGATGATGCAGAGAGACGGTTGGCTGCGATTGGAATCGCGAAGGGGCAGGATTCGTCTGGTTCGTCGTTTCCTGATCAGGCGATGATAAATGCAATAAGGGCAAAGAGAGAACGACTGAGGCAATCGGGGGCAGCTGCACCGGACTATATTTCACTTGATGGAGGGAGTAATCACGGTGCGGCTGAGGGTTTGAGCGATGAGGAGCCGGAGTTTCAGGGGCGGATTGCCATGTTCGGAGAGAAGATTGAGGGTGGAAAGAAGGGTGTTTTTGAGAGTTTCGATGATAAGGCGGTGGATGTGCCGTTGAGAAAAGGGACTGAGCTTGAGGACGATGAAGACGAGGAGGAAAAAATATGGGAAGAGGAGCAGTTTAGGAAGGGATTAGGGAAGAGAATGGATGATGGAACTACCAGGGGAGTAACCAGCACTAGTAACATTAGTGCTGTTCCTGTAGTGCCTAATGTGCAGCAGCCACAGAAGTATGCATATACAGCTTCTGCAGCTGGTTATGGTCCTGCACCAAGCATTGGGGCAGCTGCTCCTCCTCCTCCAAGCATAGGAGGGGCAATGGTTGCTGGGCAGGGGTTGGATGTTATGTCGATTCCACAGCAGGCTGAGCTTGCTATGAAGGCTTTGTCCGATAATGCAAGGAGGCTGGAGGTAATCTGTTTTGTTTTGTTTCCAGCGCTGTGGTTTCACTAGATGCTTGTGTGAATAGTTAGCATTATCTTTGCATAATTGCATTGTAGGATGAAATGGAAAATGAATTTTAGTACAGAGTGGGGTCTTAGTAAGTTCTGTCGATTGATTGATTATCTTGATGTGGGGCCTTGTTGAAAGATATATGTTTACTTTGAGTAGAGTGACTTAAGGTAAATTGAACCTGATGGAAAGTTTGGAAGGTAAATTGCTTTTTGAAAGATATGGATGTTTGCTGCGGCTGTCTTCGCGACCCTCGTTCGTGCGGGCTGCTGGTCTGGTGCTGGTTGGTGGGGCTTTGAGTAGAGTGACTTAAGGATTCCGTGTGAATGGCTTTGGTAAATTGAACAGATGTTGTTTTTTCGACCGAACCGCCCACCTCCAAGGGGAAGATTTAGTCTGATAGAGCCGTTTTGGGTTAAATCTATCCCTTTTCCTTTTGGTCCGCTCGGGGCATTGGAAAGGTAGCAAGCGCCATGTGGAAGCCTTTGTTTGTAGTTACGAGAGAATCAGGTTGTTGTGTTGAAAGAAAGTTGCTTGTGATTCTATAGTGCTGGTCCACAATGAAAATTCTTGTATTGTGACGAGTGGAATATGAATGGCGCCCTCGGGTGTGTTCCAAATGCAGAGTGTTTGGCCATAATTGCCTCTCCTCAGCCCCCCGTGCCGTGAACTCGCAATAGTTCCAAGAAACCGGTGGCCAAGACTCCGTAATCATTCATCCCCGTCGATCAATCTCCTCGGGTGAGGCGAACTTCCCTCGTTTCCCGGTTCCCCCGTTCGAAACCGCGCTCTTGCACCGACGTGCGCAAAGCAATTATCCGGTAAGCTCAAAGGGACTATCGATGCGGGAAGAGCAGGTGAATCTCTTCAACCTCGGGAGAAAGACCTTGGTACCGAAGTGCCTTCCTCGAATGCCCTCATCTTCCTAGTAGTGTTACAATTCGAGAAGCGATTCTAGTCTTCCCTCTAAAAGTCTCGCCCTCACGGGAAGAGGAATGGCATGAAGTGGTTGCCAAAAAAAAAAAGAATGCCAAGAAAGCAGCCGCCTCTTTCAATCTGCGCAGTCTGCCGCGATGGAGGACAGCAATTAAAGCTGAAACTGTCCGGCCAAACCGCCTAAGCCTCCTCGTCGTGCCCCCACTACTACGGTTATCTAAAGGATTGATGTCGGCCGCTTCAAACTCGCAAAGACTCCTCAATCTTCTCATGATTCGATGATATAGCAAATTCGAGTATCCGAGCTATCTCTCGAAGATGATGATCTCGTATCCTCAAGCTCTTCGCCGAGAGGGAAGGCAATTCGTGCGAAGCCTGTTCCGATTCTCGACCAATTGGAGTCTCTCCAAGCCGATCCCCCTCGCGTCTTCTAAGGCTAACCCCTCAGGACGTAAGATATCTTCTAAGAGGTAACTTTGCCTTTTTACTATGTTTTTTGGATTCGGAATGTTAGAGGTATCCTTAACCCTAGGTTAGACGGGCTGGAAGTAAGGAAGTTGGTTTCCTCGAATAAGCTTTGCCTTCTTGGCATTTTTGAGACCAAGGTACCTCTGGACCTTTTGATTCGTTTCCTCCTCGATTTTACGAGGCTGGATTTGGACGGCCAATTATGATTATGCTCCTCGTGGTAGAATTTGGGTCGGATGGGACCCTTCTCTTGTTCATTTTGAGCCTATATCTTCGAACAAGCAGCCATCCATGGCCTCCTTTCTTTAAGTCTTCTTCTTTGTCTTGTTGTGTTTCGCGGTATATGGCGATCACACCTTTATCACCGAAGACCACTATGGGATGACCTTATCCATTATAATGAAGTATTCCAGACTCTCCTTGGATTGTTGCCTGGGATTTCAATGCAATCAAAGGGCCGTCATCGATAGAGTGGGGGTTCGACCTCCGGATCCCTTATTTTGATGAGTTTCGCCTTTGTTTGGATCAAACGGAGCTGGTGGATCTTCGGTACATTGGTTTTCTTACCCGGTCAACCTCGTCTCGGGCAAGGCGAGGAAGATGCGAAAAATAGATCGAGTTCTTATCAACTCGCTTTGGAATCACCGGTTTTCCTTTTCCGAGGCGGCCTTTATCAATCCGGAATATCCGACCATACTCCCATGATTGTAAGAGTGCCGGAACCGGTTGCTAAGATCAAGCCCTTTAAGTATTTCCACTTCGGGCCGAGCACCCAGATTATTTGTCCCGCATCAATCAAGCTTGGAGTTGCTCCATTGAGGGAAGACCTATGTTTTGTCGGTATCTAAACCGAAAAGGTAAAAGCTCGCCTTAAACTGCTCAACAAGGACTCGTTTCTGATATTTCCGTAAGAACGGCCGGGTTAGGAAGCTCTCCGCACTACTCAAGTTGCTCTTCATGATGATCCTTCTAATGTGTCTCTTGTCGACCTAGAAAGAAGTCGGCCACGTGCCTTCATTGAATTGAGGAACCATGAGGAATCTTTCTATCGCCAAAAGTCCCGACTTAATTGGCTTAAAGAGGGGATCGTAATACCAGATTCTTTCACAACTCGGTTAAGAATCGTCGGACCAGAAACCATATTCTCTCTGAAGGGATCCTTCGGGTGTCATGGTAAATGATCCTTCCTTAGTTCCACGATTTTTGTGAACTTCTTCCGAGCTTCTAAAGGCTCGTATCGCGTATCCTTTGCCTTCCGTTCCTTTTTTGAAGGAGTTTATTAGTCATCCTCTCTCGGATGGACGGTGTACTTCCATCTCATCTCCGATCTCGGAATTGGAAATCAAGGAGACTTTATTCTCCTCGCTAGAGGCAAAGCCCCGAGCCCCGATGGGTTCCGGTTGAATTTTATAAGACTAATTGGGATACGTTGGCCCTTTGGTGCTAGAAGCGGTTCAAGATTTCTTCAGCTCGGGTTGCCTTCTCAAAGAGGTAAACACTACTATTCTAGCTTTGATTCCCAAAGTTCGTAACGCTTGTGTTGTTACGGATTTTAGACCCATTGCATGCCGTAACACCATCTATAAGGTGATTACAAAGCTTTTGGCTAATCGTATAGCACCGCCTTGAATACGTTAATTGGCCCCTACCAAAATGCGTTTATCAAGGGTAGAAGAATTAGAGACAATATTCTTCCCGGCTCAAGAACTCTTTTCGGGTTTTCATCTTGATCCTTACTTACCAAAGTGTGCGCTAAGGTTGATTTTCAAAAGGCCTACCACACGGTTGATTGGGATTTTCTAGAACCGACACTCCGTGCCTTTAAATTCCGGAATGGACTATCCATTTGATTATGGTATGTGTAAGGACTCCTAAGTTCTCGGTTTCCATCAATGGTGAGCTTCATGGGTTTTTCTCTAGTGGCCGTGGACTGCGTCGTGTGAGATCCTTTGTCGCCTTACTTGTTTACTCTTCTCATGGAGGTGTTCTCGGGATTTTAGCCTCTCGTACATCGGTCAAAAGACTTTCATTACTCGGAGATGCAAAAAGTCAAATTATCCCATCTCTTCTTTTGCCGATGATGTGTTCTTGTTTTGCCAAGCCGATTGGGGTTCCGCTACTATCCTCAAGAAAAGCTTGGACTTATTTTCGAATTGGAGTGGACTCTTTCCGAATAAAAACAAGAGTGAGGTATTTCTCTCTCAGAGGCCTATCTTCCCGAGAGAAAATATTACGCCCGGCGTTTGGATTTTCGGGGAAGGTCGGTTACCCGTTCGTTACTTGGGTGCCGATCATCACCTCAAGACTCGGGAAGGCCGATTGTGTCTCCTTGATTGACCGTATCACTTCTCGAATTCAATCTTGGACGCACCCTAGGTTTCTTTCTTTTCTTTGGAGACTTCAATTAATAAGATCGACTCCCGCATTCTATACAAGCTTTTGGGCTAGTGTTTTCTCCTTGCCTCGTCTCTCGTTATTGATAGGATCGAACAGCTTCTAAGACAGTTCTTGTGGAAAGGCACCGATTTGGGACGTGGTGGTGCCAAAGTTTCTTGGGATGACGTTTGTCGCCCTAAAGAAGAGGGCGGTCTGGGCTTACGGAAACTGAGAGATTGCAATACCGCCTCGCTCCTTAAATATATATGGTTCCTCTTTGTGGATGGAGAATCCCTATGGTGCCGTTGGATCCATTCTTACTTTTTAAAGAAGGATAATTTTTGGAACTCTTCCACACCAACCCCGAGTGTTCGTGGGCGTGGAAGAAGATCCTCCAGCATTACGAAGACATTTTAGACATTCCTTTTTCTGGAAGATTGGCCATGGGTACTGGTCTCCTTATGGCATGATAATTGGCTCGACTGCGGACCTCTTTCTCTTGTCATTCCGTCGGATCTGTTTGACACTGCCTCCCTCTCTATTCGGCAAATAAGTTATAGGACCTATACTCTTCCGCGGGTAACACTATGAGAACTATCCTGTCCACTTTGGGAATTGCTATTCCGTTGCCTAATGGAGACCGTGACCGTTTCTTGTGGCGAGAAGATCCGACCGGTAAGTTCTCGTTGCCTCGCTTGGAATTTCATTAGGACCAAGAAAGACCAAGAGAGTGGGCTTCTCTTATTTGGGATAATAGTTTGGCATCAGTATTTCGTTTCATTTGTGGCTTTCGCAAAAAGGAGATTGCCAACACAATCTTTCCTTCTTTCCTATGGAAGGATCGAATTCTCCGTTTGTTCCTTTTGTGGTTCGGTCCCGATTCTCTCGGATCTGAGTGTGAAACAACGGCTACTTTGGCATTCTTTTGGGCTACGAGATGTAATTTGCCTTGGAAAAACAGATCTTGGAATGACAACCTTTCATGGGCTATCAAATTCCTTGCAAAGACTTCTTTCATAGCATTGCTCGGTTCGGATTTGGTGCCTTATGCCATTTCATTTGGAAAAAAAGGAATGCTATCCTGGAGATTGCTTGGCCATTCCAGCCTTGAAGAACCACTTGATCAAGGTGGTTAGAGATAAAGCCTTACTTTTCTCTAACATTTTAGTGCGACTTCAGCAGGTAGGCTTTGCGAGGTCGCCCGTGTGCCTACTCCCTTTTCAGTTTAGTGGGTAGGCTTTGGGTTTGTCCAGCCGTGTGGTTGTTTTGCTTCTTCTTTCTTGTTTTCTTGTTGCTTCTGCCTCGTTCTCTCAGCTTCTGTTCTCCTCTGGTCTTTTTTTCGGTGCCCTCTCACTATTCCGCGCCTTGCAGCCATAGTGGGAGTTTTGGTTCCGTTCTTTTTGTACCTTTGTCCGCAGCTTATATAAATTCTTACCTTTAACCAAAAAAAAAAAAAAAAGTTTGGAATCAGGTTGTTTGATAGAATCAGTTTTTGCTGAGAATAGTGGTGAGCTCTGAGAATATGACTCTTGTGTGAGCTTCTTGTTATGTGATATACTAAAAAGGGGATCTTTAACTGCATCTCATGAGGGTAGGCTGATATAGCTTCTTGGGTTGGGAAATCAAAATAATGTTGTCATAGCCACTACTCCTTAATGTTTATACAGATAATCGCTGCCTTGAGTGGAGCATAGGCACATCACGTGGTCATTTTTTTTTATCCTCTAGAAACCCACATTGGTTTGCTTTCCTTAATTGTAAAGGCTTGGGATTATAGGTGAACTGCCTTTTGCTATGTTGCACTTGGTTAGTGCAGTATTTTGGATGAATCTGGTCAAGTATTGGACTTTGATCCAGGCACTGAAAGGGCATGTGTATGTTGAATCAGGATTGCTGATTGTTATTGAGGCTGATACCAGACCTTTCTTCTTTTCTTTTAATAGCATGGATTGAAATGTTTGCCTGCTAAGAGGGAGAATCACTTCTCATGCCATTGTAGATCTTGTTTCTATGTTTTGCTTGCTACATGGTTTTGCAAATGTTTGGAATCCCCATCTTTTCAAGATTTGTCAGTATGAAGGTTCCTTTTTCTTCCAATAATGTTAAACCAGGCTAGTGGTTCCCTTCTTCTCACCGGAGACAATCCATTAGTTGACCTGATGTATGAAGAAAACACTTTTCTCCTTCAAGTTGGAGAACCTAAATATGTATATGATTCTTTTGCTTTCTGTCAGGAATCACATAGCAAAACCATGTCATCTTTGGCAAAGACTGATGAGAATTTGTCTTCCTCATTGTTGAATATTACTGCACTTGAGAAGTCCCTATCTGCTGCTGGTGAGAAGTACATCTTTATGCAAAAGCTTCGTGACTATATTTCTGTTATATGTAAGTTCTTGCAGGTATGGCTTTATTTTGTATTTCTTTTACCAATATACTTTTACCATCTTTGTTAATATCCTTTGATCCATGGGAATGGTTTCTCTCTCTCACACACGCACATGCCCACCCCATAAAAGAAAAAAAGCACACCTGCATGCACACATGTTGCACCAGTATTCATAGATACACAGACATGGATAAATGTTAGTAGCGATGGCATTCTTTTACAACTTTTTGTGAGAAGTTAGGAAAAAGGTCAATTTGCTTAGGAATTCTTTTGGAGGATGGGGAAGTGATGACTTGTGCTGCAAATTAATTCAGATTCGATTACATCTATTATACTATAATGAAGTACATGGGCACAATAGTATGACTTTTTTGCCTTTTCTTCTTACAAATCGAGTTCTTTTGCTTGCAATGGTGCATTACTTCATGAATTTATAGCTGTAATGTGTTGCCCCAGTTGGTTACTTACCGAGAGCATATATCATTGCTTCACTCTTCTAGGATAAAGCTCCATATATTGAGGAATTCGAGGAACAGATGCAGAAATTAAATGAAGAACGTGCTGCAACTATATTGGAAAGAAGATTAGCTGATAATGATGATGAAATGGTGGAGATAGAAGTAGCTGTTAATGCAGCCATGCTGGTATTCAAAAAAGGTGATAGCAGTGCGGCAACAATAGCTGCTGCAACAAGCGCAGGCCAGGCTGCGGTCGCTGCAATGAGAGAACAAAATAATGTGCCAGTAAAGTTGGATGAGTTTGGTAGAGATATGAACTTGCAGAAACGAATGGATATGACACGGAGGGCTGAGGCCCGTCGACGGAGGAAAGCTCGATTTGATTCCAAGAGATCATCATCAATGGAGTTGGACGCTCCTCATCAGAAAATAGAGGGAGAATCTAGCACTGATGAGAGTGATAGTGAGAGTAGAGCATACAAGTCAAATAGAGATTTATTGCTTCAAACCGCTGATCAAATATTTGATGACACTGCCGAGGAATATGCCCAGCTCTTGGAGGTTAAACAGCGCTTTGAAAAATGGAAAAGAGACTATTCCTCGAGCTACCGTGATGCCTACATGTCACTTAGTGTTCCCAATATCTTCTCTCCATATGTTCGGCTGGAACTTTTGAAGTGGGACCCATTACATGAGGATTCTGATTTCTTCGAGATGAAATGGTAAAGTATTATCTTGCCTCTTGCTAATATTTGTAGTCATGTGGAAGTGAGATATCTCTGAATAGCTTGAATGTTTAACCTGTCTTGTAGTTTCTTTGGAAGTTGCATTTAATTATGTATTGACACTTAGTGGCAAACTCAGGCTAAAGCTTATTTTCACCTTTTCAGGCATTCATTGCTGTTTGATTATGGTCTGCCACAAGATGGAAGCGATTTTGCCCCTGATGATGCTGATTCTAATCTTGTTCGGGATTGGTAGAGAAGGTTGCACTTCCCATTTTGCATCATGAAATAGCCCATTCCTGGGACCAGCTTAGTACGAGAGAGACAAAGCATGCTGTGGCTGCCACAACTTTGGTCACAAATTATGTTCCAGCTTCAAGTGAGGGTCTGGCTGAATTGTTAGTTGCAGTCCGTACTCGCTTGGCAGATGCTGTTGCAAAACTTACCGTATGTGTCGTTGAATGGTTTATTTTGATATACATGCATACAGCTCGTAGAATTTTAATATGAATTATTTGATGTCCCATCCACAGGTGCCAACTTGGAGCCCTCTAGTAATGAAGGCAGTGCCAGGTGCTGCACGGCTGGCAGCATACCGCTTTGGCGTGTCTGTCCGTCTGTTAAGGAACATATGTCTGTGGAAAGAAATCCTGGCATTACCAGTTCTGGAGAAGCTTGCTCTTGATGAGCTTTTAGGCGTGAAAATCTTGCCTCATGTTCGGAGCATCAGATCAGATATTCATGACGCAGTGACAAGAACTGAACTGATCATTGCATCTTTATCTGGTCTTTGGGCTGGTCGGAGTGTGTCTGGTGATGGCAGGTGATGAATAAGTTCTTTGTAGGAGACCTATGACTAACCTCAATCTGAGTTACTAATTTTGCATTTGCTAGTGGTGCATAATATTGTTAATATAGCATAAGTGATTCTGTTTGTTTATGTTTACGATTTGTTTTCTGGTGACTGTGGTAGTACAAGTCGATTTTAGTTTCATTCCTAAATACATTATTCATTTACTCAGAGGGTTATTTATTTGGTAATTCTTTGATCTTGACTCTATTCTAGTTCTTGTCTCTTGTGGCTCATAAGAACGCAAGGTTTCTTTTTTATTCTGTGCTTAAAAGTGCATTGGAGTGTCTGATTTCTAGATGTCCTGGGCAATTGAGTAATTTGATCTTTCACTGACCATAAGTATAATTAAAATAAAAAATTGTCATCTCTGCGTTGGTTTCTTATTATCTTTCCTAATAGCAGTCTTCTTCTTGGATTCGTTTTGTATGCATCTTTTCTTTAGTTGGGTCTGATCTTTGACTGCTCCATATGAGTTTTGTTTGGTTATTCATTTTCTAGGGAACTTAATGGTGACATCCCGCAATAATAAGGGTCTGGCTTTGGTTATGGGAACCATCTTCTTCATGTAATCAATTTTCCATGCTGTCCCCTGCTAGCTATGCTTTTGTAGGTTTTGCGGTTGATGTTGAAAAGTGAACACAGTATTAATTTTAGAATCGTATGTCCTCCACTCTTTAAATGTCAAGTCATATTGGTGCCTCCTCCTGTACTCTGGTGTTAAGGAGAGAGCAGAGTTCATGATGATGCAAGAGTAATCTCATAGAGAGATTGGCCAGTGTAAGTGTCTCCGGTAACGAGTCAGTTGCCACTTGATATTTCAGTCTTCTCCTTTTTAGTAGTCTTGGGCTGACGTAATCAGAATCAGAATCAGAATCAGATTGGATTGCATATTGATCTTCAACAAGATTGTAATGATTATATAGCAAGGCAGAAGGGATTAGCAAGATCTATTGTTACATTTGCATGATTTGGTTGAGCAGGACTATTGGTCTTTCATTTTTTTATGTATCAAATGCTAATGCGAGTACATCATGCAGTCACAAGCTCCAGCCCCTGGTTGATTATGTGCTGTCACTGGGAAAGAATCTGCACAAAAAGCACATGTTTGGTGGGACTGAGGGGGAGACCAGTGGGCTTGCCCGAAGGATAAAGAGGATGCTGGTTGAGCTGAACGAGTACGATAATGCTCGGGAAATAGTCAGAACCTTCCATCTCAAAGAGGCATTGTGAGACAGTGTCTTGTGCTAGATAATTCTGAGCGGTGTGACACCTAGTTCAGAGACATGATGACAAAGCACAATTACAGGGTGATATGCCATCAATAGACTCATAATTGTGCCCCTGAGAATGAGATGATATAACCATGCATATGGACGAAAAGAACAGCCATGAATCTCAAGTGCTTTGATCTCACTACTAAAGGTGGCATGTTATGACTCCTGAGGAACTCTCTCTCTCTCTCTCTCTCTCTCTCTCTCTCTCTCTCTATATATATATATATATATATATATATATATATACCTACATTTAAATCCAGGCTCCATTCCAATCTTTCATTTGCATCATATGCCCTTTTGGGCCAATGGACATTTGTAGAGAAGGCAGGCCTTTTAGTCCTTTACGGTGGCAGTGTTGTAAAATTTGTTGGTGGCAACTGGTTTATTCTCACGAATTCATAAGTTTTGGAGGACGAGATGGTGTCCATCACGTATCCACTTTACCATCTCGTTCCAATTGTTGTTTTTTGGGCTTACATCGAATAACATGCCTCGGAAGGCAGTCCTGATCGTTGAAGACATTTTTGACTCTATTTCAGGAGAAACACCCACTGTAAAAGTCGCATTTTTGCTGTAAATAGTTGTTTCCAAGGAACATGAATCGTTTGAATCATATGTTCGAAAGGCTGGCTTTCATCCTTCTTTGTTCTTCCCTTCGTCATTGCTTCCGTTGTCATCTTCATTGTCCGGGGAACTCTAGGTAATAATCAAGACATGTATATCCAGAATTGCCGCGATTAGTTTGCATGTGTATGCGGTTGCTTGCATGTGTAGAAAGCCACTTGAATCTTGTCATCTGGTATAGTGATGCATACGGCTTAGTGACTCGAATCGTATATTTTTCGGGGCCTCTATTTTGATACAAATTGTACAATTTAAGGTGTGGTTGGTGATAATGAAAGAATTCTAGAACACGTAGTAAGTGGAGATGGATGTAATATTCTTTCAGCATTAACAATCTAATTTATGAACTTCTCAAACGTACTCAGAAACAATAGTCATCTGTCGCATGTGAGAACTTTCGACGGTTCCAAGTTCACGACCACGTGAGACAAGCTAATAGCGTGGCAATTTAGCTATCCTCTGTCTATGATATGGGAAAACAATCGTACGTCGGTAAAAATATTGAAAAGCTAAGATTATATGTCCATTAACCTAGCACCCTCAGAAATTTATATCGCACAGTAAGTGATTTAATATCGAGTAAACGTTTACTAAGTTTGTACAACTAGCTAGTATATCCTTTATTGGGACATTTACAAACGCGATTCATTTGCGATTGAATGCAAGTCATCTCGGTAGCATACAAGTTATTTATAGTTTTGAACTTTTGATTAAGATGGAAGATATTGAGATCCAAAGGGAATACCAGAGGAAATCTACTAGCTTTTTTTCACTGCATAAAGTGATCATCTCATGGCATTGAATTTGTAATTTTCTTGTTCCAATTGTACGGGTGAATCCGCATAGCTAGACCATTCAATATTTGCTAATCTTGCATAAGTATAATCGCATCGAACCGTGTCGAATGCTCAAGCAAAGATTGCACAAGAAAGACCTCAAGCACAGCTTTTATTGTATAGTATAGCAACGTCAATTATTAGATTACGCCACAGGCATTTTACAAATTAATACGTAGTACTAAGCTCCCAGAAATTGTAAAAATAATGAATGTCAATTTCTGCAATAACAACAATTAATTTACTTGTTTCGCTAACGTAAAAATTCTAAAATAATTGGCAATCATCTAGATTCTAGAACATGAATGCTTGAAGCATTTTGAAGAACAACTCTTTCTGAGTAGATCTATGATATATGCTCGAAGCAGGAGGAATGGTCTTATGCAACTATAAGAATACTGAGATACAGCTTGCAGAATTTGTTGCTCCTGTGAACCCCCGAAAGCCCTCTGTAGAAACTTGTCTACAGCGGAAACAAACTCTTCTACTTTTTCCTCGCGGGGTAGGTGTCCACATTGCTTCATTACTTCAAGACATGATCCCGGTATTGCTTGTGAAAGTCTCTCAGTATTCCAAGATGGAACGAGCCGGTCATCGTCACCCGTGACAATTAAAACTGCGTCGGAAGGGGCAAAGACACTAGAAGCAAGTCAATGAATCAATCATTCCTAGGCCAGTTGGAAATAGACACCCAAGTGAAAAGTAATTTGTAAACTGATATGTCAATTCATTACCTTTCAACTTCTTTCTATTCTTTGATACTGAAAATCTAGACCAGCAATTTTCCCGGCCTTAGTTTGGCAATAAAGGAGATGACAAGAGTACAACAGTGGGATTGTTGTTCTTTTCCATTAGTGCAAAGTAGCTTTTTAGAGTGAAGATTCGATGTTTGTGCAGTTTAGACCCTGTGGAGAAGGTAGTGTTGATGGAAAAGAAAACCTTTTGAAGACTTAGATAGAACTTGTAGAGAGGGATTATACACTGCCTTGGCTATGATGGAACAGAGCATTTTTCAGTCCCCGACTTGTAGAGCCACTGGAGAAGGTTTAGAAGGTGATGATTTTCGCTCCGATTACATTAGGCGTGACTAGCCAACAATCTAGTTTTATCTGTACTGAAACTTTGGTTCCCCGCAAGATAATTGATGTCCAGGACTTAGCAGTTAGCATAGCCAATCCACAACAAGAGTAGGCATTAAGTGTGATCAGTTGGTCTCCTTAAGGTGTCCTCTCTTCACAGTCTTAATCTCCTCCCCAGTTCTGGCCAAGTAGCCTTCCCAAAAAACATTCTGTCAAGATTACACATTACATATAAGGGTTGTGTCGTCACCTGGACAAGGGATTTCATGCAGTCTTTCTGCAAGTGGGGGTTTAGATTCAGTGTTGGCATCTAAAAGCATTGCAGTGGTCTTCTCCAGGAGATCTCTGTCCCAAAATTTGCTCCTTAATGCATGAAATGTAGTTTTATCAATAAAATGCAGTCTTGTTAAAGCGAAGGAAGTTAGTTGGACAAAGCACTCTTAGTCCATTTCCCCTCCAACGCATTATAAAGAAGATCAGAGTGATCATGACATAAGCAAGTACCTTTTCATGTATATCCATACAGGACATTTTCGTTGGTTTTGTTTGGATCATGCCGTGCATTTCTCTTGTCGGCTATATTTTTCAATTACCATCCTTACCTGGAAACCATGATAAGACATCAACATATAGCAGAAATTCTACAGCTAGGGATCCCATGATTCTATCTACTATAGTGTAATTACCACTTACTGTCCAGCAATGAGTTTTTAACATATCTAAATCAGAAGATCCACACCACATTCCACATCCAATGTTGGAAGAAAGAAACACAGTAAAAACCCAAGTTGCTATTGAGCTCATGATCCAGTCGCTTAAATTACTATTAATTTAAAAGATCACTTATCTGAAGTAAGCAATTATGACTGAAATCTGCGTCACAGATTACAACAAAAGGAATAACACGAAACGATATGAAATTAAAACTCTAAAATGATAACTTATGTGAAGCGAGTCTAGAAAGAAACTACACCAGCATAACAGCAAAAGCAGAGCGCAGGAAAGTCAATAACAGTTTCTTATATAGAGTAGTGGAAAGCATGCCTCCCATCCCCTTCACCATTTGCACTAGCACCTCTGAAATGTAATTAATGGTCTGTGACAAGAACCTGAAGATTCTTGAGAATGGGATTCTTGCAGCATCCAAACCAGATGATTTATCTTCTTTCTTGTTGCTCTTCCTAGATCACTACCTTTGTTGCCTCTACATGAAAAATATGGTGCCAGAATAGGAGGTGCTACAAGAATTAGCACAGCAACACGTCCTGGAGCCTCAAAGTATGTATTGACCACAACAAGGCAAGCAGTGCAAAATGACAACGCATAGCAAAATGACACAACGAAAGGAGGAAAAGAATTCTTCGGCAATATTTGGCAGCTGATGGGTTTTGTGGGCTATTTCTAGATAGGGGGTCGAGAGCCGTGTGCATAATCAACAAAACTGGAAATTGGACAGTTCAATGACCACATGCAATCCAAAAGATAGGTGGATAGGCAACAAACGATGTATAAGTATAAAGAGAAATACATCACCTACCCCACCAAAATTGCTCTATGTGATGCCAATAAGTCAAATGAAATGCAAGGTGGCTAGCAATGAAAATGCCATGGCACATGGACTTAGGGGCTTCTCATCCTTGCTTCCAGATGAAAGCTCAACAGATTTAACCCTCGATATCAATCCAAAAGCTGGTCTATCAATAGCGAGAATTCTAGAACCAGTTAGCCTGGCCAAACACTTACATCCCTATTCCAGGAGAAGACAGAAGCTCCAAAACCATGCAACAAATTCATAGGAATGTGAGGCAATTGCGAGTGACTCGCTGTTTCTGAAGAGTCACATACTTGCGATGCCACATCATAAACCTTGTGGCGTATGTGGACCCCTTGAAACTCCCAAAAATGACTGTCAAGATCCACAAGGAGTGATGAGTCCAATAGCTTGTTGGTAGTTTGTTTATAAAACAAATGAAGAGGTGTCTTATCCCACATTGAAAAAGATGTGTGTGCACACATGAACGAGATTTGGCACTAACCGACGATCAATATTTTTATTTATTGAAAATTCGGATTTATTTCTATAAAAATTAAGTATAAAGTTTTATTGAAATAGTGCAACTGTTCACAAAAAAATTAGTCATTTTTTATTTATTATTTATTTAATTCCGATTTTTTTTTTTTTTTTTATGTTTTTTCAACGTATCTTGTTCATTTTGCAACATTTCTCAAAAAGTTGACTTCATTCTTTTTTGCAACCTTTTGAAAAATTCTCTCTATTCGAAATACAGATATAAGTACGTTTGTTTTGAGATCAAACTAAAATCTTCTTCCATTTTTTCATTTTCTTTCAAAAGAAACTACAACCACTATTTCCAATTGTTTCCCATGAAAGACCCTAGAAAAATACTAGAATTGCTATCTAGTATTTTTATTTAAGATTTTGTTGTATTCTTGAGGAAATTTGCTGGTGACCATTAATAATATTGTGTGGCAAATAAATCCTTAAAGAAAGTGATATTATGCCTCAAAGTCTGACTTAATTACTCTAAAAATTTGACTTCATTGTTCTACCCAATTCGAAGCCATTTTTCCCAACAGAGGTCATCTTGCTCTATGCCAATGATCATCTTCTTCTTTTCCTTCTTCCTTGCATCCAACAATCCCCCTGCATGATCATGTCCTAAAGAGTCAGTCTCATAACTTGCTACTCGACTGGGCGACCACTAAAAAAAACCATAAATTTCCATGCTTCATTCGCTGTTCCTGGTGAATATACAACACCCCGATAAAGAAAAAAAAATTGAGACTTGCTGCTCAAATTTTTTACTCTGCACCCCATGGACACTCCAACGAGCACTCAATGTTGTGCCTTGTGCTATATAACCAACTAAATCAAGTACTTCAGAGGAAACAGTCCAGCTACTCAGCGATTTGCTCAACAAATTAGCACATGCAATTCAGCTCAAATTCTCTTGTGGTTACAACACAGAATAGAAAACCAAAGAACGCTGATATACACAAATTCACCCATGAAAATATAAAATTGACTGAAAAGCACAGAAATTGCAGATGGATTTCCTGAGTATTCCACACCTGAGCCACTCACTGAAGAAGCAAGAGCTACAAGCTTAAGATATGAACTCGAGTTTGATTTCCCATGTTGCCAAGATAGGATCCTTTTGCTGATCTCATTCTCACCCTTGATTGTCGAAGAACCATCACCTCGTAAAAGATTAAAACTTTTGACTCTGAAACACCTTCGCACTCTCATGGGCTAGTGTTCTTTGAGCCCCATGATGATGCAGGAGCTTTAAAGATGCAATATTCTGAGTGGAAGATGAATAATTATTAGGCCGAGCAATCCTCGACCTTGATTGGCCAAAGAAATGGAAATTCTTCATCTTTATACATGCCTTGTTCCCTCTGTTCGGACGATAATCATTGAATCGTGTAAAACTCTCCGCCACCATGCCTCAGGTTGATCCCACAAGTCTGCTAAACAGATGTCCTCACTTGCTTCAGGGTGAAAAATAATAAAGGGCAAAGACCATCAAAAACTCCAAACTATGCGTCTGGAACTTTCACTTGTTGCTCTTGTTCACAGAGCCCAGTTGACCGCTTGTCATGCATATATCCTATAGTTGATTATCTTCAAGAACTATTTTGTACTCATTGGAATTAGGTGTGGCATCTTTCGCTCCAGGTGACTTCAGCCACACGTGTTCCGTTTAGTTAATGCCCGTCATGAATGATCAAAATGTGGGTCTTGCTTGTTCTCGGTGCAGCTAGGGGTGTTGGGACCGCAGCGGTGCAAAATCGGAAAGGTTTGTGGAGCCGTTGCTATTGCCGTTGCCAGGTGTTGGCCACTTTCAAATTATATGCCCTCGGCTCCTCGTAGATCGGTAGTCTTCGATCGAAATAAATTTGCTGCCATCCTGGAAAGTAATGAAAGTGGCATCCGCTGCCCTGCTGGAAGTGCCTTTTGAAGGACTTGCTTAGGTCCATCACATGGGAAACTTGTAGGGGAGCTGAAAAGGTGCGGTTTCCATTTGCAGACCAGTTTGAGAAGAAACTGGGCGGGTGATTCAAGAAGCTGATGTACATATTTTTCAATGACCCATTTAAGCAAATAGTAGTTTGGCCTTCCCCTTTATTTGCCCTTCCACGTCTAATCACGGTACGCTTCTTTTCAGTGTATTTCCTTCTGGTTTGATTTAACTTGTCTGCTTTGATCCAGAACTGGACGGGGCATGGACTGTATTGGGACAGCTAAAGAATCCATCGACCCCGCGTTCTCGAAGATTCCCTTAGGGAGTTGACTCTCCTGGTTGGCAAAAGCCTCGATCACTGTCCAGATTTCTCATGCTTCTGCCCGGTCGGAGGTCTCAGGAGAACCCCCACACTCTCATCATTGTTAATGAACTTCGATTAGATCTCTTCATGTTCGTCACCATGGAAGACCGGAAAGTGATCGGGAAGGTGATGGTCATTTGTGACGGTCCTGGGAGCACAGGATCTAAAATTTGACATGGTAATGAGGCAATGCAGGGATGAAGAATGTGACTTCTACAGCTCTTCAAGATAAGACCAGTATCTGTACTCAATGATTGTCACATGTTTGGCTCTTGTAATTCACCTAAGAAACTAATTTCATATCAAAGAGAATTATTACGTCAAAACTCACTATCCATCCGTCGCCCTCATCACACGATAACCATTTGCTTGATAACTCATTAGAGCTTCGACACGTTTTCAGGGGAATATCATCACGTTTTAATCGATCCGACCGAAGGCAAAAGGAGACTAAAGTAGGAATTTTTTTTTTTTAATAATAAAGTCGGAATTAACATAGATGTTCAAGTGGAGATCAAACCCAAATTTGGGCTAATCACGAGCATTTTTTCCGGGCCCAAAAGGCTTATGGCGGGGTTCAAAGTTCAAAGATGGTCCGACGGCATGCTCTAGGCATTTAGTAGGCCCAGCCCAGTTGAGAAAACCTCATGAGGGAAAGTTGGGATCGCTTACGTCGTCTCGAGAAATCAGGAACACCAAACGTGTATCGATTTGACTATGGTCCATTCAAGTATTCAAGTCGCACCATGATTTTGCCTAAACATCTCTGGTTTTCAAGTTACTTAAGGAGCACGGTGCCTCACTTGTCCTCACCCATCAAATTTTTCCACCACTGTTTCATTTGAAAAGTCGAGTCGCATCGATAAAGACGTGTCGCACTTCCGAAAGTGCAAAGTTTCGTATTCAATAAGTGTCGCTACGGGAATCGATAATTATTCGGTGGATGTGAGGGTGGAGGCTACACTCATTGGAAAAATTATTTAAAAAGTCCTAAGTCTATTGCACGTATGCCAATTCAGTACTAAATCTTTCAATTTAGCTAATTTAGTCTTAAACTCTCTGACGATTTGCCAATTTAGTTCTCCCAACCAATTTTGATTGGAAATCTCTGCTATAGCGGTTTAGCTAATGTTATTCGTTTTACGTGATACAGTTGGTGCTGACATGAATAATTTTTTTAAATCTTTTTGAATTTTTTATTTTTTCCTTCTTTTCTTTTTTATTTCCCTTTTTTTCTAACCCCAAGCTGGCAACCCTCATCTGATCTAGGCAAGGGCATTGCAACCCTCATTGGCCATGGGTGAGGGCCTCCGTGTCATCGCTTGGATGGGAAAAAAAGAAGAAAAATATCAAAGAATTCAGAAAAATTTATTAAAAAATTAAAAAAATCATCTTGTTAACATTGACCATGCCATGTAGGACAATTAGTACTAACTAGATCACCGTGTCAGCAATTTTTGACCAAAATTGGCAAATCGTTAAAATTTTAAAACTAAATTGACACAATTAAAAAGTTTTGAATTGAATTGGCAAATCGTCAAAAAGTTTAAAACTAAATTGGCCAAACTTGAGATTAAGTATTTGCACAAATAACAATACTACAACCGTCATGAAGGCATTCTAAGAGATGACAAGTTAGAACTTGAGAACATATCAAGCTTTTGCTTCTCCCAATATCAGTCTGAGAGATGACAAAAGAAAGATTGCTTTCAGTAGTAGGTTGCAAAAGATAATACGACCTGTATATAATTCCCTTCATTATTTACCATCCATAACTCCCAATTTGTCAAACAAACAATAGATATCAATATTCTTCATCAGACTTAACAAGTTTTTTTTTTTTTTTTTTTTGGCTGGATAGTCAGCCTTAATAAGTTGTTTTGATTTTACATAAATGTACTTATGGCGGATTTTACATACGATTAGGTTTTTACTGTAGTTTGGCTACTGCAAATTAGGTTTAAAGTTAATGACGGAAAATTTTTAAGCAATATTTTCCTAAATAAAAGTATATGCACCGGCATGCTGCATAAAATTAGTACAAAAATAGGATTAAGGAGGGAACCAAAATTACTCAATCAAAATGGCAAAAATGCATGTTTAAATAGCATATGTATATTTAATACCAAAAATTTTAAATGTGCACTCCAGTTATGTGGACCTTTAATGGATGTGATGTCTCAAGTAGGGCTTAGCCTGAACATTTAATCAGTAGAAAAACACAAACAATGATGAACTGGCAAATAATATACAAGATTAGTAAATTTTGGGCCTTCTTTATTGTAGATTGAGCTTTTTTAAATTCTAATAATTTCAAGTTTCCAGTTTTAAATATTTCAGATGGACAAAACTCATGAAATAGCAATGCCAAATGTATATTTCATGCAAAATATTGAAGGTATACAATTTGCAAATTGAAGATTTAAATGAAATAAGAGTCTCAGCACTCTTGTAGTTGTGATTCACAGAGAACAGAAGATGCATGTTGTGGTATACATGAAGTTGGAAAAACATCTACTAATTTGCATTGTCATCTATGTTGGCAACTTGGCAAAGGAGGATTTCAAATTATTAACCTTCTTTGATAGTTTAAAATGTAAGTGCTAACTTACCCATTAAAAAAGTACGACACCATATAGTAAAATCCTAAAAATGCTGCATTCGTTTACATGACTTTCAGTCTACCCCACCACATTGCCATGTTTGATGTGTGCACAATTTCAACAAATTTCTTAAGTAGAGTACTAGGGCAATGTACTCAATAGTGGGATTGTGGACCAGAGTAGTCCTCTCCCCTTTCCAAGGACGTACCAGAGACTTGTGTACTAGTCATATTGTCCCTTCTTTCACATTATGAGTAAAAAAAATAAAAAATAAAAAATTGAGAAAAGAGAAAAAAGCGAAAATAAACAAGGATTTTATTATCAATTACCTATTATCGATTACCTAAGAACAAGTGCCCAGATGCACTTGTCGAATAGTATTAAGGAAATGTTACAGTTTTCAATGCATTGATTGCTCTCGTGTTATATGGAAAAATTATCATGAAAATTGAATTATTCCATCTAAACTATACTTTACGAGGGCACAAGATCCAACAAAGAATATACAAAGCATTAGAGCATTACAGGTAAGAACACAGTGTAATTTTCTTTCAAGAAATTAAGAATAACAGTATCTGGAAGGGGTGAAATGTTCCTGTCATTAAATTATGCACTCGCATGCACATCCAAATCAACATGGAAGCTGACCCTCTAGAAACAAAGAAAGGAAAAAACAATAACTGGAAATAGTTCCCAGCTTCACACATGCATGGAATAAGTACACGAAGCGATGATGATCCTCAAGGGCACAACATTCCCTAACTAGCCTGCTGCAAAATGGCTATACACTACGAAATGCAGAACCTGCATGCCTCATCGGGGTTCTGTTTCTTCATTTAGCAAAACAAGGCTGCGGTGAAAATAAAAAGCCCTTGAAAACATAATCCCTTGGAGAAGACGGTGACGATGGTGATGGTGAAGGTTGGGACGAGAACATCATCGTCACGCAACCCAGAGAGACAAGATGGCACACGTAGTACGTCGTACACGCAGTCCATATACTGCAAGGAGAAGAGGACAACCAGAAGATCGACAGATACAAAATGGACCCGACTCAAATGAAAACCCTAGAGAAATCAATTCCTCACGTTTCCTTGAGTGGGATTTTCTCGGAAGTTTTCTCTTGTCACGAAAAAGATTTGTCGCTCTTACATCTCTCTCTCTGCCAAAAGCCCGAGCGAGACCAGAAGCACCAGAAAATAATGCGGGAATTTTCCCTCCACCAACCACACATGTACAACGCCATCTTTTTTGCCTCTTGTTTCTCCATTAAATGGAGCAGTGTACGTGGTAAAAAAAAAAAAAAAAAAAAAAAAAAAAAAAGCACCATCATATTGCCGGCTATTTTAGTGGCCGAGAGACACAAGCACACACCGAAACCCTCCAAAAAAAAAAAAAAAAAAAAAAAAAAAAAAAAGAGAGAGAAGAGAAACACCCGCAAGCATAAGGAATATAAGAAACAAAGAAAGAGTAGAGAAGGAGAAAAAGGAAGTTAGAAGAAGATTTAGATATGGTTGACATTGTTAGAGAGACCTGTGTTCGAGGATATTGACGTTAGTCCTTTGCCTCTTAACATTCCCAGAAGAGGACTCGTCGCCCCCACCAGCTTTCTCTATCACCCCTTTGAGTGCCTCCTGTATTGAACTTATCGAGTACTGTTGCATTTGTTGCTGCTGTTCTTGGTGCTCTCCAATGTCGCCGCTCAAGTCCTGATCATGATCGCCGGTGACGAACAAGACATTCCTCACGCGCCCGCCAAGCGTGGTGATTTCCGCCTTCAGTGTTCTCAGTCGCAATGCCTTCAGGGTCTTGATGAGGTCGGGCAAGAGGTCAGACCGGTCCTCGCAGCACAGCGATGCCTTGATCACGAGTTTGCCGTCGACCTCTTCATCCGATGTGTCCACCGTGAGCTCGTCCGTCTCCGTCGGGATCGGGCTCGTCTCCGCGATCAGGGACGTCTGGCGCTTCAGCTCCTTTACGTGCTGGATCACTTCCGCTAGCAATGACGCCTTGTCCGTCTGTTCGTATCACGTCAAAAGAAAATAAACAAACTGGAATGAGAACAGTCGCTAGACGAAAGAATGTCATTTTGCATGGTTTTCCATATAGCAAGTTAAGTGCATTATCTTACCATCTAAAAGTATGAAACGAAGCATACTATATGCACATCATCATTTTGGCTTTAGCATACTCTATTGGCTGAAGCATAAAAAAATGAGGATGGAAGCCTACATTTACATGGTTAATCTTTTTCTTTTTACCTCGGGGGAGGTAATTTTTTGCGATGGACTGACAAGAATGCTAGCTTGTCTCTTTCCTCTTTATTTCTTGTCATCCTTTGTTTATCTAAACAAGAAAGGCGAAAAAGAAGGGGACTCGGAGTTGATTGATATCCGGCAAGAATTATCCATGGGAAGCCTTTTCGACTGCTCAAATGGTTTCTCTTTATCGTGTCAGCCCAGCAACATTAGCGCCTCTCCCCCTTTTCGATTATGACCTCCTCGGAACTACCCCCGAAGATTCGGAGATGGTATACCAAAAGTGTCAAGTAGCAAAAAAGAAGAAAAAAAGATTAAAAAACATAATCTTTGCCATCGATCAAACAAAAAGAAAAGGTTGGGTTGTTTGGCGATATGTGGGAGAGTGCAGTTTTTATGTCTAGAAATAGAGGTTTTGATTTGAAGGGCGCTGTCTATGTTGTCTAATATGTCTACCAAAGAACTAGCAAATGTTAAAGAAAATCTAACCCAAGAGATCTCAACCCAGATTTCTCTCTCAATCTGAAAAGAGAGAGGAAAAATATGTTCATTATTGTATAGACAAAACTAAAAGGGTTTTGCATACGACACTCGCAAACATAAAATACGCCTTCCACGCTATACGCGTGCTGAATGTAACTAAAACTATATAAGTGCCATTCCATTTCCCTTTTCTTTTGTGCCTTTTGTTCTTTGAGTGCGCGTGCAATTCTGCTGGGTGTTTGCGTGACTTGAACATGACAACACGATCATCGAGCCAAAAAAATATGTGAAACATCTTTCTCTTTTGCTTACTTTGGTGGTGCTGGGAAGTAAGCTGCGCAGCTTAGCGAGGTGGTTGTTGATCCTCTCTCGCCTCCTCCTCTCGGCCTCGCTGTGGCTCTTCGAGGCGGCCAGGGCTTTGGCGTCCATTATCTCTTGGGCCGTCATCTTCCCCAGCTCGGCTTGGAGACCAAACGGCGCCACGGCGGCAGTGGCACCTGGATGACCCGCTGCGCCCGCAGCAAGGGCGTCCGATAGGATCCTCAGATGGTCCGAAGCTGGGCCGCCGTCATAGGCGAATTGCAAGGGAGGGGCCCTTCGGTTGAAGAAGCCGCCGTAGGGCGAAGGTGGCAAAGGCGGCGGGGGAGGGAGGAGGAAGGGGTCGGGCTCGCGGACAGGGTTGAAGGCTGGGTGGGACTGTGGGAGGGGCCATGGGAGGACGGACTGTGGGACTTGGAGGTCCGGGGGGAAGACTGCGCCGCCAAAAGTGTGGTCGTTCTGGTGGTGGTGGTGCATCTGGAAGAGCAGCTGTTGGTGGTGGTAGTGATCTTGTAGGTGGTGGGGGGTGTTGTGGAAATTGTTGATGGTCTGCGAACACTCTCCTTGATCTTCTTCAATTTTTCCACTCATACCCACCTTCTAAAATCCCACAAGCTAAATTCAAGAAAGACCAAAGAGAAAACAAAAGCGAGAGTCTTCTTGCTCGCGGCCTTTGTGGGTGCTTCTTCTTCTTTCCTACCCTCTGATAGGAGCAAGAACGAAAGCAAAACGGAGGTTTTTTGAAGTTGATATGCACTTCTATGGACGAAAAGCACAGAAGGGTTATCAGAGAAAGAGTTTTACTTTCTGGGGAAGGATGGTAGGGCAGGGAAGACCTTTGCTTGATATGTAACTGATGAAGAAGGAAGGAGCTGATTCGCTTTGTTCTTCTCTTGTTCTCTCTTTGTTTGGGGTTTGAGAGAGCTCTCTCTAGCACTTGCTAGTGGTGGTGGAGAGGAAAAAGCCAAGGTTTAAGACCAGTTCTGTGATCTCTCTCTCTCTCTCAATCTCTTTCACTTGGTAGGTTTGTCTGGCATCGCCCTGAGTGTGTAGTGTGTGGGGGGCTGGATAGGACCCCTTTTTATCCTCATTGCCTTCAACTGAGTCTCTCTCGTGGGTTTTGTTGGTATCTTTTTGTTCCCTCTGTTTTTTTTTTGTTTTTTGGTGGCGTTTTGATTTTTCTAATTTGCACCACTCTAAGTATATAGTCTAGGGGGCCTCAACTTTCCTTTCTTCTTACGGCATTTTCCAGCAACATATACATGTAGCTATCAAAAGATATTGGTGGGGGTGGTGGGGTGATCTTTTTTCTTCCTTCTTCTTTTTTACCCTGCTTATATGCTCCGAAAGAATACTAAAATATGTTGCTCTGCGATTGGTTCAATGTGTATAATTACATTCTGTGAACACATGAGCGTAGGTCAGAGAGAGAGAGAGAGGGAGGGAAGCTAAAACGCAAAGCAAGCAGAGTGAAGGCAACACACAGATTGTCGACCGACCGAAGTCTCTAAAAAGGCTGATGCATCGTCATGATAAAAGGCATAGCTATGTTCCGTCTATCATTCTCTTTTCTCTCTCTCTCTTTCCTTTTGATTTTCCCTTTGTTTTACTTGTGTATAATTTGTTTATTGGCCAATTTATTTATTTATTTTATTGCGGGGGCACCGTAGCCACCTTTCCTACCTCGGTCAAGCCCCCACGTTCTTTCATACTCGCTAGCTATTTCCACGCCATCCCAAGACCTTGTAATCATTGTGTCTTGGAACACACTCCACCCTCCTCTCTCTCTCTCTCTCTCTCTCTCTCTCTCTCGGCCTTCCTCAACAGTTTCTCCACGTATAACTTTCTCGGTTTCAGTAGGTCAATACACTCATGAGAGAGAGAGAGAGAGAGAGAGAGTATGATTGTGTATTATGGTTCATAGAGACGAGGGCACACACTGTGCTAGCTACAGAATTACTTACATCTTAATAAACAGGGCCCCTGCCCACCAGTTGCAGCAACGATATCATACAAAAGTGGGTCATGAATTCAGCAAGATAAATATGTTGGAGGAGATGTTCATTTTGCATGATTGTTTAGGTTTTCAGAATGTTGGAGGAAATGGAGTGCCCGTGACTCTATATGTCCAACCCTAGTATGGCTAATCCATTCATTGATATTATAGTGTCTTTAGAAATGCAAATGTGGAAACATTGGTGAAACAATGGCTAATCCATTCTTGGACATTAGTGTCTTTAAAGATGCATATGTGAAAACATTGGTGAAACAAAAGTTGGACAAATGAGTTGAGGAATTCATAAATCTAATTGGTCGATATAACTTGATAGTTGGAGCTTTTAAGTGAAAATATCCAATTAATTACATCAATAAACTTCATGTGTGCATTGCTTAGGGCAAGGATGACTTGAGATCAATGGTAGGATCCTTGGCTATTATTGTCTATTTCGGATATTTTAGAGAGTTTTGAGTTGATGGGCTTATAACAGGATTGGTTAGAGATAACTCAGCCTAATCCTTAACTCTTTCTAGTGGGGTTAGTGTTGCTTGGGTCCTCTTGACACATGACAACCCCTAATTAGCCCGTGTCTCTCACACGTGGCAACCTATCTTCTGTTGGTTCCCTATACCAAGACTGCCACATGGCATGATCCTATTAGCCAATCGTCTTAGTCCTATCGAAATATATACTCCATCATTTCATTCGTTTTGGGAGGCTTTTGTACTTCAATGTATGGAATTAGCACTATTATTGACCAAAGCAGCGAACCATTGAGAAAATCTCCAAAACAAGTAAGTTGACACTCCTCACCTACCACACGACATCTAGGTATATTAGAATTGTCCGGTCCTCCTTTGATATCCTCTCTTTCAACACGTCTCTGGTATGTTGCTCGACACTAACCCTTCTCAAAGTTTGAGGACTTCGAGAGAAAATCTCCTCAACCATGAGATAAAAAAAATTATTCTGGATATCATCTAATTGTGCAACACCAAAACATTTTTTTCCCAGTTGGGATGTAATTAGGAGTTTGAAAAGATTATTGTCGCTTATTTGTTTCTCTCGTCACACCTAATTAATGTGATTTCTAATTGGAAGTATTGTTAATTTTTTAAATCTACTACATGCGTGTCTAACATCTATCGTCTATGGGATATTTCTTTATGGACAAAATATGAAGATTCAGTGACAACCCTTGGACGAGTACCTTTAAGAATTTTTTTTTTTTTTTGGATCGAATCCTTTAAGACATTTGCTAAGCAGATATTACAGGGAAAATCTTCAGTTACAAACTATGTTAAAAAAAAACAATGCATTAAGGTAAATGCGATATTTTCTTATGTTATACTTAACAAGTATACGGGATCACTCATCAACAAGAAACGTCCCTACTCGTGCCCCTTCTTCATGTTCTTTATGTATATTTCCTTACATTACACTGGAGAAAAGAAACTTTAAAGCTCTGGGAATCAAATAATCGTTTGCTCTTATTAAGTTAAGAAGGCAAGAGAAGGCCCAAGCACAATGGAAATAATGATGTTGCCAGTCGCCTCTCTTTTTCTCTTCTTTTTCTTTTTTTAAACATGTGGCGTGGTAACCCGTGCCTTCAGTATAATCAGTGCTTTATTCCACATCTCATAGACTATTAATTTGCATACGCCTCCTCCTATTTCGTCTCCTCTGGTCTGGCTTAAAGAGGTGAAGAAACGATGGTCCCTCGTGATTATTTTTGGCAAAAAAAAAAAAAAGAAAAAGAAGAAAGAAACAACGGGCAACAAGCATAAATAAATAAAATAAAATAACTAATTCGAAGGGAAAAGAAAAAAGAGGCCATGAAAAGGGGCGATCACCGCCTCGAACCGCTCTTGACCAACAAGGTCTGAGTAATTACAGAGTCATAATCAGGGTTGGCTAACAAAAGCAATAACAAGAAATCATTAAACCTAGTCGCTTTTCATTTAACCTTTTGACAGCATAATAGGGTTCGGACAGAGCTTGTGCGTGTTTTTGTCGCAAGACATTTCACGCTAAGATGATACTCAAGCTACATTTCGTCCAAGACAAGACATTCAACTTTTAAATCTCTAGAATAAGTAAGGTCGTTAAAGCCATTCAGACCTTTTTCATAATTTTTTTCCTCTGATTTTGACAGGAGGATCGAAAAGTAACTTTCCTTTCGTTTCTTGAAAAAATAAAATAAAACCATATCCTAAACTCATCCTAAACTCACGAAAGAGCATAAAATATTATACGGTCGAGCATTTTTTGTCCCTCTGTTCATCGTGCATTAATTGACAAAATAAGCTTTCACACCTTTGTTATATATCACAATCGATGGAAATATTGTATCGTCAACGGTACAAATCCATACCTTCCCGACATTATTTATCCCCAATGTGCGCCATCTTTGCTTTTGGAGCTTCAACTCGGCTAAAATAAGAGCAGTACGGACTTATTAGGTCAGTGCTCTTCTTTCGTGTTTCTCCCCCTGCTATGCTGCTATTTGCTAGGGCATGTCGAGATGCTAAGAGAAGAAGACGACCGACCATCTTTTCGATTTTCATTAATTTTCAAATTCATTTAATAGAAAGAAGAGAGGGGAAAGAAAAAGAAAATCTTTTTTTTTCCCGGGAGCACGCATGGGTACTTTTCGATTTGGTCCCCATGCCTTCATCTTTTTCACCCCCCTTTTCTTTTTTTCCTTCGATTCAATTTCTATAATCTACTAATTTACATCTCTCCAAAGTTTCAAAGGGTTGATGATAACAGCACCTTCCACTATCTCAACATGTACCCACGAGAAGCGAAGCCCTAGCTTGTGGGGTTTATCATGACATCAACCCCACGCTGTCATGACGTACGCATTTAAGAAATAAGAACTGTAGTAGATTATGTGGGTATGTGAGCCACGTGGTGCGATTGCTTCGTTTGAGGATTGTTTTCATGATATGTTGTATAGATGACATAGGATGTTGTACGAATTGTCCATGTTTTTTTATGTAATAATCCACGCATTAATGTGATGTTTTCCTTCTTTCTTTTATTTATTTTTGGCCGGCATGACCCTGGGTTGTACTATTTATCCGGAATCGTTCCGAGGCTTTTATGTCCATTCTGTTTGGAAATGAATTGATATATTAGTAGGAAAAAGGCTTGCACAATTCAAGTTAGCATGACGTAGATTAAAGTCATGAGTACGTCGATGGCGCCGAATGACAACCCCATGCCAATGGACAATATCGTGTCAACGGCATGCTCGGGTCGGACTATCTATCTTTGGTTTTGGTGTCTATCAAAGTAAGGTTGAGGACATTGAATGCCTTACAAGTTTCAGACCATATTTATTATAACATTTGAAATATCGGATCGAGCTCCTTTTTTAGAGATCTATCATTTGCCTTCTCATTCACATTATTGCATGGATGTGTTATACGTGCTCTTTCGGTGTAATTCCGGTTACACACATTCAGTTCCAGGCGAAAGTTGTTGACTTCTTTCCTTTGTTTTTTTCTAAAGCTCACAATTTGAAACCACGCTTGTGAGAGGAGACACTGCAGATATAGATAATAATTTCTCCTCTGACCAAGCCTACAAATCTTTGGCCAAAAAGAACAACTAGACCAGCGGATTCGAAAGAGGGGGAAAAACAAAGAACCCTGAAATTTCTAAGTGAAGTTGAGCACGGATTTGGACTAGAAATAGGAAAAAGGCTGCGCAATTGAGCTTTGTTAATTTGAACTGCGAAAAGTATTGGAAAAAAGGAAAGAAAAAAAACATGAGAAGAATTTTTGAGAATTCTAATGGCTCTTAAGTACAAGATGGACACGACCAAACGCCATTGCTTGGTGAACCTGAGCATGAGGATGACCTTCAAGATGGAAGAATTTATAAAGCTCAACTCACCTTCAACGATGACACCTCCTTTTGGTGATTTTTTTTTTACTTTTTGTGCCCAATCCTTTTGCAGTAATTATTCTTCGGATTTGAAGATCTTGATTGAATTTTAATTCGGCAAAAAGTGTTTCGTTCTGGTATCCTCACGTGAAAAGTTCACAAAATCTATAATTAATTCATCTATTGAAAGAGACAAATAGAAAAACTAAGGATATCCAAGCTTGCGCCGGTAGAGCGTGATATAATAATCCATTTTTTATGGCATGTTTGCAATATTTTTAGGAACATGATAAGCCCACCAAAGGCAATAAGGATCGAGTCCAATAGGAAATGTCCATCACCACACAAGCCATCTGTCCCTCACAATCTGAAATGTAAATGCTACATGTCACAATCAACATCCATCGGTCCTTTTTGGTCCCGAGACACCGGGCCTGGATTACAGTACATATGATCGCCGCTTACGGAATAAATCGGCACAACTTATATGATATTATCCAGCATATGAGTAATTTGAGTTATTCCATTCAATTCGATTAGACGAAAAATATTAATCAAGGGTTGGTTCCACAAAAAGTGAAAATTCACATGTGCCCGTCTATTCCTCACATGGGATTCGAATTTGAATCGCCATGTGCACATGTTCTCTCGAAGCTGCTCATAAGACTTCGCAAGCCCATATGCCCCGATAGTTACATTTAGTGTGTTCGAATTGATGACAGCTACACTTTATGAAAATTAATTAGTTCATTTCCTCTATGCACTCTGTCCCTCCAATGATTAATCAGGCAAGAGCAGACCCTAACATGCAGCAATGCATGCGCAAACTTTTTCGTTCTCAACAGTAAAGTGCAATGTTAGTTAGATTTTGTGTACTTTCTTAGATTTATGAATGTTTTTAGTACACAAAGTAAAGCATGGCTAAATCATAAGTTGACCTAAAAGTAAGGATGGCCGGATGCATGTAACAGCAAACAAATGGAAAAGGACATTCTGTGTTGGCGGGGTTAGGAACCTTTATACGGATATGACACTTTCAGATCAAGAAAAGATAATTTACCTGAAATACGAAGTTCAAACAGGCAATAATGCTCTCAAAATTGCTCATCTAGATTAAAGTACTCCTAGAAATATATAAAAAACGAACTTACAGATCAAGAAAATTTATCATATCCCTATTTTCTAATAACAGCAGAAAATATTGATATCTAAAAATAAGAATTTGAAATATTTGTGGTATAAATGGACCTCTTCATTAAGACATGCACTAACTATAGAAGTAATTCTTTTACGATTACTTTTTTTTCCCTGGGGGGATTCGATCCCGTATCAATCATATGCCACATGCCCCAGGTTTGAATCATAGTACTCTATATGAAAAGGTAGATTTGCACCCAGACTACCAAGGTGACCCTCGCTTGTAGCCAGTTGCTAGCCATGGCATATCAGCCATAAGTGAAAGGAGAAAAAAGGAAAAAAGAGGAACAAGAAAGAAAGAAAGAAAAAAGGAAGAAGATTCAATCTAGTATCAATCATATGGACATTGGATCATAGTACTCTTTATGAAAAGTTAGACTTGCATCCAGACTACCAGGGTGACCCTCGCCTGTAGCCAATTACTAGCCATGGCATATCAACCATAAGTGAAAGGAAAAAAAAAAGAAAGAGAAAATTTAGAATTTTTTTTTTTACAAAATGCAAAAATTGCCTATGTCCACACCAGTCGTCTGCCACACTATGCAGGATAACTAGTAGTCATGTTAGCGATTTCCAGTTAAAATTGGCCGAAATGACTATGTTAGCAAATCGTTAAAATGATTATGTTTAAATTGACACAATTAAAAAGTTTAAGATTGAATTGATCGTCATATAATGAGTTTAAGGTTTTTGGTCAGTTACCTAGTTTGAATTGCAATATTCCTTATGACTTTTTTCCCGCTTCTTACTCTCATGTTGTTGATGTTGGTGTTATCATTTTCGCAAATACTCATGTTTTTGGTTATTTAATTTGTGGAACCACCCCCAAGCGGTTCAAACTTCCGAAACAAAAGGTGCGATTTCTATCCTTAAACACTTTGTCATCGACTTGATAACTCATCTCTAATCAGGTTAGTGGTGACCGCAAGTTTTGAACTCTCCCTTTCTCAACAGTCACGTGTAGCTATCGACCTCCGACCGAAGGGAAAAAGAAGTTCAATGAAAGCAACAAGACCTAGAAAACAAAAAAACACACCACTAATCACTTCTCCTAATGATATATATTATGATTCGCAGGGGAATCAAGCGAGATATAAGCACTATTTAATCAAAGCTTATTTAAGGTTCTTACATACATATGCACGACAGCACAACAGTACAACCCAACTTCATCTCTCTCTCTCTCTCTCTCTCTCTCTCTCTCTCTCTCTAGTAGGAATCATCGGTGCAATGAACAATGTTAGTATATAGGACTGAAGGGTCATGGTCCACTGAGTGCTGCGCATAATCCATGTGAGGAGGGGAAGAATCGGAGAGGAATAATTGAAGTGTAAAGCTCAGGTTCAGCCATGTGGCTGGGTGGCTACTACTTTTGTATTTATTGAAACGCAGTGGGATCGAGTCCGTGTGTGGTCCAGTAGAAATGAATGGGCACTGACTTTTTTTTGTGAATGAGGGGGCAGAGAAATGTATATAGAAAAGCCACCCTTGCACTCTCATGAAAGTGAATCGTACATTGCTTCGGGCAGCCCCATTCAGTCCTATCATCGACACGACACTATATGTACAGATGCAATTCTGTGCTCACATGGCTTCGAAAAGTATTATATTGGTCCTAAATCGTGCGAGGCTCATTTACCATTACAATTGTTATAGAAACAAGCGATCGGATAACAAAGTAAATAGAACGAGAAAAATAAACTAGACACCAAATTAAAATGGTTTGGTCAATATGACATACATCCATAAAGGTAGCAGCTCAAAATCCCACTATAAATTCAAGATATATAAAAAATTTATAACTACATTAAAGTCAACTCAAATATCTCATTGTTTTCCAACCCCATATTACATCTAATAACCCACAAAATGTTTAGCCATCGCAATTTCTCATAAGATAATCTCTCAACCTCACAAGGAAATTACACAAAATTTTAATACAAGATTTTTATAACTTCAAACATTCGGGAGGTAATTCATGAGCACATGCTCCTCTTTAATTAAGGAAAGTGTCATTTTCGAGTTCGAACTCAAGATATATTTTAAACAATTCCCACCTTAATTTGACGTTTCGGTCAAGTCACAATCTCTTTACACTAATCTGAACTTCTCCAATACTCTTTCACAGCACTTCATGGGCTCATTGCAAACATCTTCCACGTCCAAACTTGTTTGAACTTTTCCATAGTTATGGACTTTATCAAAACACCAACTCCACTTACACCTTTAATTGCTCTCCATAAGGATTTTCCAATACAAATAAAGTAAAACCATCGTTGCATCTACATCTATTAATAGACCAAATATGCACCTAGTCAAATTCATCAATTACGACAACCATTGACTTTACAAACTCTATTTTGTTGCAAGCATCATCTATATTGATTGTCACACTAGTACTCACTCCCTTAGGATTTGCCATTTATAAATCTACCTCAAGCTAAAAACCATCAAAATCTGTATAAACATTGCCACAATCACCTAACCAAAAAATAGTGCGGACTCATCAAATGTAACTTCTTTGCTTACAATAGATGAATATAATTCTGGGCACTACAACCTATAGCCCTGTTCACCCCATGTACAACCTAAATATATGTACTTTCTTGCCCTTCCATCAAGTTTACCATCATTAACTTGAACATAACACGAGTAATAAAATATGCTAAAAAGCAACTTTATCTTACCACACTTTTTTAGAGTTCGGTATCCAATCGTAGTCGATGGAAATCTATTCACCGGGTAACTCACCGTGCTGAGCGCATCCGCTAGAAATTTCCTAGCCATACCAGCACTATAGATTATTTTATGAGCCATTTCTAGTGAAGTTTTGCTCATCAACTCTGCAAAATGTTATGGTTCAATGGCACATGTACATTATCTCATTATACCATCATTCATGCAAAATTTGTTTAACAGTCCAAGAAGAACTTCATACTACTATCAATCTGCACATGCTTAATCGTTTTATCAATATTCTTTTCGATCAAAGCTCCCAGCTGCTTGATCCCAACAACGGCAAAAGGGATTTTTTCTATTGCTATCACTATAGTGTAATTTTTAATGGCATTTTTTGACCATCTTGATGATCGTCTTCACGGAAGAATCTCGCAAGTTTGTTGGAAAGCAAGGCATTACATACGTACATGCGAGTGTTTGTTACTCTATAGGAAGTAACAATTGTGGACGATCTCACAAGCCGGTCGAACATCATTCGGATGCGTTGCTCCATTCAATGAAAATAATAATAAATATACCTAAATTTGCATGTAAATGTAAATTGGGCACAAGCCCTAGCTACATCCCTGTTCATCGTGCGGATATAGACATAATACATACATATACACATATGCGACAAAGAATCAGCTACTGTTTTCAAGAGGACAGGTGAAAAGCGGACATGAAGAATGATAACTGAGAGGGTCAAAAGCAGTCGAAGTAAGAAGTTCTGAGTCAGGAAGAATGAGACTTCACACACCAGAAAAGCTTCCAAGCATTTGCTAGACAAGTTCTCTGCCAGGTTGGTCCAAGAGCAAGAAGAAACTGAACCTAGCAATCCAAGAAACTAGAACTCAACCAGTCACAGCCAGAGAGCGCATTCCTCGTTCGTGACTAACAAGTTTTGCAGTTTTGGGATGACATGTCTTTGAAACCCTTTTTTGGCGGCGACCCTCGCTGTTAAAATTCGAGATTTAGTTTCCTTAGTAAGTACAAACACTCCTGCATTCGGAGATGTTGACCTGAAATTTGAATGTGGGGAATCAGTCTACCCGATTTGTTCTAATAAAGGAAAACTAAATAATCAGGGAGCAAGACCTAAGGTATAGGAGAATCTTGTTGCTTAAAGAGAGCCCTAAAAATGCGCTCCTTTCCCATCGTAGAAGCAAAGTTAAACCTTTCTACGTGATTGCAGCTTCGGGGGTGGACAGATACAGAAATTTGCTACATCTCCTGTCAAGGAAAGAGAGGGAAGACGAAGACCCTTCGATTGTGCCTAAACAGCAGGTGAGAAGTCAACAACGTGGACGGCCACAGTCCCTCCCAAATCAAAGGAGATCTCCCGCTGGGACCCAAACGGAAATCACAGCCTTTTTCACCGAGCAACTCCACACGCTAGAAAACAGGTGTCGGTACCCTTCCCTTCCGAAAGAGACTACTCAAACACATTTGATTTAGAAATATACCCATCTTTCATCGATACTTGATTATTCATCACGCCAGAAAAATAAATGGTGGGTTAAAACTATGCAAGCTTTTTTCTAACAGGAAAATTTAAAGAAAGAGAAAAAGAAACGGCCCAACCAGACATCTGAGGACACAGCAGGAATGATGCACTGACTCCTGAGAGAGATAGATAGTTCATAAGTAGGAGCAGTCTCAATCATAGGGGATTTTTATTCCCTTGTCTGAGTTTGGGCTCATGTAGAGTCAAAAGAGTATGCCCAAGTTTCCAAGGAGTGTATCCCCAAAGTGGGACAGTGCGTTCCCTGAATTTTCCTTAGTCACGCATCCTCCGACTTCATTTTCTATTTTTTATTTTCGAACATGTTGTAATTAAAACTCTAACTGGTGTAGATGCACAGGATTCGTCAAATTTTCCTCATCGATGTATATCTTTTGTATCGGAATTTGTTTTGATAGACATGAAGGGCCTTGAGTAAGGGAATTACGAAGCATCACGAGATATGCAAAAAAAATGCTCTAACCGTTTGATGTATAGTGGAATGCTAGTATTTCGTGAATGTTAAGATTAGTAATTTTTATCCAATCTTAAAATCAAAGCTTCGAAAACCGCGTCAACATCTCAAATCGAATTCGCTTGTATTAATCACTGATTATGTATACTTATATGATTAAATTTGTGTCCGTGCTGCAATTTATTAAATGCTAAAATAAGGCTAGATCAAAAGTAATGTTAGATCAAAAGCAAGATTTAAAAAAAGTAAAATGGGGATCTAGAGGAAAGTAAACCTCTAACTAAGAAATTCTCGAGCAGCCTTGTTATCCATTTATTATTTAATGTTTTGTGTTTTCCATTGATTCAAGTTCATTTGAGAAGCAAGAAATCCATAGAAATGCTGAGTTTGGAAGAAATGAAAATCATTAGAAGTTCTCAAGAGATCATCGTCCCATTTTTTCTACTTCCATCCGTTTATTTTTAAAATATTGGATACAAATAGTAGCTTTAGGGTTAGCTATAAATAAGTATAGACGAGGGAAGGAAAAGGTCGTCTGAAAATCAAAAAGGAAAAGTCATTGAAAGACTTTCCAAGGGTTACATGATCTCGTTACTATTATCATCACCCAATCACTTTAATATTATATATATATTATATATATATATATATATATATATTAATATACAGATATATATATATATATATATGTATATATTTATACTCGCAAGTACCAGAAAAGCGACGCATGGCGCTGAATATTCATTTGTCCCAAAGCCGAAAGTGAAGAGCCCCTCCTCCTGACTTTTTGTCTAGAGAATGCAGGGGGCTCTGCCCTTTTTGATCCCCTCTACCTTTTGATCCTTGACTCGAAAAGAAGGCTATCGGCTAGCTGGTTTCTTGAAACGTAAGTCAAGACTCGTGTAGAAAGCACGCCGGTACAAAGAAGGCGTTTGCTGTTGATTGAATCATACGCCATGATCGATCACGAATTGCTATCATTGTACCTCTTTGCTCTAGGACCTTAGTGTGATGTTGCTTTATATATGACCCCGATAAACAACAAGATTTTCGTGGGTAACTCAGTTTCTCGAGTTTGCAAAAGAATATTCCGTGGTTATACTTTGGTTTGACTTTAATTGTATTGTCTAAGAGCCTGATTTGATAATCCAAACAAGTTCTGAAAGTCGAGAATTCAACACTCAATGAGATTAAACTCATTCAATAACTTTAAATATAATCAACTTAAATTAATCGATTAAGGCTAAAACTCACTTATTCTAGTGAGTAAGGGATGGGTTACTTAATTCATTCATAGAAAATTGATTGACGGTAATTAAAATCTTGCTAAGTATATGTGTGTGTGTGTGTGTATAGAGAGAGAGAGAGAGAGAGAGAATATGAACATGGGAATGAATTACTTAGCAATTTTCTCTATCCCTACACAACTGTGGGTTATCATCTATAAAGGGCAAAACCAGGTGTTCTGTTTCATCTTCAACCAATCACTCACGCTTCGCCGATACGCGTTGCGTTTCGATGCACATGCACGCATCATTGCGAGGAATGCCATGCTTAATTTGGGGGATGGGCAGCTCCTTATTTAATTAAACTTCAATCAAGCAGCTTAATCAATTATTAAAATGATAACCACTTTTCGTTTCCCCTGCGAAAGCTATGAGAAAAAAAAAGGACAAACAGACAAAAAGCGACCTCAGAATCTCTGATCAATGAAAGCCCCAGAAGAAGTGTATCCGCGACACTTTCCGTCCGAATGTTGGGCGACATGATTAGTTAGCATTAGCTTAAATGGGTGACATGATTAATTAGCATTTGCTTATGTTGACCCTCTGAATTCACCAAACCCTACCTAGGGTTTTCTTTGATCTTGTGGACCAATTTGTCGATTTGGCTAATCGTTCATGCACATGTTGATCAACTCAAGATCTTTGTTAGGACTCTTATTTTGTGATTAGTAGATGTTAGCCTAAGACCTTTCATACCATCATGTGAAATGGGTTCTTCATGTCACGTATAAAACATACGTTTGATGGCCATAGTTCCATGGGTCACATTCATATTATCTTTCCATTAGCATGTCTTATTTTTTTACTTATTAATATAAATCGATCTCTGACTTAACTTGAATTGTCATTCATAACGTCACTATGTCATCGGTATTCATGAGTTTTTGGTCCGGGGGTTGCAACGCAATTCACTATGATACATCCATCATCAACAAATCCCACCAAAGATTAGATCCATGAATTACTCATAATGAGAACTTTCCAACTCTTTTTCTGCTACAGATAACTTCTCCTTTCCTCCACACATAATTTCATGTGTGCTCTTGATTGATCCCTCTAAAAAGTCAAGAGCCTTTATCTCAGTTGCAATTCTACACACAAACTTTAACTTTTTGTACCTCCTCTGTTCCACTTACCTCCAAGTGAAAAACACTCCTGATCTTCACTTATCCTTCCCCCCGTCAAGACATATCCACACACATTTTTATTTTTGCCAATGGTTAGTCATACTTCATCCCCTTTGGTTCAGCTGCACCACGGTCTAAAACAAGTTCCACAAAGATGCATTGATGCAATGTGTTTGTTAGTCATAAGCTTGTAGCTGTCCTTTGGCCAACTGAACCGGAATCCATCATTGCCTGAACAAAATTGTCTAGGTGTGCTTGGTTTCTTCAGAATTTGGAATATAGGGTCATGGTTATTGCTTGAGATCAGTGAGATGGCATATGCCAAGAGAGTGACAAAGAGAAAGAAAGCTACGAATGTACGACGTGAGTAACTTTGACTCGAAATGTGAATGATCTTTTCTCGCATGGCTTAAATCGTTACAGTCGCGGTTGAGAATTGGAATAGCCAAAACCTTAGGATTCTTGTTAGCTAAGTGACATGTATTATATTGGAGAAATGCATAACTTATATTATGTCATCGAGGTGTCACTTTTTCTCATTAAAAGTTAAGGTTGGATGGCATCATATTAAATTTCATTAACATTCTATTCGTGTTTTCCTTTGTAGTTTAAAATTATAGCGCTTGGTGGGATATTTGATTTCAACATTATTTGTTTATGATGAGATCAAATTTCCTATTCGTTTTAGACATTTGAAAGTTTTCAAATTGCTATTTATTCGTCACTATCATGTGTCGACCAAACAAGTTCTGCGGTTATTTAAAATCATCGTGAATTTGCTATCCACACATGAACTTTTAATTTATTGATTCATTGAAGATATTCATTAAGACGAAACAATTGCATAATAAAGGAAAAAAATAAATTGAGTCAGGAAAAGGCTCGACCTGGTTTGAACAGAGTCGGGTATGGGTTGATCAAACATCGGCCTGGCCCCTTACAAACGACCCACTTCATAATGCGGACCCAGACGATCCGAACCCGAACCCGAACCCGCACCCGCCTGATCCCAAAGTCTAAAAGGAGCAAAAGAAGCATGAAAAAAAAAACACAAAAAGCCTAAGGCCTTAAGGAGAGAGCCCATGGGCTGAATGCCCTCGTTGCGAACGTGAACTCGTGTCTTGATCGTTCTTCTTCGCTCGGCTTGACAGCTTCATGTGTCCATGGGCTTTTACTATCGTCAGGGTGCAACATGTCTGCAGCATCATCTGGTTGATGAGGACAGACAGCAGCTGCTAGATGAACTTGGGCCAAGGTTAGGGTCCGTCTGCTTCGTCCCATTCGACAGGAAGGGGACATAAGAGAGAGAGGATTCCGCATCGTTCGTGCGAGTTTGGAGGAAACTTTTGGTTCGAGTGATGGCATGAGAGACGCCATATTTGTCCCTTTGTCATGCGAAACTGGAAAGGGCATTGGAGCTTTGATTGATATGACGCCGATATTACTCCTAATGTTCCCATGAAAGAAAGAGTCCAAAATGTCCATCTGAGAAACGAGTAGCTACGAGAATGATTTTGGAAAATCTAAAATTTGTGAAATATCTTGATGGCTAGATCGTTCTCCCGCGCTTTAATATGATTTATTTTTTTTTTTATCAGAACGCTCTTGATTATTTAATTTATTCGAATTAATGTTTATATTGTTCTTTAGGGCTGACGGTTTAGTATTGATGCTCGAATTCCACGAGTCGAGCTGTGTCCCGAGTGAAAAAGTATTCGGTCTAGAGAATGGGCATCATGAATGAAAAAGGTCTCTTGAATTGGACTTCGAGAGGACCCTATGATGTTTAACTGAGCAATCATGATCTAGTTTCACTAACTTAATTATGCCTTTGCCCAATCACGCCTTTGCCATCAATCATTCCTTTCATACCCCTCTCAACTAGGCCAATCAATAGGTGCCATTCTCAAATCTCGATAAACATAACGCCGATCGCCTTTGGTGTCGGTTCGCTTCAGGTCAAGTCGACATTGACCTCTGAGGTTAAAAACCTACCGAGCCCTAGTCAAACCCACCATATGAGGACCGGCCAAGGTTCCCTTAAATCATGGATCCTCGACCTAGCACGATATTAGCCCACCGGACCAAGTCGAGTTTGTGTAATTGTTTTTAGCTACACGATCTTAAAAAAAAAAAAAAAAAAAAAAAAAAAAAAACTAAATTCCTTAACAAAATTTCAATGCCGGTAATCCCCCGTCCGTCCTCATTTCGGATGGGAAAAGGGTGCTGCCTTTTCCACCTATCAATTCTGGATCTTTATGAAAGGCGTTTCATCCGAGGGGGGTATTAAAGAATAGCCCGACCTTCACTCCCATCCCGACAGCTGTCTCCACGGAAATCGTTGCCCCCACCCCCACCCCCACCCCGCCCTTCTCTTCTTCCCAATCACTTTTTTTTTTAATAGATTGACAGATGATTTAATCGATTAATGTACGAGTCGTTGGCCCACCGACGTTGCGGCAAGACGAATCAACTTCATTTGGTCGTTCTCAGTCTCGATCTCAATCTCAAGCTTATGATTAAACTCAAATGTGGCAAACATAATTGGGAGAAAAAGAGTAGCAAATTTGACTAATTGAATCAAGAACCACCCAAACCGGTTAGGCGGTTCCCAAGGACATTGCTCTTATTATCAATTCCATAAAAAATGGAACTAATGATTTTTAGTCTTATTCCTAATTCCGAAAGGAAATTAGACAAAACTAGACCGATTTTTTTTTTTTTTTAAATTTCTTAAAACATGGCAACAAAGCCTGAAATAGCAACAAGTTTAGTATTTTTCGAGAGGGAAAATTTACCTAGTCCATTATATGTCATTTTTTAGAGAAAGATTTACTTTTAGAACGCTGAAATTTGGAGGTAGAATCGCCAATTGACCGGTTCCATTGGACCGGAATCATGGTTAGGTCACTGGTCCTTTGGCCCCAAATCGATCCTCTCGCTTTATAGGTGGGATCAAACCAGATCGGAAACTAATCACCTCTCGAAAAGACATATAACGAAGACTCGGCCTACACTCGTTTCGCGAAAAGCAAACAATTTATAAGGTATCTTTCTAAAAACGGTCGCCCGTCTCACTCACAAAAAGGAACGAACCAAAAATATTTAAGACATAAATCGTTATCGATAATGATAAAATATTTTTGATTAATTAATCATTTTAATGTCTAGAAGCGGCACATGAGAATTGCGGAGGCTCCAAAGAAAGGGTGGGGGTCCTGGCGAGATGAGCGTGGCACGATTTAATGCGGATCCGTCCTAGTTGTCGCCGCGAGTTGAAACATAGATCTGCAAATTAATGACTCTCCATCCCCGTCGAGCTGGGTTTGGAAGCCATTTATTGTGCAATGGCGTACGTCGGACCTTTGCTTATTATCTTCACGCTGCGCGACCTAAGACCGGGTATCCGATTTCATTAATTCTACACGTCACGTCCGTCCGTCCGTCCGTCCGTCGGGAACTATTTGTGTCGGGCCCGAGCGTGAGTTAAGGATCGATCAACTCTCGACGCGCAACGAGTCTAACGTTCAAATGAAGAAGACGTTCGAGGAGACGTGTCGTGTTCGATGAGGGGTAAAAACAAGGAATAGGTATGCATAACATGAGTACGCATCTTCTTAATTTAGGAAGACTGTGGGAGCGCATGATAAATCAAATTTTTATTTTAGAGATAATTTCTTTTTTTATTTTAGACTTGTTTATGGAATAAAAATCCATTTGATTAAACTAAATAGAAATTACAAATAATTTTTTTTTTTACTTTTCCATTTTTGGAACAAGAATAAAAAATAAAAACCTTATCATCGCTCGTCCTCTTTACCAGTTGGCCACCCACCCGTCGCCGCTACCGCTATCACCATCCATCACCCCCATTTTGTGTTGTTATTTATTTTAAGAATATGAATTTTTCGTCATTATCAAATATGAATTTTTTTTTAAGAAATCAATTTTCGACCAGAAATTTTAGTATTCGCAACGTGAGTTAATTTAATATGCATATACATCGCGAACAATTCACTTACTTTTTTTCTTTCGACGGTAAACTTTTTATTCCAAAATAAGCGAGGCTTTATGTACTGAAACTTTTAATGCAATCTCATCTGACAAAAAAAAAAAAAAAAAAGGAATCAGATCATATGTCGCCTGCCATCAGATGTGAAAGGGATACGTATGAGATGACTGTCGATTGAAGTAAGGTCTGATAACATTCTGACCAAAATTAAAAAAATGATAATAAGGTTGATATAATAATCAAGTAAATAAAAGTACCCACAAAAAAAAACGGAAAAAATGTCAGATCCTATTTGACTTTTTCCTTTCATTTATATTGGAGAAAATCTTGGATCGAATCTCTGAACCGACTCCCATTATAGATCAATTGCGCGCGGCTCACGCCCTCGCTCGAGATGACACCACCTCGCGATGGACCCGATCGAAAGTACCAAATCAGAAAGTGGGGGTTAGGTCTTCACCTTTTAGCTAACACAGCAGAAAGTGGGGGTCAAGTCTTCACCTTTTAGCTAACACAAGACATAAATCTCGAAGGGCTTCGGAGCGATTAATATCGTCCTTACTTTCCCGCCAAACTGTCGAAATATCATTTTAAATCTCGAAAGATTGCAAAAGGGATGTAAATTCATGTGTTGACATTTTAGCCGCGGGATGGTTTCGCGAGTTTCAGATTCGAAAAATGCCAAAAAAAAAAAAGATTAGGCAAAAGATCTAATCCTAAAAGGTGCACGTACGGAATACGATAGATAATTTTAAGAGGTGGAGGCGTCTTTTCAAAAGGTTTAACCAACAAGAGGAGTACAAAAAAGACCAGCTCATTTAGCAGTCTTGGGTGGACTCAAGCCGACCCCACAAGCTTTAGAGTTTTGTTTTTTTATATCGCAAAGAACTTTATATTAATGTTTTTATGATAAATTTATCCTAAAATAATATATTTGTGATAGATTTATATGCGATAAATTTACTCTCTATTTGATAAATTCTACGAAAAATCATAAACCGACACACTAGTAATAAACAGAGAGTAAAAACTCAAATCGATATACTCATTAATTGTCACATGTCATCCAATAAAGCGATTTGATAGTAAATAATGAATTTATCACAGGTATACCGATTTGGTGTGTTTAATACGGATGCACTGATTTAAGATTTTTCATGGTATTAACCTTTTATATTACATCACTTTTAACTACAAACTTTATACCATTTTTATATCATAAATTAGAAATGCGGAACAATCTTATCAATAAATTTCGAATATTAATGTGAAATTATTAATAAGACTCATGTCGTAATTTTTTCAATAAATACATGACAGGCTTGCAGATGTCTTGTGCGTTACTTATGACGTCGTGTTGCAAACCGGCTCTTTCCATATAATTTCATATTAGGTCTATTATCATATCACGTCGCGAGGTGGTGCACGGGAATCGACGCCGGCGGGGTTTGACCCGACGGTCCGCATTGCTCACCATCCAACTAATTCGCATAATTTACTGGGAGGGGAAAAAAACAAAAAGAACCAAAAGCCCTTTTTCATCTGGCAAATAAGTAGTGTCCACTCGAGAATCGAAAAGACGAAAAATGATGATCGAAAAAGGAAAAAGAATGTGGCAAAATAAAAAATTAAAAGAAAAAAATCGGCAGAAATCATTTCGCAAAAGTTGTATCCCCACGACAAAACACGAAACGCTACGGCGGGGCCGAACTCAGTGAGTGCCCCCGCCCCACCCGCCGAGTCACGACGCGGCACAGCCCCGGCGTGAAAAACCGAGCTTCGACCTGTTCACGTCGAACTCCCACAGGAACCCCTGCTGCATCACGTTCCCGATCACCGAGAACCCGCCCCCGTCCGCCGCCGCCCCCGCCGGCCGCACCGCCAGGCACCTCACCCCCTTCGCCACGTCTATGAAGTAGTTCCCCGCCGGCGGCGCCAACACCGCCCCGCCCTCCATCTCGAAGCTCAGCCTCGGCAGCCGCGGCCGCCGCCCGGCCCCCGTCACGTTCACGCACAGGTCGAACCCCGGCGGCGCCACCGCCGCCGCCGGGTGCCCCACGCGCCGCCTCATCGCCGCCAGGAGCGGGCGGTACCCCGGGTCCGCCAGGAACGTGAGGGTCGTGCCGGAGTCGAGGATGGTGCCGCCGTTGCCGTGGTCGTCGAGGGACCAGACGGAGGGGTCGATGGGCAGGCGCTCGCCGTCGACGGACACGCGCTTGATGCCCACGTAGTAGAACGTGGGCGCGAGGGGGTTGGCGAGCAGCGGAGTGAATGCGAGGGGGGAGGCGGCGTTGTCTTCTCTGGGGCGGTCGCCGATGATGAGGTAGCTGGTGGGGGAACGGAGGAGAGTGTAGTCCTTGAGGCAGTAGGAGAACTTGTTGCTGCCGAAGCGGCGGCCGAGCTGGGAGGCGAACGAGATGGGCCCACGGCCCAGGCCCATGACTCCCTGGGACCCATTGAAGCTCGACCCGGTTACGCTCGGACCCGACACCCGGAACCCGCAGCCGAAGGAGAGCCCCTTGAGCCTCGCCGCCGCCGCCTTGGTCTTGGCGCTGGTTGTGTTCAGGGTGACGGTCTCTCTGGAGAAGAAGCCGCTCGACAGGGAGCCGTCGGAGTAGGTGTACTCGTAGCGGCACGCGCTGTGAAGGCGGGTGCGGTTGCAGCGCGGCAGGGGGGAGGGACGGGGGACGAGCCGGCAGGAGGCGGAGTAGCAGTGGTGGGGGCGGAAGGAGGAGGAGCGGCGGACGAGGAAGGCGGAGCCCGGGGCGCGGCGGGAGCAGCCGGCGCCGCGGCAGGAGGAGCAGCGGGCCCAGACGAGGTCGCTGCCGGTGTCGGCGACGAGGAGGAGGCGCTGGGGAGGGGTGCCGAGGTGGAGGGCGACGAGGTACTGGCCGGCGCCGAAGGGGGCGGCGGAGGTGACGGGGGAGGCGGCGGAGCGGGAGCGGCCGCGGCGGAGGAGCTGCGGGGAGCGGGAGGGGCGGTGGAGGAGGGGGAGCTTGAGGAACGAGCCCCGGGAGGCGGCGGCGGAGGCGGCGGAGGGATGAGGGGAGGCGGCGAGGAGGAGGAGGGAGGAGAGGAGGAGGAGAGAGGGGAGTAAAGGAGCCGCCATTGTTGTTGGATCGAGAGAGAGAGAGAGAGAGAGAGATGGAGTGCAGACAGGAGCGTAACGAGGAAATGGCGCGGTCGGCTTAGGAGTTAGATTAGAAATTTTGAAGGGGATTGATCAGTGATCGCGCACGTGGGGGGGGCTTAGGGGAGCGAGCCGTTTCTTTTTAGCATTTCTAGCATCCAATGATGGAATTCTATCGGTTCGCTGTTTTGACCGACCACTCCCTGCCCGACGCGTGTGATTCGCGCCCGGACGCCTCCCTGCTATTGGTCTGGTCTTCTCCTCCCTCCCTCCCTCCCGAGAGATGTTCGAGCGGGCCTCATTCCCGTAAATATAGTGCGACTCGCGTTGGCAAAAATGCACCGCGCAAGTGCTTTCCGACCCAATGCGGTCGGATTTTATTAGCTATGTTTTATATAGAGATGTCGTTCTGAAAATAAAATGAGAACCACCGTGGGAAAAAAAATTATTGATCCAAATCTTATTTTGTATTAAGACGATATTAGCACTCTGGAACGACATGAGGGTGTTTAAGCACTAGAAAAAAAAAAAAAAAAAAACACGATGGTCACTATAATGAATAGATATTATAGTAGCTAAATATAGTTTTGGAAAACAAAATGGGAAATGAATGGCACTGTTGAACAACATATACAAATGCAATTATTTTCTATTTGGTATTCAAGCAAGTGAGGCTCGTGTGTTAAATGGTCCATAATCAATAAAAATAAATCACCATAATTACATGCTAAACTTTAGTAAGGTGTCCTAAAACATGTAGTTTTTTTCTCTTGAAAAAAAATGAATCTCAACTAGCTGTCCACGTATATCCATCATGCAAGTTGCTTGTGCAGATTTTCTCCAGTCAAGTCAAGTCTATACTTGGCCCAATCTATAGCGACCCATTTATGTTGCTCTTCAGGCTTCTTTGGCATGGTTGAGCTTAAATTGGTTTTCATACCGAGTCTATGACAACATTCTAAAAATAATTTTGTGGGAACAACAACACATCATGTTATGCGAATCCATGGAAATTAAGCGAAGACTCGTAATTTCTTATGTTGTAACGAGTTCAATTTATTAGAATGAGTTTAGACGAAATTTGAGATCTTTGCCACTTAGGTCTTAATTTATATAGGCTTGAATTTATTCCTTTAGATGGATGGCACATCAACATAACAAACATGCAATGTCTAAATTTATCTAGCTCACAAGTTACACCGGAAAGAATCCAATATGCAAACTTAGAAACCTAATAAGAAAATCTTCCGTATCTCTCGATCTAACCAACTCCAATAGCTATCCGTTGCTTCACAAAACCCTAGATTCTCTCCCCTCCCTCCCATCTTCAAGCAGCCACCTTCTTCAACCTCCATGCAGGGGAGGGTTTGAGCTAGTTTTCTCCCTCTCCTCCCTTTTTTACCCTTTTCCCTCTTTTTCTTTGATTGTTTTGGTTCTCTATTTCCTCAGTCTTACTTTCCTCTCGTTTTAGGGAGTTTTTCTCTTATTTAGATTTGAAAGCTTATCCCACTCGTTTCGGAGAGATTTCTATCCGGATCTAATATAAATTTAGGGTTTTTTTTCACATGTATGATATTAGGGTTTTAATCAGGGGTGTTCAATCGGACCAAATATACCTAGGAACTAGTTCCCAAAATTTGGAATCGGTTTCGAGTGATTACCCACCTAGGAACTAGTGCTCAAACCGATTTTGGAACCGGTTTGGGAATCGGTTTTGTAAGCAGAAGTCCAAAACCCTTTTTTTTTCCCTTGATTTCTATTCTTACTCCCACAATCGCACAACGTTTTTCCTCTCGTCTCTCTCAGACACGCACGGTGCTCCTCCTTCATTGTTCCTCTTCCTCGCTCACTTCCCTCCCTCACCGGCTCCTGTCAGACGGTGTCCGTCATCGCCAAATTCTTATGTATCACATGGATTGACTTGTTTAATTTCTCTTCTTAAGGAGGAGTTATGATTGCAGCAAAGATTGTTAACTGTTTTAGATAAGTGAACAGTTTCATATAGGAGTTGTGGGAATGAGACTAATATTAGACCTACGTTTGTTATGCAATGATATGATTTTTGCTTTGCCTTATGATTTTATTTATAATAATTAACTTTGTGGATCCTTAATTTTTCATTTAGTAAAAAAATTCATGTACTTATTGATTATAAATACTTAATATTTCAATACAAATTATGAGGATTGTGTTATTTTCTCGTGTATTAATGTAAAATTTGAAATCGTATAGGATATCGGATGGTTGTAAAACGGGTTTAAGTGAAAACGGGGTTGACCTTGGAACCGGACTACAAAAACATGATGTGTCAAGTACATGGCCCAATACAAAACAGGATCGGGTATAGGATTTAATAAAGGAGAACCGGTTATAACAGGATCAGGTACATGGTCCAGGTCTATACCCTACCCACTCTACCACCCTGGACCATTCACCCTAGTTTTAATTCCCTCTTATATTCATTGGTGTACAAGTCTAATTTTGAAAGAGTTCATAGAAATTTCGTAAGGGTTTTGTTCTTAGAGGCCTCAAATCCGTGCTCATTCAACCATTTTATTCTAGTGAAGGTGTTCCTTGGTACCCACCGCCGAAAAGCCAAGCCATATTTAATAGCTCAAAATGGAAATCTCAATGTATGAAGACCGATTTGATAATGATCCGCGGATTTTGGTTTTAAATCAAGTCGCAAATCTGCTTTTTGATCGTGTGACCCATAATGTAATGATTCATCTTTGGACTTCATTATTTTTATCTTGTATTTCTAGAGAAATGAAGGAAACATTATCTTAAAAAAGAAAAAAAAGAAAAGAAAAAAACCTCCAGTAGCCGCTGTCTCAATTCTCTAGCCACTATGCCGACGCGGCGACGCCACTATCCTTCAGGCTAAAGGAGAGGGGAAGAGAGAGACGGGTTGGGTTAGGGTTCTAGCTTTTTTTGGCAAAATTCGTATTGAATATGTAAGGGTACCTTAGCCCATGTTGATACAAGCGCCCCTAAACATAGAGAATGTAGAGTAGCGTTCCAAAGGGTTAGCATTTAGCAAGACTGTGCAGTGCCATGCATATCCATCGTACATGAGTAATGCCGGGGGTGAGGTAAAAAAGGCAAAAACAATAATAATATTAAAAAACCGACAGGAACAGGACCGTGGTAGGGAATAAATTTTCAAATGTTAACTTCTATACTTTCTACCGACCCAAAAAAAGAAACTTCCATACTTCCACTTTTGAAAATACTAAATACATACCCGTGATTAATTATCCTTATGCCCATCTTTACAAAAAATGGCCATTTTTGGATCCTAAATTCAGAAGCTACAAATAAATCTTTCAACCAATGGAAGATCAAATCACCTAAACCCTGGGAATGTTAAAATAAGTTTGCAAGGTGGGGTCATTTGTTCTTTTTAGCTTAGAGTCTTGTCCAAGGGGATGCTAATGATATTTGAAAATGGAGATATGTGAACAGTCATTGATAAACACGAAAGAGGTTTTCCCTATTTTTGTCCCCGCCCTATGATATTAGATCTTCTTTCAAATTAGTAAAACCGCATCTCATATTCAGCAAATGAATCGAAGCAAAATCAAAAGATCACACGGGGGCCGGAGCTTCGATCAGCTCTTTTCCCCGTAATGGCAAATGCGTCTCGTGGGCATTAGCCGAAGATGGTCCAGGAAAAGGGCAAAGAAAAGGGCAGAAGAGAAACACAAAGACGAATTTGAAATTCCCGTGGGAGGAATCCCAGAGAGAGAGTGAGAGAGAGAGAGAGAGAGAGAGAGGAGATGAACAATGGCACTTCCTCTCCCGGTCAAACAATCCTTTCTCTTTAGGTATGTACCCGCCCTACTTCCTACGTCCTCCTCCTACCTTGTCTTTTCCATCGGTAATCTCTCTCCATCTCTCTCTCTCTCTCTCTCTCTCTCTCTCTCTAGGGTTTTCCTATAGCTGTCTCCTCTCTCTTTCTCTCTCTGAGCTGAGGACTTTAAAAAAAGTCGGTATCATGGCAACATCCTCCCTCCGCCCCACGTGAAATTATCATCCGCTACCTTTCTCTCTCTCTTTCTCTGTCTCTTCCCTCCCTCTCCTTCATACTGGAAATAATTGACGACATTGATCACATCTGCGATGAAAACTACCAACTCGTTTGCCTCTCAAAACCATCTCAGGGGCCAGTGATCCAGCGTTGCACATGAACATGCAAACATGACCCAGCTCGCTTCGCAGTTGCCGTCATCGTAATCTTCCTCCTCTTTCGCATTTTACCTTCCTCTGTGATCTTTTCATCCACTCCCTCTACCTCTCCCTCTCCCTCCCTCCTTCCCTCTCTCTCTCTCTCTCTCTCCGTACTTGTCTGCCAAAAATTTCAGATCGTCAAAGGATGTTTTCCGCGAGCGGCGATGGTCATCATAGCCCGTTTCTTCCCACAGAAGAAGCCCTGGCGATTGCCGAATCCTCTCAAAATCAAGAAACGGGTGGCCGCCCCTCACCCTTCACTCACTTCCCTTCGGTGCCTAACCACATCGATGGCGTGTTATCCTCTCTCCATCACTACTTCTCGCAACAACATGTTGCACCACCCGATGCGGATTTCACTAGTTTCGCGGCTCCCGATCAGACGACGCCGAAATCTCGCGTCGATGCAAATGGGGTCAGGGTTGCTGATCCCGCGAAGAACAAGAAAGCGTTGCCTCGGAAGAGGAACACCGGCAAGAAGGACCGGCATAGCAAGATCCGTACGGTGCAAGGACTGCGAGACCGGAGGATAAGGTTGTCGGTGCAGGTGTCGAGGAAGTTCTTTGGTCTGCAGGACATGTTGGGGTTCGATAAGGCGAGCAAGACCATCGAGTGGCTCCTCTCCAAGTCCAGGAGCTCCATCAAGGAGGTGGTAGGCCGAAACATCACCAAGCAAAAAGATTGCGGCGGTGATGTAAAGGCGGCTCAAGCTGAAGCTGAAGCAGAACACGAACAAGAACAAGATGTTAGCAATAGGAAAGAGAAAATAAAATCTTGCGATGCTAGGGAAAGGGAAAAGGCGAGGGAGAGAGCAAGAGAGAGAAACCCAAATGCTTCGGAGCTCTCCGGTGCGGATGGTTTCTGTGCCCACCAGCAACCGATCAACAACAACGACTCGGCGCAAGAATATGGGCAATTCGCGTCAGAGATGGACGATTCATTGAGCATGATCGACAAGCTCTTGTGTGATGCCGCAGCAGCGACAAGCAGTACCGGGATGGCGAACTACTATCCTGAAACGAGCGGTCTGAGTCCTGCGATGAGAAGCACGGATCTCCTGGCAGGTATCATTCAAGAGTTTGACAGTAACTCCTTTCTTTGGCCAAGAACAGAACCCTAGGTCACAAAACACTATTTCACGAGTTCTATAAAAATCACTGAAAATGAAAAGGAGATCGAAAGGCCAAACTGGAGTACCTCTTCTGATCTCCTCCCTGCGATCAGACGATTCTTCTTATGTCGCCATCTCAAACCACACTAGGTGATGTCTTTTAGAGGTGGGTTGTTTTGTGTAATTTCCATTTTCGGAGTGCATGTTAGGGAGAGCGAAAAACTTTTTTCTGGAGTGCTATGGTTTGTGCATCATATTTCTGCAAATCCCTTTGGTTATCCTGTGTATAGTTTTCTAATCCCTAAGCACAGGTGGATATCATGCCGGGAATGGTTTCTTATTTTCAAGCAATTCAATGTGAGAGCTGAATGGTTCCTTTACTAGTTAAATTCCGATTAGCATTCATATGTGGATTGATGAGAAGTGGCCAGGTTGCATGTGCTAGGTTTTCCTAATTCATATTTCGCAGATGCCTCGGGAGTCTTTGGATATTGCAAATGAGCAGACAATGAGCAGGCGCGGTGTTTTGGTAACATAACATATGTCATGTTAACAAATTTTAAATTTTGTTGATATTGAAGTGATATCATGGTAAACGATGTAAAATAATTCAACACCAATGTCTTGACATATTGAGCATTGTTGGGCGAATATAATGAAGACATATGGAAGCACTATGTACATTGAGGGAAGAGACTGGATAGTTTCCAGGAATATGCAAGAAGAAAAGAAGTAGCTTAAGTGATTTACATCTCTTGGAAGGAGAATGTAATAGCACCTCCGTGAATACCAGAGTCTCGTATAAGAACTTCCTCGCCATCTTGGTTTCATTTTTTCTATACTATGAGCTAAATACTACTCGGCAAACTTTAGGTGCCCAATTTGTTTATTATGGATTTGAAGAAGACTAAAAATTAAAATTTACCAAGCTTTATGGCTGTAATGTGCTGAGGGGTAGCTTAGTCATGCAGTGTTTTGAGAAAGAATCTGAGATTGAAAGTCACCTCGAAACTCTCAAGACATGGTGCATGGAAATTAAACTTGTTATGTGGATAGATCACTACACTTATATGCTCGATATATATTTATGTCTAAACATAATAATATTAATTTAATTTTGAGATGTGTGAGCATTTTCAATTAAATTTATACATCTCAAGGCATTATATATCCTTAAGGTTTAAGACTCTACACAATGTGAGAAGGTAGTAACTGTGTACTTAACATTTGCATTTTCCTTTTTGTCTCATTATAAGGATGTAAGGTCAAATTTGGTCTATTTAACTCCCAAGCAATTTTCTGGAACACTTGCCTGATGAGATGGATGTAGCCACTAAACATTTCTATACTTAAAAGTTGAATCATGAATATAGTTCTGCTTTACATAAGAAACCTCCCGGTGCTATATATCTCGTTTGCCAAAATATTGAACTATTTACAGATACAGACATTCCCAAGGAGGAAAGAATTGCAAAATGAAACTCTGCCTCTATCTTTTAATTTCCCATGGATTCATAGAATATGTAGATATTTACTATGCATTATGTTTGCTTAAGCTATATTTTAATATGGGCAAAGCTGATATAGCATATGTGGATATATTGAGCATGCTCCACTCGAAAGCTCCTGTGGCACATGGATGAGATCAACGGCATGTCTTTTGGTTTTTCTGGGTATTAAGCAGGGAAACTGCACTGAACGTGTTTGCTCAACATAACGCCATAGTATGTTTTGTGGATGCTGCGCGGACATCTACTGCTGATTGTTTGTCTTTTGGGTCTCTGTACCGCATGTTTCTGGGAAGACCCACATTCAGAGTGATAAATATGGTATTTTGATGTGCAAAGTGCATGACTTGTAGCTTTCCTAATTCTTTTCAGCTTACATTTCTGATACGTCCTTAACCAGTTGATTAATTGAATGGAAACAGTTCTTCTCCCTATGGACGTAAACACGTTCGTCTGGACCAGGTAAACACAGAATGTTTGCATTGCTTGTCGACGGCCTGTTGCTCTTGTTTGATCTCTTGCATGTAATCATTCCGCCCTGTGTCGTCTAGATTCACGACACTCACTTGTCGTAATCCATCTTTCAAATTTTTCTCTAGGGTGAAAGATCATCAAATCAAACAGTAATGAATCATGACAGTCGACTAATCGTTCTCTCTGTATGATTTGGCTTGCATAGGTTGGCCTTTTCTTGTCAGAGGACGTGCATTCATTTGCTTATAATTGCAATCTCAAAACCCTACTTACTTCCGTTCTTTTTCGTCGTTTTCTCACATAAGCCCCAGGGGGTCCACATTCCTTGCCTAGCTTTGTCATATTCTAGGCTTTGATCTCATATATTGAGTTTATAGTAAGAACATAATCTGGTTCTTACAATATTATGATGCCTAGCCTGGCAAGCATAGTTTTAGGCAACCCCAGCAGTGGTTCTATCTTACAATATCATGATACCTAGCTTGGCAAGCATAGTTTTAGGCGACCCCAGCACTGAAAACATCTTCAGTGAGATAACACGCATCAGATATGCTGAAGGAAAAAATCAAAATCCACACGCCTACATGTCCTGTGTGCATATCAGTGCCAAGGTAAAAGAGAAAAAAAGTAGATTTTGATGAATGGATCTAATTTATCAGCAATTCATAGTTTAATGGGAAACCACGAGGCGGGTTAGGTACATATACACTAAAATATATGCAGACTATTGAATATGATAGGTCTCACTTTATGATAATGTCGGGTCAAAATTAAATCTGACTATATCAAAAGGATTGGGATCCTCTATATTTAGGTCAGTTTCCCCTCTAAAATTTAGACACGCCCGTCTCCCATGCAAATGGAAGGCGACTGGACGGCCCAAAGCGACTATCCTATTTCCCTTTTTTTCCCTCTTTCTTTCTTTCTTCTTTTTCCTTTCCCCTCTTCCAATTTCACCCCTACCCCGACCAAACTCGTTCTTGTTTGTATGGCACTACAGTCTTTCTTGGGTGTGCGGTCTCATGCTTAGATCCCTTAGAGTAAGGGTATTGTGGACCAAGAGGTGACCTTACCTAATAAATTTACTTCTTAAAACGTAGAGGATCTCAATCCATATCTGAATTTACTTTACATCTTCTCTTATTTCGTAGCTAGTGAAAAATTTCTGTGCAATGATGTATATAAGAGCGGATACATATTTTAAATAATCTCAGAAATTTTCTTAAATATTTAATAAAGAAAGATTGTCATTTTTAATGCGCTGACTATACATGCCACGAGAAATTGACAATCTTTTTTTTTTTGTTAAATATGATTGAGGGGCATCTCGAATGCACAAGTTAAGGAAACCTCGTTTACGAGTAACTATACCATAGCAAGGAATAAAGAAAACATTAATGGATGAAACACATCTATCAAAAAAAGATGAACCAACGGTAACCATTCCCCACGACCAAAATTCATAGCCTTTTCAACGAGGCTCTGCGACATATCAAATGGAAACTCGAGAGAGAGAGAGAGAGAGAGAGAGAGAGAGAGCTCACAGGTTGAGCATGCGAATGAGGACTGTCCACGTTCTTGGCAGTTATCTGAATACACGATGGTCCATATTTTCTGCAAACCGAACTCGGTGATATCATGGGGAAAACAAGAGACAAGAAGCAGCAGCCAACAGATTGCAAGAAGAAGAAGAAGAAGAAGAAGAAGACGATGAAGAAGAAGCCTAGCTCGATACGTTAGGCTCTGTGAATGGATATCATAGATTGCTCTCTATATTTTAAGGACAACGCTCGCGTTTTCTCCGTGACAGAGACTCTCCTGACACCGTCCGCAGAACCAAGATAAGAGTTTGCGCTGACATATACACAGGAATTTCAAATCTTTTGCTGGTTCTTTCTTGGGGTCTGGGGTCTTTTTTGGGGTCTACTCGGTAGATTTATGGCATGTCGGTGTACAGAATGGGTAGGAACATGAATGCTGAAATATCGGTTCCGAGATATCGCATGTAGCTATGATAGTATCATCCCTATCGCGTCCACGATCCATTCTATCAGTAATCGGTAAAATACTAGGAACTCAACAGAGGAAAAGCAAGATACGATCGTTGCGCAGGTAGTGCTTCTCCTTTCTGCTAGGGATTTCTTTTGTCTCGAGAAACTAGGGGGAGTTGTTAGTAATACGGCCATGGATAGGGCGTGCCAGGACATGGGGTCCAAGGCAAGTAACATTAATCCCTGCCCCTACAATATGATAACAAGAGTTATTTTGTATGCAAATTATGCGACTCACATAATGTAATCGATGAATCATATGAGTCGAAAGATGTGTGTGACACCTGGTGCGGCCCTTCAATTTTAGTTGCTTGCTTTCGATTCATTTGTTATATCCGCACGTCACTATCAAATGGTACCAACAGCCCTGCGCCACGAAATATAAGAGTCTACAAGATTGACCCCTTTTCTACAGGACTGGTGATAAGGAACGAGGAGCGAAATTTCAGCCTCTTTATCCGATCTCTTCGTACTGAGAGTAGGACAGATTTGGTGCGCAGAGGCTAATGATTTCCCAGAACCACTCCACAAAGAAATCTACCGTCGCCGTCGAGTAGGGTTTTTCTGTCATTCTTTCTTGGTGTAGAAGTAGAAGTAGGGTGTGGTCTCTTGAGAATGGGGTGGGGCGAGTTTGGATTTCACGTAGGGACAGGATCTCCAGAAGTCTATACAACGTTATCTCAGTGCTACAGTTACCCCTTAAAAAATATAAAATAGAGACCTTTATGTACAGTTTGTGCGGGCGAGAAGGTGTGCAATGTCACTTTCGAATGGAGGCGTTTGGACCATTTTTGGAACCGCACGCTCATCCGCCATGCCTCTTTCAAGATTACTCGGGCTTTATGTTATCCATGACTGCACGAAAGACTAATTAATTTCAATGCATGTTGTACAACATACCAAATGAGAAGTTTGCATAGGTTAGCCAATAAAAATTATTAGGTTTTCGGGGGTGAGAATGGATCGCATAAAAATCCTAAATTGAAGGACAGATCCTCGCATCCTTATGAGGCAGGCATGCAGGCAATTTTCCTTCGGATCACATAAGAAGATATCGTGAGCCAATTTGCTATCAAAATAAGTTCATCGATTTGGTCCTATCAAGTAGGCGACTTACGACAAGAACAGTGGATTCGCAAGGAATACCTTCTTTGTGGCCTACCCTAAGACAAATTGCGATTTGGGTAGCCGAACCAAGAAACCCAGATTTCTTGTTGTTAAAGATCCCGTCATTTTACCACTCGATTAAACACAGCAGCTAATGAGGAAGGAGGAATTGTCAGCACATAATTTTGTCACATCCTTATTTAGTATCATATTGGTCAAGACAAGGTTGTCGATAAAGAACAAAGAGTACAGCTCAACAAATAGACCAGGATGGATTACTGCTGCACAACATAACTCCCCTGAAAAATACAAGAGTACACCACACCACATTGGTAGATATATACAAAAGCTTGATCGGCGTTCTGCAGAAGCGACGCTCTCAGGCAAAAGCCAAACTTCAATAGTATCACCGGTACTACACTAAAAACAACTAGAATTTTCTCACTGCCACTGAGCTGCCCTTGTGTCTACTTGAAGAAATGCCATTGCCCGACAGTGCTGACGGCTTAAATCCACCTGCCAACAAGTTAGAAGCTGAGGCGGCCCTAATTTTCCGCCTCTTAGACTCCAGGACCAGTCTGCCCTTATCAGATGCCGCAGGCCCAGAGGAAGAAAATATAGAAGCAGCATTTATCAATGCCCGTTTGTCTTTCCTGTTCCTCTCAAACTTGGACGAAAACTTCACTTTTGCTGCGGTAGAAGTGTCTTCCTCCGCTGCTGGAAGCAGTCGTATTGCGAGGCCCTTCTTCCTGGAAGCAGTCTCTTCTTCAGCAATCCGCTTCTTTTGACTCTGGATATGGTCAGCCATGTTAAAATTTGAAAAACAGAAGAACATTAAGAAAGAATAAATCACTTGGGATAACTCAAAACATACCCTAAGTTGTGCCCGTAAGGCCCTGTTCAGAGAGTAGTCATCTGCATGCCTAGTGTCTGATACACGTTGAAGGCGCACTAGTACCGGTTCAGCTTCTTTCTTCTTCTGCAAATCTTCCTCTTGGTGTTCAAGGCGGTAAAAAGGATCGGCGAGCTTGCCTTTTTCTGAAAAACAGAATATTTTGAGCCAGAAAAGGAAGTTAGCGTCTATGGGGTTAAATTGGACTTACATAAAGCAAAAGGCTACTTTTCCACTTTTCCCCAAACTATGAAATACCATTCAACTAAAAAAAGGGTGACCGAAAAACGTAACATACAAACTCCACGTGTTAGCATTTATATGTAGTAAAAATTTTAGATGTTCAAATTATAAAAATTAGTCCAAGTGCGTCCCCCACAAAATTTGAGAAAGGCAAAGAGTATGAAGTAAAAACTACTCCAGACAAACAGTGCCAACACAAAATCACAAGCAAGTAAACGATCACATAGAAGATACAATAGGAAAAGAGATGGAATGGCTCGCACCAATTATTTATAAAAAGAATCATTATAGAACGTAGGAGAAAATCGCCTACCTTCATCTGCAGGAAGTGCAAAAGTTTCTGCATCCTCAATGTCATACTCTTCAGTCTTTCGTTGAGCCCCACTCATAATCACATATTCACAATTCTTTGGATCTGTTTGAATCACAATTTGATGCTTGCAGCAGGCCGATTTCATCGTAAAGCTCCATATCTTTATATATAAAAAAAAATAAACAATCAAGACAATCATTATTACTGGGTCCCAAAAACTTAAATTAAAAAGCTTCTTGTTGACAGAGGACTTGTTTGACATACGTAATGAGAAAATATTCGATTTTTGAAGCATGGATTGTGCATGTCACGAGGACAATCAATGAATGAAACGATAATGAATTTTTTTTTTTTTTCCAGGGGCATTTTTTAATAAAATTTTATTAAAAAACTAGGATCTTATCAAAGTTCTTCCGTCATCGACCACATAGATCATTTTAATTATGATGCCATGTGTGTGAATGGGACACATCCTGCAGTCTACAGCAATCTGATCTCTAATTGCACTTATTCAACCAGAAAGCATTAAGTCTTCAAAAGAAGCATACCTTTGTAGAATAATAGTTCCCCACTTGCTTTTTCTCAGCATTGAACCGAACACCTTTTGCAATCATAGAATTGCATCCACCACACCAAATATTGAAGGGCATCTCGAACCTAAAAATATCGGATAAATATAACATATATTAGCAATTCGCAACTCTGTACCACATGTATTAGTGTTAGCTCGCCACAGAGAACATATTCTTACTGAAAAATGTTACAGATTTAATAACAAAAGGTCTCCTCCGAGTGCAAAGCTTTCATAACATCAGACAGGAGATTCCTCGCTAGGATGTAACCCTATGGCTATAGAGAGAGAGAGAGAGAGAGAGAGAGAGCTCAAATAAAATGTCATGAGATGCTGTAAATTCGAGAAAGGATGAGCAAGTTGTGATTCACTATTCCTAAATGATCCAAAACACTGTTCCTAATTCTCATCTCATTATTTAGAGGAAAAAACCAGCTAATGGATACGTTTACTGATACAAAGAGAAAAATCATTCCTGAATGCCAGCTACCTCAACACTAAAGCTAAAAAAAACATGTGAGCGTGAGTGACCTTGCACCACCTATGTACCTAGAAATGAAAGACCCACAAAAACACCGATTCACGCATGGGTATTAAAAAGGAACTGACGCTGGAAGAGGGATGTACACAAACTGAGAGGATTAGTTCATGAGGGTATTAAAAAGGAACTGACACTGGAAGAGGGATGTACACAAACTGAGAGGATTAGTTCATGACTGTATTAGCTTTAACAGGTGTGGACACAACATAAATAGCCAAGACACACATTAAGCTGCTTCTCTCAAAAACAGGACTCATAATGCACTCCTGTTAATAATAAACGTATTGATGAGACTATATGCTTCTAAGTAAAACCAAAAACTGATACCAAGTACCGCATAAGAGATTGCATTCACATGAACCCTGATGACAGAATTTTTTTCAGAAATAAAAAAAAAAAAAAAAAAAAAAAAAAAAAAAAAAAGAAAGAAATAAACAATAGAAACCGTAATTATACATAAATAGTTACCTTATGATCAAGATGCCCTGGTCCAATTTCCGTGCTCTTTCTCTCAAAGCATGTTGACCATGGAACTTGTTCAAAGAACCCTGAAAGCCGAGCAATGTAAGAACTCAAGATATAAAATGCTAAAATATAATAACACCAAAATTGAAAGCTTCAATTGTTACCTGGTCTGGGGTCCATTCTGGAGGGTAATAGAAATTGTCTGCTCTCGCAGCTGCTAGCGAAGACTGCAAAATTCAAAAGGAAGGGAAGTTTAGTCCGAAAGAAATCAGCAATTTACATAGTAACACCAAAACATCATTCCGCCTCCATATGTAATGGTCGATTGCAGCAACATATCACTTGTGGCCGCAGCAATATGTACAATACCTCTGCCGTGCTATCTAAAATAGACCAAAGGCAGCCCAACAGAGGAGACTCTGATAAAAGACAAGACAATTGGAGCGAATAGATCACGGCCCTGCTCTGCCGCATCACAGGCAGAGCAGATCATCACCAAGGATCTAAAATTACCACCTCAAATAGCTCCAAAATCCAATCTTGAATAAATAAATAAAAAACACGAACTTCACGAGTCCGCGATTCATCCTACGGACCCTCCTCCATGTACGCATCGAAACGAGACGGACGACCGCCTCATGACGGGGAGAATCGAGCAACAACCACGAAAAGAACTACACGCAATGCGTATGGACTAATCTACCAACACGAATCGCACCGAAACCCCAGACATCGAATCAGCAAAATCGGCCGAAACCCTAATCGCTCGCCCAAAGGGGAACAGAACAATCAGCTGCCCTAATCTCGAAACCAACCGTTGCTACCGTCGAATTGAAGAGAAAAACGAAGGTAACGCACCATCTCTGCTTCGACTTCGGATCAATTCCAGGCGCAGAAACTTCCTCCTCTCTCTTCAGGGACTGCTTTGGCACCTTCGGAAACGATCGATCTCTCGCAAGGAAGAAAGAACACGAAGGTATGACCGAAAAAAAAAGAGAGAAAGAACACAAAGGAGATTTCAATCTGACGTCGTGTAAAGGGGGCTGCGATACGACGCCGTCAGTCGGTTGCCGCCAACTCAGCCTCTTTTCTCTCCTCCCTCTCTCTCTCCCTCTAAGTCTCTATATTTTTCGGACCCCGCTACCAAAAACGGTGCCGTAAGAATTAAAGTTCCCGAGGTGTAATTCCGAGTCACAATTTTTTAAGAATAGGGGATTTTTGAAAAGGTCCAAGAAGGGACGAATCTAAAAGGGGAACTCTCACAAATCCCACCAAGTGAAATTTCTTGAATATAAAAAAAAATAAATATCAAAATTTAGGCAATCACAAGTACAAAAATATTAAACAAACTAAAAAGATATCATCAATGTCACTAGAAAGATTTGTTAAAATTCAAAAATAAAATATGCTTGAAATGTTGGCTTTGCAACTAATGACAAAATGGTCATGCATCAAATGGCTCCTCATTCTTTTTCATCAAATTAAATTGCTCTAAAAGGATTTTTCGATAACCTAAAATCAAGACTAGTGATATCAATTCTATAAACAATTGAATTAAAGACAATATCAAAATATGAATGATGAATTTCTAGATGAAAAGATTACCCGTGGATTCGAACCTCATAGATAAAGATGTGCAAGGACCTCAAGCATTACGAGATCAATCTCTAGATCACACGAGTCAAAGCTGAAGTTTTAAGGAAAAAAAGAGAGTAGATTTTTTATCGAATTCTATACAAATTTTACTTGATATAGCTCAAATGTTTGGTTGATTAAGAAAATTTATATGACCACATGACACTTGATCCTACATCATTTCATACGAATAAAAAAGTCAATTTATAATAAAGCAGTTTATTTTATAACAAAATAATATGAAGTTTCATCATGATTGAAACCCCTCAATTTGTCCTTGATTGAAAATTTGATTTTGAGAATAGCTACAATAACCCATATGATCCAAATTCCTAAATGAGTGAAAGTTAATGAAATTTCTTGTACCGTCGTCTTGGCATGTTGTCTTCTTCTAGCAAATTGCTATCAAAGTATAAAATGCTAGAGTTCATATTGAAAAATAAATATCTGAAAAAAAATATATCGTGTTATTTAATGAAAAAAATATTTGTAAATTTTAAGGATGACTCTTTCTACACAGTCATTTGTTATTATTTAATGGAAAAGCATTCGTAAGTTTTAAACTAATGACTCTTTCTTTTAAAAAATTCATGTGTTAATCGATTACAAACCCCTTAAATAATTGGAAGTTGGGAACAATTTTTTAATAGAAATAGTTTTTTTTTTTTGTTTATATTCCAGGAAACAATTTTTAAGTATAAGAACGCGTTTGGTAATCGCAAAAAAATTCTACTCAGGAATAGAAACTCGTTCGGTAAACTTATATAATTTTTTTGTTTCTTTAATATTTTTATTATATTTTTCCTTTTTTTTTCTTCATTCTTCATTTTGCCGTCGCCGTCCTCGGCCATGGCCGACGAGGCTTGGCCTCGCTGGGCCACTTGTTGGGTGAGGCCGAGCCTCGGCGGTGGCCGGGTGAGCTCGGCTTCGCCGGATCCGGGCGAGCTCAAGCTCGCCCAAATTTGGCGAGGTTGAGTCTCGCCGGGGGCCGGCGACGCTCCGGCAAGGTCGTCGGCTATGGCCAAGGCCAAGGCCGGCGACTGGCCAAAAGGAAGAAAAAAAAAAGGAGAAAAATGAGAAAAAAAAAAGAAGGTGTTTCTCGGAAGTGTTCTTGAGAATAAGAAATAAGTTTTTATTTCATTTCAAATCTTTCGAGAACAAAAGTGTAAACAAACATGTTTTCGTTCTTTTTTTTATGCCCGAGAACAAAAAAACAAAAATTTGTGTTCCGGGGAACAGAAACACAAATAAACAATCAGGCCCAAAGTTTTCACACTCTTATATTTTTGAGACATTAAATTTATTTTATTGTGAAATAATATATACAAAATCTTTTCTTTGGTCAAAGAAAATATCCACCATTTTAAAAGTTACAATTGAATCCTTTGTACGTTGCTTATTATATTGTCATTTTAAAAGGATAAAAAAAAATAGATCTCGTCTTGTCCAAATATTATCATTTGTTTCTTTGTATTAAATAGCAGAAACTCTCATTTCTTGCCTTTTTAAACTTGTGGAAATCCCACCAAGTCAGAGACAAAAATAAATGAAACCGCGCAAGCCGGTATCCCAATTTCCTACTTTAAACCCGGTGGCTGGCAATTGACCGTCCATTTTGTGAAATAACAGAACCGTTCTTTACTCATATCCCAAACTTAAATTATCATTTGAACTCCAAGAATTAAGGAAAAGGTTCATGCAAATCCACATGTTGATATTTAAATATTTCGAGAGCATTAAAAAAAAAATAAAGTTGCGTGATTTATAACATTGAGCAATAGAAATGCATGGTGTGTTTGTTTTGCAAAAATTTCTTAATGAAGAAAAATATTTTCCGTCAAAATTATTTTTTGAGGAAAATGAACAGTTTTCAATTGTTTGGTGGTGCATGGAAAAAACTTTTGATGTTTAGATCTTTTGGTGTGCTTATTTCGAGAAACAAAAAACTTTATAAAAAAGGAAAATACATTACGAAAAATCATTTTTGAGGAAACCCATTTTCCCTTTTTATATTGGGAAATTCATTTTTTTTAACTTTAAGCATGTATATTTACTTTTTACTGTAATGATTGTTGGTCAATCGATTGTTTTCAGTGGACCAAACACATAAAAGTCCTAGAAAACTAATTCACAAAAAATTCATTTGCCCTAACAAAAACGCTGGTGATCAAAAGGAGGAAAAGGGGGAGCGTATTCAATGTCTATTCAGTGTACTCATAGTGGCCGAAGAATTTAGTGCAAAGCCTTATTATTCCTCAGCATGAAACGAGGTACAAGGTGGTTCATTTTGTTACATCATGTACAGTCCTTAACATCATTCCCGTTTGATTTCAAGATTGCTCATATCTAGCTTTGATCTCTCTCTCTCTCTCTCTCTCTCTCCCTCTCCGTCTCTCGTATTGTGCTCATGGAGTTTTCTCGCTTTACTCAGTACTACTGTTCATACATTGCTTTGTCCACGGATAACATGGAATGCGTATTCCCCACCACTTTGGGAATTGGACTATATTGATGGCCACTTTCTGCACCGACACAGCGTTACACGTAGAAAGATTTCTTTGAGTTTGATGCACGAGAAATCATTCTCCTGGCCTTTTCGTTTGGAAACCGAACAGGATGAGATATAGAACGCGAAATTCGGGATGGGGTAAAACTTCATTGTAATGCCATGTATGGATTTCACGGAAGAAGGAAAAGTTATTAAATTGCATTAAGTACAAGTGAACTTAGCGTTTTCAAGACGCCAATTACCGTTGTATTCGGACAGCCACCACAAGATGGATCACAACCCTCAGGTGACCATGACCATCTTATGGTGTGAGTGCTATGGTCGGATGTCTCCTGTACCCATATGGTCTAAAATGTGGGATTTTGTGATGCTGTGGTGGAGTGTGAGAGATACAAAAGTATTGATACAACTAGATTGCTTAAATAGTGTCGGGATGTTTGAGTTAGGGATCTTAATATGTAAAAGAAATATTCATAGGGAACTCGTAAGGTGGGGATGGCCCCCTTCATCAAATTAGTCGGGAGCTGATACAATTTCCTATCGATAGCTACGATAAGCCAAAAACAATTGTGTTTTCAAATAATATGCACATCTTGCTAAAGTACTAAATGTTCAAGCCAATGTGAGCATGGCATGGTTGGTCATGATCAATTGCCATGCTCACATGCCTCGTTGTTTGGGAACGATCTAACAAGGGAAGACCGACCCGATGTCCCAACTCATCTAAAGCCATAGTGTTTGTCCTTGGCCATGAAAGTTTCGGCCCTTGACATGGGGTTCATCCACTCTCTCGTGCGTACCAATATTTAGCATAGTTTATAATCATGCAAAATTCCATCTCGATTTCCAAAAATCAATTCTTTTATTTTGACAAAGACGGACATACTTTTAGCTCTGCTTAGTTTAAGAAAGATTCAGCATCAGCCAGCAGCTTAGCTCTGCTTAGTTTAAGAAAGATTCAGCATCAGCCAGCAGCTGCTACTAAGTAAGATTTCTCCACTCATAGAGAAGGCCATCAGCACATTTGCATATTTCTCATCATATAGTTGACTGCATATCTGTGGCATCTTCACTATGGTTGGGGGGATAAAATGAAGGTCTCCCTACCTGAAAGATCTCTGATATAATATAAGATGAGAGATCCTCAAAAAGATGGCATAATTAGCATAATCCAAGACAAATTAATAAAAATGATAGGAGGTTTGACAATCGATGATGATTACTATTAAGTTCTTGTTGCTTAAGTTTAAAGAAACTCTCATTGGAAAGTGGGTCTACCTTCCCCTCCCGCTCCCTCTCCCTCTCTCTCTCTCTCTCTTCTCTCTCTCTCTCCATAAATATGAGCACATCAAAAGGTTCTCATAACTTATTACCCCAAACTCTCCCCTAAACAAGCAAAAAGACCACAACACATATCAATTCCATTAACCTTCCTCCCATCACCTTCCATCAAATTACTCCCTCCCTCCCTCCCTCTCTCTCTCTCTCTTTCTCTCTCTCTCTTCTCAATAGCTGTCCCTGGCCTTTCCCTCCTCCATGCTTCCTCTCGCCACCCATTTCATCCTCCTCCTCCTGCACCCTCCACCACCATGACCCCAAAGCTCCCTCATGCCCTATTCACCATGCTCTGGCTATCCCTCCTCCTGCTGTTGCTTCTCGAGTTCTACAAGTCCAGATCGCATCTCAGCAACATACAGCACATCGTCGGCATCGGCACCAGGACCGAATCATCGCCCTCATCCCCATCCTCATCCTCGACCTCTCACCACCGCGGTTCCATCAACCGGAAGGTCCTGGCCAGCAAGTTCGACTTCGCCCCGTTCCGGAAACGCCGCGGGAAGAGCCACCAGCCGGAGCCACCTGACGATGGTCGCAAGATCGACCCCCGCTACGGCGTGGAGAAGAGGCTGGTCCCGACCGGGCCGAACCCGCTGCACCACTGATTGATGCATATTCAATACCCAGTGGCAAGTTTTGCATCGCTGCAACCTGCATGGAAATTACATATTTCTGAAACCATCCATGATGATCTGCACTGCACACCTGGGGTTCCAGAGAAACACGATCTTTCGTCAGCTCCACCCTGTACATGCATTGAGTTGTCACTATTGTGTTATGATAAAGAAGAACGGCATAATCTTGGGTTTTAGTTCAACTACAATATACATAATTTTTTTTCTTCTTTATTTGTGATGATGAGCTTTGGTGTTCGATCGGAATGACATGTGTTTGATTATTTTACTGTTAAGAATTCGTCATCAAAGCTCTGCTGTGGTGAGGGACATGAGTAGCTGGGACGGCACGGCAGGGCTTTGGGAAGGAGAATATCTTGCTGCGCCATAATGACGGATGCTAATGAGGGTAGTTAGGGCTGAAAGCTTCGCTAACTTTGATGATTATAGATGATTATGCAAATCCTGTCTCTTAGGCTCCAAAAAATAAAAATAAAAAAAGAAAGGGGAAGTTTTCTTCGCACGTGATTGGCTTACACACGCATCTATATATTTTTATATATTCCTCTTTAGTTATTATAATTAGTTGGGCTTCATTTATTTAATTTTTTCCCATGGTTTTTTCTATTAGTTTGACGGATCAATTCATTTGCATTTTCTTCTGATCACTTCCAATCTTAAATATGGGTTGGCTGAAATACTCACTAATGATTAGTTGAGCAAAGTAGAGTTACTAGAGCAACGGGTAGTGTCGATAGCGCACGAAATGTATATAGAAGATTCAAATTATTGAATGTGAATTTGCATGAAATATAAATAGAAGATTCAAATTATTGAATGTGAATTTGCAGAAGAATCAGTATATTAGAAATTGCGAATTCTCCACTTATAGTTATTTTAAGTAGGTGCTCAAGTGTCTCTTTTTATTCGAAATTGTTAATAAATTACTTTTTAAGTCAGAACGAGAAACTCATTCATCAAAATTCGGCAACCGGATAAACTATCATGTTAATTATTAATTAATTGTGACTTTGGCCTAGGTTGGCTAGACATTCAGCTTAATTACTTAGAAGCTCAATCTATATAACTAAGATCATTTTAGTAAAAACCTCTCAATTTGTATCATACCCTGAATCAGAAATTGAATAAGTGATACGTATTTGAGTTGTTCCTCTCGTTTATACTTTACAACCTATCTCAAATGGAAATATAGATTATTTTTTTTTTTTTGGCCAGAAATGTAAATACAGATTGAAAAGGGGAGGGAAATAGCAAAACCTAATTTAAATTTGATTAATTGAGCATCTTGCTATGTTTTTCTTAATTCTAGCCCCTGAATCATATCTATCATTTCTGGGCCCCTGTGTCTCCCTAGTTGTAGATCTTGAACCTGCTTCATTCATATATTTAGAGTCATCATCACTACCTTTATTTTTGCACTATGCATCTTGAATCATGACTACATAGAAATTGTATATTTAGGGTCATCATCACTACCTTTATTTTTTTTTTATTTCTTATAAATAAATAAATAAACTGTTTAAATTACTGAATATAAAATCTGACCTGCTTCAAGAAATATTCTCTTATCTACCAAGCTAAAATATGCTAGAAAGGTGAAACACGAGGACCATGGTCCTCCACCTCTTTCAATTGTAAATGTCATCAGTTTGATCGAACTTTGTGAATCCGAGATCAACAATCATAAAGTCTTCTACGGGACCTTTGCGATTTCATATCTTTATGCACGAATCTTGGGGCTTACATCAGTTCAAAATTTCAAGTCCCCAGCATATAATCTCGTGCCGATACCGTGGTCGGTGGACATCGGGCGCCGATGAATCATGAGAAATGGAATAAGCTTCCACGGCACCTTTCTTTCTCCATCACATAGAATCTGAAGAAATCCAGAGTAATTGCCTCCAAGATCCGCCTGGGAAATTGATGCCCCGTGATGGCGAAACCATCTAGAAGAAAGGGACGTGGCACAGGAATGATCGGAAGTCGCAATTGCCAATTCGCTAGGTAGGGTTTGCCGACTCTTTGCGGGCGGTTTGGTGGACGCAGTGGTCGGTGACTTCCTGATACGTGCGGGTATAATCGAAAGTCGAGATGATGAAATCCATTACTTGACTTTGCATCGTGCTTTCTGTATTATGTGGACTCGCATAGCTTCCAATACACTTTATATAACTCTATTTGTTCAGGGTGGTCGTGTGCCATTAACATTATGTTCGATTCTCATCAACAAATGCTGTCGTCCGTGAGTCGGTGTTCGACTATCCCTCAACGCATTCTAGCGGTTCAAGCTTTTGGGGTAAACAGCCGGGCGACTTACTTTGAGTTGATATCGGAATTAGAGTTCCTGAGTTTGATTCCTCAAACCCCGATTTTCCCCATTCGTAGATCTCCCTTTTTTGACAACGCTCATAAGGTTTGCGGAAAAATTGTTCGAAAATTCCTAAACCTAATATATGGTAGCAAATTCAGTTCTAAACATCTCAATTATACTAATTTAGTCCTAAACTTGTTAAAAATTTGATAATTCAATTATAAACTTTTGAAGATTTATTAATTCAGTTCTAAACTTTTTAATAGATTAGTAATGTAATATTTTCACTTAATTTTGGCTGAAAATTGCTAACACGGCAATCCAATCAACACTAGCCATTTTACATAACAAGGTGTAAAATGGTCACCATTGACGTGCACAATTTTTTCGATTTTTATTATTTTTCTTTTTCCTTTTCTTTCTTTTCTTTTTTGGTTCAAGGGACTAGGCCCCTGGGCGAGGGCCCTAAAGCCCTCATTGGCTCTTTGAACCAAAAATAAAATAAAATAAATACTAAATGTAAAATTCAATTTTTTTTATAAAAATTTTAAAAATTATCTATGTCGGCGACGGCCGCTCATATAGAATGAGCAGTACTGATTGGACAATCATGTCGGCGATATTCAACCAAAATTAGCTCGAAAGACTACATTAATAACTCGCTAAAAGGTTTGTGACTAAATTAGTAAATTCTCATATGGTTTAGGACTAAATCAGTACAATTAAAAGTGTTAAAACTAAATTGGTAAATTATCAAAATATTTAATACTAACTTAGTACAATTGAAAAGTTTAGGATTGAATTAGCCGATATTCAATAGATTTGGGACTTCTTAAACAATTTTTCCTAAAGTTTGCATATCTAAGGCCTTTTCCATTGCGTCGGCTTTCATGTGAGAGAGAGTGATGGGGATAAAATGGATTTTGAACCGCAATCTAACAGCTTGCATTTTTTGAGTGAACCATCGTGCACATACCTTTCAAGTAACTGATCGAACATTCACATTGTTCGCATGACATGCTTGTCCATCCTACATGATGCTTAAATTATGGATCTGTTCACATTGATCTAATTGAATTGTTACATCGCACGTCATTATCGTGTGGTTTAAATCACATCATGATATTCCTTGTCCCTTTCAAGTTCCGACATTTTATGGTGCAAAACAAGCGGCACTCGCGGTTGGTGTTCCATCGGTTCATGGTTTTGTTGCTCATGAATTGAAACAGGAAGATGTGATTTAGTTGAGGCTGATGCAGACATCATGGTAGGAACCTCTGGCTAGTTAGCTTAGAATCTTGTTTTCTTCTCATTTCCTTAATCGGAGGTAACCCCTCTAATTATTTCTTTCTGATTAGTGCATATATTACATATTTGAACATATTTTAATTTATAATTCCAAAGTGCCAAAGATCACAAAATCAAAACTAAATTGGACAGCCCCAAAAAATCATCCACTCTTTAGAAACTCCTTTCTACAATTGAAAGATAATGATATGAATGGTTCTTGAACTTTAATTCAACGTGCATTGCAATCTCTGAACTTCAAATTTGTTCAATGTGGTCTCTGAACTTTAACCCAATATGCAATGTTGTTTTTGAACTTTTAATTTGTTTAATATGATCTATGATTTTTTTGTAAATGTTCAATTTAGTCCTTAGACTGTAAGAAAACATTCAATGTTGTCCTTGAACTTGAATTAATTGAATGACAACATCAAGTATTTTCATATAGTCCATAAACTAAATTGAACACGTACCAAAAGTTTAGGGATCACATTAAATAATTTAAGAGTTCATGACCAATATTGCACATTGAACTAAAATTGAGGGATAACTTTGAACAAATTTAAAGTTTAGATATCATTTGCGTTGGAAGAAGAACATCCAAAGTACCATGACTTGGCACGGAGGGATACATGATTAAGAAAACTTCCTAAATATACACATAAGTGCCACTTTTAAAATATAAATAAATAAAAAATTGGACACTTAAATGTCAACTCTGACAAGGTTTGTCGAAATTGTCAAAAATCTGACATGACATTATTTTATTAATAAAATCGATTTGCGTGATTCATCAAAATGTCCATTCAGCAATCCTTGCCTAAAACAAAGTCATCCTCCATGTTCCCCCCACCGCTGTTGCCCCATCACTAGAAAGACACATTTGTTCGGCAGAAGAACACTGTCGCCAATTGCCGAAGGGGTTGGTGACCATTTTCGACCCTAAGTGAGGGTGGCCGGCCTCGCCCAACCCTAAGCGAAGGTCGACGACCCTCACAAGGCTCAAGCAAGGGCACCTAGATTTGGGCGACACGAGCCCTCACTAAGGTTAGCAACCCTCGCCTAAGGTTGGTGAGGCTTGCCCAAATTTGAGCGAAAGGGCAAAGACAAGGCCTTGCCCTAGCTAGGTGATTGGGTGTTGCTTAGATTTGGGCGCCCGAGCATGAGCCCAGCGAGGGTTCGCCTTCACCTAGGGTCGACGAGGCCTCGCCTTGGCTGGGCGAGACCGACCACCCTCAACCATGCTTGGTGACAATTGTTGGCCCCTCCAGCAATGGGTGGCGACGAAAGTGTCCACCGACAAGTTTGTCATTTTTTTTTTTTTTTTTTACAATTTTCTTTTTATGTAAATTTTGGCTTTTCTTTTTAGTTTTTTAATTTGATTTAAAAAATTGAATAAAATGCCTAGTGGAAAATAGAAGTTGATAAAAAAATGCCACGTGGAAAAAAATTGAATAAAAATCAATAAAAGTTATACATCATTTAAAATTCTCATTGAAAAAAATCATGTTAGTTGTTTGGCCGGAAATTCTAGCCATTAACACTTAAATGTTCCTATTTTTTTCTTCAGTTTTGGCACTTAAGTGTAAGGGGTGTATCTTTTGAAAGTTTTAGCACTTATTTATCCCCTTTCATCCTAAGTACTTGGGTGTTCTTCATCCAATTTGTGTTATTTACCCTACAATTGATTACGTGAAATTACAATATTGGCCTAAAGAAGCAAGCATGAATGTCTTTTATTTATTTATTTTGATAAGTTCACCAAAAGTTTTAAAACCTATCATAAAAATGTAATTGAATCATAAAGTACAATCAAGTCCTAAAACTTATCAAATAGGTGTAATCAAGTCTGAAAGTTTTAGCACTTATTTATCCCCTCATCCTAAGTACTTGGGTGTTCTTCATCCAATTTGTGTTATTTACCCTACAATTGATTACGTGAAATTACAATATTGGCCTAAAGAAGCAAGCATGAATGTTAATTTTTTTTTTTTTTGATAAGTTCACCAAAGTTTTAAAGTACAATCAAGTCCTAAAACTTATCAAATAGGTGTAATCAAGTCTTAAAGTTGGCACCGTTAATTTATTTAATGGAAAAGGCTGGCATGGCAATTTTAAATTAATTTATCGCTTCTAGTTGACATTTTTTATCATTTTCTTTTTAATATCTTATTAAAAACTAAAAAAAAGCTACAATTTTATTAAAAACAAAATTGTGAGGGGGGGTTGGGGGCAAGGCAGGCCACATCGGTAGGCATCGCCGTTGGTGTCACCCATCTTCGAAGGGGCTAGTGACCTCCGCCAACCTTGGGCGAGAGTGGCCAACCCTTGCCTGCTCCAAGTGACATTCGGTGTTGCCTAGATCTGAATGCATGCACCCGAACCGACGAGGGTTGCTTGCCCTTGCTTGAGGCTAGCAAGGCCTTGCCCGGAGTTGGCGAGGGTCGGCCACCCTCGCCTAGGCGGCCCCTTTGGTGATGGGTTGCAATGGCGGTGGTGCATATTGGCCTGCCTTGCCCTTCTCTCTCTCTCTCTCTCTCTCTTCATTTTTTTTTAAATAAAATGTTAATTTTTTGTAGTTTTTAAATCTGGTTTAAATAAGATTTAAAAAAGAAAACAATAAAAAATGCCAACTAAGAGAAAGAAATTAATTTTAAAATGCCACATTAGCATTTTTTGTTAAATAAATTGACTGTGTTACCTTTAGGACATGGATTGTACTTATTTGATAAATTTTATGACTTGATTATACTTTTTACAAATTTATGATTTAATTATATTTTTGTGATAAATTTTTGAAGGAGTTATCTCATTATGTTTTTTTGACTATGGGCATGTTTGGTAAAAACAATATATGTTCCCTTGTTCTTCATTCTTTTGTTCTAAGGAACGAAAAAAGAATAGAAATGTGTTTGGTAAAATTTTTGTTCTTGAAAATAGATTTGGAATAGTAACAAAAGTAAAAAAATTAACTTCTTATTCCTTGAAACAATTTTCTTTTTCTCTTCTTTTCTCTTCTCTTTTCTTCTTTTTCTCTTCTTCCCTTTCCTTTCCTTCTTCTTCCTTTTGGCCGGTTACCTCGTTGGAGCGTCGCCAGCCCCCGACGACACCGAGCCATGGCGAGGCTCATCGGCCCGAGCCTCGCCAGCCTCGCCTTGGCTAGGCGAGCTCGAGCTTACCCAAATTTGGCAAGCCAAGGCCGAGCTTGGTTGATCGGCGCGAGGCTCGGCCTCGCCAAGCTAAGGCGAGGTCAACCTCATGTCGCTTGGGTGAGGTCGAGTCGCGTGGTGGCTAAGCGGACTCGTCGACCCTCGCCCTAGCTTGGCGAGCTTGCCAAACCTTGCCTAGCCAGTTGTTGGCTGCCGCCATGGCCGGCGATGGGCCACAAAGGAGGAAGATGGAGAGAATAGACAAAACATAAAAAAGAAAATATAATAAAAATATTAAATTTTTAAAAATTATAAAATTATAAAATTTTTACCAAATGTATTTTTTTTTAGAAATAGAAATTTTGTGCAGTTATTAAACACATTGAAATTATTCCAGAGAAATAAAAAATATCATTCCTGATTAAAAATTATTCCCAAAACAGAATCTTTATCAAATATGCTCCCTTAAATAACTTTGCGCCACGACAAAACAAGATTGCTCTCCAATCCTCTATGCTGATCCCCCGGTCACCGTCTAAACGGAAAAGGTCGAGACTTTTCGGCAAAAGCAGAGCTCAACAATGGCGCTGTCTTTCTCGTCCTCCTCCCTCCTGACTGCAGATCCCGCCTGCCCTTTTACTTTCTCGACGCCGAACGCCACACGCAGAGCTCGTGGCAGTAGACGAGGTCGAGGTTTGGTCAGGGCCCTGTCCTCTTCCGATGACAAGGACAAGGCGCGATCTACTAAACTGGTCACCTTTCTGGGCAAAGGTGGGTCTGGAAAGACCACGTCGGCTGTTTTCGCTGCTCAGGTAAACATGGGTACTCTTCTTTTCCGGTCTTTGTTCGGTTCTTGATCCCAGTATAGTCTTTGGTTTTGTTTTGAATGTAATTGGTGACTTTGAGTTTGGATGCACTTGGTCTGTTTGTTTATTTGTTTTCGGGCTTCTTGATCTGAGGTTGTGCTCTTGAAAGAGATAAGTGCCCCAATGCAAGGTCGTGATTGTCCTGATTGTTCCCTTATCTCCAGATTTCGATAGCAAAATTGAATTGGACCAAATGAAGGATTTCATTTTTGCGTACTTGCTGGAAGAATCAGTTCTTGTTAATTCAGGTGGATGGATTTTCTTATCTTTTGGGCTCTTGCTGAGCTCTGGTCAGTCATATGATGATGTCAAAGTGTGAAAATGTCTGTTGCTTGATCGCTATTAGTATACCGTTCTCCTTCCTCCACCCACCTTGTGACGGGGGAGGGGGTTTTATTTTGCGAAGCTTGGTTAGCTGTGGTCTTCATCATTATACTCATGCCTTGATATTGAAGCTCATGATCAGCACTATGCGATGGCGGGGCTTAAGACATGCTTGGTGATGCATTCATCAGACACTACTGCCGAGTATCTCTTGAATTGTAAGATTGGAACTTCTCCTATTAAATGCAAGGACAACCTCTCGGCTGTTCGATTGGAGACCACGAAAGTATGTCTTTTGGCCTCTTTATGCTTTTATGTTGATAGCAGCTTATTTGTGTATCTATCTGGGACTGAAATATCTTTGATGAGTCGACAGATGCTTCTTGAACCTCTCAAGCAGCTTCAGGAAGCAGATTCCCGCCTTAATATGACAAATGGAGTTCTTGAAGGGGTAGGTACGTGATCCATCTTCTGGTTGCATCACAGAAAAGAAAAAGTTTGGATCTCTCTTTTTGAACATATTTTTATGCCATCTTCTCCTAAATGTAGTAGGTGGTGGGAGAAGAGCTTGGGGTGCTTCCTGGGATGGACTCCATTTTTTCAGTATTTGAACTCGAAAGATATGTCAGGTTCTTGTGGAATGAATCTCAAGGAAAACGAAGAGAAACATTTGACATGATAGTCTATGATGGATCAGCACAGAGGAAACCCTAAGGATGATTGGCTCACCCAGTAAAGTGAGGTCAGAAGAACTTTGCTCTCTGTCTCTGTCTGTCTCTGTCTCTGTCTCTCTCTCTTTCTAAATGCAGTTATTTGGCTACATAGGTTGTACTTAAAATACTTGCGAAGCATAGCCGAGAAGACTGATCTGGGAAGATTGGCGGGTCCTTCAGTCTTAAGTCTGATAGATGAAGCCATGAGTTTAACTGGGAGCAAATCCACTCTTAATGGTAACACAAGTGCAAGAATATGGGATGCACTGGACAAAATGTTAGAGGTACTGAATAACTAATATATTCTCTTGTGCTCGGTATGCACCATGGTTTTTTTTTTTACAATCATGAAGATATTGATTACAAGTAATGCAGAGAGGAACTTCTGCCTTCTCTGACCCGCGTAAATTTAGATGCTTTCTTGTGGTGGACCCCAAAGTCCAGCCTCTGTGGACTCTGCATTGCGTTATTGGGGTAGCACAATCCAAGCCGGTGCTTTGTATCTGGTGCTTTTGGTGTTGCTTCTCCCAATGAAGCTGGAGAGTGGACGGAAAGAATTCAAGAGACCTTTGCGCCAATGCCATCTGCTTTCATTCCGCACCTTTCATTTGCTTCCCCAGCAGATTGGGATGCAATAATGTCGAACTCTTCAAGTAATAAAGCACGAGAGCTTCTTTCATTGCCTGCAAGCAGCATTTCGATGCCATCAGTCAAGTTTGATCCAGTGAAGAAGTTGGTGACTCTACTTTTGCCTGGGTTCGATAAATCTGAGATCAAGCTTTACCAAGTAAGCTCAGCTTCTGTGTATCTCTTCTTACGATTATTTCATTTGCCTAGACATAGGTTTTGCTAAGATCTACAGTGTTGGTAGAGTTTTTTTAGTGGCAATTCTACTTGAGTACTGTTGAAGGAGACTTCTAGAAGTCAAGATGCTTATGCTATGGGAATTCTCTACCTTTGGGTGGGAGGAAGTGAAATATGTGTTTAAAGATGCTTCTTAGTTGAGGTGGCATTTAAGAATAATCAAGGTGGAGAACTAAGATTGCATCACGGTAATAGAAAGATCCTAAGTATAGAAGCATGCATAAGCGGCGGAGAGATTCTTGGCTTTGACCCGTAAGTGAAATTCCGTTGACAGTCAATGATGTTAGGTCACGAGCATAAACTTCTGTCCCTCACCAGTAAGCTAATATGCAATGTCAACAACTTGAAAAATGCAGTATAGGGGAGGATCGGAGTTGCTGGTGGAGGCCGGGGATCAAAGACGCGTCATTCGTCTGCCTCCAAATATTCAAGGAAAGGTAGGAGGTGCCAAATTTGTGGATCGAAGCCTCCTCGTCACTGTGCGATAGGGATGCAATCTACTTTTCTCTTCTTTCGGTGTCTTCTTGAGGAGTTTAAAACTGACCATTCTTTCATTAGACTTTAACAGCACTAGTGACGATCGTTCTTGGAAAATTCGTTTGATGATTGAAATTTTTGACGGCACATGCTGTAAGGTCTTTATGTTCCATTCGTTAAACCGGACTTTCATCTGGACTGCCAAACAGGAGACTGAGTTTCTTCTCTATCTCGGCATTCGTTTTATTGTGTCATTGTTCATCAAGGTGTATAGAAAGTACTCATTAGCGCTGCATGAGCAGCATGTCACGTATGCTTTATTTACATTAGACGGTAGATGGAAAACTGATATTACTGAAATCATCACATAGACACGCATTCAGAGGCTGATAAGACCCTCTGAATAAACTTTTCTAAATGATATAATGGAACTAGGTCCTCAAAAAACATTCCAAATCTTGGGTGTGCCCCTCTGTCCGAATCGTCAAAATGGCAACTTAAGAAGATGTGAAAGTGGAAGTCCTTATTTACACTGCAAAATTTTGGACCCAATAAGGTCTCCAAAAATATGCCGCACAACTAAGTCGAAAGCACCGCATTTTCTTCATAAAATGGAATCAATTGAATCTTCAGCTTTGCTTGAGAAGGGCTGAAAGAACTGCTAACTAAAAAGTAAAGTCGGTTTGAACCTTAAGAAAAAGGTGTAAAACCAGGTAACTGGCTTTCTATGCTCCTTAATGATATGGCTTCCAGGCCTAGTTCCTGGAAGCAAGTTAGTGAAAACAAGATCTCTAGCTTTTCATCCACGGCGTTTTACAACGACATCCTTTATCCTCTTGCAACTGATTAATGAACCGTATACAAGTGTAAATAACCGAGATCATGAAAGAAGCGCTTAGACATAAGAAAATTGTACACCAAGCTGAAGCATACAAAAAGAAAAATGATTAAAGAATCTTGAATCTTGGCGTCGATGATACTGTTCAAAGGATTTCTTTTCAGACATTAGGCACACGGAGAGGGACATACAGCGTCGGGTGGGGATTTGTGGGGAGAGAGAGAGAGAGAGAACAAAATCAACCTTCTTTGTCCTGCCAGACAAAGAAAAATTATATCCTATAGCCGCATCTAGCGCTAGACCGAATGTGTAATACATGAAAGGTCAACCGGAAGTTTGCAATTGTAGCTGTAAAGCTAGAAGCATTTCAAGTAGCCACCCCCTGTACACTACTTTATCATGATTGGCCATCCCATCTCCACCTTCTCCCAAGCTCCTCTAGCACCTTAGCACGGGCTTGGCTTTTCCTTGCTTCATCTTCTACCCAAGACCTGTGCAAACCACTTTCATCATGCAAAGGACTACCGAACATGAACAACATATAGCAATGTACAAGACAATTCAGTTCTCCCATCACCATCGATGCCGTCATCAGGATAATATTCCCAGACACTGACAATAATTACAAAGAGAGAAAATAAGCATAATATCAGCATGAACCAATTGATGCCCGCATTAGGTATAGAAAAGTCAACATAGACGTGGATGCTTGTACTGATGTTGGTTTCAAGAATGTTTTATGGCTTGTTCTTGCACCTAGACATGAGACATCACTGTTGAATAGATGTCCAAGATGCGGACACTGATGGGACATTTAAAGCACAACTAAATAAAAAATTCCATGGCCAGGCTGCTGCAGATGGAGATAGGATAGTGAATGAGCGCATGCTTAAAGGAAAAACTGTCATGGTATTGGAAATTATTTCCACCATGAACGGTTTCAATGCAATTTAAACATCAAAGGTCAACATGGCATGCCCAATCTTGGGATGAAATGCTCCATAACTAAGAAACCTTACTCACACGCAAGCCAGAACCTTATGAGACTGGCATGTGAGCTTTTTAATAGAAGCTGGAGTAACAGTGTTGAGTATGCATGCTTTCAAATTATCCATAGAGGTGCATTACCTAAGAATCCGCAAAGCTTCTATCTCAGCTCCCAGAATAGATTTCATATCCAGCATCCTTTCATGCTTGGTCTCTAAATCACTGATAGTATCCTGCACCTCAAATTGTTCATGAACATAGATAGCTCTCTCTGACGCAAGCCTGTTTGACATCTCATCAACTTCTTCTCTAAGGTTGCAAATCAGTTGCTTCTGACAATTCAAAGCTGCTTTCTCCTTCGTATGCTCTTGGAAGCTCTTCTCCTGAATTATCTTCTCTTGCTCTAAATCATCAATTGCCACAAGATAAACCTTTTCAACTTCCACACCACAGGTTTCTTCTTCTTTCAGCCTCTCATCCCAAAACCTCTGTATGTCACCCTTTTCAATTAACTCTAACCTAATTTCTTCCATCACAACCTCCCTCGAAAAATTCTCTGCCTCCAGTCTTGCTAGTTCCATCTGAATTGCTGACATCATCCGGCCACTGGATAGTGCAACAGCAGCTTGTGCTTTTGTGGAAGGTTTATTAGGTTGAAATCGCTTGCTCTGTCCTGTAGAATGTGGAATTTTAACACTGAATGATCAGATCCACATAAGATACTCTCAAAAACTGCTTGCACTTAAGACATGAACTGTACTAACTAAAATATACAACCGTTCAATAGGTTTAGGATAAAATATTGCACAAAGCTCCAATAAATTAACACAAGGAAAAATAAGGAGCCAGTATTATTTCTGTTACAAATGTCTGCAGCATGACCTTGAAGATATGATTTCAACGGGATCTGTTCAGAAACTAAAACACAGAACTAGACTCACAAATTTGCTAGCCATACTAGGGAACATGTGTCAGTATAGGCAGTGAAAGACTCGGGATAAGGGTTAAGAAACAGACCAAAAACTTTTCTCATTATGCTCCTGTCACCAGCCAACAAGTCCATGAAAAACTCTGCCGATATATTTGGACTGATCTCCCTCATATCCATGAAGCCAACTTTTTTCTTTGATATCTGGACTGTAAACAAGTTACACTTTAAGTGCTTTAAAACACCAATGAAGCATCCACATCATGGAAACATATGTAAACCAGAAATGACGTAATCTGCAAACAGTGTATGATGTACAGTACCTCTTCTTCTAGTCCTGGAACAAAATCGTATTCTAATTGCACTCTCCAATTTATCAGATCTTGTCGTGAGATGAAACTACCCAAAAGATTAATGCCTTAGAGTTGGAAGGGAATATTGAAAAAAGAAAAAAACCAAATAATGGACTTGATATACCTCTCAGGATAGAATAACATGCTGTGCCTATCTGTGAAGAAAGAACTGGAGTTTTCCCCTGAGAGCTTGCTAGAAATGATACCAGCCTCCGCTAGCGCTTAAATAAATATTCAAACAAAGACTCAGATTTTTTGTATGTTAAGTAGATAGCCAACCGAAAAAATATAAACAGTTCAAACTCACCTTGGATGGCGCCAAAGTCCGGGTCTTCAACACTCACGTCATCAAAGGCAGCAACTTTAGACCCAGAAAGTGACAAGGATGGAACAATTCTACGTTTTGGGTTCCTATAGTCAATTGATGGTTTAGCAGGCTAGATAATTGAATATTCTAAATAAAGTACAAGTAGTCAAGAATATCCAAAGGAACTAGCTTCAATCAATACCTTTCCAATGAAGAACTTAATTGAACTAGCCATCTAGCGTATTCCCTTCTAGTGCATAATTCATTGGCCCTGATGTCTTCCTCCATGATCTGCACGCCTTAATGGCATTCATGATCATGCTCAGAATAAAATGAACCTTCATAGGTAACAATAGACACCCTCAATGCATTTAACAACCAAAAAAGGGCACCCTCGATGCCTAACATTACAGGCAAGTAAAAGAATTGGAAGGTACTCATGACCATGGCCAGCAAAAATAAGAAACTCAAAAGGAAAGAGAAAGTCCCCTGAAAGCTCTAGTTCTGTCAGTTATGAATTCCAACACTTTCTTAACAATTTTCCATTCCTCACAAGACAAACAATATTCTAGCTCAAGAACCAAAAATCGACCAAGCTTGCCTCATCAAACTTAGACGGGAATGTCACGTCAAGAAACCAAGACAGAAACAGCAAAATACTGACAATACTTAACATGGAAATAGGGTCGAGAGTGTTATGCAAAAGTAACATCGAAATAAAGATGAGACCTTTCTATAAGTTAAAGGCAAGACTTCCTAGACATGTCATTTTCTTTTGCTTCTAGAAACGAACCTTCAGTCTTTCCAGAACCATCACAGCTTCCTGCTGAGTAGAATCTACAGCAACTGGAACTATAACTCGCTGCTGCTTATCCCTTGATGTTAAGCCATCTGAAGGAAAGGAACTTGCCCAGTCAAAAGTATCCAAATGAACCAATAGGACTCCAAAAATATCCATCCACACAAATCTTGTCAAACTAAAGACAACTCAACACATGCATGGCGATCCTCTCCATCTAACAAACTGCAAACTTTAGAAAGGCCTTGATAGGGGACAGCACCAATCAGAAACCGTTTGACACGTGAAAGTACCTGAAACCACATTGTTGCTGACTGAATCAGATAAACCCTCGGGCTATCCTGGGAGAGAATGCTCTTTCCATCCGGTACAGCAGAGTCCAAATCCTCACTCACAACAGCTTCAGTTTCAGCCTGATTCAACAAACTTCTCCAAGATCGCAACCGATCGATGAAACAAAAACTATACCCTACAATAACAAACGAAATAATGAACCTAACAAGTTGCTCAAAAACCATCCCCATATATGCATTGGCATCACCCCCAAAACCCCTTATACCTAGAGAACCCATATCACTCGCATCAATCAATTCTCTGCCAACTAACTCAGCCACAAGTGAAGTACAAAACACCAATTACCATTTCTAGACAGTGAGTAATGAGCGATTACAGCGAGTAAAACAGCGAGTGAAGTCCCAACTGCCCCGATAACATACGTTGGCAATCCTGCACAACCGGAAAAATAAAAAAATAAAAAATCATCACCATGCAACTTCAAACGGAAGAAACAATCTTTGCAGGAGAAAACCCACGACAAAAAATACCCTTTCTTTCCCTGTGGGGCCGAGATTCGACCACGGCCCAGCCATTGAAATCGGAATCGGAATCGGAGGTCGCGCAATCCTCGTCGGCCCACGAGGGGTCGAGGCTCCTCTCGGCGAGCGACGCCGAGAGACGGAGCGGCCTCCGACGGAGATTGCCTAGTCCGACGACGATGGGGAAGCGACGGCGGAGCGAGAGGGAGCGAGCGCCGGGGGACGCCAAGAAGTGGTCGGGAGGAGCCACCGATGCAGCTGAAAAGGTCATTTTTCGCGAAGAAGAAGAAGAAGAAGACAAGAAAGGAGCGATTTTTAGGGGTTATCTGAACTGGGTATGGAGCGAACGAGCGTGATCCGACATTGGAGAGGAAGGTCGCAGGGATTCGGTGACATTCTCAACGAGACGTCAAAATGGGACATTTTCCAGATTTTTTTTTTTTTTTTTTTTTTTTATTTTCCTCCTGAACTACTTTGTGCGTGCTCATTTTCGGACAAAAAGAACTGCTCCCTAAAAGATACAAATGATTTTGAGCTAAAAATGAAAAAAAAGATCAAATGATAAATTATAAACGGGTTTCGCCGGTAATAAAGAAAAAAAATGACGGCGGGTAATATCATATTTTCCATTCGGAAAATAGTTAGAAAATATTTACGAAAGAATCGTGTAAAAAAAAATTTCATGAGCAATGCGCCTACGAAATCATAACCATTCGAACAAATGTGAAATAATAATTTGAATACTTTTAAAAGCACATTTTGATAAAAATAAAAAGACACATTATCCTCATCGACAAAGAAAAGATTAAACATGTCGATTATATGATAAACGCTTTTAACATGTTTTCCAATCGATTTTGAATTTAGATTGTTCCAAAAAAGCTCATTTCCTGTTCAATTATTTCCCTTCTGGCCCTTGATCTAATCGCCTCACCAAAAATGTTATCGTTTAGCAGGGTCTAGTTAGTTGGGTCTGAAGTTCTGAGGGTTTGAGTAAGAATAGTGGATGTGTACTAGCGAGTTAAATTAAACCCACTTTTCTCATTCCCTTAGTTTTTTTGGCTCTGCACATTGTAAATACAGGTACAGCAAGGACATGAAACTTGAAAGCACTTGTGTTCATTAAAAGCTTCATCCAAGAGAGTCAACACGAGATCAAGGTGAAGAGAGAGTCCCAGAAGTCTGGACAAGGCAATTTAAGGATTTTTCGAATGATGTTTCCTTAATCATCATCTTGCTTTGTGGGTTTGAATCAATGGTGGAATTTGAAGTGTGAAAAATGCACTCCACAGATGTCACCATTGGCAGAAGCATTCCATGTCAACGACAAGCAGAACCAGAGCTGTGGTAACTGAGGTATGAAGAAACCAGATTGCAATGGAACAGTCAAACTATTTACATTGACCTCCCACCCACATCGCCACCAAACTTAGGCAGTCAAGTTCTTGGGTTCGGAGCGTGAGTACATGAGCTTATTTTGAAGAGATTGGTACTTTGGAGAGACTGCGGCCAATATGACCATCCCGCTGAGCAGGGCCAATCCCAGACCGAGGCTGTTCACGACCATGGACTCCGAGCCATGCTTGTCTACGTTTCTCCTCGTCTGTAGGAAAGTCAACTTCTCTAGAAGCCCGGTCTCTGCTGTGGCCACAGCCAAGCCGTAGGTGTAGAGTCCGAGGAAGACGTGCCATGGCAACACCTTCATTCTTATCAGCCGCACCTCTCCTCTGTGCCAGAAGCTCAGGAAACCCATCAACCACTGAAACGTGAACAGGAAGAAACAAATTGCTCAGTTAAGACCTGGGAAAACTTTTGACATGCATAAGAAGATCACCCGTGCGTTGAATGCTGAAAAGACACTAAGAGCTGTCGACAACATATCGGGGCCATATGCAAGTGGAAGCATCCACGCGTCAAACTAAAGGTAAGTAATTGGTTTTGCTCATTTAACCAACAAGATCGTGTTGTGTCTCTCAGTGAATAAGTTCATCGTGAAGTTTACCAGATCTAGATGCATGCACAATTGGACATTATAAAGGTAGTTTGGGATTTTTCATTTCTGCAAATGCCTGAGTGCCACTGGGAAGCAAAGTTTTGCACTTCACCACCATTCGTCAAGTCATACGTGGGAATTGATTGGGATCAAACTGAAACCGCAAATGGCAATATAATGGTTTTACATGCTAATGAGAGAATCCGAGGGCAATGCCAAACGAAAATGAAATTTGATGATCATTACAGAAGGAGTGTTTTCTCGATCGATAATCAGTAAGATTAGGTTTAGTAGTTAAGAGAAGTAACCAATGGAGCGGAGAGAGAAGCATTGGGTTGGTCATGGTTAGGCCCATCATACTTGAATATAGTCAATGGTAAACCTAGCTTGATACTTACTAATGAGGCCCAAAATGGATGCCTAGTTATCAGACAGGAATAGCCTTCTTCTACAGTTCACAAACAAATGGTGTTGAGGGCTACGTGTACCTTGGATGCCTAGAAAAGTTATGAGATATTTTATCAATGTCATAATCAATTTCCAAAAGGAGGACACGATAATGCTATTACTATATTCCCAGAGTATGTCTTTTATAACGACATCATATAGCCCCACACACATTTTTTAGCCGAACAAGCCACTATAATTTTTAAAATAATACAATCTGATAAGTCTAAACTCGGACCATGCGATTATCTCGATTTAACTACTTAAATCCTTCACCAAAAATTTGTTTCTTTCATCATTCCAAAGAAACAGACACTTGTGACCAAGCCATTAAACTACTGATAAAGATGCTTTTGATTATTAAAAAATGGGATGAGAACAAAATCTAAATGAAAACAGATACCACAAGCAAGCTGGTTATCACTAGTCAGCCCTCTTTTTCTTGCTGGAAAAATCCGTTTCTTCTTGGCTGACATATCTCGATTCACTCATCAGCTGAGAATCAAACTGTAAGTGGCCAAGATACACCAGCAAGAAATGCAGAGGGTTTAGAGCAGATTCTAGACGCAAATACACCGTTTTCAGCACCCTTTATGACTACTTATCGACTGGTAAAGTTGGCAGCAAATTAAAAATAAAATAAAATCGAGAAATGTTTTGGTGAGAGAGAACGTGACATTGTGATGAAAAAAAAAATTGAAGAGGGAAAGTGAAAAACCTGAACTCCAAACAAGGAGACGCAGATCAAGCCCATCCAAGAATGCAAGCTGTAGAAATTAGCCAGGACCCCGTCTTGCCCGTGGAACTTTGTCCAAATGCCAAAAACCCCACTTCCCAGAGCCACCCCTTGAAGCCCCAGATGCACCGATTTCTTCATGTTCCTCGAACCAGGCAACCATCTGTGGATCAGGATCGCTGAAACAGAGAAGACCCACATTTGGAAGGGGAAAGAAAGCAACAGAGAAAAGAGAAAAGAAATTCAGAGAGAGAAGATTTGCAAAATGGGAAGGCTTCTTTCTCGTTTCAAATTCACCAGCAAGGTCTATTATTGTGTACCTTCTCCACTAACGAGAATGAAGCCGATGACCATCAACAGTGGGTGAAGAACCTGTTTGGAAAAAAGAAAAGAAGAAAAGAAACACCCACTTGCTCGTATTCACAACCAAAAGCATGCGCTGAGAGAGAGAGAGAGAGAGAGAGAGACAGACAGACAGACAGACAGAGGGAATACAGAGTAAATGAGGTCTTCTTGAGAGGAGGAGCGAGGGAGGAAGCTAGATTTGAAGACGAGAGCCCAAGAGAGCACGAGCATTGCCACTGCCACGCCGCAGATTCTTGCAAACAGGAGGACAAGGAACAGGGAAGAAGGAGGAGGAGGAGAATTCCCCATGTGTTCTTTTAAGGCCTTCTTCGGGCTCAGAAATGGTGCTCACACTCGCCCAGTCAGTCACCAACCACCGACAACTGAGGGGAGTCTGCAAGATACGCCGTGGCGCACGACTGAGATCGGAGCAAAGGCAGTCCTTTTCCTTTTATCCCAGTTTTGGCAAAAAAATATTCCGAAAGAGGAGTCTGTCAAGATATATATATATGTCTACTTGTCGATTTCGTACAGTTTTAGATTACTGCCAATTGGGGCATTAATGTACCCACATGCCACTCACCTGAATTGACTATAAAATTAGAGGAGAACCATTCCCGATGGGGCTTTCTTCATTAGGTAGGCTGGGGTGAGTCGCGACAAATGGCTCTCGACACCATGGGCCGTTGCATTGTGGCATCGAGTAATGACATGACCGAGGGACGTGTGTATTAATGTGGGAAATTTCTTATTATCAAAAGCCTCAATAATTCAATGGGTATGCGTCTGTTCTTGCTTGTTAAATTGTCTAATGTGCTCCTGGCTTCTTCGCTTCTTCTTCCTTTTTTTCAAGGAAAGAAAGTGCCAGAATTGCTTTAAGTGGGGAAAAAATTGGGGAGGAACGACTCATCAGTACCATTTCTAGCCCAGTTCTTGGTTGAATAAAAAGTACCATAATTGCTTGCGACAAATACCAAATGCAGGGACCATGAAAATGTTGTTTAAGAGAAGCCTGTGAAGCATAAAAAACCATGCTTTGGCAAAGTGACAACAACACATTGACAAGCTCATATGCCCATCCAATTGCCTCTCCTTCTATCCCAAACGTTTTAGGATAAAATCTATTTCGTGCTCGTCGCACCTTGGCCTTAAGCCATAGACTCGTTGCCATAGCAGGAGGAAGATCCCTCCTGGGGCGGGCAAACAAAGATTTACTTCAGGTATCTCCTCTTGCAATTTGAAAAGAGTAAAAGACAGCAGGTTTCAACAAGATCACCCTCTGATATTTCATAGAACTGAAAATCCTGCTTCCAATATTGGTGCAACCAATTCTTACCAGAACACATGGCGGCCCTCAAGCGGCTCAACATTATAAAAGACTGATTAGACTCCAGAAAAAACCAAAAACACAGATCAGGAACATAGAGCTAAGCTAGGTTCCAGTTCCAGCAAAGTTATTAAGCCTCTAATCCTGAGAAGCACATAGGCCACGATAACCTCTATGAAGCACGGCCATAAACCGCTCTTCCTCGGCCTCTTCCGGTATAGTTATAACCCCTCCCATAGTAGCCCCGAGAACGACCGCCGCGACCAGGACCACGGCCACCTCGACCACCCCTGTACCTTGAGAATTCACCGAAAGTCTGAAGACAAAAAAGGTACACACACGTAAATTACTTCACGAGGCCAAATGATAAAATTCAACATGAACAATACCTCTGTGTCTATCTTCATTTGCTCAGAAAACTTAGGCCTTCCACTGTTTGATCCATGATCAAGCGCATTGCAGGAGAGTGAATCAAAGAAATCGTCCTTGTTGTAGACAGGCTGCCCAGCAGAAAAGCATAGTGAAATACAGGAAGAAGTAGCAGGCCACTTCCACCAAATATTCAGGAGATAAAGGTATCACAAACACTAGCAATCATACCTTGCCCTCCATATTTGGTAGCTCACTATCCTCTTCATCATAATAATTATCCTCGTCACTTACTTCGCCCTCGACATCTTTGTCCTTGGAATGACCTTTACTCTTACCAAGGTGACCCCATACTTCATCCTTGTTGAATCTTTCATTCATTGCCGTAAAATCAAAATCCTCAGTAAATCTAGTGACTGAACGCGAGCCCTGCACAACATTCAGTTAATGTTTACATTGTCAAACACCAGGTTATCTTTGGATTTGTTAAACCTACAGACTAGCAGTTAGCAGTTGCACAGAAAATATTGCTACTCTATTAAACCAGGACAGAAGATATCACCATCATGCACAGAAATAAAAGCACAAATATGAGCATCTTACTACGTTAAGTATCACTCACGTCAAAAACTAATTTTGGCTTTCAGTCCTTCCACTAGAAGGACAAATCACTCATAAAAATACTCAATCTTAAAACGGAAAGAATGTGTAGGAATGAACTTAAAATGTTAAATCCACTATTGAAAACCAACGCTCGATCCATAAAGAGATGGAGGTACAAATAGCAGTTAAAACACTTTTGTTTTAAACAAATACATAAGGCTTGCAAGCTTTGTCTTCTTCCAATTGTCAGAACCCAAGTAATCTTAAGAGGCTCAAGTTCCATAAAACTGCTACCAGTGCATATGAAGAAAGAATAACACAGACACCGATAGAAGCACCTATCGAGAGACCCTAAATGAGTATATAGATGGTTCCATTATACAATCATTATGAGTTCTCAAAGAAGCAAGGAAACCATTTGACAAATGAAACACAGAAAAATTACCCGAGCTCCTCTTCCCCTTTCACGACCTCTCTGTCCATAACGATTCTGAAATGGAACTCCATTCTGCTGGTGAAGAGAGAAAATCCATGTCAAAACACCCAGCTCAGATTATTAAGCAGTTTCAGTGAGCCAGAGACTCATACAAGTACACTGCCTTACAAATTACCAGAGTGCACCAGACAAAACTTTGAAGCACACAAAAAGTATGAAATGAAAATCGAAAGCATTTTAATCACAAAAAAGAATTTTAATTACAGGCTTGAGGCCAGTAGAAATTCACATGAATAGAATATTCATGCTATTTACAAGACAACCAATGATAAGAACACAGAGCACAACAAGCACATGGCCAGCTTCAGGGCAGTAGTAATTCACATGAATAGATTTATACCAATGAACCTCATATACTCGGCATAATTTTCCAGAGACCACTAAATAGATGCAGAATCTTACTATCGAAATGAAACTATGCACAGATGAACAAAAATACAAGTACATCAGTAAACAAGAAGATTATGCTTTCGGACATGTGCCATGTGTGTGCAAATTTAAAATATGCATATAGAGAATACAACCTTATAACCACCGCGTGCAGGTGGAGGCAAAGGCAATATAGGAGGTTGAGCTTCTGATGCAACATGCGTCAATGGCCTTGGTGATGCCAATAGCTTTGGTGATGATGGTGAGACTTGAACCACCTCCACATCCTTGTGAGCAATTTGTGAAGGTTGAGAAGAAGGGGTGGTAGTGGATCCAGACTGCAAAATCTGACCAGGCGTTATCAATGAAGGTGTTGTTGTTGATGTTGGCATCTGTACAGGAGCCTCTGGATTCACAGCATTAGATGGCCCCAAAATGGAGGAAGTGGATTGAGCACTACTTTGATACTGCAAGGTTGGACCAGCAAATACGTTGAGCTTGTTAGATATAGGGGGAATCATGTTGCTAATCTCCGGAGTAGTCATCAGAGGAGGGAGCGATGGCAAACTAGCACTCAAACCGACTGAAGGAAGGGCAGAGATCGGTGCCTTATTGAGCATGATACTCGATAGGGAATCTGAAGATGTTGTAGTTGATGGAACAGTAGAGAGAGTTGATGGAAGAGTGGCAGATGAGGAAATGGAAGTCATGCTGAGTGAACTGCTGCTAACAGGAAGCAAAGGAGATGGGACCTCAGGCAAGTGTGGAACTGGCAAGTTCGAAGCTCCGGGAGGGAAAGAAGTATTAAAGCCAGGATACTGCATTGGCTGCTGCAGAGAAGGAGGCATAGACAGCCCCGGTGGTGGCCGAAGCAGAGGCTGCTGATTAATATGAGGAAGCCCATTGGGAGGATAATATCCTTGCCAATACATAGGCATAATCCCACTATTATTTGCACCTGGGGCTGGGGAAGCTCCCCATGACCCCATATTCCCTCCAGGCGGTTGATATAAAGGAAGGCCTCCTTGAAAGTTCGGAGCAGGTAGTGCCATCTGTGCCGTGTTGGAGCCAATATCGGCTACGGGTCCACTAGCAGCGGGAGGCAAACTTGTGGATGTTGAAACTGGACGAGGGTAATGAGACTGCCAAAATTGTTGAAACACAGCAATGAGATTCCATTTACTTAATTTTAGAGTAAAAATGTTATCCATCCAAGTACCTGTATGATTGCTGGGTCATTATTGATAGGAGGTACAGGTGCAGGCTGAACAGGTGGAGAGGATTTCACCTGCAAATCCTGCAAAAAGAGAAGCATGGAGAACTTATCTGATGAGAGAACAAGACAAACGAAAAATCAGCTACATTACCAGTGCATATCACTACTGAAGGAAAGGCCAAACGAATAAACGAAATGGGTTAGACCACTACATGAAAAGGAATCTATAACTATGTCAACCATTGTTAAACAAGTGAGCTGGCTTCATATTCCACTTCCAACTCCAGTGTCCAAAATTAAAAAAGAACAAGGACAAACAGAATTGAAAAAGATTCTGTAACCATATTTTTTGTTGTTAGTACAGGAGATGGCATGATATTCTACTTCCAATTCTAGCTTCCAATGGAAAGAAAAAAGTAAGGATGAAACACAACACAGGCTTTGTTCAATGCAAGCCACATCAAAAGGCTGATGCAACCAGAACAGAAAAATTATGCAATGTGAGTTTGTCACTGTAACCTGGCTGATGCAGATGAAGAAAACAACTGTAGAATGCCCCGAGTTACAAACCTTTTTGTGATTCTATTTTGGAATTTTCTTGAAGATATTAAAACAAGCACTCATTCTATTATTCATCATGGTGAACATATGTGTTCACGGATGTATAACATACCTTGATGTCACTTCCTCGGAACAATATGTATTCATAAACCTTGTCACTTGGTGGGACTTGTGGTCCATCTTTTTTCCGTCCTTCCGTTCCAAATGATCGTACTGCAAAAAGGGAAATGAATAACTTAACATTAATAAATAATTGTGCATGCAAATTTGACAAACAGCATTTATCAGGAACAAAAACCATTAATCACTACAACGTGATAGATGCAAATGGTTACAGGGACAAACACATGGTATAGACATCCTAATATTTAAATCCTCAATATCAGAGTGTTGGCCACTTTCAGTAAATTCAGCTACTGCAACTGCAAACAAACATACGCATACCAAAAAAAAAAAGGAAAAATGTCACGCATCATCTACTGCATCCATCAGGAATGGAACCACTATTCGCGACTCATATGACACGCCTTGATACCACAATTCCATACGATTACGTAGGGCGTGTGCAATGCATCGGCAAGCAACTCAAGCTACCGCCGTGATATGGGGCAAGAATATAACCCCGTCGTCTTCCACGTTGAATAAGATATAGCAAAATCCAAATTAACATTGCACCGTACTGTCAGCTGCTTTTCATACCGGAAAACATTCCTACTCCCAAAACGCCCGCCCGTCCGACGTGAAAGCAGCCTCAGAAAGACGGCGCACAGCCACGCAGATTCAAAAGCAAGCTCGAACAAACAGTGCAATCACGCAGACGTCATTCTCACAGCTCTTCACTCAGCGAACATTCTCTATTCCCTCTCAATGCATCAGTCACTCAGTAACGATTCTTCAACCAAAACACACTAGCACGCGAATCATCAATGACGGCTTAAAATCGAGAAATGAGGACGACATCTTGCTCCTTCTCAACACTGACTACGAGACGAAGAAAAGAGCTCCTCCGTCTCATCATCTCGAATCCAACTCCGACCAAAATCCCAGATCGCCGACCCAAGACCCCGCGCGTCCGTTGCGAGCGAGAGAGAACGAAACCGACGGGGAATCGAAAGAAAGAGAGAGGGAGACGAAGGGGCTGGAAATACCGTTTCGGAGGCCGATACTGGACTCGTCGGTGTTGATGTTGTAGAGGACGCCCTCGTATCTGATCTCGCTCTTGGACGTCAAGCTAATCAAGCTCCCTATGTACGAGTCCGCCGTCGAATTCGATCTCCCGGAGGAGACGCTCTCCGTCGCCATGCCGCCGGTCGGAGCTCCCGATTTCCCCGCTCGCTCGCTCGCGCTCGAGTAGAGGAGGAAAAATCGAAAGAGAAATGAAAAGTACAAAGGGAGAGGGAGGGGGGAAAAGTCGAATTAGGGTTTTGGAAATTTGGGGATTTTGGAAAAAAGATTGGGGGCAGAGAACTGCTCTCTTGCTCCCTGGGTTGGGGATCCATCTTTGCCGTGGATGTTTATATAGAGGGGTGGGGTTTTTATTATTATTTTGCCTTTTCTCTCCAGATTTTCTGACCAATCGGGGATCTCCACGTCGTGTGTATTTTTTTTCCCCTTTTTTTTTTCCACTCTTCCTAGGAAATGAATTCGGAGGATCGGAGTGAAAAAACAGAATAAATAAACGGGAAAATGTCACGAAAACCTCTAAATTTATCTCACGAAAAGCTACAAATTTATACTCGTGTGATAAATTTATCCTAATTTTTTTGTGACATATTTATCCAAAATTATATTTTATGAGATAAAAAGCCCAAATTTGTTTTCGTACGATATATTTATAATAAAATTTGGGGTAGATGTATTACGCGAATACAACAAATTTAAGGTTTTTGATGTTACGAAAAAGTTTGGGTAAATATGTCAGATTGATAAAAGTATTGGGTCGCAAGAGTATAAGTTTAGAGTTTTTTGTGTAAAAAAAAAGTTTGGAGTAAATATATCGCAATAAACATAGTTTATGGTTTTTTGTGACTTTTTTTCCGAAAAAGAGAATTGTTGTTTTGTGGCTTTTGATTCGTAGTTGGAGAAAATCAAGAGAATGAGATGATTATGCTATTCTTCCTTCAATTTTAATTGAACTTAGGAATGTCGATAGAAGAAAAACTGGAGTGTTGATGCGATGTCTTCATTCACCACCATGAGACCCTCTAATTCCAACCTCTAGTTTTTCCTTCTCGAGGAGAAGAGAATATGGGGTGATATTGCGGAGTCTCCCACTTCAGGGCAATTCTCCCGCCTATTTATTTCCCGTGAGCCTTCTAAGGACATGTTCAGATCCGATGATTCTCAGGCTCAAACTCGCCCACTAAAGAATTGAACGAAAAAAATCACTCGTTTAAGGAAAAGGAAATAGAAAAATTACGAAGATAATTTTTTCTTCTAAAAATTTGCTCAAGCTATCTTCGGATGACATAGGAATATGCTTGGTACCTCTATTTCCATGACTCCTCTGTTTTTCACTCGTGTGATTTTGTCCGATGGATAAGTACTTTGTACGTTGAGAAACCGCATCTCCCATCGATCCGTTAATGAAGAGGGCCGCGTTCGAGTTGAGAAGAAGCTCGAGCACGGCTAATTTCGTCCTCCTCCCTTGTCTGCATCTTTTGACACTGCAACGTGTCGCCGTCAACTGCCACAGTGACGCCTGCCAGCAGCAAGACGACTACTCCTTACACGCCACCAGGTGCCGCTATTTAACGCATTCGTTCGCCCGATGGTTCAAAATACTATGATGGCAATGGCCTACTACAGCTATAAATCGTGCATTTTTCCTTTTGCGAAGGTAACCATTATTTGTTAATCCCTTATTTGGGCAAAAGGAATAGTTATTTTTCGATAATAACGTATTTTCTCCATCATATTATTGTCGCAATAGTGATTATATTACACTCTCACAAAATAGTGTGTTTGGAATAATATTTGTCTATACTTTCTACTTTTCAGCATTTGAAATTAGGCTTTTACTTGCGCAAAATGTCCTAAATTTTAAGAGTACTTACAATCATATAAACCCTAGTAACTTTTCAAAATTGATATTTATTATATTATTTTGGCAAAAATACAATTAAGTAATTTTTTTTACTTTTTAAAAATTGGAAACAAGCATGCCCCTCTTTTAATGAGTTGCAAGAAAAATAGACTATCAATTTCGGAACTATTCCGATGCTTATCCCACCTCCACCTAAACTTTCTTCAGCAAATATCATTGGATTTATTTCTATTTGAGGCCCACCTCGACATTTTTCAATAATTCTTGGATTTCTTTCCATTTGGTTTTTTTTTCTTATGATCAGAAGTTTATTTAGCTGCCATTACTTTCAGATTTTTAAAATGTTAATTGACTTCCTTCAAATGTTTCGCAATCTCAACACATCTTGCTTGTAGTTGCAAGTAATTAATTTCGTGCTCGATTTTTAGATATGACTTTCATAATCCCGTCGGAATTATTGGTGAAGTAATTTAAAATGATCGGTTATATCATAACATAGTAAAAATTGTACTTACATTATTTATGCACTCTTGATGCAAATATAAATTAAGAGCATGCCTAGCGAAAATTTTGCAGGGAGAAAAGAAATCTTGGTCACTGAGTGCGTTTAGGCTTCGTTAGATAATGCTTCTATTTCTCTTGTTTTTCCGTTCTTTTGCTTCTCATAATAGAAAAAGGATATAAATCTATTTGGTAACGTTAATTGATTTTTTTACTTACTAGAATAGAAAAATAGTCGAGGAATAGATTTATAATAGAAACAAGAAGTAGAGAAAAATAGTTTCTTGTTCCCGGGAATAATTTCTAGAATTAAGTATTTTTTTTCTTCTGTTCTTCTTCCTTGCCGCTCACTACCCCCTGCCGTCGCTACCACCATCGCTATTGCCCCTTGGTCGTTGCCAGCAATGGCGGATGGATGACGAAGAAAAGAAAAAAAGAAAAAAGAAATCTTGAAAATTATTAAAAAATCAAAAGAAATACTACGTTGCAAAAATTTTTTGGAATCATACTAAACACATTCATGTTCTTTTTCCATTCCAATAATGTGAATTTTGTGTGGTTATCAAATACGTTTTTTTAATCAAAAATTGTTTTAGGGAATAGAAATAGAAAAAGATGTTCTTTTTCCATTCCAATAATGGGAATTTTGTGTGGTTATCAAATACGTTTTTTTAATCAAAAATTGTTCTAGGGAATAGAAATAGAAAAAGATAATTTATGAAAAGAAATTATTCCCTAGAATAAAAATGTTACCAAACAGTCTATTAGTAACCATTTTGTTATTGAGAACAATTTTTACTTATAAATAGTTTTTTTCTGATTCTATTTCCTAGATGAGTTTTTGAAGGCGTTTGATAATTGTTCAAAATTTTTAGTCATAGAATAGAAATGCATTTTGTACAACCCTCAATTTTTTTCATGACTTATAATTTTTAAAATTTGTTCAATAATTTTATTACATAATTCTTTTTTTTTTCTTCTCTTCTTCTTCTTCTTAAAATCAATCGTTGGCCACAACAATGGCCAGTGACTAGCCAGATTAGAGCCGACGACCTCGCTGGCCTTGGGGGAGCCTCATCCGCCCTCGGCGACTAGGCGAGGGTGACCATTGTTGGTCCTTGGCGAGGGTCTAACAAGGTCACTGAATCTCGTCTGGCCAGTTGTCGACGACCGGTTAGGGAAAGAAGAAGAGGGAGAGGAAAAAGAAATAAAAGAAAGAGAAGAAAGAGAAAACAAAATTGTGCTCGATTTTGGAGTTGTTCTCGGGAATAAAGAACAATTTCTTTTTACTTTTAATTCTCTTCTAAATCTATTTATTTCTAGGAACAAAAATGTTATCAAACAGATTTTTGTTCTTTTTTTTATTTCGGGGAACAAAAGAATAAAATCATGCATTGTTTGACACATTACCAAATATGCCCTATCAATCAAACCAATAATTATTGCCACTCTTCCCTCGTGATTGGGATAATGCATCCATTGTTCTTGATTACTCACAGTATGCGCACGTAAAAGATATGGCATTCGTATGGTATTGCTCGAGAGATTGAGCAAGAATTAGAAACTTTGTGCGCTTTATGTGTTATCTCAAGTGAAAAAAATATTGTATTTAATTTTTTTTTTTGGTCAGTAAATATTGTATTTAATTCACTCACTCTAATTTGAGCTTGAGTTTAACTCAGGTGCGTTCGTTTTACAGAAAATGAATAAATTAAAAAAAAATATTTTCTTAAGATTTATAGCTTTTATCGCTTCAAAAAAAGAATGAGTGAAAATATTTTCACCATCCATGAGATATTTAAAAAAAAAAATTGTCGTTGATTTTAATAACATTTGTTATTGACTAGCTATTTTAAGCAATATAAGCAATAATTTTCATATAATTTTTTTCCAAATCATTCCTTTTCTATAATCAAATGAAACTTTAATTGTGGAGTATTTTGTGGAATTCGTATATACTAAAATGAAAGGTGAAATTCCACTTTAAAAGAAAATTTGTCCATGGAAAATATTTTGCCATCATATATCTTTACTCTTGATGAAAAGAATTGGGGAAAATTCTAAATAAGGGGTCCGAATTACTCTCATTTTCTCAAATAAGAGCACGGAATGGGCTTTGTTTCAAATAATGGTCATTTCAGTATCAAATAAAGGTCTGAAGTGATTATGAATTTAAACGAGGGTTTGACCTTGTCGTTCATCAGCTGGTTAAATATTCTGGTTAGTTAAGAGCATTTTCACCAAAAGACAATTCTAATTTTAAATTACTTTTTCTAATTTTTTTTCTCTTTTATTCCTTTTTTTTTCTCTCTTCTTGGCAAGCACTAGCAAGGGCTTGCGCCAACGCTAGGCGAGGGCCTATAAGCCCTTATTGGTGTGAGGGTGGCCTTACTCATAGCTGGCAAGGGCAAGGCTGTCACTCACTTGCAGTCGATGGGGCCAATCCTCACCCGACCCTCTTCAATGGCCGGTCATTACTTGAGACCGGCCACCAAGAAGAAGAAAGGGAAAACTAGAAAAAAAAGAAAAGGAAAGGAAAAGCCTCAAAAAAGGTGAAGGATAAAAATACTATTGACCAACTAGAAAGCAATGCCTTTCTTTGAAATTGACAATTACTTTATGCCTTTATTTGAGAAAATAAAACACTTTATACTTTTATTTGAAATAAAGTTAACTTTAGCCCTTTATTTAAAAAAATGAGGATATTTTAAACCCTTATTTGCAATTTTTCCAAAGAATTGCGAGAGGTTATTGATGAGAAAGTTCGCCTATGAAATTTCATTCATTATACTCTAATAGAGTTTGGTTTAAGTGATCAAGGGAATTGAGATAACGCTAGTTATACAATAGTTGGTACTCTACGTAGCGGAGTGGAAAGCAAAGGCGCTTTTTTTTTTTCAATTTTCTTTAGATTAGTGCTACGGTTATGGTAATTGTTGATAGATCCGTCAAATGAATGGATCGGGTTAAGTCGAAAGTGATCTATTAATATTAATCCATTTAACTCATATTAACTCATTTTCATATAGTATAATTATCCGACTCAACTCCAAATCCAACCCACATTATTTTCCTCCATCTATTTCTATTTTTTGATTCATGTTCTTCTCGCTTACTCTCTCCACACGTAAGCATAACACACTCTGCACCAAAACGCAGGAAATTACAAAAATCTGTCCCTCCGAAAATGCCAATCCTTAACAGCAATTACCGGAGTCTCCGATACGCAGAAAGTCACGACTCCGACATTGGTGAGCTCGCGGCAGCCGTGGAGCTTGAGCGGTGTGAGGCTCCAACACTCGAGCGATATTAGGATCAATGTGTCGTCACCGTGGCTGATCGGCTTCTGGTCGCACCGGAGTGCGAGCTTCATGACAGCATCGAAGCTTGAGAAGATGGACGGGGGCAGCTTGGCCTGGGCGTTGAGCGACAGTTTTGGTGTCAGTTATCCCCATTAATTAGGGGTGTCCAAAAAACCCGACCCGACCCGACCCGAACACAATCCGAACATGACCCGAACATGAAACAAGTATAGTATATGTTTCGGGTCTTGATATTATTCGGGTAACAGATATAAAACAAGCAAATAAATATGTTTTGGGTCGAGTCAGGGCTGGAACATTATTCGACCTCAAAACACATTAACTCAAAAGTTCCAAACAAGGCAACAAACACAAACACGTTATCATCTTTACCCAAGGCCAAACACATACCCTTGTCCCTTGTCGGCTCCGCTTTCTTCTCCGACGATTGTGCCTTCTCCTTCTCGTTGACTCCGCCACCGTCCACGATTGTGCCTTCTCATCGATTCTGCCGCTGCCCTCTTATTTTTTCTCCTCACATTCTAGGGTTTCACTTCGTGGTAGGATCTTCGGCGGAGCTTTCGTCGCCTACGCTCATGATCACCAGTTTGGCATCTGCGGCCACTGCTACGCTCCCTCTCTCCTCTGCCCGCACTATCGGCACGCGATCGGGGCCGGCCATCTCGGCCGACGATAGGCGACTTGGTCTTGTGACTCACAAGCTTGCGTTCGTCGCAAGAGCAGCCCATTCCACTTAGCCTACATCCACTGACAAGGCGATTATCCCCGACGATGAGTTCTCTCTAGCCAAGGTCTCGCTTTTTCCCCTTCCTCTTTGTATTTTCGATTTCAGGCTTCAATTTTGACTATTTTTCATGAGTTTTGCATTCTTGCGTGTGGCTTGGGTTTTTTGTCCATCCGAGATCAAAGTTTGATTGTCTTCACAGTTGTTGATTTTCTTACACGCTAGATTTCTTCTCTTTTCTCCTTTTTTCTCGTTTGAGTTTCCAGATTGTTGAGTTGTCTAGGGTCTTTTCTTTTCATAGTGCTCTCTACTCTCTAGTGGTTATTTGATCTTGCAAAGCACCAAGAAAGAGAAAAGGCGAAGATATGAGATTCTGCTGTAGTTTCTCTATGTTGGGATTTGTTTACTTTCGCACATTCTCTAAGATAGGAGATTCAGTTGTAGATGTAACATTGTGTCAAATCTAGTTAGTGTCAGTTTATAGCTAACCAGGATCCCGTTACTTAGATGTTTTTTATATTAAAGATGGATAATGTTTCATTATTTTTTGAAGTTAGCAGTTGGGCCTGGCAAAAGGAAGAGAAGCGCATGAAGCAATACCGGGAAGAATTGAAGTTGAAGCAGATGAAGAATTCAAATAGAAGCATTACTGGCTTCCCCGGCTCGCCAAACACATAGATTCTCTGATTTTTGAAGGACCCCTGGTGGTGCCTCTTGACTGCGAATGGATATGGCACTGTCATAAACTTAACCCGGTAGAATATAATGAGGCATATGGGTCTTGCTCTCTAAGATCTCTATCATCCTCTCATGCTTGTTCTTTACCCATTGAAGGGAAACTTTCCCAGCTATTCACGTTTTTTAGTCCCCAGATGCGGTATAAGATCAATTGTCAGGAATTGTATGGGAGGATTTCGGGCAATTGAAATGTTTTATCTTCTGTCCAAGGAACCTGCACTAAACAAATCAGAGCAATCTAGAACAGAATGTATCCAAGTGAACCTCATGAACTCGACATTAATGGCAACTTGTCAAAGAGTGGAGCTAGAAATTCCAAGGAAGCTCTAAGATACAGTGATTATGACTTAGTTGCAGCTGTCAAGAGGCGGAGTTCTTTCTTTTATTAGGTACAGGGATGAAGAATACAAGACTAAGCATACATTGTGTTGGAATTCAAGTCAGCGGAAGACGAGTTACCTTTATCGAATGCGCAAATAATAATTAACCCCGGAATGAACGTTGAATTCCGGATAATACTTCACGTTGGTCTGAATGTAATCACAAGGAAAACACCCAATTTCCACGACGTAAATGCAAACTGTTTTTGTAAAGGTGAAATGGAATGCTTTCTTTTTCTCTTGATGGAAAGGGGACAAGACAAGAAGAGAATTTTGAGCGTACGTTCTGCCAACTATTCCAACGGTTGTCATTCCAGAGTCTTTTATATGACTCACTCACACCTTTTCAAAAGGGTGTCTTTCTATCGTAACATATCAAGGCCAAACGGTGAGTTCCAATCGCACCCCATCATGGACATACTAACTAAAGTACATCTTCCACTCGGACATGATGTGCTTGATAGCGTTCTATCAAGAATATAATGCATTCAACATTCATCAACTTTACAAAACAATTCATACTAGCAAGTAAGTCGTGTGACCAGTGAGTACACCTACACTTTGGAGCTCAAATTATGCACCTGTTAAGAATGACATAATGGCTACAACCCCGAAAAAAAGTAAACAATTGATGTCTCACAGTGCCCCAGACATATTTTGTTACATCAATCAAAGTATACCTATCCCTTAAAAGATATACTTAACTATTCTAAAAAAACACCATGTATTTACAATTATATTCGCAACCACAGAGGGCGATATAATTGGTCGACCAATAAATACATGTGATAGATGTAAAACAACAATAGTCTTCCTTCGCACTCATGTCTCTCTCCATTTCAGAACAACTGCTTTTCTAGACACGTCCCATAAGGCCATATCCATTCATGACCGTCGATAACATGCTAAAGTAGCAACATTAATCTTTCACTTCGAGAACATAGTCAGAAGTAACATAGGGCACAAAAATGAGGTAAATTATAAATTACCTCAAGGGCTCACATGATGAGTTAATAGGGATAATTTTACTCACCTTCCCCTGTTGATCGTACAATGCACATGTAGTATGAATTACATGCTATAGTAGATTTCTTTTTTTATAAGAGCGTATATCATTTATTAAATATATCCATTATATGGATCTTAGCCTAAACATAGTCACGTGCCTCTTATGTACTCATGTTTAACTCGAGTGCTATATCAGCTCACTTTCTATAGTGCCCAATTAAGTACTCGCATCCGGCATCTTACATGCATATATGATTGTGGGACTATCATATTCGGTCTTATTATAAACAAATCACAGACCTCATCTTGACTCCAATCAAGGTGACATATTTTATGTACCAGACTTGCTCTTCAGCATTTATTTGTACATAACGTCTCATCTCAACGTACTAATTATAGCATTTGAGGCGATTGTTCGTGTGAGTGAGCCAATCATTGCCTACTGTCATACTTTCCAATAATATATGTGTGCTTGTGCTAGTCTCATAATGGATTTGTACTTATTAATAAAACATCAAAGTTACTAATAAATAAACAAGTACAATACACATGTCCACATATACATAAAACAATGATCCTCTACAATAACACATATTACATTTTACGCAATCCTAGTGACATCTTGTGGGTCAAGAATATATTTTTAGGAATAACCTTCGTAAATGGATCATCAACCATTCTATTGGTTGAAATGTATTGTAGGATCACTTCTTTCTACGCTATAATATCTTTGATGAAGTTGTTCTTTATGTCAATGTGCTTCGTCCTTCCATGATATTTGGGATCTTTCACATAGGCAATGGCTGCTTGACTATCGTAATAAACTGTCACCGGTCTTGGAACGTCAATGATAGTGGCTAAATTTTTCAAGAAACGTTTTAGCCATACTGCTTATTGCATTGTGGTAAAACATGCAATAAATTATGCCTCAATAGTAGATAAGGCTGTGCATGTCTATTTCTTGCTATTCCAAGAAATTGTACCTCCATTGAGCAAGAACGCATATCCAGAAGTCGATTTACGCTCATCTAGATCTCCATCATAATCAGTATCTGAATAGCCAAATAGGCGTAAATCATTCCCCTGGTAATAAAGTCGATAGTCCACGGTGCCCTTCAAGTATCTCAGGATCCTCTTCACTGCTTTCCAATGTATTTGACCGGGATTTGATTGATATCGGCTCACTAATCCTACGGTATAATATATGTCGGATCGAATACACATCATAGCATACATCAAACTTCCGACCGCACTAGCGTAAGGAACAGTTTCCATCATTTTAATTTCTTCTAGAGTTGTAGGACACATCTCAATATTTAGGCTTTCACCTTGCATGATAGGGGTATCAATGGGATTACAGTGCTGTATATTGAAACGTTCAAGAATCTTTATAATATAAAACTCTTGTGATAAAGTAAGGAGTTTCCTTGATCAATCTCTTTCGATCTTAACTCCTAATATATAAGCAGCTTCTCCCATGTCCTTCATTTCAAAATTGGAGGACAACCATTCTTTTATGGCGATAACCAAAATCTTGTCATTTTCAGCCAACAGAATATCGTCCACATAAAGTGATAAAATCACAAATTTATTTTTGGACCGCTTGACATATACACAGTGATCTTCTTTGATTATCGTAAAACCAAAAATTGTTATGGCTCGATGAAAATGAAGATACCACTATCTAGATGATTGCTTAAGGTCATATATTGAGTGATGAAATTTGCAAACTTTATGCTATTGACCTTTAGCTATGAAACCTATTAGTTGTTTCATATAGATTTCCTCATCTAGTTCTCCATTGAGAAATGCCGTCTTTATATATATATGATGTAATTCAAGGTCCAAATGTGCAACAATGGCTAGAATAAGGCGTATTGAGAAAAACCTTACAACTGGTGAAAAAGTTTCATCACAGTTTATACCCTTTTGTTGAGTATAACTTTTCGCCACAAGACGAGCCTTATACTTTTCAATGGATTCATCCGCCCTTCACTTAATCTTAAAGACTCATTTGTTTCCAATGGCTTTACGATTGGGTGGTAGATCAACCAAGTCCTAGACATGATTTGCCCTCATTGACTCCATTTCATTTTCCAAGACTTTTCTCCATTCTTCCTTATCAGAGGACAAGAGAGCCTTTTGAACAGTCTTAGGCTCGGTATCGTCTTTCTGAGCAATCATAAATGCTTCCCCTTCAATCTTAAAATGACGACGACGAATGCTTTTACGATTACTTTTACGCAACTGAATTTCTCTTGAATTTAATTCGCCAGACGATGCAACACTCCCACTAGGTCTTACATGTTGAGGTAAAATTTCATTTCCTTCTACAACATTAGTGGGTGTGTTATTAGAATCTCTCATCTCATATAATTGGAAGTTCTTATCAATCTTACATCTACTAGAAAAAATCGTTCTCCAAGAACGTGACATCTCGTGATTCCATTTTGGTCACACTCCCATCAGCTTGTTCACCTATGAACACGTATCCTTTGGAGTGTTCAGAAAATCTTATAAAGATATATTTCTTCCTTCTAGGGCTTAATTTGCTATATTTATGGGAAGATTTATGAACATAAGCTGCATATCCCCATGGACGTAGAATACTCAAATGTGGTTTCCTACCAATCCATAATTCATAAGGGGTGGAAGTGATCGATTTTGAGAGCACTCAGTTAAGTACATAGGCAGTAGTTAATAATGCATCTCTCCAATAGGAGATAGGTAAATTTGCTCGCGCTATCATAGATCTAACCATTTCTAATTAGGTTCTATTTCTTCTCTCAGCTACCCCATTTTGTTGTGGAGTACTAGGAATAGTCAATTGTCGTACAATTTCCTTTTCATCACAAAGAGCCTTGAATTGCTCCGATAGATACTCACGTCCGCGATCGGTTCTCAATGCTTTATTGTTTTGTTCAACTAATTCTCTACTATCGTTATATATCGTCTAAAGCAGTCTAATGCTTTTGATTTATGGGAGATCAGAAAGACATAACCGAAACGCATGAAGTCATCTATAAAAGTGATGAAATATGAGGCTCCATGCCTCGCCCTCATATTTAAAGGACCACAAATGTTAGAATGTATGAGTTGCAATGGAAATTCAGCTCTAATCCTTTTACCGAATGGTTTTCTAGTTGATTTTCCTACTAGACAATGTTCACATACGGGTAGATTAACATTAGTGAATGACCTAAAAATGCATTCTTTAGCTAATCTTTGCAACCCAATGTGACCTAATCTAGCATGCCAAGTACTTGCATTAATTTCAACATTACTAGAAGATGCAATAAAAAAAAAAAAACAACCATCAATATTAACATTGTACTGATCATAGTCAATGTCTAACACCATAAAACCATTCAATACATGACTTAAACTATAATAAACTGTTTCATACATAATGTCAACACAATCACCATGAAAATTCAATAAATAACCTAGGCTAAGAAGAACAATTACGGAGATTAAATTTCGTCGAATATCCAAAGCATAAAGGACATCATGAAGGAATAGGCTTCGACCACCACGTAAAATTAATTTACATGTTCCAATACCCTTCACTTCAACTCTTGAGTTATTCTCAACATATATCCATCTTTTTTCAGGCTGTATCCGACGATACTCCACAAATGCTTTTTGGTCTCTAGTTACGTGGTCTGTTACTCCTAAGTCTACAGTCCACATTGAATGAGATTTAGCAAGCATTTAGTACTAGAAACAAAAGCATTACTTAAAATAATTGAGTAATAGGGTACTTCTTTCGGCTCAGTACATTCACGAGCAAAGTGACCCATCTTACCACAATTGTAGCACTTCATCTTGGCTTTGTCCTTCTTCCCACCATGCTTCATGCGTTGGAATGTCTTAGCTCTTTTAGGTGCCTGATTAGTCTTCTTTTCTTTGTTGTTGAATTGAGGATTCCTTTTGCGTTTGAAGTCCGAAACTTTGCACGAACTTGATTCAGTAACATAAGCATGGGTAGAGAATCTCTCAGCCTTTAAGCGCTCATCCTCTAATTCCAAATGACGCGCTATATCATCAAAAGTGACAATATTCTCATTATGCGTCATATTGATCTTCATATGCTCCCAATTGTTAGGAAGAGACCTTATAACAGCCTGAACTTGTTGTTCATCAGTAAAGGAGTGACCTGCCGACTTCGGCTCATGAATCATATTTGACATCTCCTGAAGATACTGCCTCATCGTTACATTTGGGAGCTTTCAGTATGTGTCAAACTCGATGGTGAGTCTCCTTAGCTTAGTGGCATATGTACCCCCAAACTTATCTTTTAAGGCAACCCACATTGTCTAAGCTTTATCATAACTTTCAAATTCACACATGAGATCATCTTGCATATAGCTTAACAACGTGATGCGAGCAATGCTATTTTTCTTTTTCCAAGCTTGATAAGCTTCTAGATCTCTCCTGTGTTGAGCTGAAGTTCCATGCTCAGGTTTATCCATGGTATGGTTAAGGGTTTCCAAAACCTATTATTTCTCAAGGATGTATTGAACTTTTCGGTGGCAAATATCATAATTGTCACCGTTAAGCTTCTCACCCTTATTGAGGTCAGTCACAATGGTCCTGGATGCCGAAACCATAATTAATTGCTATAACACATTGACATAATAAACGCAAAATCAATTCTAACACATTTTTCAGAGTAACACACGTATTTAATTTGCAGCAAAGACAAACTAAATTAATGATAATTCAACAAAAGACACAGAAACAAAAGTTCACTATGTTCCTGTCGTAACCCAATTTTTCGGGTTTGCCACCTAAAACTAGGTTGATAGACTACTAAGCCTTTAAGCTTAGCTCGGGCTCTCCCAAGCCCATACCAAATCGCGACTTAGGAATTTTGACATGCAAAAGCTTATTATCTAGGAGTCGCCACTAATCAGTTTATGGTAGGTCGATTAGCCACCTAAGTAAAATAACGGGAGGATTATATTACTTCTATGAACCAGAGATTTTGGGTACGGGGACTTGGTTACACTAGACTATCCTAGTGCCCTTTCGGTACCATTTCTTTTAAATTAAAAAAAAAAATGTTTTGTAGGCAACTTGTTTTGATTTTAATTTAGCTTCCTAACGTGTGAGGCGATCATACATATGCGCATATTACCAATTTAACACATCAAGAAAGCAATTAAATAATGCAAAAAACATACTTTAAATCAACGAAAGCATCTGCAATGTTAAATCAAAATTCATATCAACAATCCTACATATGATTCCTAATTAACAAGCAATCAATTTTTTTGTTTTCACTTTATTTAATGAAAATCATAATTTATGCAAATAATCTAAAATGACATGACAACATGACTTAAACTATATGACATGAAGAAATGCAATAATTAAATGCAATTCAAATGATCTAATTATAATGATATGCAATGCGATGCAATGACATACCAAATTATTAAAACTAAAATGACATGCTTCATGCAATTTAATATGCAAGCTATATGTCACGTGACATTTATTAAATGACTTAGTCTAATGACAAGAAAGTTCTAATTAAATGAACTTAATGAAAACTAAATGACGTGCATTTGATGTTTCTATTTTTAAGAATGCAATCTATCCTAAAAATTGAAATTAACTTATGTAAAGACAAATTTTGTATTTTTTTTCATGAAATTCGAATGCAAAGGTAATCTAGCTAGATTGAGATTCTATCTAATTTAAAATAAGGATTAAGTTATATTAAATCCTACTTTAAATTAAGACATTATCTTAACCTAAGATGCAATTTATCTAAAAAGATTAAAATGAAACGTGTATTTCTAACTTAATATGCACAATGATTTTTTTTTGTGTTTTCCTTTATGCAATTCAAAATTAAAACTAAAACATAATATGTAATTTTATCTAATATGTAATGACGTGCAGGGTATGCCCTAATTCTATATGACATATGCATGATATTTTTAATTTTTAAAAATGTTTGAAATTTAAAATTGCCACGTAATTAAACATGCAACTTAAATTAAACAAAAGCTAAAATCTTAAATGAATGCATTTTTTTTTATAGTTTTTTAAATCTAAAATAAAACCTATATTCTAGATATGCAAAATAACAAGAAATATTCTAGAATCAAATGAAATCCTAATTCAAATATCTTTTTGATTTTTCTTAGTGATTTTCTAAAACAAACAATAAATCTAAACAAACAAGATATTCAACAAAATAAAGGATTAAAATAAACGAAAAAATAACCCGTTATCTCACGAGTCAAATTAACGAATATTTTTAACCCTGAACATCACGACAAGAAATCAAAATAATTAAAAATCTAATCCGAAATCTTACGGATTAAATTAATAATTAAATTAATTTAACAGTTAATATATCATAAACAAACCACCAAAAATTATCATAATTAAAAAAATGACCCGACGTCTTACGGGTCAAATTAAATAATTACAATAACGTTAGGGACAATTCCTATGGATAATGCCTATGATAACCATAACCTAAAAAAAACACCTAACAATATTCAACTTAAAAACTAATACTAAAACTAACTAAAGGTAAAGTAAAATAATATAAAATAAGAAAAATAAAAATAAAAAAAGAAAAAAAACAACCTAAGGAAAATAGGGGGAGCCCGTTCGTTGATCCGGCAAGGGTGTCGCTGGCGACGGTCGGCGCAGAGCAAGGTGGTGCGGCGGTCAGCGCGGGCTGAAGGGGCTTCGGGTCTTCGGGTCTCGGCGTCGGGTTGTGAGGCCGCGAGAGCAAACAGGTCGCAGCATCGGGGCTCGGGGACAAAGGCTCGTCGCCCGGGCGCGATGCGGGAATCGTTGGGATCTCTGGGGGCGGACGATTGGTCGCTTGGGTCGTGCGGACTGCACGTTGGGCTTCTTGGGCGGAGCCGGGCGTCACTCGGGCGTTGCCGAGGCGTGGGCGGTGCGGGATCGAGATGGAGACGTCGGCACGGGGGCGGAGGCTCGTCGCTCGGGTGGAGCGAGCTTCGGGCGTCGGCTCCCAAGCGGCGTCGGCGGCGGAGGTGCAAGGGCGGTCTTCGGGTCTTCGTCGCCGGGCGGTGATCGAGATGGAGACGTCGGCACGGGGCGGAGGCTCGTCGCTCGGGCGGAGCGAGCTTCGGGCATCGGCTCCCAAGCGGCGTCGGCGGCGGAGGTGCAAGGGCGGTCTTCGGGTCTTTGACGCCGGGCGGTGATCGGAGCTGAGGCGCGGCTTCGGGACTCCAGGGAGCGCGCGTCGCGGGCGAGGAGTTGCAGGCTCGGCGGCGCGGTGCGTCGGAGCTTGCGATCAAAGACCGACGGCTGCGTCGATGGCAAGTTCTGGCGTCGTGGGTCGTCGCTCGGGCGCAGACCCAGCGGATGGTCGTCACTCGGGGTGGCACGAGCTGCAGCGGATCGGGCGTCGCGTCGGCGGCGGATCGGTGATGCTGGCGGCGCGAGACCGGTGCGGCGGTCGACTTCGAGTGGAGGCGCTCGCGCGGTGGCCGGCTACAGGCGCGGTGGTGCGACGCTTCAAAGGAGGAGGCCGAAGTCGCGGGGCTTCGCTGCAAAAAAAAAAAAGGGGTGAGCGGCGAGGGAGACGATGAACAGTCGTCCCCTCTGCGCCCCCCTTTGTCCTTTCTCCTGCTTTTTGCTTTTTTTTGCTTCCCCACGCACGGACGACTTCCCTTTCCTTTCTTACCTTTTTGACCTTTTTTTTGTTCTTTTTCCTTTTGATTTTAAGAGAACCAAAAGAACCCCCCTCCAAAACCGAAAGAAACCCCTTCTTTTATAAACAAAAATCCAAATCTAATCTTCGCGAAATATTTTATCCCCTTTTCAAATGCACGAAGATTTTCTTTTAACCTCTTGATCATAAAATCATCTCATTTTCCTTATCTGTTAAATATTTTCTACCAATTTTGAAAGATAAGATTACAACCCGATTTTCTAAAATTCCAAAAATCTTCATTTCAAATCTCAAATTCAGAAAACGGGCTCGGGCCAATTTTCACTTTTCATTGACTTAGTCCGGCCAGTTAATTTAAAACTCGAAACCATTAATTCGACTTATACGCCGTCCTAAAAATAAAAAATGCAAAACATGTAAATTAAAAATAAGCGCACCTAAAATTAATGTTATGCAAATGAATTATAAAATTACCCCCTAATGACTAAATGGGCCGCCAAAATTTAGGTGTCAACAGTTCCCAATCAACTTCTATGTACGATTATTCTATTATCAATAATTAGTTTAATTTGCGTAAATTTTAAGTTCTAGGTGAGAACTTCTTCGAATTCTGCCAATCTATGAACTTCCACTAGGAAAAATAATTACATTACTTCATGTAATTTCTACATTTTTCCATTAAAACAAAAGGCATAGCATGATATGAATCAACGTACAAAAAACAATCATGCTGCAACTACAATAAAAAATGCAATTCAACATGTAATGGAAAAACAAGGATTTCCTACCATTGTTCGAATTTTCATGTAATTAGTAAATTGCAAGTATATTAAACTATATACATGCTATCATCGAACCAAGCTCTACACAACATATATGACATCATTTTCATATAGGCTAGCTATTGTATTTCCTAAAACAGAAGAAAATACAAGCTACAAACGAATAAACTATGCATTTATACCCTAAAAATACGCGTACATAGGGTTTCGTACACAATTTCATACATTTATAAAATTCAAAAATAAAAATAATCACACCACAGTGTAGAGCACATCCATACGAACCAAACGCCACTGACCACGCTCCAATCGGAGCTCGCACGTGCCCACACGCGTCGCCTGAGTGCACGGCGCGTGTGGTGCACGCACCAACAAGTCCAAAGGACTCTTGGCTGATCCGATCAGTTTGATCGGCGATCGGTCCGACCGACTGACCGGTCAACGGTCGGGTCGGGTCTCAAGTCAGGTCCGCTGGCCAGCGACTAGCCGGCCAACTGTCATCGGCGGTGACGTCATCGAGGACGTCATCCGGCGGTTGTAGACCGTTGGCCAACGTCATGGATGACGTCATCCATGACGTTAGCAAGCGCTGGTTCGCCGACGTGTGCGTGAAGTCATGCGTCGGTTTGCCTACGCAGCATGTGATGTCACACGTTGGTTCGCTGGTGTGCCCAGCGCATTGAGTGCGTGGCGCCCACGCGCCGCGGCTTCTGGTCACGCGTGTGGGCGCGTCCGACGTCTTCTGGTGGCGCTCGACCCACTGTTGGACTCGTCTCGACAAGTACTTTCACCCTGCATATTTCAAAATTGATTTTGGTCGAAAAAATATTTCGAAAAATGGCCAAAACTGTACGGGTGAACGCGGCCCCGAACCCGTTCTTCACTTCGGTTCGTTTTTGTTGATTTAGATAGCAATTCCGATTAATAAACATCCAACCAGTGTAGATATCCTACTCTTGATCTTGATATCAAGTAGTAAATGAGAAAATTCAATAAAAAACAAGGTAGAAACCACGACCGGGCTCTGATACCAATGTTGGAATTCAAGTCGGTGGAAGACGACTTACCTTAATCCGATGCGCAAACAACAATTAACCCCGGAACGAGCGTTGAATTGCGGATGAATCACGAACAATAATACTTCACGTTGGTCTGAATGTAATCACAAGGAAAACACCCGATTTTCACGGCGTAAATGCAAACTGTTCTTGCAAAGGCGAAATGAAATGCTTTCTTTTTCTCTCGATGGAAAGGGGACAAGACAAGAAGAGAATTTTGAGCATATGTTCTGCCAACCATTCCAACGGTTGTCATCCCAGAGTCTTTTATATGACTCACTCGCATCCTTTCAAAAGGGTGTCTTTTCATCGTAACGTATCAAGGCCAAACAATGCGTTCCAATCGCACCCCATCATGGACATACTAGCTAAAGTACAACACATTGGACCGTGATGCTTCAAAATTTCACTTGAAATTAGTAGAGACAATGTATTGTGATACTTCAAAATTTGATTGAGTTGATTTATTAAAACTAGCTGAGAAATCCAATAGGAAATTCATTGGGCGATAAAGAAGAGGTGAAGAGAGGAAAAGGGGGGAGAGGGGGAAAAATGCAAACCCGACCTGACTCGAATTATTGCTTAGGTGTTATGCTTTTCGGGTCAGTTAAGGTATGGTTGGAACAGATTGCCTTATGATTAGGGTCGGGTCGGGTAACGTTAAAACTTGACCCGACCCGACCCGTTGACAGCCCTCCCGTTAACGCAGAGCCACCCCTAGCACAGGATGGAGAGCACCACTTTTCAGACCCCCCGTGTAAGGGACAAGCACTTGCTAGGCAAGTCGCCAACGTAGTCATAGCCACAGCCGCTGTTGCCGCTTTGGTCATCGTCCTCTTCTTCCTCAAATGAGGAAACGAACTCCAGCGACTGGGGAGAGTCAAGGTGCTCGTTCGACGAGATCTATTACTGCTAGGGCGTCCAGAAAATTCCGAAAGTTGAAAAAGAACATTATTTAAATTTTGAAAAATAAAAAGACTTATCGACTCAACATATTAATAATTATGCACAGGCGCGTGACTTTGAATAAATAAAAGAGTTTCCAATCTATAATCTTAGGAAAATGTTAAGGGCAAAATATAAAAAAAAAAAACCCTAAATTATGCTTATAATGATACATTTATATTAATTTTTTTTTTATGATACAAAAAAAATCTTAAATTCGTATTTGTGTGATATATTTACTTTTCGTCAAAAGTAGATATTATTTAATCTTATTTTGGCTGAAAAGTTTATCTGATAGAAAATTGACAAAGGTTAAATGTGTCACAGTAAATATAATTTGAGATTTTCGACGTAAAAAAAATTCGGCCAAATGTGAGAATTTTGGGATTTTATGTGGCTTTTAACACATGTAATGAAAGAACAACATATGAGGGATGAACTCAACCACAAACAGCGCAGTTGGTTTGAGTTTTTTTCTTCATCGCAGAGGTCGAGGGTTTGAATCCTCTTATCTTTAAAGTATTCGAAAGTGGGGGTCTTGAAATTTGCCTACGCCTAAAAATGGCGGCACTGCGGCGAGGTCTGACGGTGTGGAGGGTTGTGTAATTTCCCAAGGGTTGTGTAATTCCCAAGGTGATCTCCAGTAGTTCATTGATTAACAAAAAAAAAAAAAAACATACAGGGGATGAAAAGTACTAGACCCTTGCTTTTTTTTCGTCAATATTAATAAAACGGAAAAAACAACAAACCCTTTGTATATATCTCGAGTAAATTTGGGCCCCTGCATTGCTCTGCATATATCGTTTTCACCGTTTGCGGTTTCTGCGTCATCCCGACGGAAAGTAGCCGCACGCTCGCTCCACGAATCCTCTGAGAAAACCACCGAACGCGAAATCCCCCAACATCCGTCGCCTCTCTCTCTCTCTCTCTCTAGAAACACAGTAGCAACCCCGTTCGAATTCTCTCTCTCTCTCTCTACTGATTCTTGCCCGTTGGGGAGCGCGCGAGTTGGAACGAGTGCTTTCTCTCTCTAGGGTTTCCAAGAAGTCATCTTTCCGGGTCCTTTCGGACTTTCTCCTTGATGGGTCGCTGAGGTTTCGTGGTGGGTGTTCCGGTTCTTTCTTCCCGTTTAGGATGTTCACTCCCCAGAGGAAGGCGTACCCGGCGATATCGCTGACGCCGCGGACCGAGGCCGCGAGGACCGGCGGCGGCGGCAAGGGAAAGGCGGTGGCTTTCCTCGATGGGCCGCCGCCGCCCCCGCCGCCGGTGGCTTCGCTGGATGGGAATGTGATGGGGAATGTTGGGTTGGAGGGGTTGGAGGATATGGAGGACTGGAGGCGGTTTCGGGAGGCGGGTCTGTTGGATGAAGCGGAGATGGACAGGAAAGACCGCCAGGCAATCGCCGAGAAGGTCACCAAGCTCGAAAACGAGGTGAATTTGATCGATATTGTGGATCGCGGCTTTTTGCTTCTTAAATATTTCTAAGGTTTGGAGTGGTTAATTTACTTCGGACGAATGGGTTCTTGGGAGTTCTTGGATACCAGTTGCGCTAGAATAATTAACTTTTGTCAGAGACAGAGAGTTATTGAGGAATAGGATAAATATTTTACGAGATAAACCAGGCATGGTATGTTTTATTTTTTATTATTGGCTGGTCCTATGCTTGTTCCTTCGAGTGTATAAAGCTGCTGTGGGTTGGTAGTTGCTTCTTGCAATTGTATTATAATGTTTTATGCACTTACTTGCTGGATGGAAATTTCGTCGTGTGTAATTACCTACCCGAGTTAACAGAGCATGGGATACAGTTTGGGATAGGTGGGCTCATTGCTTGTCTAACATTTGATCCATTGACAAATCAAACTGATTGCTTGTGTAACATCTGATTCATTGACAAATCCAACCGCCCTAGAGGAGATATGATGTGAGATGTCGCGGGATCATTTCTTTGTTTGCTACAATTCAAGAAGCATCTTGTCCAGTCAAGGGCTGGCGTGGGACATGAAAGGACATGGATGCCATAAAGTGCGTAGTTTTTCCTGAGATGACTTTTAGCTTGTCATCAGTCTTTAAATGGACTTGGCAGTTCAGCCGTCACGAGACTTATTAAGCTCCTTTGGGGAAAACTACCCTCAAATCTTCTTAGGTAGGTTACCATTTCCATAAGCTGGGTTAGTAGGAATCCCAATAGTAAGAGAGTTAATGGGTTCTTTAGAATTTGTCAAAGTGTGTGGCAAGATGAGTCTCTCAAATGTGGCTCAAATGGCAACTGATCTTTGGCTTGATCCTGCTGAGATGAACATGCAATAAGTTGCTTAATACTAAACATTTCTCATTTGATGATTTGTCATGATATGATGTCTGCATCAATAGTTGAAACAATTGCATCTGTTATTTTGGTTGATGGCATTGATTTTTTTTGGTGAGGTTCACAGGGGAGCTGTACTTTTGCTAACTTTTCAATGTGCAATTGCCACAAATTTTCATGTTACTTTGTATGTGTAGTGTTGAATTAGTTTAAGCATTTGGCAATAAGGAATTATAGTTGGAAGAATTGCCTCTGTTCTTTTGGATGATGGCGTTGTTGTTTGTCGGTGAGGTTCACAGTCGAGCTGTACTTTTGCCAACTTTTCAATGTGCAATTGCCACAAATTTTCATGTTTCTTTGTATATGTAGTGTTGAATTAGGTTAAGCATTTGGTAATTAGGAATTGATTCCTGTGAAATTCGTACTGAGATCAAGCATTGTTGTTAATCTAAATGGAAGTCTTTTGGCAGCTATTTGATTACCAGTATAATATGGGGCTGCTTTTGATTGAGAAAAAGGAGTGGAATTCGAAGTTTGAAGAGTCAGTTCAAGCATTATCGGAAGCACAACAGCTCCTCAAACGAGAACAATCAGCACATCTGATTGCAATGTCTGAAGCTGAGAAGAAAGAGGAAAATCTGAGGAGAGCCCTGGCTCTTGAAAGGCAGTGCGTGGCAGATGTATGCTACTTCTCACTGATAGTCTTGCAATTTGAACTTCCTCTTATTTGAATGCTCTAAATTTTGCATTGCAATTTAACTGTCTTATATTTTGGAAGTACAGTTAATTAATGACAAACTGTCTACTGAATTTGTGTTGCCAAAATTTCGTTCATGGGCAATAGGGATTGCTAAATCAGATAGCTTAAAGGTAAAGCAAACCCAACTGCGAGATGGTTCTTCTATGATCTCGCATAAAGACTGTATTCCCGGTGGAGAACTCTTGCTGGATCACTAGTTTGACCCATTGCCAATTCATGCGTTACTATTCATGTTAGGATTCTGGAGACATAAGATCTGAGGAAAGCCTTGGCTTTTGAAAGGCAATCTGTGGCAGATGTATGCTACTTCTTGCTAGCAGTCTTGCAATTTGAACTTTCTGTTATTTCAATGCTGTGTATTATGCATTGTATATATCTTTGCTGTCTTCTATTTTGGAAACACAGTCAACTAACGACAAAGTGCTTGCTGAATTTGTGTTGTCAAAACTTTGTTTATGGGCTTTAGGGATTGCTAAATTGGATAGTTAAAAGGTAAAACAAGCTTAATTATGACATGATTTTCCTATGATCTGACAAAAGCCTGGAGAACTCTTGCTGGAGCACTAGTTTGCATGCGATTGCCAAAATATGTCTTGCCATTCATGTTAGAATTTCGAAGACATAAAATCTTGGGTATTTCTCTGTGCCGTTTTATGTTTTATCTCACCCGAGATCTTTTGCTCTATAGTAGTCCATTCTCATGCGTAAGGAATCAAAAGTATGCAGTGGGATTCAAGTGCAGAATTTTCTCTGGACTTTTTAGTCTAAATTGTTGCAGAGTGCTAGATTACAATATTTCATTCTTGTGGACACGGAATCAAATGTAGGCACTGGGATCGATCAAGTCAGGATTTTCTCTAGACTAGTTAACCCGAATTATTGCAATAGTGCTAGATCGCCTGTGTGATTATGTGTGTTCATCATGCGTATATTACTGCCTGCGGAGTTTATGATCAATGCCCTGCTTAGTTAGGCACTTCTCATATGTAGGACTTGTGTCTTTCTTTCTTTTTTTTCCCCTGTTTCTTTTCTTGCAATTGGTCTCTTGTGTCTCAGTAAAGCAGGACTTGTGTGAAAATGTTCAATTTTTCTGTTTTCATGTAGCTAACTCAATCATATAAATCAACAGTTTGTGTTTGCTTGATTGGAGGGTGGATTAGCCATTCTGGTTGATTGTGTTAATCTGGTGGTTGATAAATCTGAAAGTGATCTACCTATTCTCAAGAACAAGTTCAAGCTCTTTATCTGTGCTTTATATCTTCATGAATTGTTGATGAGAATCTTTGTGTGCCAAAAAGGTTAACGAGAGTGCTGTTTTAGCTTTTTTTGGTTTTTGTGTGGTTATGGTATAGTTTGATAAGAGCTTGCTCCGTTAATTCAATTGAATTTTTAGTTTTGTGGCAACAAGTCACTATCTTCTTAAAAGTAGGTTCTCTACTCTGTAAAAGCCAAGCGTAAAATAGAAAAGAATTATTTCTTTTGTGAGATCCTTTCATGCATTCATGATTTATGCCATTATGGAGTGAGCTCTCTTTTCCTACAATCTGAGTCTTCTCGGACATGAAGGTATTTGATTGCACTTGCACATGCATAGAGTAGCAGGACATGCATACGCATGGTTTAGACAAATTTATGTCTAGGTTGAATAATAGATTGTTGACATTGGTTTTAATATGTGGTGCTGTGGGACCATATTTTCCTTTGATAGTATAAAAAGTCAAGCGTTATCTTTGTTTCTTCCTTTGCCAGAGTTGCACTGCAAATGGGAAGATATAATTAGAGCTGTTCTTCAACTTGATTGCTTGAATATATCTTCTCTCATGTGAGCACTGGAAGTAAATGTGATTAGCGTTTGAAGTCTTCCATAAATTTTTTATATAGATGAACCTCGTTTATGCAGCTTGAGAGGGCTCTGCACGAAATACATAATGAGCAGGACAAAATGAAGCTTGATTCTGAGAAGAAGTTGGCTCAAGCAAGTGCTTTGACCACTGGAATTGAGGATAGGTCATTGGAGGTGAAAGAGAAGCTGCATGATGTTGATGCCAAGCTCGCAGAGGTCAGCAGAAAAAGTTCACAATTGGACTTGAAGATGCAAGAGATGGAGGCACGCGAAAGTGTACTTCAAAGGGAGCGTTTGTCTTTGAAAACTGAGTATGCTCTTTTCAACCTGTGCATCTTTATGCATCATGCATGATGGTGTTGTTTACATTGCTATGGTTGTAAGAGAAATTTAGCAAGTAATGTTGCAAAATTGCCCTTTTGGCAGGCAAGAAGCACACAAGGCCTCATTTTATAAACAGAGAGAAGATTTACGAGAGTGGGATCAAAAGTTGCGGGAAAGGGAAAAGAAGCTGTGTGAGGATAGGAGAATCCTTAACGAGAAGGAGGAAAAGGCCAATGAAATTGACCAACTTCTTATGCAGAAGGAGAGGGATATTGAAGAAGCTTACAGAAACATTGAGTCATCCAAATCAATGTTGTCTGAGAAAGAGAAACATATAAATCAAAGTTTAGCGGACTTGGCTGCAAAAGAAAAGGTAAGTTTACTGTTTAGCAGTGCTGATTCTCCTATCAGTCTTCGCAATCAACCTACATCATATTTTTCTGATAGTCGCTTAGTTCACCTTTCAATTTGGTTGCAGGAAGTATTGTCAAAAGAAAGCATTATAAGATCGAAAGAGGAAAAGCTAAATGCATTGGAGAACAAGCTGAATCTGAGAGAAAGTGTGAGTTGAATGCATAATCTTTCTCTATAAATTATTGATGTGTTACGTACTGTAGAAAGTTTTTGAAGATGGACTTGGATTTGATGGCTTTTCTCCTTCTGATCATTATTTTGTATCTCAAGGTGAATAGTATTCATACTTCATTCATTTTCTTGTCAGTGTTGGATAAGTTCTTTTTGGACAGAATAGCTCTATTATTTTTGCAAGTACTAATTTTAAAATTGCCGTGCCTCATGCTTCTTGTCCTTGTCATTAATGCTGCTTATGAGTCATCACAAATATGATTAGCAGGAAAGACATTTTCTTCGTATGAAAGGGGAGACAATGAGAGGTTGGCAACTCATATTCTTGTGCACTGAGGATTGATGATGTTTGTTTTCCTTTCATGTAGTCATTTGATATCGAGGTCAATTTTTAAATAAGTATATTTCGTTTTTAATTCTTTGCAAGAACTAATATTTCGTTCTAAATCACTCAATATCCAATTGAGTAGACCCAATCCCAGGTTGCTTGGTGTTGTGGATGTTCAATATTATGTCCCTGCACAGGAAAGCAGGACTGTTAAGTAGAAACAACTCTTATTGAATCACCTTTTTTTGTGAATTATGTGAATGAACATTTTTATGCTTAGGAGTTTTCTTCCGTGCTTGTGTGTGGATCGTTCTGTCCTTTGTCTTTTGGGGTAATTTGTGTCTTTATTGTGGGTGCCCTATGTTTTGTTTTCTGTTCACCTTTGTTTTGATTGATTTTATTTAGGTAAGTTTTATCATGATAGTTTTCACTTTAGTGGATGGATTGGAGTGGATGGGATGATATGGTATGTTATAGCTCATGTCTAGCAGTGTAGAATTGATTCCTGCTTGCTCTGCAGGTGGAGATCCAGAAACTTGTCGATGAGCAAAAGGCCCTTCTGGATGGTAAAATGCTCAGCTTTGAAACTGAATTAGAAGAGAGGAGGAAATCTCTTGACAAGGAATTGAAAAACAAGAAAGAAGAACTTGAGCGGAAGGAAGTCGAAATAAACCACAAAGAACAGAAGTTGGGGAAGCGAGAGTCTGCTTTGCATGCAAAGACAGAGAGATTTAAGGAGAAAGATAAGGAACTTGAGTCAATGTTGAAAATATTGAAAGAGAAGGAGAAGTCCATGAAAGCCGAGGAGAAGAAATTGGAGGTGGAGAAGAAACAGTTATCTGCTGAGAAAGAGGCCTTGGAGAATCTCAAAGATGAAATTGAGAAAATAAAAGCCGATATTGCTGGAAAGGAGCTGGAGATAAAAGAGGAGAGTGAAAACCTCAGATTAAATGATGAGGAGAGGTCGGAACATCTCTGCTTGCAAGCAGAATTGAAGATGGAGATAGAAAATTGCCGATCTCAACAGGAGTCGCTTCTTAGAGAAAGTGAAGAGCTAAAAGAAGAAAGAGAGAAATTTGAGAAAGAGTGGGAAGCTTTGGATGAGAAAAGAGCTGCAATTATTGAAGAGCATAGAAAGTTTCTGGAGCAGAAAGAGAAGTCAGGAAATTGGCAGTCTGCTGAACAAGAAAGGTTGAAAAGGGAGAAACATGAAATGGAGGAGTATATGCAGAGAGAGTTGGAAGCGATAAAACTGGAGAAAGAATCGTTTGCCACCAAGATGAAACATGAGGAATCTGATTTATCTGAAAAAGTGCAGAATGAGCGCAGTCAAATGCTCCGGGAATTTGAGTTGATGAAAGTGGATCTTGAAACTAGTCTCCAAAAGCGGCAGGAGGAGACAGAGAAAAAGGCGGTTCTTCTGGAGAACCAATTTGAGCTAGAGAAGGAGAAGGAGCTTAAAAGCATAAATGAGTTGAAAGAAAGTGCTTTGAGAGAACTGGATGAAATAAGGTCTGAGAAGCACAGGATAGAGAAAGACAAACAGGCCCTTGTGTTGAATAAGAAACAGCTGGATGAAAATCAGATTAAAGTGCGTGAAGACATTGATCAGCTATTTCTTCTCAGCCAGAAGCTGAAGGATCAAAGGGAAGAGTTAATTAAGGAAAGAAGCCGCTTCCTTTCGTTTGTTGAGAAGTTCAAGAATTGTGAGAAATGTGGAGATGAAGCTAGAGAATTTACACTCTCTGATCTACAGTTACCTCAAATGGGGGATAAAGAGATTCTCCCGCTGCCTAGGCTGGTGGAAGAGTTGTCAAATAAGCCTTGTAGTAGGATGAGTCCTTTTGGTAGATCACCCTCGGAAAAATCTCCTGATGAACTTGGTTTGGTTCATTCAGATTCTGGAAGCCGCATGTCTTGGCTGCATAAGTGCACATCCAAAATCTTCAAACTATCTCCAAGTAAAAAAATCAAGGATGATTCTGCTTCACCTCAGTCCCATAAAAATTTTAACCTGGAAGAGAACGATGGAAGGTTGAGTATGGCTAGAAATGAGGAAACAAACAAAGGACATGGCACTATTGAAGATGAAGCAGAACCATCATCAGGAAAAGTTGAGGTGGCTACTTTCAACCAAAGATTTAAGTCTGTCGACGTCATTAAAGAAGTTGATGATGGGCGTGTGTCATCTCTTGATGACAGTAGCTATCTGCATGATCAGATGCCTGATCTGCCAGAAGATTCTCAGCATTCTGAGGTGAAAAAGAGTCGACGAAAAGGTGGGAAGAGAAACAATGGAATTCACAGAACAAGATCAGTGAAGGCAGTGGTTGAAGATGCCAAGGCTTTTCTAGGTGACGTGTCAAAGGATATGCTGCCTAATGATGATACGAGCAAGGCAGACCAGGCTGATTTGGTTCATAAGGGGAAAGCAGTAAGTAATGTTCCAAGGAAGCGGCAACATGCAGAAAGCTCTCAAATAACAGAAAGTGAGCAGGATGGGGGTGATAGTGAAGGACCTTCCAATAGTGTTTCGGTTGGTGGGCGTAAGAAGAGGCGACAAACTGTCCATGTGCCGGCAGTGCAGACTCCTGGGCAAAAGCGATACAATCTCAGACGACAGAAAACGTAAGTGAATGCCCCAAAATTTTCATGCATGATGTTATCTTAGCCTTGCCATAAGGCAAATTTGGTTAAATTTGTTTCTGACTCATTATGACTTTTGATGCTGGCATCTATCAGTGCTGGCAATGTGGCAGCAGAAGAAGCCTCAGCTGACTTAAATCAAGATGGAAAAGTAGAAGCCACCAATGGTGGAGGGCAAGAAGCAATAAATGGAGAAGATAATAACGTGCCATCACATAACAGTGATGAACATCATAATCAGATGCACTTGACACAGGCCACAAGTTTGAGGACCATGGAGTTATCACAGCAGAAGGTTGTCAGGGTAAAGTTTCTGTCATCCCCAGCTCCAACCATTCCAGAGAAGAGTCCTTTGAGCAACAATTAAGGCATACATAAGATAGTTCTTGATTTTGCTTGTTGTTCTCATGCAGTTCACGACAGTAAATGTTGTTGACGACAGTGTAAATTTAGCCAAGCCAGATGAAAACGGAGAAACGGTTGGTACGGAGGAATTGTCTGGTGAAGATGAGAATGGGAGTGCACTTAATGAGGCTGATGACGATTACGATGATACGTTGGAGCATCCTGGTGCAGCATCTATAGGAAAGAAGATCTGGACCTTTTTTACTACATAACTGCTGAATCTTTAGGAGCTTTGCCTCATGTGCTCCCTCTATTGACATGCAGCTTGAGCAGCAGGAAATGGCTGGTCAAAATTGTAAAATCATAGATTAAATTCTTTACCACAATAGAGGCTGAGCATCTTCTTTTCGTTCTACCCTGTATCTTTCTTGAGTGTAGGAGGCACATAGGTGCTTTGGAGTAGTTTTTGTCTGTTCCTTTTCTCCCAAGTTCTTAGGTGCATAATTGTTGCCGGTTGGCACGCCTAGATGATATTATGAGTTGATTGATGGCAAATAACTCAAATTTGTGTAGTGACGAAGTTGTGGCATGATTTGAAGATTCGTTTGCAGCTCTGTTGTGTGAAAACAGTTGCTTTGAAACCTTTTGAAAACTCATATTTCAGGTCACAAAGATCGGATGAAAGCAAAGTGGCTTCTCTGAAAAAGCTTAGCTGTTTCATGTTTTCCTCAGATTTAAAGTCTCAAATGCATGCTCTTGTGCCCTTCACCGGGCAAGGGTCAAGAACAGGTTTGTGTTTTCTTAATTTTGGTCTCATCTACTCATTTAGTCCTACAGTTAGAACTTCCACTCCACCATTTTACTTTGGCTAGTAAAATCAGCGGCTTTATGTTCACATGTATTGGTAAATTCATAATGATGACAAATGTGCCCTTAGTATGCACTAATTAGGAATGCACCATTAGCGTGATAAAAATGAACTTTGGAATTTCACGTGTCATTCTTAAGCAATCTGTCAATCGATATAAGCGAACATTTTAGATAGCCTCTGCATAATTAACGTCGCAATGACTCTTTGCATATTCCTTTTCCACTTGCCATCTGTACATATTTTCCAGTCTTTGCATATTGTTTTTCTCCTCTTTGTTTGGCTTGATTTCTTCATTTCGGAACCATTACTTGGCTCATGATTTTAGAGGCCAATTCGGTCCTTAAATCTCACCTTTGAAAGGAGAGGTGAAAATGACGTACCATTCCATTCCATCTCATATCCGGAGGCATTCTCAGGGACGGGAGAGGCGAGCATTCAAAGGGCGTCACAAAGAGTGATTTTGCTCGTGCTGTTCTATACGAATTGATTAGAAGTAGAAGCAACATGAAGAGATGAATTTGGAGACGGGCAAACTGACTTGCTTGGATCTGATCCTGGCACTTAGAGTAAAAATATACTCTATACCGTCCCAATCAAAGCTTTGACCATATCCATCAAATTATGGACCTGTCTTTTCCGGTAACGAAAAGTGAAAAGGAGAGAGAAAAAGAAAGGGAAGCCGGTCCCGGTCCCAGGAACCAAAAAGTGGATTGCTTTCCGCCTTTCTTCTGGGATGAAAAGAGCATAAATTTTAAATTCAATAATTGATTTTGTTTTGAAAAAAGTGAGGCAGCCATTAAATGTCGGCTGGGCTGTCTGAGACGGGAAAAAAGCACGGCAGAAAGTGACTTGTCAGTCCATAATCAGGGCCTGGCTCCATAAAAATGAAGAAAGGTGAATAGTGTGGGGGCTATTCCCTGTTCGCTACTGCCGTCTCTCTCTCTCCCTCCCCCTCCCTGTAGATTATGGTTTTCTCTGGGTTTTCCTGAGCGATGCCCACTGGTCCAGAGTCCAATTTCCCAAGGTTCTTACTCCCTAGTTGGCCAAAGAAAAGGTTCTGATTGTCTCAACCTGCCTAGTGCATCTTTCTGCACAGATTGACCCTAAAGAAGATACATAGATATCCACACGGAACAAGGTGTATAACCCAGCAGACAACATGCGTTTCTGTCGTTGAGAACTATGGTATTTCCATGTTACCAGCAACGGAATGAGAGACTGTTCCACAAAGATAGTCCTGTCAGAGAGGTGATGGCTGGCATATAATGGGGAGAGACTCTCTAACTATCACAGGACTCACTGGAACCGTTGCTTACTTTGAGATTGAGATGCACTTCCTACTCCGTTTTGCCAAAGGGCCTAACCCAATCCATTATGATTTGGTATAGTTGCTGGAATGAAAGAGATTTACAAATCCTGTCGGCATGTTCTCCGCCGGTGCAAGTTTCTATCGACACCAGAATATGGGATGATAGTTAGCAATATCCTGAACCCAGACAATTTTAGTGAGTTCTGCTCGGACTAGATTGTTTCGTGAGTGTATTGATCATGGTGGTTTGATGGAATATAAGTTTTGTTGGACCTGTATTCAGTTGGACCGATTCCCATGACTCTCATACGTTTATTCAGGAGCATTCAGATGGAGCCCTTTGCAATCATAGTTGGCGAATGTCCGTCCTGGAGGCCACTCTGTTTCACCTCCCTCGTCTGCATTTTGCGCGGTGTGCCTATTATCTTGGATATCTGGCGTGAGAAAGGCCCCAAGAAGAGATTGCCTTCGCTGCTTTGAGCCTATGTTGCGTGCGGCACCATGACTTCCCTAGAGTTGCTGAGCAGGCTCGGGTTAAGGAGAATCATATTTTCTGTTTAGCCACCCAGCGTCTCATTACTGATGTTTCCAGGACCGGAATAAGTTCGCTTTTGGTAACGTGTTTAGGGAACAGAGGGAACTCCATGATAGATGTAGTGGTTGCTCAGGAAGCTCTTCATCTAGTTGTTCTAATGAGTGTTCTGCATGAGCAAGTACCTCTGGTTGTCATACATGCATGTGATGTTTTAGTTGTTTAATATTTGTCATAGTTTTGATTCTTGTTTCATCATCTGTCCATATGCACATTTACCATCCTTCAATGGTTAATGATTACACGATCTCATTATGCTTCTATCTCCTCATCTTGTAGACTGATCTTAATATATCTAACACTACTCATTTCGACTAACAACCTTTTCTCTGGCATTGAGATATTGAATTGAATCAATTAAAATATGAATACAAGAAATTGATATGGAAACCATAGTAACCAAAGTGGTTACACAATGGTTGTGATCCTTTTATTTGACAGCTCCTCACCCGTGTTTGGTTGGATAAATCAAACCCTAAATCTCATTATGCTTTATTTAGCCATCTTGTAAACTGATCTTAATATATCAAACGTTTCTCATTTCAACTATACAACTTTTTCTTTAGCATCAAGATATTGAATTGAATCATCTAAAGTATGAATAGAAGAAATCGATACTAGAAAAAATAATAAGCAAACCCATCACACTCCATTAGACAATGGTTGTGATCCTTCCATTTCGAGTTACTCTTCTTATGTGTTTGGTAAGGTAAATCAAACCCTAGAAGTTGATTAGAATCGTGTCATTTTGGGTTTAGCCAGCTTAAATTACGCATCCCATTGCACACATGGAAGGAAAGCAAGGAAAAGGGGAGACAACGCACGAGTACAGATACCTATATGCTTGCATAATTTTACTTTTGGCCTTCTACAAAATAAATGTACCCGGCTTCCAAAAATATAACCACGACAAAGAAAAGGGTCACTCTTTACATATTCAGTTCATGAACTTTGCTGCCTTCATGTGCTATTTTGTTGATTAGCTTAGAAAGAAGGCTGCAATCCTCTGTATCTCCTGTCCACTTCTACCTCAAAAGGTTATATGGTACTTGTGGTGTATGGTGTGTCACTTATTGAACTTATGGTATTTGCCAATGTTGTTCAAGATGTTAGAAGTCCAACCTATGGTAGATCATCTTGAAACCAACTTAGTTATCAAATTCTTTTATACCTCCTCTAAGATGCAAACAAAAAAGTAATAATAATATCAATAATTTTTTTTTTTATGCCTAGGATCCGCCGGGCTTGTCGGGCTTATGCCGGGCAGCCTACGGCCAGTAGAGTGCACGGTGCACCCTGGACTAAGGGTCAATATCTAGAGGGAAGCTAGCACAGGACCTCATTACCATGACCCCCCACTTAAGATGTGTTGATAACGCAAAGATTCAAACTCGTTCCTTCATGCGGTAAGGTAGTAAAGCTCAATCAACTACACTGTCCACAAGTGGGTTTTCTATAATATCAATAATTTTGGATTTGTCACGAGCGCATAATTCTGCATAAGATGAATTCAAATCTTCTACAAATGAGATGACACATTTTCATATATCTAGGAATGATCTTCACGGCGTTGAGCTGCTGACTAAGATGCAACCTATTTTCCATAGTACCACAATAGTTTTTATGGTTTTGAAGGTAAACAAGAAGATGTCTTGGCAGTCGGAACATCTTTTGTAGAACCCCTCGAAATGGAAGAGGGAAATTGCAAAGCCAGAAGGAGACAAAACCACAACTTGGCCCACTTCAAGCCAATCTGCGCGCCCCACTCCTCAGTGGCTCTTTTTGTCCTTTTGCTGATTGATCAGATTTCACCACTCAAATAAACCAGCAGCCCAAAAAGTAGAGAGCGAGAATAGCCCTCAGTCGCAGGCACCCAAAAGCCCGGATTTTGTCCCTGCCCCTCTCTCTCTCTCTCTCTCTCTGCACTTCTCGTCCATTTTGTCACACCCACTAAGAACCATTATGTAAAGGGGATTAGGATCAAGCGAAGTAACTCATATTAAGGAGATATTAATCAAATGAGCTAAACTCAACCCTCAGTAACAGTTCACTACATCGCTTTGCAAGTTACAACAGATGAATTTTTCAATTCAACCACTACCTTTTCCTTTGTTATAAATGCATCTCTCTCTCTCTCTCTCTCTCTGGTCCCCCTCGTCCCACCTCGAAACCCTCACAAACTGGTCCTGACCCAGCTGGTATAATATAACTAACCGAGTCCCACATAACCTTCCCTCCTAACAGGAAGATCATCAACCAATCCATTAAAAGCTTCGGCCTTTTCCCCTCCTCCCCTCCCTCCCTCCCTCCCTTTCTCTCTTTGCGGTTGTGTTCTCTTAGAAATCCCTTTAGACATAATTATTATGGCCTATATACTAGATGCCTGTGTAAAAAAACATCGAACAGCCATCATGAGTGTCTGATGAAAGACATTCACATCGCAGAAAAGAGAAGCAGAAGCTGCTCCTCCTTACTTCCTCCCTCTGTCCCTAATTCATTTCACCAACCTCTCCCTCCCACCTTTCTTCAATATTTACTGGGGGCAATTTACAGTTTCTCTGCTTCCAGAGGCGCTTTTTGGGCTCTTCTTCTTATTCCTAATGCCACGCCTTTCCTTGCCGTTTCTATATAAATATCGAACCCTGTGCTCAAGGTTTGAGCTTGCCCTCTCTGCTCTCTCTCGAGGTTTACAAATACTTCTCATCGCTGGAACTTCCATTCTGGAAGAACATCAGCTAATTCTCTTGAGGGACCCATATCGGTCCTTCTCTTGTCCATCAAACTTCTGAGTTCTCATTTCCTTGCCCTCTCTCTCTTTCTCTCTCGATACACTTACGCACACGGTAACTATGAAGAACTTTGGTTGGCTCATCATTTTGGGGGTGTGTTTGGTCGCTGCTTGGCATGGAGAAGCAGGAGACACAGACGAAGCTCCAATGGAGGAAACAGAGAGGCAGGCTCTGTACTCTGCAATACAGGGGTTTGTGGGCAGCTGGTGGAACGGGTCGGATCTTTACCCAGACCCTTGTGGATGGACTCCCATACAGGTATCTACAGTACCATCACATTTTTGTTGTGGATTGCAAATCTTCACTGTGACATTGGCAAATCTGTACCGTACTGTACTGTGCTATTGGAGCAGAACAAGATACAGAGCACGAGTTTTGGACCACCAAAGAAAACCTTTAACTGACTTTTCACCCAACGGTGAAAAAAGGAAGAACCTTGCAGTTGCAATTACCAGTCTTGAATACATTGTTTTGAATTGTGGTGCTGTTTAGTTTAGATTGAGTTGAGGTCGTTGCACTTATTTACTGTCGTAACTTTAATCGCTTACACAAAGGGCTCACAAATAAACCCTCCATCAATATGATAATGTCAACGTGCGCTGCAAGCTCCTAGCCATTTTGTTAGGTGATTATCACGCAGTCGAGTTCATTGCTCTGAAAGCTTCGGTTTTGTCATGAGAAATGACCTCTGCTTTGCTTTCTTTTTTAACAGGGAGTGTCCTGTGATCTATTTGATGGGCTCTGGTATGTCACCACCCTGAACGTCGGACCAGTTCATGAGAATTTTCTTGTTTGCTCGGCCAACCCTGTCTTCACACCACATGTCTTCAAGCTCACTCATCTGAAATCCCTCTCCTTCTTCGGTTGTTTCGTCTCGCCCCGCCAAAATCCCGTCATGGTGCCTCCCGAAAGCTGGGGAAATCTGGCCGACAGCTTGGAGTCGTTGGAGTTCCGGTCGAACCCGGGGCTCATCGGGCAAATACCGTCTTGCTTTGGCCAGCTCGTTAACCTCCAATCACTGGTGATCCTAGAGAATGGTTTGAGTGGCAATGTGCCTCCGAACATCGGTAGCTTACCGAACTTGAAGCGGCTAGTCCTTGGGGGGAACTCACTCACGGGCCGGATCCCGGACAGCTTCGGCGGATTGTCCAAGCTATTAATCCTTGATTTGAGCAGTAATTCTCTGTCCGGGCCTTTGACTTCGGCTCTTGGGGGTTTGACTTCACTCCTGAAGCTGGACCTGAGCAACAATCTATTAGAAGGGAAGCTGCCAATGGAACTGGGGAAGCTCAATAATTTGACCCTCTTGGACCTGAGGAACAACAAGCTCTCTGGTGGGTTGACTCGGTCACTCGAATCAATGTGCTCACTACAAGAGCTGATCTTGGCCAACAACCCGATAGGAGGGGACCTGACAATCCTAGAGTGGGAAAAATTGCAGGGTTGGTCACTTTGGACCTTTCACAGACGGGTTTAACAGGGGACTTTCCAGAGTCGATCTCTAAGCTGAAAAACCTCAGGTTTCTGGGTCTTAGCAACAACCACCTCGGTGGTCACATCTCACCAGAATTGGCAACATTGCCCAGCATCAATGCGCTGTACCTAAACGGCAACAACTTCACCGGGGAGCTCGAATTCTCTAAATGGTTCTATGGAAAGATGGAGAGGCGCTTCGGGGCCTGGGACAACCCTGGCCTGTGTTACCGGACTGAGTCGCTATCCACAAGCCACAAGCCATTTGGGGTCAAGCCCTGTCAGGAACAGGGCACTGTGGTTGATAAGCCCACCTCAGAGGCCAAGTTGGGTGGTAGCCGAGTGGGGCAAAATGTCCATTTCATGGCATCTTTGGGATGTTCAAGGCATGGTGGTGGTTATTACGGGTTCTGGTGTCCTTTTCTGTTGGAGGTAGCAACGTTGCTGCTTATTGTTCTGAAGAGTTGCTAGACGATGATGGGTTTGAATTTATGATCTTCATTTCCTCAGTGGACGGAATAGTTATTGAGTATATACTATAGGGTAGGCCTCTATCTACTACTACTCGTAGCAACCGAGGGATAGATGAAGAAGAAGCCTTGGAGGCAGAGAAAAGAAAATGTCAGAATCTTTCTAATACAACTAACCATTAATTTACCCGTAAGCTCATATGCGAATAGCATTATTTTTTGCTGGCATGCATTCAAGTTTAATTTCCCGATTCGGGGTATCCATGATTATGCATCTTTGTTCAAGATTTTGGCTTTTCCTTATGGCTAATACCTGTCAACAACGTGCTTCTATTCTGCTGGAGTACAATGTCACGGTGAGCGGATACAGTCATCAAAACTCAATGTGCCTGTTCCAAGGACTAATACTCTAATGCATAATCATGGAAACCCCTCAATATCCTGTAGGCCGGAGATCATCAGAATGAGAAAAAGAGCAACTTTTATGAGGGCAGCATGAGTTTCTAGCGAGTTAAATGCAGAAATTTAGTGGTACTGTTGAGCTTGAACGCAACTGGTTTTTGTTAGCGGTCATATACCCAAAGATCACATTTCTTTTCTCTCAAATTTATGAAATTTGTTGATGCTGGAATTGGTAGCTACTACCGGAAACATCCATCATTCACTTCGCTCCTCCGAGGAATGCCCAACCAACCAACCTGACCTTTTTTCTCTCCGGTACATGCCTGTGGAAAAAGAAAAGAGGCTCAATGCTTGGGGGGAATATCTGCCTAGTGAGAGAAAGTGAAAGGGGCCTCGAAGAAATTTCCCTGGTGGTTCTCAGAACTGGGGTACCTCCAGAGAGAGAGAGAGAGAGAGAGAGAGAGAGAGAGAGAGACCAAGCAGTTATGGGGGTATCTTAAATGCAATGAAAGTGAAGTGCGGGGAGGGAAGGACTTTGCAGTATGAAACGCAGCCCAACCTACACCTCTCTCTCTCTCTCTGTACTTTGTTCCTAACAGCCTGTGAAGTTTGTACGCAGAAAGGCTTGGGTACTGCTGTGGACCTCTCTTTCTTTAAATTCAAAGATGATGACAAGTGCGTGTCATTTTGGGTCTCAGCAATTCTTGTACTACGTACCATCTTTCTGCTCGAGCATGGGGACCGGATCCTCCTAGTGCTCTTGGGATGTTAGATGTTAGAGGAGTGCTGAATGGATGTCCCGCATATCATTTCCTGTACGTTTGATTTCACCCTTTCTGCAGGACTCCTTTATCTCTCTCCTTGGGACGGTTCTCATTATTTTGTGACATAAATGATTAACATCCTATTAGATCCGTGAAATGGGTATTAGTTTATTTAACTCGTTTTGATCCATTTTTATGTAATATAAATTTAATGTCTCACATCCAACTCAATCAATCCTCAACCCAAATTGACCTAATATATATTGTCAAAATACTTTTATATTTAATTCAATTTAGAAAAACTCATACTCAAATTAAGATGAGAGCAAGAAATGTGTGACAACGAGATCAAATGAGTGAGAGGGAGTGAAGAGAGTTATAAAGATGAGATGGATGTAAAAAAGTTATGAACTCATCTAAATTCATCAATGATCCATTTACTAAAAATTATTAAATCATATAACAATTCGACTTATTGAATATGGGTTAGGACATGGCGTGGCCCATTTTGATAGGCCTAAATCGGATTAACTTTTTGTTAAGTATTATTTGGAGTGAGTTTCTTCATGATGCTAATGACGTGAAAACTTTCAAGTTTTCTGCACTCATGGTTTTGGGAATGAGATGCTTTAGGTCCGTTTGGCTTTACATTTCCTCGAGTATCTTGAATGAATGGGCATTTGGTGAAGGTAAAAGTATTTGGATTCTCATTTTGGTGTATATTTTGTAAAACAACTTTGAGGCAAAAAGAAGAAGGAAAAATAGGGAAAACAGAGGAGGAGATGCAAATGTGTTGGAGAGGGCGAAATAATGGGGGAGACGACTCGATTTGCTGGTGGTGGTGGTGTGGGTGGTGGTGGGTGGTGGGGAGGCAATGTCACTTGAGGTCGTGAGGTCGTGTGACCTTAGGCGAGCATGACCTCAAGTGAGGTTTCTAGATGGGTTGATCTGGCTACAGGCGATTGAGCTCCATCGACTAAGCTTCATCGATTGACCAACAACTCCAACGAAGAAGACAATGAATGGTATTTTTTTTAAAGGCAAAAGAGGAAAATACGATTATCAGTGAGGACAATATTGAAAAGAAAAAAAAGTCATTAAATCCTTACAATAGCATTTCAAAAATGCTGAAAGCTCAAATTAGATAGGGGACCTATTTTGGGCTTTCTCGAGGAGTTTTGGACATTGAGAAATCTCTTGAAAAAGTTGAACCAAATGAGACCTTAGAATCGAATCATTTGTACTTCATGTGCTTCCTTTAGACAGTTACGTTCAAACTTTGGGCTCGAATAATCTTCGCAGACGAAAGCAAACTGGCCGGTTCGCGTGCAAACAAAAATTGGACCGGACTTTGCAATTCGAAGTAACTTCAAGACAGACAATATTTTAATCCTTCGGTGCTCGTTCTCGAGAATGTTTCGTGGACAGGCTGCTCGCAACGTGGCCCAATGAAACGGAAAACCGTATTATCGTCCGAAGCCCAACAGAGGTGATTGGTCGGAGACATGAAGAAGAAAGAAAAAAGAAGGAACCGCGGACCCAGAAAACAGGGAAAATGTCTTCGTTCTTCCCTTCTTTGTTGTCGTGATGGGCGAGAATATCTGCCAGCCCGTTGTGGAGAAAAAAGGGCTGCCCGTCGCTAACGAACCTCTACCGAAAATCTTGCTCGTGCTCCGATCGAGGGGGAATCAAGTGACCTGAGCCGTGACTTCTTTAATAGGTATCACGCGGGTCTTACACATTTAATCGTTCAGATCATTTCGATTTATGATAAACTCAGCACGGAGTAGGAGTTTCATCGAAACTCAAAAATGGGTACGACGAGCATGAGAGTTAAAAATAGCTGCAGGCTCGAAACCCTGAATTGGGTCTGACCCCGACTTTTCTTTTCGGGTCTGGGCCTAAACCTGTTCTTGACTTTCCCAGGGGGACCAATTAGGTTTCTATTTCGAGCTCAAACCTACGCCGAGATTGGCTCGAAAGTGGCTTCGAGGTAATCTAAAGATCTAAGACGTAGGGAGTAAATTCATCAAATTGAAGGAAAAACCACGTCGTGTGGTGGATTGAATCGAGATGATGCGAGTTGAATTCGCATCCGGCTTCACTGGCAGAAGTTCTGGTTGACGATAATGTTTCAACGGATGAGAGGGCAGTTTCAGCAGAATCAATGAGCCAAATATTCAACTCAACGCCCATCCCTTTCCTTCATTCGCGTGACGATGTCCTTTTATTTTAATTCCATGCCTTCATAATTTTTTAGTATTTTTCTTCCCCCTTTTTATAATTTATTTTTGGATGATCACGAAGATAAGCCAGTCTTGATTGGCAGAAATATAGAATACACGAGTAGAAGTTTGTTAACACAGAAAATTGGATCCGGAAAAAGTTCCTATTATTATATCCCTAGATCATGATTCCCAAATTTTATCTTCCTATGGTTGGAACTTAACGTTACCCCTAATTAAGAGACATCTAAAAAGGGAAATGGGTATATAAAATAGGGTTCTATACCCACTAAAAAAAGATAGATGCTGCAACTGAAAATAAATTCTAGTGACAATGTAGTGCTTCGAACGACCTTTTTTGGAGTGACACGGATATTTAATTTCTCCCATCTCATTTATTGAAAGCATGCGACCTAGACTCGTCCTTAAATTTCATCAGCTTGTTTGAACTCTCCAAAAAAAATCTTTTGCAACCATATACGTAGGCATCGCTGTTTGTGTTCGGACTAGGGCATCCACGAGAAATTATTTTGTGTTACGATCTGATCTCGTAATATAAAAACACCTACCAAAGTATATGAAATTAGAGATTTACAACTCAACGTTTCCTTAGGCGAAATGTACCCCACCGATTTTACTAGTAGATCCTTCTATTTTTATTTTTTAAAACCCTAGAGTCAAACATCATCGCCAATGAAATTCATTAGTGGTTCCCATAAAATGAAGATAAAATAAATTACAACTAGTGGTGGAGCCCGTGGAGAAGAGGTTTATGGTTTCTTACAAGAGCTTCTTACGCAAAAGATTTCATTTTTAGCGACTTGTTCATGTGGTCGAATTATGTCCACTTGATTTTCACTACGAATGCACCCCGAATCCTCACATTGCTGATGTAACCAACAATTTTGAAGCCAAAATTGAAAAAAAGATGAATAAATGCCATGATACGTTGTTAATCGATTTTGTTCATCTCCACTCTTTCATGATACATCGGAAATGAGAAGTGAAAGAAAAATTCCATTTCAGTAGAAGGAAATTGTAAAATCACATTGTTGTCAATTCACGAACCGAGCCCATCGAAAAAGGGTGATGAGATGCCAAAAAGAATTAGAGATTAATGGGGACCATTAATTGAAGATCTTGGGTCACCTAATTTTACATAGGCGAGAACCCTTAATTGAACTATGAATGCTCAAAAACTCGACCATTCAATCTCGAATCTCATCATGTGAAAGCTTCGATAGTTACCCGTCGGATTGTGCTACCTCTTGTCGGGTCGGAGCACTCCGCTCCAACTCCTAATCAACACGAGAAAAAGACGGCACTTTGGACCCCAAATCTTTTTTCGCCTCCGCCCCTTATTTCCCATAAACTTGATCCATCTTTCATAGACGGACCATTTGAATTTGCTCGGCGTGATTTCTATCGTGCCTAACCACGCGGTCTTGCGAAACCACCGACGGGCGGTATCGCTGACTTCGGAATAGGGGAAGGGAGAGGAGGTCAACCGTCATTTCCCCATCAGCCACCCAAAACGCCGGACGACCAGGCTTAGGGGCGTCGTATCGGCCCCTTTCCAAACGAGTCTTGCTCCTCACGCCTCCTCAAGAGGGGAAAGCGTGTTTTTATCTCCGAACGAATGGCAATTTCCCAAATCCTTTCCTCACCCATTTTTTGGATAGCGATCGCAAAAAGTCAGCTCCTAAAAAACGGAACAATCGAATTACCCTATATCCTATATGCACGCACGCATATAATTCGCCCCATTTTCTTATCTTTTTGATCTTTTTTCCCCTCTAATGTTTTGCCGTCCCCTGCGTTGACAATGGGGAAAATTGGGGCGTTTGCGTTGCACTTCACTGCATTTTCTCTAGCACTTCCGTTCGGCTTCTGTACACATCTCCCCTTCATCTCCATTCCGCGCTTCGCGAGTGCATATAAATCCTCCTCCCTGCCCATGTACCGCATTCGGAAAAAGAAAGCCCCACCAACTTCTAAACCCATTTCTCTCTCTCCCTCTCTCTTTCCCATCGCCTCTTCCTCGTCCCCTCCTCGTCTCCGGATCAGCCCCGCCGATGGATCTCGCACGCCAAGCCCTGTGCGCTTTCGCGCTCCTCCTCCTCCTCCTCGCCGGCACATGCACCGCTGCTCGGCCCGGCCCGACCACCATGACGGCGACGACGACGATGCTGCCCCTCCGGGTTCCTCCCCACGGCCCGCGGCATCATCCCCATAAGACCGCCTTCCGCCACCGCGGCAGCATCTTCAGCTACCTCCCCAAGGGCTCGACCGTGCCGCCTAGCGGCCCGTCCCCGAGGGGCAACTCCGAGCTCAACTCCACGCCGGGGAACTGAACGGGTTGGATCTTCGGAAAGCCCATACATTTCTCCGGAATCATCGCCGAAGGCCTGGTTCTTTCATTCTGCTTCGCGGTATCTGATAAGATGCTGTATATGAATACATTTATTTATTTATTTATTTTTGCCGGAGAGCTTAGTCTATGTATACGTTTGGTCCAGCTCGACGGCTCGTCGGCGATTAGGGACTGTATAATAGGGTCGACGGGAATTGTTGGATTAGCATGTGTTTAAGCATTCTTTCATGACGTTTTAGGATGAAGGCTGTTATACGATGTTACATATTACATGATATACACGTTTGATTGTTTGCATAAGGATTTGTCCGTGTATCATCTCGCTTTGCTCTCTCTCTCTCTCTCCGCCTTGTTGGCTTTGACTTTGACAACGGCGAAAAGCAGGCGACTTGAAATGAGAACCCGGAGGGTCGTTCAACGAGCCAAATGGCCAGCCCTATTACTTGGACTGGATTTGCGTTTGTTCTCCTCTCTATCAGGTCTAATTCCCATTCGACATGGGTCAACTTACTTACCCTTGGCAAATGCACGACTAACAATGCGATTTAGTCGCGTTTCATCAGAGACGCGATGGTCGTCGGGCAAGACTGTTCGACCTCGCCCGCCTGATGAGGATGGAAAACTGCGTTTGACCAATCCGACGTTTGACTGACGCGCCGTGCCGCGTCCTGTCACCGCCCTTTGTGTCGAGCTACTTGGACAGCAAGTTTCAAATCTTGCTGGGTCAAACCTAGGCGTTACGTGCCGGTGCGCTGAATCCGTGCGCCGGTGCGCGCACAGCTCATTCACCGACAGCGGACCGAGTAAAGTCGCACCAGGTGACGTTCTTTGTAGCAAGATAGCGTTATCGGTCTCTTACGCGTATTCCCTTACGTGTATTTTTCCTCAATGGAAATTTATTCCTAAAGTTCGAGACCTAGGCGTTAAAGTCATTGCGATATTCATTCATTCCTCATCGGTCCTTTAAGAGCAAAAGAAGACAATGACCAGCAACTCCGTCGACTGAGCTCCATCGACTGAGGTTTCATCAATTGACCAACAACTCCAAAAGACGATAAATGGTATTTTTCTTAAGGGCAAAAGAGGAAAACATGATTATCAGTAGGATAATATTGAGAAAAAGAGTCATTAAACCTTCGCAATAGCATTTCAAAAATGCCGAAAGCCCAAAATAGATAGTGACCTACTTTGGGCTTTTAGCCATAATTGTGTGTTGATGGATCGTATTGGCCGTTGATTACGCAGCCCATGTGCCTCAAGCACCGCTCGACCATTCAACCATCCCCAAAGATCAACTAACCACGTTTTAATTTTGCTAACTAATTTACTGACTTAGATTTGTACGATATCCATAAATGTAAAATTTATCTTTGTTTTATTATGATCCATGGTTTTAGATCTGAGCAGGTTCTTAAAAGGCTCAAGGAGGAAACAAGCAGGAGATTTGCCTTGGGGAGAGAAATCCCGTGCTATCCTCCATATTTTTTCTCTATTAAGAAGACAAAGATAGACAGGGAATAGTGGGAAAGGTAGACTCCACGTCGGTGCTTGCACTGACTACCACCCAACAGACTAATATAGTAATCACTCGCGCCTGAATGAATGAGGTGAGCGAAATGCCCACTACAGAACTAGCGTGCCTTACGGCACTGCATGGAACTGCAGGCTATTTCTGTAATCCTAGTTTCCGTGGGGTATCATAAAATTGAATCAAACACCTTACATTTTTCTCGAGGAGCTTTGGGCTTTGAGAAGCCTCTTGAAAAAGCTGAACCAAATGAGATCTTAGAATCGAATCATTTGCACTCCACGTGCTTTCTTTAGACAGCTACGTTCAAACTTTGGGCTCGAATAAAATTCGCAGACGAAAGCAAACTAGCCGGTTCGCGTGCGAACAAAAATTGGACTGGACTTTGCAATTCGAAGTAACTTCAAGACAGACAATATTTTAATCCTTCGGAGCTCGATTCTGGTCGTTCTTCTCAAGATTGCTTCGCGGACAGGCTGCTTGCAACGTGGCCCAATAAAACGGAAAACCGCATTATCGTCCGAAGCCCAACGGAGGTGATTGGTCGGAGACGTGAAGAAGAAAGAAAAAAGAAGGAACCGCGGACCCGGAAAACAAGGAAAATGTCTTCGTTCTTCCCTTCTTTGTTGTCGTGATGGGCGAGAATATCCGCCAGCCCGCCGTGGAGAAAAAAGGGCTGCCCGTCGCTAACGAACCTTTACCGAAAATCTAGCCGCGACTTCTTTAATAGGTATCACGCGGGTCTTGCATATTTAATCGTATAGGTATCACGCGGGTCTTACATATTTAATCATTCATATCATTTCAATTTATGATAAACTCAGCACGGAGTAAGAGTTTCATCGAAACTCAAATATGGGTACAATGAGCACGAGAGTTAAAAATAGTTGGAGGCTCCAAACCCCGAATTGGGTCTGACCCAGACTTTTCTTTCCGGGTCTGGGCCTAAACCTGTCCCCGGCTTTCCCGGGGGGACCAATCAGGTTTTTGTTTTGAGCTCGGACCGGTGCCGAGATTGGCTCGCTTCGAGGTAATCTAAAGACCTAAGAAGTACTGAATAAATTCATCAAACTGGAGGAAAAACGTCGTGGTGTGATGGATTGAATTGGAATGATGCGAGTTGAATTGGCATCCGGCTTCACCGGCAGAAAATTCTGGTTGATGATGACGTTTCAACGGATGAGAGGGCCGTTTTAGCAGAATCAATGAGTCAAATCGTCAACTCAACGCCCATTCCTTTCCTTCATTCGTGTGACGTCAGATGTCCTTTTATTTTAATTCCATGCCTTCATAATTTTCTTCCTTCTTTTTTATAGAAAAAAATAAAAATTGGATGATCATGAAGATAAGCCGGCCTTGATTGGGACAAATATTAGAATACACGAGTAGAAGTTTGTTAACACAGAAAATTGGATCCGAAAAAAGTTCCTATTATTATATTCCCAGACCATAATTCTCGAATTTTATCTTCCTACGGTTGGAATTAAACATTATCCCTAATTAAGAGAGATCTAAAAAGGGAAATGGGTATACAAAATAGGTTTCTAAACCCACTAAAAAGAGATAGATGCTGCAACCGAAAATAAGTTCTAGTGACAATATAGTACTTCGAAAAACCTTTTTTTGAGTGACACGGATACATAATTTCTCCAATCTCATTTATTGAAAGCACGTGACCTAGACCCATCCTTAAATTTCATCAGCTTGTTTGAACTCTCCAAAAAAACCTTTTGCAACCATATACGTAGGCATCGCCGTCTGTGTCCGGAGTAGGACATCCACGAGAAATTACTTTGTGTTACGATATGATCTCATAATATAAAAACACCTACGAAAGTATATGAAATTAGAGATTTAGAACTCGACGTTTCCCTAGGCGAAATGTACCCAATCGATTTTACCAGTAGATGCTTATGTTTTTCTTTTTTAAAACCCTAATCTCAAACATCATTGTCAATGAAATTCATCGGCGGTGCCAATAAAATGAAATAAAAGAAAATTAGAATTAGCGGTGGAGCCCGCGGAGGAGAGGTTTAGGGTTTCTTAAAAGAGCTTCTCACGAAAAAGATTTCATTTTTAGCGACTCGTTCGTGTGGTCGAATTATGTCCACTTGATTTCCACCGCGAACGCATCCCAAATCCTCACTTCGTTGATGTAACCAATAATTTTGAAGCCAGGATTGCAAAATATAAAAATGAAAAACACCGCGATACATTTAAATCGATTTTATTTTTCCAGATCCGTTCACGTCGCACCTAAAAAGCACACCAAAAGAAAAATCACATTCGAGCAAAAGGAAATTGTCAAATCATGTGCATTCGATTCACGAACCGAACATGCCTAGAAAGATTGGCGAGAAGGCACGGAGAATTAACAAGGAAAATGAGCGTGAGGAGGATCAAAAATTTTGGTTGACATTTCATGCTTCTTATCGGATCCTTAAGAGAAGCATCGGATTGTACCACACGCGACTCGTTTATACACGTCTAGAGCTTCGACTGAAAAGGTTGTGTGTCCAGCTCTAGTGGTCCCGGCAATATATTTCTAGCTACCTATCGAGAATTTCGCTTTCAGGAGAAGCCAGAAAGAATCGGAGATGCGGGGACCCATAAATCGAAGAGGCCGAGTCGATCCAAGAAGAGACGACCGTGGCCTGCCAAGCTACCGAGGGGTCGCGTCGCTTCACATCGCATTATCGCTGACTTCGGACGAGGAGGACCGGGGATGGGGGGTGGAGGAGGTCAACCGGCCCCGTCCCAACGCCAACCGCTGGAAACGCGGAAGACGGAAGGATGGAGCCCGTCAGATCACGGCCAGCCGCTACACAAGTCTGGCTTGGGCGGCACGCCTCGACGGGAAAGGCATGTTCTAATCCCAAACGAGAGGCAATTTCACAGAAAATAAAAAAAGTTGCCCTCCCTCCCTGATCCTTTCCTTAACATTTCAAGAGGTCGTAACCAATTTGAATAGCGATCGCGAAATCGGCTTTTTTTCAAAAAAAAACCAAAGCAATCGGATTACCATGTATACATATAATTTGTCCACCTCTTTTTTAAAAGAAAAAAATCCTTTTTTCCTCTAATTTTCGGCCTAACCGCGTCGACTATGGATGAAAATTTCGGGACGTCGCGTGAAATTCATTTCATTTTCCTCAAAATTTCCATCCGGCTTCTTCCACACGTCTCCGGTTCATGTCCCGTTTGCCCGAATGCATATTTAAAGCTCCTGTCCCTCCGCCTCTCTCCCTATCTCCCACGTTCGAAAAAAAGAACCCTACCAACTTCCGAACCCTCTCTCTCTCTCTCTCTCTCTCTCTCTCTCTCTCTCTCATCACCTCTTCCTCCGTCCCTTCCTCGTCTCCGGATCAGCCCCGCCGATGTATCTCGCACGCCCAGCCCTTTGGGCCTTCCCGCTCCTCCTACTCCTCCTCCTCGCCGGCGCATGCACCGCCGCTCGGCCCGGCCCGACCACGACCGCGACCACGACCACGACGACGCTGCCCATCCCGGTTCCTCCTCACGGCCCTCGCCATCATCCCCACAAGACTGCCTTCCGCCACGGCGGCAGCATCTTCAGCTACCTCCCCAAGGGCTCGCCCGTGCCACCTTCCGGCGGGAACCCTCGGCACAACTCCGTGCCCGGGAACTGAACGGGTTGGACCTTCGGAAAGCCCATGCGCGCGTCTCCACCACCGCCGCCTGCCTCCCGGTCGACTCCCTCTGCACCTGTCGATTCGTTTCATTCATTCATTCATCGGTATAGGAATACATTTCTTTATTATTATTATTATTTTTGGCCGGAGCTTAGTCTATACATACGGGTCGTCAAGCTCGACGGCTGGTCGTCGATTACCGAGTCGAGGGGAGTTGTTGAATTAGCATTTGTTATAAGCATTCTTTCGTGACTTTTAAGGGTCAAGGCTGTTATACGATGTTACATGATATACACGTTTGATTGTTCGCATAAGGATTTGACCGTGTCTCATCTCGGTTTGATCTCTCTCTCTCTCTCTCTCTCTCTCTCTCTCTCTCTCTCTCTACATCTCTCCGACTTGGCGACTTTTGACTTCGACAATGACGAAAGGCAGGTGACTTGGAATGGGAACCCGGAGAGTCGTTCAACGAGCCAAATGGCCAGCCCCATCGCTTGGACTAGATTTGGCTTTGTTCTCCTCTCTATTAGGTCTAATTCCCAATCGACATGGGTCAACTTACCCTTGGTAAATAAGCTATTAACGCGCGATTTATTCACATTTCATCGAGACGCGATGGCCGGACAAGACTGTCCGACCCTACCGGCCCGCTGACTCAGATGTGGATGAAAACCTGCGCTCGACTAATCCCACGTTTGACTGATGCGCGGTGCCGAGTCCTGTTACCGCCCTTCGGGTCGAGGTACTTGGACAGCAAGTTTCAAATCTTGCCGGGTCAAACCTAGGCATCACGTGCCGCTGCGCTGAATTCGTGCACCGGTGCGCGCATAGCTCATTCACCGACAGCGGACCGAGTAAGAGGGCTCGAACATGGACTGAATTAAACCGCAACAGGTGATGTTCTTCGTAGCGAGATAGCGTTATCGGTCCCTTACGTGTATTTTTCCTCATTGGAAAGTAACTCCTAAAGTTCGAGATCTAGGCGTTGAAGTCATTGCGATATTCATTCATTCCTCATCGGTCCCTTTACGTCAATTAGGTAAATGTAAGCCGTGTTTGAGGAAAATTGACCTGGCTTCTTTTTAGGATGAGCAAGTGATATTCCTCGTACGTGGAAACAACGCCACAGCTTGATCTAGTCATCACTTACAGACCCGGTAATTTACTTAATATTAGAATAATGATTATAATAAATGATTGACGCATTTGAAAAAATACCACCGCCGGTCAAATGTTGCAAACGACTGATCAAAAGCTAGTGATTCCAGCTCATTGAATTCCATGATTTTCGTTGACATAACATCGTGCAATGACATCATATTCTCGATATTTAGGGTTTTTATTGGATCCTTAGGGAAGCATTATATAATACTTCATACGACTTGTTCATATGTACGAAGATATTCGACAAAAAATATTGTGTTTTTAGCATTAATCATCCGGAAATTATATTTCTAGTTATATATCGAGAATTTCACTTTTTAAGTGTACTTGGTCACACCTATTATTGATGGGTATGATGCGATATTCGAGAAGCAAGCCAGCCTTGTATGAGCTAAATTTATTAGATCAAGCCAATCGCATTTTGCGATTTTATGAAACCCATGTCGAGCCTAGCTAAAAAAATACAATTTCCTGTATGGTTTTTATGTTTGCACCGATTCTATCCACTGCATCACTTATAGATTAAATAAAATAGTCGATCCGTTATTTTCATACTAATGGAAAAGTACACGAGTTACGTGGAAAGCAAGGCCATTAGTGAGAATTTAAGGCATGCCACGACATACATGCGTATCTAACTCCTGCATACTTATCACTTTAATATATTCAGCATACTAAGTGGACCGTTCTTAGTTGACTTTGATTGTCCAGCAATTCCCAACCCGACACACGAGGAGTGCTTGTCTCCCCCTTTGACCGTTTCTCATTACTTAGCGTAGCTAACTTGGAGCCAACCACTTTCGTTAAACACATGGTGAGCGGTGATAATTACCAAATTAGTCGTAATCTTACCATGTGATGTCAATTCATCTATAAAATTTTCAATTTTGATCCTAAATCTTCAAGTGAATTATAATATAATCTTTCCGGATAAGTTGGTTTAGGACAATATTACACAAAATTGAAAAGTTTAGGACATAATTAGCTAACATACAATAAGTTTAGGATCAATTTGATAATTTTTTCTAGGGTGAGTAGTTTTTGTTGGGTAAATGTTGGGACTGTGTTGGTCCATCGTACGACTTTGGTCCAAATCGTTCGGAGAGGAGGTGGAGGAAAGCACGTCGGTGACTTGGTCACTTCTGTTGCCAGAAATCTGAGCACTAGACTTAGTTGTCGCGGAGGTGGACAATAGATGAGATCGAAAAGAAAAAAATCACTTATAAATTCTCCGAGTGGCTGCGTTTTGTTTGTATACTATTATTGGTCAAAAAGGGATTTTGAGTTTGGTAACTTAGATTTTGTCGGCAGCCCAATTGAAAATTAGGGTTTGACGACTCCGAGGAGTTTTCACTTGCCTCATACAGCAAGTAAATACCTTAGATTGGCTGCAATTTAAAACGTTTGATTATGTTGTCCAGACTCCAAACAGGTTTGAGAGCAATTTCAAGTTCATAAGCAAAGGGAGAGAAAGACAAATCGTGAGTGAGTGGTAAGGTCTGATTTGACGAGACTTCGGTTCCCTTCAAAACGGGAGACGCAAAGGAGATGATTGGCCGCAAGATTGAGAAGAGTTTGTTCACGTCCTTGTTCCCATAGACCTTTTTCAAGAAGGGAAAACAGCGAATTTTTCTCGACCGCCGGTGAAGTCGCCGGACGTTTGAAATTGAGCGTGAAGAATACTCTTGCTACTGTGCATTTGATGCCAACACTATTGCAAGTCCGATGTTTGACACAGACATGGATGGTCGTTCGACTTGTTTGACTCCTCGGACATCGAATTTTCTCAAGGTCGGACGCCTGAGCCATTCATACCCAGTTGGACATCCGATTCTACTTGGACTTTTTTTCGCAACTTCTGTAGTTTCCTAAAGCCTTTGAAACTCAAGACCCGCCAACATGATTAAATCAACTCCACAAAAATAACTAGATAAGTTGATTATCCAATTTTAAAAGGATTTTTCAAAACGATAGAAATCGAATCAAGAGTCGGTGGCAACAAGGGTGTGAAGAAATCGGCCGCTGTCATCAATAGCCGAATAGCCACGAAATGGTCGCCATCAACGGTGGTCGGACTTGGACGCCTTGAGGCCATTGCCGGCTAATAACGGTGCGTGGCGTGTGAAATAAGGGTGGGAATTGAGGTGATTTTTCTGTGCGTATTTTTGTTAATTTTTTTTTCTTTGTCATCCGACTCTCTGACGACCCAATTTCGGCCAACCCAAAAAGCAAAAAATTGATCCCATATGACCAAAAAATAATTATAAAAAATAAAAAAATAAAAAATTCGATCATCATATGCATCATATGTGCCATTTTTCTAAGCCTAAAATTGAGAAATTCAGCAGACTCGCATCACCACGTACATCACACGTGCCTTTTTTCTAATGCCTAAATGAATGGAATAATCGTCCTTTGGCCATAACAATAAAATTAAAATCACAAACAGAGGATAACTGTCCGACAAAAAAGAAAAAAAAAAGAATGAAATGGACCGCCCATTCTCCTTTTACAGCCTGGAGTCAACGAATGAGCCCAATCCCAAGACTTTCGCGACATCTTCTCGTCGTGTAGACCCAGCACCAGTCTAAGCTGTGACTTCTGTGATTTTGTTCACGTCATGGCGGCCTTCCGATATCCTTGGTCAAAGTCAAATTGCAAAATTACAATGAATGATCCCCAAGTTTTCGTGCTGTAATTAGTAGTGTCATTTGATCCTAATTTCAACCAGGTTAATTTGTTCGACTTGTTCACATGGGGAAGGTGGGCCGGCTTGGAAGACGATGTTCTTGCCTATATGAGGTGAGTAATCGGGCCAAGCATTATCTATAGGAGTTGAGATAAAAACGGTTTGAATTGTTAATTATATTGGATCAAATTATTCTTGGCGGATTGATTCAGTTCGAGACTACTTTTTTGGGGGAACGCGAAACATTTCTTTACTATTTGATTTGGTTCTGACCTTTTTGAAAATCAAATCGAACCATGAAACCGCATTGTACATCCGATTAATATTTTAATTACTTTTTTTTGTTGGTTAGCTTAGAAAGAAGGCGGCAATCCTCTATATCTCCTGTTCACTTCTACCTCAAAAGGTTATATGGTACTTGTGGTGTGTATGGTGTGTCACTTATTGAACTTGATGCAATTTGCCAATGTTGTTCAAGATGTTAGAAGTCCGACCCATGATAGATCATCTTGAAGTCAACTTATTTATCAAACTCTTTTATACCTCCTTTGAGACGCAAACAAAAAAGTAATAATAATATCAATAACTTTGGATTTATCGTGAGCACAATTCTACATGGGATGAATTCGAATCTTATACAAATGAGACGACACATTTTCACATATCTAGGAATTGATCTTGACGGCGTTAAACTGTTGACTAAGATGCAACCTATTTTTTGGGTTCTTTGCTTCCAGAGGCGCTTTTTGGGTTCTTCTTCTTATTCCTAATGCCACGCCTGTCCTTGCCGTTTCTATATAAAATGTCAGAATCCTTCCAATACAACTAACCATTAATTTAGCCGTAAGCTCATATGCGAATAGTTTCTTTTTGCTGGCATGCATTCAAGTTTAATTTCCTGATTCGGGGTATCCATGATTATGCATCTTTGTTCAAGATTTTGGCTTTTCCTTGGGGTTAATATCTGTCAACAAAGTACTTTTGTTCTGCTGGAGTACAATGTCACGATGAGCAAACACACAGTCATCAAAACCCAATGTGCCTGTTTCAAGGACTAATACTCTTATGCATAATCAGGGAAACCCCTCAATATCCTGTAGGCCGGAGATCATCAGAATGAGAAAAAGAGCAACTTTTATGAGGGCAGCATGAGTTTCTAGAGAGTTAAATGCAGAAACTTTAGTGGTACTGTCGAGCTTGAACGCGACTGGTTTTTCTTAGAGGTCATAACCCAAAGATCACATTTCTTTTCTCTCAAATTTATGAAATTTGTTGATGCTGGAATTGGTAGCTACTATCCGAAACATCCATCATTCACTTCGCTCCTCTGAGGAATGCCCAACCAACCAACCTGACCTTTTTTTTCTCTCCGGTACATGCCTATGGAAAAAGAAAAGAGGCTCATTGCTTGGGGGGAATATCTGCCTAGTGAGGGAGAGTGAAAGGGCCTTGAAGAAATTTCCCTGGTGGTTCTCAGAACTGTGGTACCTCCACAGAGAGAGAGAGAGAGAGAGAGAGAGAGAGAGAGACCAAGCAGTTATGGGGGTATCTTAAATGCAATGAAAGTGAAGTGCGGGGAGGGAAGGACTTTGCAGTATGAAACGTAGCCCAACCTACACCTCTCTGGCCCGTTTGGTTCAGCTTTGGGGAAATGTTCTTGGGAGAATGCAAATACCTTTGAGATAAAATGGGTTTTCCGAAATGCTACACTGTTCGGTAAACTAAAACTGAAAAATGTTTTAGGGAAATGCAAAACTGTTTGGTAAACTTGTATTTGAAAAGCCCCTTGGTGTGACCAAATTAAAGTGTTTTAGTTTTAGTATATTTAAAATCGCAAAAAAGAAACAATGGCTATATAACATTTACATTTTCATGTTGAGAGTAATGTAAAAGATACATATTAATAAATTTATTTAAAAATTATATTAAAAGAATTTGATTATAAATTAGATGCAAAGCTCAACTTTTGGCTAATGATTTTTTTAAGTTTGTTTTCAACTTTGAATAATTTTTTTTTAATTATTATAGTATTAATCATCTTCGTTAATTAATGATCATTCCAAGTATATTAATAAAAAGTTGGGCTATTGATTGTCAAAAGATAAAAATGATATAGCAAAAAAACAGATGAACTTATTTGGTGAATGATAAAGCGACCGATTGTGGATGCTACTTTTTTTTTAGTAAGCATCGCATATAAAAAAAGGAAGGACTCTCAGCGGAAATAGATTGTTCTATAAGTGATGTTTCGTTGAATATTCACATATATTTTAAGATATTTTATTGGCAATCATTGCAATTGGTAGATAATATAAAAAATTAAGGGATATATTATGTCAGCTTCGTGTTCATTAGTTAGTTTTGTGTTAACATTGTTGATTTGGCATCATATACATGTGTTGTATCATGTTGTGTCGGTTCAATAATTTTCAAATCGTGTTTATGTCGAGTAAGTTGACACGATCAATTAATCATGTATGTACGACACGGACATGAATGAACACTCATAACTGTGACCTCTATTTCATGCTTACAAAGAAGAGCGAAGGAAGCATAATATCGATTGCTCCAAATTTTACCGTGGGTAATCGGCAGGCCAAGATTATTGGCCGTGACATGAGACTTCTAAATTTTGGCAGTATATATATTAATTAATTAATTAAAAACGAGAAAGACTTGAATTATTAAAAAGAAGAAGCAAATCCATAGTTATGATTAGGGAAGAAGCAACGTAGAAGCAAGGGGGGAATAAAATAAAACAAAAAGAAAATAAAGAAAAAGAAGGGGAAAAAAATCCCAGAAAAATAGGCTCGAATTCCCCCTCGAGTCGATTTGGCTGTTCTGAGTCTTCTGACCACCCAAACCCTCACCAATGAACTATGTCCTGCAATGATTATCAAAAGATTTGTCACGACCTCTTTTTTCCGTTCGAGGGAAAAGAAATAATTGTTTAGGGGTATTTGCCTAAAGAGGCGGACCAATGACCCTAAATTGGCGCGGGCTCTCCAAGCCCCATACCTCGCGCGACGTTGGATTTTGTTTTTAGTTCTTAACAACCTAAATATTTCTAGGAGTCGCCACTAGCCTATTGTTGTCGGCTAGAAACCAATCGAGGCACGGGAGTGTTGTCTCGATTCCTACGCAACCAGAGATTTCTAGGAACGGGGACTTGTTTACGCTAATGTTTCTATTAGCGCCCTTACGGTACCACTAACTTGAAAGATTGTTCATCCAAATGGCCACACAATCTTAATTATCAATTATAATCCTTATAAAACCGCTAAGCGTCCATGCAAATGTTTTTGTAGGTTTTTTTTTAATATCTAGACTAATCCTAACATAATCTAGAAAAGAAATTTACACTCAAATTAATGAAAACCGGTGTATAAGTAAACATCCAAGAAATTGAAATAACTTGAAAATAAATGCGGAAAATGAAAACCCGATACAAGTCGGGCAAATAATATTACATGGCCTTGTTATCACGCCCCGGGACGGGACCCCGTGAGCAAAAATGAGAATTTAAATATGCATGAAATTACTCTAATTAATTTTAATCTACGCAAAATAGATTATTTACAAAAATGGTTATAAAATACCAAAATATCATTAAATTAAGAAAATGACCTTTAAAAATTAGGAAAATTTCCTAGATGTCATTTTTGCCTTAATTTGATAACATCCAACATTTTTTGATATTTTTGAAATTTTCATATTTTTTTTAAAAAATATTAATAATAATTCCTTAAACCGATCTATGCTAACATGGAGTAACACAGCACATGAATATCACAATAACCGAGCTCAAATCGACCGTTTCAAGATCGAAACTTGGTTTGCGCATTTCATCGAACACTTGGCGTGCATTAAATCACCCCAAAACAGCTTCGCGGGCCATGTTTGCGGCCTTAAATCTTCACCCATAAGCAATATTATGTGGAAATAAAGCATCAAGATTATACTACCACATGCAAGGAGCAATATTAGATAGAAATCATAGCCTACAACACACAAGAACCCAGCTAAAATCGTCCTCAAATACACGGGTTTGAGCTGATTTTGCAAATCTGGGTTTGAACCCAAGTCAAGCAAACAGGTTGCATGCCCATGTTCAAGCCCCGACACTTATCACATGCAAGATCTAAGGGAAACACTACTTAATCCGAGTGAAAGTAGGTAACATGAGCTTTCAAATGCAACAAAAATCATAGAGAATGGCCCACCGAAAGACATCAAAACGACCTCTCCAAGAAGCACACATGCAAAACTCTTGAAGAGATTCCAACACTTAGAAAAATTTCCACCTCGAAAATCAGTCCTCCGGACTAGTTTTCCTCTTGATTTTCGTGATCAAAACATGTTCAAAATTAAACCAAAATACATCTAGGATGCTTACCTTGCTTCCTAGTTTCCCTTTCAAGTGACTCTTGGCCAAGGAAACCAAGAAATTATCCTCGGGAGGCACGTGGAAGTTGGCTTCTTCAACTGGAAAACCAGATCTGCAAAGAAAGAACTGATAACGAAGGTTTTCATTAACCTCCAAAATTAGACTCCGTGACTTTTTTGTTGGAAAAATAAACACCAAACAAAGCTATATGTATTTTACTTTGGTTTTGAACTCATGGTTTTCCTCATTTGTCTCTCAACTTTCTCAAAAACACTCGCTTTCTCTCACTCGTGACCAACCGGGCTCAACACTTAGAAAAATTCAGACTTTCTTTGGCCCGCCAGGAGGGTAGTTTTTCGGGGGCTTTAGGAGGCCTTCCCAATCTCCATTTGGGACGTGCGACCTATGGTTGGAAAGATCTTTGAGTGAAGTTTCACTCTCTAGTTGAAGGTTTTGGCTAATTTTGGCTGCAAGTTTGTGAAAATTGCACTTTTCTCTCTCAAGGTCGGTCTGGAATTTTTGGGTTTTCTTTTCTGGAGTTGCTTCTGAAGGTGTCTTTGGGGGACGACCGTGTGCTCTCTCCTCTCCTTCTCGTCTTCTCTCTCTCCTCCCCTGAAAGAGCTTGCTTCCTAGATGTTATCCACCGCATTATGCAATCACGTGATCGGCTTTTTGCCCTCCTGCCAAGCCCACCAACTGAGCAGTCTACCCACTTTCTGACTTACCCAAAATTTTAAAATTTTGCAGCTGTTGAGTGTGCGGATTTTGCTGCGACTTTCCCGTGCATTCAACAGCTTATCCCTGGCCAATTTCCGTCCACTGGCACTACTCATTATGGTTTTCAATCACGTGCAAAGATCAGGCTGGATGGGCGGCTGAGTGGGATATGGTGGGGCCACCAAGTTGCTTACTCAGCAACTCCGAAATCAGACCAAACCGTGGGCTGGGTTTTGGTAGCTCGTTTGAGTGCTTTAATCCATCAATTTGGCTGTTTTTTTATCAATTAGCAAGCTCATGTATAGTAGTTTAAGATCTTGGCCATTTTTCACAATTGTACTCACTCAATTTTGCAAGAAAGTCCCTCAAAGTTGGTCATTTTCTTATCCAAAAATAGCCATTTCAATACAAACTTTGTCTTTTTGGCCCGATTTAATTGATTCGAGTTGGCCCAAGTTCAATTTCAACTTAATTGGTGACCAAGATGATGATTTAAGGGTTCGGACAAAATTTTGCAAAAATTGCGAATAGGTCCCTCAACTTTTGGAAATTGCATTTTGGCCCTAATTTGCCATTTTAATTCAAATCTGACCTCCTGGGCTTGGCTAGTCACATTTAGATCATTGGCCCCAACTTTTTTTCTTTTTTTCTTGTTTTCTCTTTTTTTTTTAAATCTTTTTTTTAATATATATTTTCAATTTTTTTTTATCTTTTTTTTTTAAAGTAAAAACATCTTCCATTTAAAACACCATATTAAATGCCTAGATAATCTATATGCAAGAATTTAACTTGGAATATTTTTGTGGAAAAACAAATGTTCCCATTTTTTTGGAAATGATTTTTTTGGGCAAAAATTTAGGTGTCAACAGCTGCCCCTCTTTGGAAGGAAGCTCAAAGAGATTTCTTTCAAAGATAAGGTGACACCTAATTTTTTTTTTTTTTTTGTTTTTTGTTTTTTTGTTTTTTGTTTTTTTGTTTTTTTGTTTTTTTTTCTTTTTTACAATAGTAAAATGAGGATGCAAGTGAGCTTAATGTAAAGAGCGTAGTTTAGGGATGTACCTATGAATACTTTGAAAAGTGTGGTTTAAGGATATACCCACAAACCTTGTGGTTTAAGGCAGTCCCACGAACCTTGTGGTTTAAGGCAGTCCCACTAACTACGTGGTTTAAGGCAATCCCACTAACCGTGTGGTTTAAGCCAGTCCCACTAACCTTGTGGTTTAAGGCAGTCCCACTAACCGTGTGGTGTATGGTTTGAGGATGACCAAGAACCTCTTGAAAATACATGGTTTAAGGCTGACCCATGAACCCTTTGGAATTGCATGGTTTAAGGATAACCAAGAATCTCTTCAAAATGCATGGTTTAAGGTTAACCCATGAACCCTTTGAAATTGGTTACCAAGAACCTTTTGAAAATGCATGGTTTAAGGTTAACCCATGAACCCTTTGAAAATGCATGGTTTAAGGCTAACCCATGAACCCTTTGAAATTGCAAGGTTTAAGGATAACCAAGAATCTCTTCAAAATGCATGGTTTAAGGTTAACCCATGAACCCTTTGAAATTGCAAGGTTTAAGGATAACCAAGAACCTTTTGAAAATGCATGGTTTAAGGTTAACCCATGAACCCTTTGAAAATGCATGGTTTAAGGCTAACCCATGAACCCTTTGAAATTGCAAGGTTTAAGGATAACCAAGAACCTTTTGAAAATGCATGGTTTAAGGCTAACGCATGAACCCTTTGAAATTGTGTGGTTTCACTGGAGAAACCTGTCATTCGAGGATATTCTGAAATGGATACTGCACATCAAATAATATTCATTATAATAAGTATTCTAGTAGCGAAAGCATACTAGATAAGATCGATTTCAGCACATGTCATCGGAAACAATATCAAAAGTGTATCGGTAATGAGAAGGCAATGATTGCATAAACAAATCAAATTAATTTCGACCACTTGACAAACTCACAAAACTGTCATCACGCTCGGATAATATCATTAATTGTCAAATTCTCTTGGGAGAAAAATCCTTGTTGAAATGACCTTGACTTATGAGAAAGGTCTGTTAAGTATGCCGAGCAAGGACACCTAGTCAGAAAGGGCTTCTCGCATATTCTCAAGAAAATGGCTATTTGATCCCATCTATTCATGTGGGAAATAAACTGATCACTCAATCTCACTCTTCCAGTGTGCAAGGCTTTGAATCATTCGCAATAAGTACACATTGACCAATCTAAGAGGTCTTTTAGAAGGACCGTAGTGCAGGTTTGGTCATGGTTTTAGCAATGGATAAGCATCATTGGCTATGAAATGAATTAATCACTGATCAACATCTTCGCCAGGTTTACAAGTCAAGAAACCTTGAGATGAGATAAGACAACCTTACTCTCACTTCTTCGAGCAGCATCTTCTTTGGGAAGTCCTTATTTCCACTTTGAATCATCCCAATCTGAAGAGACTTCGGGAATAGGTTGTAATATTGGTTCGGGGAAAAGCTCAAAAGGCTTAAATCTTTTTGTCGATGAGGGATTTGAGAGTTGGTGATTATCATGGCATCATTACCATATCATCCCTTTTTTTTTCTTTTAAAGCACTCAGCCTTTAAAATTCAAATTGTCTTGAAAGTCCTTTGACTAATCATCCTAACATAATGGCTTTTGCATTTGCAATGATTTTCTTTTCAATGCAGGTTTTTTTTTTGTTTTTTTTGTTTTTTGTTTTTTTTTGTTTTTTTTGTTTTTTTGTTTTTTTTTTTTTTTTTTTTTTTCGGGCATTGGCCTTGCTATTACCAGGCACACTGCTTTTTCATGCCCCCTAATTTTCATTTGAATTTTGCTCTTTTGAACTTTTTAAACTCTTAGGACTTTCGAGATGCTTTCCATATTTTCACGTAAACATCACTTACCTTGGCGAATCATATGCCTTGCCCCCAATGTGGGGAGATAATCACCACGCGGGTTTTAGAAATGAATAGTTAGGCTCAATATGGTTTAAGCAAAGGGTATTGGTGTTTGGGTAGAGAAAAGAATGCTCTTCTTCACCTTGGGATGCTTCAAGCTTCCATAAGAATTCACCTGAAGTTACCGCAAAAAGATTTATGCAAGTGAGAGCAAAGAAACCTTTCTCATCTTTCCTCTCCAAATAATATCAACCCAAACCTCCGTAATTGCCCCATTGTGGGGTGGTTCTTGACAGGGGTATTTTGTAAAAAATTCTTCACATTAAAAGGCTCAAATGGGCTAACTATTGTCACCTGTGGTGTGTATGATAGAGGAAGGAAATGCCTCTTATCATCTTGATCTATGTACCACTTGTGAATGAATTCATTGACCTTAAACGACATGGGTTTTCTTTTTCGCTCGAATCTCAGAGTGCTTAAAGGACATGTTTGGAAATGGGTTGCCTTTCCTCATCCTAAGTGTTTCTCGCTCGGCATAAGCAACATCGCCTTTCATTTTGTTGAGATCATCTGAGTGGATTAATCTCCATAGAGAACTTTGATTCCAAATGAGTGATCCATCGAGTGGATGGACAATTTAAAGGTAAAAAGGATTTTTGCAAACCTTATGGAAAACTTGTTTCTTCAATTTCCATTTTTTGCGCTTGTTTCTAGAAAAACACTAAATGTTCTTTTTTTTTTTTATTTTTTTTGCGATGGAAATTCTCCATTTATTTTCCATTTGATTTTGAGAAGAAGGATACTTACTTGTGCCTTAGTAGTCAGGTGACCCTACAAAGAACAAAAGGGAATGTGTTAGTACATGAATCCTCAGGGATCGTAAAACTGGAGACGATACAACATTACCCTTGGTCAATTTCACCATTTGGCGGCAAACAGCAGCGTGAACCTATTGTTTTAAGACTTGAAGAGATTCTCAGGTCTTTGGTCTCATTAGTTCAAGCATTTTCCTCATTTTGCAAAAGTAAGAGATGCAAAAAGTTTTTATTTTTATTTTTTTTTTTTTTTTATTTTTTTACATGGCAACCTTGTTGCCGTTTCTGAGGATCGAACCCCGGACCTCTCGGACCCGTTCATTCATTCCCTATACCACCAGGCCGAAGTGCCGGTAGTGTCCATGGGGCGCTTCCTTTTTTATTTAATTGAACTGGTTCTTGAACTCCACCAAGTTAGGTGAATTTGACATGTGTTACCTCCATATGCTTGCTTGGTCCATATAGATTATGCTTCAATCAATTTCTCGAATTTGTTCCTCGAATACCGACGCTTCCTGTCAAACAAGGGAACTACGTCAAAAAATGAAGTTTAGATGAGGCATTTTGGAAACGATACCGAATTACCCTTCTCCTGTATCTGACTTTAAATGTCTTGTGTTTCCTCTTCATGTGCATTTGCTCCTCAGGTGTTAACATTTCCTCGAAGATCTTGCAAATGGGCCATTTAGATATTATCGAATTCACTCATTCTAAGTGGGTGTCAAAGATGAAAGGAGAGGGGTACTCCTTGTTTCGACATGTGAGAGCATTGCTCCTTGTATGTTTTACTCCATTTATTCCATCAAAATGGATGGTTGGGTCTTAGCATGCCTTCTTGGTATAAGGTGTTGCTCCAGCGGTCAATGTACACCTTTTCCTACAAGAGATGGGGCATATTACTTATATTCCAAAATTGAATTGGGCTAATTTAGGAATGATACTCCCCTTTTGTGCTGAATCAATTGACTGTGTTTCATCTTGCTCATGGGTGAGAGTTACCCTACTTTGAGTGACTTGCCCCATTTATCAACTGCAAGGAAAAAGAGACGTGATATGTTATTTTCATATTCGACATGATTCATTTTAGGAACGATATACTCCCTTTTACGGCATATATGATGACTGTGTTCCATCCTATTTCCTTGGGGACGGATTTGCTCTCATGATTGATAACAATTCACTTGGCAAATGTCTATTCCATTTGAATCCTTTCCCTTTTTAGGAGTCGGGTGACTTAGGCATCTGCCGCAATTAAAATTTCCCCTTTTAGGCTAGGTGATTTTTCGCCATTTTTGCTGTGTCAATGCATTTCCCACTTCTCAATCTGTAAGCATGGGTGCTATGTCAGTTTATGAATGAGTTGTTTTGACTTTTGGAACGAACACACCCTTTTCTTTTAGAGATCGTGTGATTCTGGACCAGGTTGTCCTCCCCATGTAGTCTTATTGCTTGCCAGTAATTTGCCTCACTAAAATCTGCACAAAGTGCAGGGACAAGTCATTCCTAAAATAAATCGAAGTTAACTTGAAACGATTACCACCTTTTATTTGAAGGCAACATTTGATGACTGATTCTTGTTTGTGTACATCTACATCTTGAAGTATTGTCTTGCAGACCCCCAATAATCATCTCCATACAGGATTGGATGCCAAGAAACCATTGGAAGTGTAGGGATTGCAATTGCTTCTTGTTTTTGTCTTTCCAGAGGAAGTAAATGTTAATCTTGAACAAAACCGTCATTTTGCCTGTTCGACAAAAATGGATGACTGAGTCAATTGTTTCACAATAAATCTCTATTGGAATGATTACAACCTTACCCCTTTGAAGCATCATCCTGTGGATCAACCTACGAAAGTGATTAAGTGAAGAGATAAAATATTTTGCAAGTTCTTGAAACTCTTTTTCAAACATGTTGAAGCTAAGGCATAAAAAGCCCAAATGGTCCGTTTAAAACACTTCAAGTGTTTTAAAGGATATGATTTTTACGAACTCTAACTTCATTATTAAAAAATGTGAGTTGTATGATTTACAAAAGCATTCGATTGGGTCCACAATCAAAACCCAAAACGCAAAACATGGTTCCTAATAGGAATAATGACGAGGACAAAGTACAAGAAGCTCTTTCATAGAGGAGCGTAATAAGCACAATTCTCATCCTAGCTTTAAAGTCCACTTTTGGCATGGTCAAGCAAGAGGAGTTCAAAGAATGGTTGTCACACATGACCTGCGAAAGGAAGATAATGTTAGTACATGAATGGAAAATTGATCTCTCAATAAAGCCGCCTCTTACAATGAAATCAAGGCGACGATACCTTCTTCATACTATCCACTTAGAAGAACTTGGTATTTCATCAAGATTTTATTAATAAGAGGAGATTTCATTAAAAGATCGATACACGGCCATCAATTGAATGCCCATTTTGTTCCAAAAGTTTCATACACAAATGGGGCATTGATTTTGAAAGATTAATTTGTAATTTCACTCATGCAAAGGTGAGGTGATTTTGAGAAATCAATACACAAAATGTGATTTGAATTTTAATTTCGAAATGTGACCAATAAAGAATTTTATTGGAAATTTGATTTTAACTCTATGTCCCCAAAATGTGATCTTGACTTGGAAGAATTTCTATACAAAATGTGATTTTGGGTTTGTAATTGAAAATTTAAACAAAAACATATGTTCTAATCTAGGCCAGATCAGATGCATTTGAAATCAAGAGTGAGTGGCAAGTCTATATTTTCAAGGGCATTCCATTGATTTCCGTGAATCTCAAAAAATGAAAATTTCAATCCGAAGTGAGCAAGTAGATGGAGAAATCGTACTTACAGTGGGTGAAGAGACATTTTTTTTTTTTCAATCACATAGACATGCGGATGTAAACTTGTAAGGTTTGACGCATAAAGGTGGAATTCTAAAGGCTTAAGGTACCCATTTTGATTAGATCAAAAGAGTTTTTCCCACTCCGCACTTGCGTCGGACAGTTCTCTTTATTATTAATAATAATGAGTGGGACCAAAAGTGGATAACCATGGGTCATTCCCCGCACGGGTTGCATCTTTTGGCACCTCCTATGGGCTTCCTAGTGCAATCGGGGTTTTAGATCGCGGTTGTGTGTGTAAATGTGTAGTGCAAGTATGAAGGCATGCACAACAATTGATATTTAAATAACACTTCAATTTCATCGATATAGACATACATTCTTACACCTCCCTGCAAAAGAAATGGGTCAACAGACATTCCACCCCTTATTACTCCAAACCTACAAAAACATTTAACACATTGTTAGCGGACTAACCTTATTCTCCACGCGACTTTGACACGCGCTATCAAATGAAGACCATGTTAGTGAGCAACCAATCAAGTTATTACGGCCTAAGTCCTCTAAGGTTTGCAACCACTTCCCCAGCGGAGTCGCCAAGCTGTCACGACCTCTTTTTTCCGTTCGAGGGAAAAGAAATAATTGTTTAGGGGTATTTGCCTAAAGAGGCGGACCAATGGTCCTAAATTAGGCGCGGGCTCTCCCAAGCCCATACCTCGCGCGACGTTGGATTTTGTTTTTTTAGTTCTTAACAACCTAAATATTTCTAGGAGTCGCCACTAGCCTATTGGGGTCGGCTAGAAACCAATCGAGGCACGGGAGTGTTGTCTCGATTCCTACGCAACCAGAGATTTCTAGGAACGGGGACTTGTTTACGCTAATGTTTCTATTAGCGCCCTTACGGTACCACTAACTTGAAAGATTGTTCATCCAAATGGCCACACAATCTTAATTACCAATTATAATCCTTATAAAACCGCTAAGCGTCCATGCAAATGTTTTTGTAGGTTTTTTTTTTAATATCTAGACTAATCCTAACATAATCTAGAAAAGAAATTTACACTCAAATTAATGAAAACCGGTGCATAAGTAAACATCCAAGAAATTGAAATAACTTGAAAATAAATGCGGAAAATGAAAACCCGATACAAGTCGGGCAAATAATATTACATGGCCTTGTTATCACGCCCCGGGACAGGACCCCCGTGAGCAAAAATGAGAATTTAAATATGCATGAAATTATTTTAAATGCATGAAATTACTCTAATTAATTTTAATCTACGCAAAATAGATTATTTACAAAAATGGTTATAAAATACCAAAATATCATTAAATTAAGAAAATGACCTTTAAAAATTAGGAAAATTTCCTAGATGTCATTTTTGCCTTAATTTGATAACATCCAACATTTTTTGATATTTTTGAAATTTTCATATTTTTTTTAAAAAAATATTAATAATAATTCCTTAAACCGATCTATGCTAACATGGAGTAACACAGCACATGAATATCACAATAACCGAGCTCAAATCGACCGTTTCAAGATCGAAACTTGGTTTGCGCATTTCATCGAACACTTGGCGTGCATTAAATCACCCCAAAACAGTTTCGCGGGCCATGTTTGCGGCCTTCAATCTTCACCCATGAGCAATATTATGTGGAAATAAAGCATCAAGATTATACTACCACATGCAAGGAGCAATATTAGATAGAAATCATAGCCTACAACACACAAGAACCCAGCTAAAATCGTCCTCAAATACACGGGTTTGAGCTGATTTTGCAAATCTGGGTTTGAACCCAAGTCAAGCAAACAGGTTGCATGCCCATGTTCAAGCCCCGACACTTATCACATGCAAGATCTAAGGGAAACACTACTTAATCCGAGTGAAAGTAGGTAACATGAGCTTTCAAATGCAACAAAAATCATAGAGAATGGCCCACCGAAAGACATCAAAACGACCTCTCCAAGAAGCACACATGCAAAACTCTTGAAGAGATTCCAACACTTAGAAAAATTTCCACCTCGAAAATCAGTCCTCCGGACTAGTTTTCCTCTTGATTTTCGTGATCAAAACATGTTCAAAATTAAACCAAAATACATCTAGGATGCTTACCTTGCTTCCTAGTTTCCCTTTCAAGTGACTCTTGGCCAAGGAAACCAAGAAATTATCCTCGGGAGGCACGTGGAAGTTGGCTTCTTCAACTGGAAAACCAGATCTGCAAAGAAAGAACTGATAACGAAGGTTTTCATTAACCTCCAAAATTAGACTCCGTGACTTTTTTTGTTGGAAAAATAAACACCAAACAAAGCTATATGTATTCTACTTTGGTTTTGAACTCATGGTTTTCCTCATTTGTCTCTCAACTTTCTCAAAAACACTCGCTTTCTCTCACTCGTGACCAACCGGGCTCAACACTTAGAAAAATTCAGACTTTCTTTGGCCCGCCAGGAGGGTAGTTTTTCGGGGGGCTTTAGGAGGCCTTCCCAATCTCCATTTGGGACGTGCGACCTATGGTTGGAAAGATCTTTGAGTGAAGTTTCACTCTCTAGTTGAAGGTTTTGGCTAATTTTGGCTGCAAGTTTGTGAAAATTGCATTTTTCTCTCTCAAGGTCGGTCTGGAATTTTTTTGTTTTCTTTTCTGGAGTTGCTTCTGAAGGTGTCTTTGGGGGGACGACCGTGTGCTCTCTCCTCTCCTTCTCGTCTTCTCTCTCTCCTCCCCTGAAAGAGCTTGCTTCCTAGATGTTATCCATCGCATTATGCAATCACGTGATCGGCTTTTTGCCCTCCTGCCAGGCCCACCAACTGAGCAGTCTACCCACTTTCTGACTTACCCAAAATTTTAAAATTTTGCAGCTGTTGAGTGTGCGGATTTTGCTGCGACTTTCCCGTGCATTCAACAGCTTATCCCTGGCCAATTTCCGTCCACTGGCACTACTCATTATGGTTTTCAATCACGTGCAAAGATCAGGCTGGATGGGCGGCTGAGTGGGATATGGTGGGGCCACCAAGTTGCTTACTCAGCAACTCCGAAATCGACCAAACCGTGGGCTGGGTTTTGGTAGCTCGTTTGAGTGCTTTAATCCATCAATTTGGCTGCGTTTTTTATCAATTAGCAAGCTCATGTATAGTAGTTTAAGATCTTGGCCATTTTTCACAATTGTACTCACTCAATTTTGCAAGAAAGTCCCTCAAAGTTGGTCATTTTCTTATCCAAAAATAGCCATTTCAATACAAACTTTGTCTTTTTGGCCCGATTTAATTGATTCGAGTTGGCCCAAGTTCAATTTCAACTTAATTGGTGACCAAGATGATGATTTAAGGGTTCGGACAAAATTTTGCAAAAATTGCGAATAGGTCCCTCAACTTTTGGAAATTGCATTTTGGCCCTAATTTGCCATTTTAATTCAAATCTGACCTCCTGGGCTTGGCTAGTCACATTTAGATCATTGGCCCCAACTTTTTTTTTTTTCTCTTTTTTTTTAAATCTTTTTTTTTAATATATATTTTCAATTTTTTTTTTTTTTTTTTTTTTTAAAGTAAAAACATCTTCCATGTAAAACACCATATTAAATGCCTAGATAATCTATATGCAAGAATTTAACTTGGAATATTTTTGTGGAAAAACAAATGTTCCCATTTTTTTGGAAATGATTTTTTTGGGCAAAAATTTAGGTGTCAACAAGATTAACTGAGAACTATCTTATGTTATATTGTTCTATAAAGCAATAGCTGAGATACACACACAATCAAAATGTAATGAAAACACATGCAACTATGGACATAAAATAAGCAGTATATATGCACCTCCCTAACTGTTGCCATAGGATTGTTGCTCCCATGGCCTGGTGGGAACCGGCCTGGCAATAGAATTTGCATTGACAGGAATAGTTCTATTAGTAGTCAAAACAATTTCACTGGGTCTTGATGTTCCGAAAGCTTCCACTATATCACTAGTGCTTCTAGATGATGGCGGCTTAAATGGCGCAGGACCTGATGAACCCCCGGCTCTTTCCCAAGGCTTAGGAGGTGGACCATTTGTTGCGGAAACAGGGAATGAATGTCACAAACTACTGCAAACAAACAAGGAGGACGGATGGTTGGGGTCGATTTTACACAGTGGCCTGACTTTGCACCAGCTGCCTCAAGACTAATCACTCTAAGGGCAACACCCAACATGAGAATCCCTGTTCAATTATCACTACAAAACACGGATCATTCAAGCAGATAAAGAGTTAAGAGACACCAACCGACGATTGCCCTTAAAGATACACAAACGGCGAGACCCAATAGACGGAAAAAGCAGCTAAGCTCGTAAAGAAAAAAAAAACCAGAACGCGAGTCCACACACAACGGAATTAAACCAAAAAAGATAGAAACTTCAATTACAGACTCCCACCAAATTCGGCTACGAGAATAAAGCCCCTCCTTTTTCAGCACGCGGCCACAAAACTTAAAGCGAATGGGAACCCAAATCGAAGAAGACAGAGCACTCAATTCAGCCGGACGTCACCCATAATTGCATCAAGAATGGAAACGAATGAGCAAGAACGAAAGACAAGAAAGGAGCGAACCCAACGCGCCGTTACTGGAGTCCATGGCAGGATAGGAGAGAGCTCCGAACCCAGATGAAGCACCCCGTTATGCCTGATTCACGCGCGAAGCCTCCCTTGGACCTTGGGCGGAGAGCCGAAGCCGTCACCGTCGCAGGAAGCAAAGCCGTCGTTGTCGCTGTCGCAGGAAGTGGAGCCGTCATCGATCCGCGAGAGGAGGACCTCCAAGTGGTGCTCGGATTGCTCGGATCTCGGATCTCGGATCTCGCTCGCTCGTGCGACGAACTTCGGCCTTGATGGAGTGGTGCTCAGATTCAAATCGGGATGGAGTGGTGCGAGTTGCAGGGAGAGGAATGCTGCAAAGAGAGCTGCGTCGATGGAGAACGCTGCAGAGAGAGACGAGAAGAGAGCCGATCGACGGAGAAAGAGAGGAAAACGTGGAAAGAGCTAGGGTTTTGTTTTGTATGGGTAAAAGTGGACTTTTAATAAAATTTTAAGGGTAAAATAGGCAATCAGAAAAAAATTCATTAATTCCCTACACTAGCATGCCGAAAACCACATGGGCTTTCAGCATTCTAAAGGCAAGCATTTTGTCAAATAGCCTCCAAATACCGAACCAAACACCCTTATATTTTTCCCAAGGGGCTTTAGGGGCTCAAAACCCCTTGGGAAAGCCGAACCAAACACCCCCTCTCTCTGTGTACTTTGTTCCTAACAGCATGTGAAGTTTGTACGCAGAAAGGCTTGTGTATTGCTGTGGACCTCTCTTTGTGCGTGTCATATTGTGTGTCTCAGCAATTCCTGTGCTACGTACCATCTTTCTGCTCGAGCATGGGGTACCGGATCCTCCTATTGTTCTTGGGACGTTGGAGGAGTGCTGAATGGACGTCCTGCATATCATTTCCTGTACGTTTGATTTCTCTCTTTCTGCAGGACTTCTTTGCCCCTGTTACGGGGACGATACTCATTATCTTGTGAGATAAATGATTAACATTTGGTTAGTTCCTTCAAATGGGTATTAATTTATTTAACTCATTTTGATTCATTTTTTTATAATATAAATTTAGCGCCTCACATCCAACCCAATCATTCATCAACCCAAATCCGACCTAATATAATAATTATATATTTAATCCAATTTAGAAAAACCCATACTCAAATTAAGATGAGAACATGAAATGTGTGACAACGAGATCAAATGAGAGTGAGAGGGAGTGAAGAGAAAGTTATAGGGATGAGATGGATGTAAAAAAGTTGTGAACTTATCTAAATTCATCTATGATCCATTTACTAGAAATGATTAACTCATATAACAATTCGGCTCATTAAATATGTGTTAGGAAATGGCCTATTGCCCATTTTGATAGGCCTAGATCTGATTAACTTTTGGTTAAGTATTATTTGGAGTGAGTTTCTTCATGATGCTAATGATGTGAACTTTTCAAGTTTTCCTCACTTGTGGTTTTGGGAATGAGATGCTTTAGGGCTCATTTGGTTCCACTTTAAGGAAATGGTTTTGCATTTCCTCAAGTATCTTGAATGAATGGGCATTTGGTAAAGGTAAAAGTACGTGGATATTCATTTTGGCGTATATTTTGTAAAGCAATTTTGAGGTGAAAAGAAAAAGGAAAAGCAAAAAAAGGAAAAACAGAGGAGGAGATGCAGATGCATAGAAGAGGGTGAAATCATGGGAGAGGTGGCTCGATCTACTAGTGGTGGTGGCGGTGGGGAGGCAACGTCGCTTGAGGTTGTGCAGGTCGCCTGAGGTCGTGCAATCTCCGCGACCTCAAGTGAGTGCAACCTCAAGTGAGGTTTCTCGGCGGGCCGACTTGGATACCTGTGGTTGAGCTTCGTTGGTTGACTAACAACTCCAAGGAAGAAGACGATGAATATTATTTTTTTAAGGGAAAAAAGAGAAAAATACGATTATTAGTAAGGACATTATTGGAAAGAAAAAAAGTCATTGAATCCTCACAATAGCATTCTGAAAAAGCTAAAACCCAAAATAGATAGAGACCTGTTTTGAGTTTCCAGCATTCCAAATACTAGTATTTGGCAAATGAGGTGTCGCAACCAATTTTTCGGATGTGAACCACCTAGGGTTTGGCTAATAGATTGTTAAGCCTACACTTAACTCGGGCTCTCCCAAGCCTATACTAATTCGCGACTTAGGTTCAAGTTTTTAACATGCAAGTGGATTTTATCTAGGAGTGCCACTAATCTATTTTTTGGTGGGTTGATTAGAAAGCCAAGTAAAATAATGAGAGTTTTACTTTACTCCTACGAACCAGAGACTATGGGTATGGGGACTTGGTTACACTAGATTTCTCTAATGTCCTTTCGGTACCATTCTTTTATTTTCAAAAATGTTTTTTTTTTTTTTTTTTGCAGGCAACTTAGGTTGATTTTAAATCTATTTCCTTAACATGTGAGGTGATCATGCGGGTGCGCAATCCACCAATTTAACACCCAGATAAACAATAAATAAATTGCAAAAACTTACCTCAAAGCAACGAAAATATCTGCAATGTTAAATTAAAATCCACATCAACAACCCTATATATTGTTTCTAATTAACACGCAATTTTTTTTTTGTTTTCACTTAATTAATGAGAATATAGTCCATATACAATGCAATGCTTCTAATCTAATACAAAATAATATGGCATGGCAAAATGTCCTAAACTATATGAATGAATAAAAGTAAAGAAAACTAATGATTTCTTAATGAACATGCAATAATTAAATATGCAATCTAAATTAATCAAAATGACCTAATTCTATTGACAGGCAATTTCTAATTAAATGGACCTAAAAAAAAAACTAAATGACGTGCGTTTCAATTAATCTAATCTTAAATGACATGTTCATGACATTTTTTATTCTTTCTTTTTCCTAAAAAATGCAATTTATCCTTAAAAAAGGAAGTAATTTATCCGAAGACATTTTTTGGATTTTTTTATGAAATTAGAAAATTAGGTAAATGTGAAAGTTATCTAGCTAGATTAAGATTCTGTCTAATTTACATTAGGGACTAGGTTATGCTAAACCCTAATTTAAACTAAGATATTGTCTTAACTTAGCAATCTCTAATCCTAGATGCGGTCTATCTAAAAAAATGAAACCAATTTATTATAAGGCATTTTTGGTATTTCCTATTAAATTCGAAATTATAAAAATGTGGAAATTATCTACCTAAATTAAAATGTCATCTAATTCGAATTAGGAATGAAGTTATGTCAAATCCTAATTTAAACTAGAATGTTATCCTAACTTAGAAATCCCTAACTAAAATGCAATCTACTTAAGATTTTTTTTTTTATCTAAACTTATAATAAATTAAAAAAAACTATTATCTAGAATTAAATTACGTGCAATCTTACTCTAAAATGCAATAACATGCAAAGAATGCCTTAATTCTACATGAATTATGCATGATTTTTTTTTGTTTGTTTTTATTAATTTCGAAATTAAAATTTAACATGCAAATCAAATAATAAAAAAAAAACTAACATTCTAAATGAATATGTTTGCTTTTTGTTTTCCTTTTCATGATTCAAAATAAAATCTCTATCCTAAACATGCAAATAAGAAAAGCAAACCTAACCCTAATTTTCCTTTTTTTTTTTTTTTTTTAATTTTCGAAATTAATAATTGCCAAATAATTAAACATGCAATTTAAACTAGTGAAACATAAATCTAACATCCTAAATTTAATTTTTTTGGTATTTTTATTTAAGAAATTCGAAATAAATAAATTTCCTATTCTAAACATGCAAACCCTAATTCTAACCTACATCTTTTTGATCGATTTTTTTTTTTTTTTTTAAGAAAACTAATTTAAATAACACCACAACAAATCAAGCAACATTGATACCCAAATTGACGAACCATATCTCGCGCATGAGATCGGGTTGGCCAATTTCACATAAATCACGGATTAGATCTCGGGCGGGAGATTGGATTGGCGATTTCTTTAAGTAATTGCGAGTCGGATTTCGGACATGAAAATCGGACTAACAATCACTAATTTCAAGGCAATTCCACATTGTGCAATTTCAATTTCACATAAAATGGAAAGTTACACTAAAAGCAAATAATATAAAATACCAGCAATAATAAAAAAAACAATAAAAGATAAATAAATAACAGAAAAGAAAAGGAAAAATTTACCTAATATTTTCTTTTCCTCTTTTTTTTTTTTTTTTTTTTTGTTGTCTTTCTTTTCAAAAAAAAAAGAAAAAAAGAAATTGAGACTCGGGCGGTGAGAAAGAGCTGGGTCGCCGGCAAGGGTTCTAGCGAGGCTCCGAAGTGGCGCGACGGTGAGCGGGACAGCAGATTTGGTGGTGTCGGGGTGAGCTTGCGGGTGCAGAGGCGGCGGGGGCTTCGGGCGCCGGCGGGAGGCTTCGCGGAGAAGATGAACAGTAGTTAGGGTTTCGATTTTTTTTTTTTTAGAAAAATCTCTCCCCTCACCCTTTTTCGAAATTTTACTCAAAAAGAAAAAACTTTCACCTATTGCTTTCAGAATTTTTCTCTCAAAATTTTGCCGACCACTTTTTTGTACCCCATCACACTTTTTATAGGGTAAAAAATTGAATCCTTATTGCATATTTCGTTTCTAATTTTGCTCGTGCAATATTCTCTTTTGCATGTTCTGCATATTCCATCCCTAAGAAATTTCCTTTCCGCTCAAAATACACCCCATAGTGTATATTACCTAAATATCTTAACGGAATATAACAAAAACTAAAATTTTCCTAAACTATATGCCATGTGATTTTTATTTTTTTATTTAGCAAAATCAACCTAAAAAATTTAGGTGTCAACATGAGGTATCAATAAACTGAACAAAATACCTTGTTTTTTTTTTCGAGGAGCTTTGGGCCTTAAAAAGCCTCTTAAGAAAGTTGAACTAAACGAGGCTTTAGAATCAAATCATTTGTACTTTGTCAGCTTTCTTTCGACAATTACGTTCAAACTTTGGGCTCGAATGATCTTCGCAGACGAAAGCAAACTAGCCGGTTCGCGTGCAAACAAAAGTTGGATTGGACTTTGCAATTCGAAGAAACTTCAGGACAGACAATTTTTTAATCCTTCAGAGCTCGATTCTGCTCGTTCTCGAGAATGTTTCGTGGACAGGCTGCTCGGTACGTGGCCCAATAAGAAGGAAACCCGTATTATCGCCCGAAGCCCAACAGAGGTGATTGGTCGGAGACATGAAGAAGAAGGAAAAAAAAAAAAACTAAAAAAAGAGAACAGCGGACCCAGAAAACAAGGAAAATGTCTTCGCTTTTCCCTTCTTTGTTGTCGTGATGCACGAGGATATCTGCCAGCCGGTCGTGGAGAAAAAGGGCTGCCGTCGCTAACGAACCTTTACCGAAAATCTTGCTCGTGCTCCGATCGAGGGGAAATCAAGTGACCTAAGACGTGACTTCTTTAATAGGTATCACGCAGGTCTTACTATTAATTGTCCAGATCATTTCGATTTATGATAAACTCACTATTAATTGTTCATATCATTTCGATTTATGATAAACGTAGCATGGAGTAGGAGTTTCTTTGAAACTCGAAAATGGGTACGACGAGGATGAGGACGGGCACGAGTGTTAAAAGTAGTTGGAGGCTCAAAACCCCGAATCAGTTCTGACCCCGACTTTTTTTTTCGGGTTTGGGCCTAAACCTGTTCTTGGCTTTCCCCGGGGGACCAATTAGGTTTTTATTTCGAGCCGAGATTGGCTCAAAAGTGACCTGGAGGTAATCTAAAGATCTAAGTACATAATAAATTCATCAAACCGGAGTAAAAATGACGTGGTGTGATGGATTGAATTGAAACGATGTGAATTAAATTCGCACCCGGCTTCACTGGTAGAAGATTCTGACTGACGATGATGTTTCAACGGTTTTAACAGAATCAATGAACCAAATCGTCAACTCAACGCCCATCCCTTTCCTTCGTTCACGTGACATAACATGTCCTTTTATTTTAATTCCACGCCTTCATAATTTTCTAGTATTTTTCTTCCCCCATTTTTTATATAAAAAAAAATTGGATGATCATGAAGATAAGCCAGTCTTGATTGGAACAAATATAGAATACACGATTAGAAGTTTGTTAACACAGAAAATTGGATCCGGAAAAAGTTCCTATTATTATATCCCTAGACTATGATTCTCGATTTTTATCTTCTTGCAGTTAAAACTTAACGTTACCCCTAATTAAGAGAGATCTAAAAAGGGAGACAGTTATATAAAATAGGGTCCCATCTCATTGATTGAAAGCACGCGACCTAGACCCGTCCTTAAATTTCACCAGCTTGTTTGAACTCTCCAAAAAAACCTTTTGCAACCATATAGTAGACATCGCCGTCTATGGTTGGAATAGGGCATCCACGAGAAATTACTTTGTGTTACGATCTGATCTCAAAATTAAAAAACATCTACGAAAGCATATGAAATTAGAGATTTAGAACTCGAAGTTTTCTTTGGCGAAATTTACCCCACCGATTTTACCAATAGATTCTTCTGTTTTTCTTTTTTAAAACCCTATTCTCAAACATCATCGCCAATGAAATTCATTTAATGGTTCCAATAAAATGAAAATAATAAAAATTACAACTAGTGGTGGAGCCTGTGGAGAAATGGTTTACGGTTTCTTAAAAGAGCTTCTCATGCAAAATATTTCATTTTTAGCGACTAGCTCGTGCGGTCAAATTATGTCCACTTGATTTCCTTCACGAACGCACCCCGAGCCCTCACTTTGCTAATGTAACCAATAATTTTTGAAGCCAAGATCGCAAAATATAAAAATAAAAAACGCCACGATACATTTAAATCAATTTTGTTTGTCTGGACTGGTTCACGTCGCATCGAAGAGCCCGAGTCGATCCAAGAAAAGACGACCGTGGCTTGCGAAACTCCAGAAGGGTCGCATCGCATCGCGTCATCGCTGACTTTGCAAGCGGGAGAGGGGAGGTCAACCGGCCCGTCCCAACGCAACCACCGGAAACGCGGCACGCCTCGACGGGAAATGCGTGTTCCATCCCGAACGAGAGGCAATTTCCCAGAAAAATAAAAGCGTTCCCCTCCCTCCCTGATCCTGTCCTTAACATTTCAAGAGGTCGAAACCAATTTGAATAGCGATCGCGAAATCGGCTTTTTAAAAAAAAAAAACCAAAGCAATCGGATTACCATGTATACATGTAATTTGTCCACCTCTTTTTTTTAAAAAATCTTTTTTTCCTCTAATTTTTGGCCTAACCGCGTCGGCTATAATAAAAATTTCGGGATGTCGCGTGAAATTCATTTCATTTTCCTCAAAATTTCCGTACGGCTTCTTCCACACGTCTCTCCTTCATTTCCGGTTCGAATGCGTGTATTTAAGCTTCCACAAATCCCCCCGCCATCTATCCCACTTTCGAAAACGAAGAACCCTACCAACTTCTCTCTCTCTCTCTCTCTCTCATCGCCTCTTCCTCCGTACCGTCCCTTCCTCGTCTCCGGATCAGCCCCGCCGATGCATCTCGCACGCCCAGCCCTTCGCGCCTTCGCGCTCCTCCTCCTCCTCCTCCTCCTTGCCGGCCCATGCACCGCCGCTCGGCCCGGCCCGACCGCGACCGCAACCGCGACCACGACCACGACGACGCTGCCCCTCCCGGTTCCTCCTCACGGCCCACGCCATCATCCCCACAAGACCGCCTTCCGCCACCGCGGCAGCATCTTCAGCTACCTCCCCAAGGACACGCCCGTGCCGCCTTCCGGTGGGAACCCACGGGAGAACTCCACGCCGGGGAACTGAACGGGTTGGATCTTCGGAAAGCCCATACGCGCGTCTCCACCACCGCGGCCTGCCTCCCGGTCGACTCCCTCTGCACCTGTCGACTCGTTTCATTTATTCATTCATTGGTATAGGAATACATTTCTTTATTATTAATTTTTTGGCCAGAGCTTAGTCTATACATACGGTTCGTCAATGGCTGGTCGTCGATTAGCGACTGCATAGAGTCGGGAGTTGTTGAATTAGCATGTGTTATAAGCATTCTTTCATGACTTTTTAGGGCCAGGGCTGTTATAAGATGTTACATGATATACACGTTTGATTGTTTGCATAAGGATTTGACCGTGTATCATCTCGGTTTGCTCTCTCTCTCTCTCTCTTTCTCTCTCTACATCTCTCCGACTTGGCGACTTTTGACTTCGACAACGGCGAAAGGCAGGTGACTTGGAATGGGAACCCGGAGAGTCGTTCAACGAGCCAAATGGCCAGCCCCATCGCTTGGACTAGATTTGGCTTTGTTCTCCTCTCTATTAGGTCTAATTCCCAATTGACACAGGTCAACTTACCCCTGGCAAATGCGCGATTAACACACGATTTATTCACATTTCATCGAGACGCGATGGTCAGACAAGACTGTCTGACCCTACCGGCCCGCTGACTCAAATGCGGATGAAAACCTGTGCTCGACCAATCCCACGTTTGACTGATGCGCGGTGCCCAGTCCTGTTACCGCCCTTCGGGTCGAGGTACTTGGACAGCAAGTTTCAAATCTTGCCGGGTCAAACCTAGGCATCACGTGCCGCTGCGCTGAATTCGTGCGCCAGTGCACGCATAGCTCATTCACCGACAGCGGACCGAGTAAGAGGGCTCGAACATGGACTGAATTAAACCGCAACATGTGATGTTCTTCGTAGCGAGATAGCGTTATCGGTCCCTTACGTGTATTTTTCCTCATTGGAAAGTAACTCCTAAAGTTCGAGATCTAGGCGTTGAAGTCATTGCGATATTCATTCATTCCTCATCCGTCCCTTTACGTCAATTAGGTAAATGTAAGCCGTGTTTGAGGAAAATTGACCTGGCTTCTTTTTAGGATAAGCAAGTGATATTCCTCGTACGTGGAAACAACGCCACAGCTTGATCTAGTCATCACTTACAGACCCGGTAATTTACTTAATATTAGAATAATGATTGGCGCATTTGAAAAAATACCACCGCCGGTCAAATGTTGCAAACGACTGATCAAAAGTTAGTGATTCCAGCTCATTGAATTCGATGATTTTCATTGACGTAACATTGTGCAATAACATCATATTCTCGATATTTAGGGTTTTTATTGGATCCTTAGAGAAGTATTGTATTATACTACATACGACTTGTTCATATGTATCAAGAGATTTGATCGAAAATTTTGTGTTTTTAGCATTAATCATCCGGAAATTATATTTCTAGCTACACATGAGATTTCACTTCTTAAGTGTACTTGGTCACACCTATTGTTGATGGGTATGATGCGATATTCGAGAAGCAAGCCAGCCTTGTATGAGCTAAATTTATTAGATCAAGCCAATCGCATTTTGAGATTTTATGAAACCCATGTCGAGCCTAGCTAAAAAAATACAATTTCTTGTATGGTTTTTATGTTTGCACCGATTCTATCCACTGCATCACTTATAGATTAAATAAAATAGTCGATCCGTTATTTTCATACTAATGGAAAAGTACACGAGTTACGTGGAAAGCAAGGCCATTAGTGAGAATTTAAGGCATGCCACGACATACATGCGTATCTAACTCCTGCATACTTATCAATTTAATATCTTCAGCATACTAAGTGGACCGTTCTTAGTTGACTTTGATTGTCCAGCAATTTCCAACCCGACACACGCGGAGTTCTTGTCTCCCCTTTGACCGTTTCTCATTACTTAGCGTAGCTAACTTTTTTTTTTTGGTCAGTCCTACTCTATTCCTATTCTACACTCACTCGGACTTTTCGTCTTTTGCAGGCGTGGGAGTCGAAAACCCACTTGAAACTTACGCGTCCCCACCCCAAGGTGGGGATTTGAACCTCACCTCCCCATTCCAAGTTGGAATGGTGGCCACTAGCGTAGCTAACTTGGAGCCAACCACTTTTGTTAAACACATGGTAAGCGGTGATAAATACCAAATTAGTTAAAATCTTATTATATAGATGCCGATTCGGTTCTAAATTTTTCAATTTTGGCACTGTAATCCTAAATTTTTGCACGAAATTACAATATAATCTTTCCGGATAAGTTGGTTTAGGACAATATTACACAAAATTGAAAAGTTTAGGACCGAATTAGCTAACATACACTAGGTTTAGGATTGATTTGATAATTTTTCCTAGGGTAAGTAGTGCTTGTTTGGACTCTTGGACATAAAATTCTCAAGGTCGAACACCTGAACCATTCATATCAAGTTGGACGTCCGATTCTACTTGGACTTTTTTTCGCAACTTCTGTAGTTTCCTAAAGCCTTTGAAACTCAAGACCTGCACAACATGATTAAACCAACTCCACCAAAATAACTAGACAAATTGATTATCCAATTTTAAAAGGACATTTTAAAACAACGGAAATCGAATCAAGAGTCGATGTTGGCGACAAGGGTGTGAAGAAATCCGCCGCTGTCGTCAATGGCCGAATAGCCACGAAATGGCCGTCATCAACGGTGATCGGACTTGGACGCCTTGAGGCCATTGTCGGCTAATGACGGTGCGTGGCGTGTGAAATAAGGGTGGGAATTGAGGTGATTTTTGTGTGGGTATTTTTGTTAATTTCTTTTCCTTTGTTGTCCGAATCTCTGACGACCCAATTTCGGCCAACCAAAAAAAGCAAAAAATTGATCCCATATGACCAAAAAATAATTATAAAAAATAAAAAATTCGATCATCACATGCATCACATGTGCCATTTTTCTAAGCCTAAAATTGAGAAATTCAGCGGACTCGCATCACCACATACATCACACGTGCCTTTCTTATAATGCCTAAATGAATGGAATAATCGTCCTTTGGCCATAAAATGAAAATTAAAATCAGAAACAGAGCATAACTGTCCGATAAAAAGAAAGAAAGAAATGGACCGCCCATTCTCCATTTACAGCCTGGAGTCAACGAATGAGCTCAATCCCAAGACTTTCGCGACGTCTTCTCGTCGTGTAGACCCAGTGCCCGTCTAAGCTGTGACTTCTGTGATTTTGTTCACGTCACGGCGGCCTTCCGATCTGCTTGGTCAAAGTCAAATTGTAAAATTACAATGAATGATCCCCGAGTCTTCGTGCTGTAATTAGTAGTGTCATTTGATCCTAATTTCAACCCGGTTAATTTGTTAAGGTGGGCCGGCTCGGAAGACGATGTTCTTGCCTATCTGAGGTGAGTAATCGGGCCGAGCATTATCTATAGGAGTTGAGATAAAAAACAGTTTGAATTGTTAGTTCGAGACTACTTTTTTGGGGGAATTCGAAACATTTCTTCATTGTTTGATTTGGTTCAAAATTTTCTGAAAATCAAATCATACCGTGAAACCGCATTGTACATCCGATTAATATTTTAATTACTTTTTTTGTTGGTTAGCTTAGAAAGAAGGCGGCAATCCTTTGTATCTCCTGTCCACTTCTACCTCAAAAAGGTTATATGGTACTTGTGGCGTGTGTGGTGTGTCACTTATTGAACTTGATGCAATTTGCCAATGTTGTTCAAGATGTTAGAAGTCCGTCCCACGGTGGATCATCTCGAAACCAACTTATTTATCAAACTCTTTTATACCTCCTTTGAGACGCAAACAAAAAAGTAATAATAATATCAATAATTTTGGATTTATCATGAGCACAATCCTACATGAGATGAATTCGAATCTTATACAAATGAGATGACACATTTTCACATATCTAGGAATTGATCTTGACGGCATTGAGCTGCTGACTAGATGCAACCTATTATGCCACGCCTGTCCTTGCCGTTTCTATATAAATATCGAACCCTGTGCTCAAGGTTTGAGCTTGCCCTCTCTGCTCTCTCTCGAGGTTTACAAATACTTCTCATCGCTGGAACTTCCATTCTGGAAGAACATCAGCCAATTCTCTTGAGGGACCCATATCGGTCCTTCTCTTGTCCATCAAACTTCTGAGTTCTCATTTCCTTGCCCTCTCTCTCTTTCTCTCTCGATACACTTACGCACACGGTAACTATGAAGAACTTTGGTTGGCTCATCATTTTGGGGGTGTGTTTGGTCGCTGCTTGGCATGGAGAAGCAGGAGACACAGACGAAGCTCCAATGGAGGAAACAGAGAGGCAGGCTCTGTACTCTGCAATACAGGGGTTTGTGGGCAGCTGGTGGAACGGGTCGGATCTTTACCCAGACCCTTGTGGATGGACTCCCATACAGGTATCTACAGTACCATCACATTTTTGTTGTGGATTGCAAATCTTCACTGTGACATTGGCAAATCTGTACCGTACTGTACTGTGCTATTGGAGCAGAACAAGATACAGAGCACGAGTTTTGGACCACCAAAGAAAACCTTTAACTGACTTTTCACCCAACGGTGAAAAAAGGAAGAACCTTGCAGTTGCAATTACCAGTCTTGAATACAATGTTTTGAATTGTGGTGCTGTTTAGTTTAGATTGAGTTGAGGTCGTTGCACTTATTTACTGTCGTAACTTTAATCGCTTACACAAAGGTCTCACAAATAAACCCTCCATCAATATGATAATGTCAACGTGCGCTGCAAGCTCCTAGCCATTTTGTTAGGTGATTATCATGCAGTCGAGTTCATTGCTCTGAAAGCTTCGGTTTTGTCATGAGAAATGACCTCTGCTTTGCTTTCTTTTTTAACAGGGAGTGTCCTGTGGTCTATTTGATGGGCTCTGGTATGTCACCACCCTGAACGTTGGACCAGTTCATAAGAATTCCCTTGTTTGCTCGGCCAACCCTGTCTTCACACCACATGTCTTCAAGCTCACTCACCTGAAATCCCTCTCCTTCTTCGGTTGTTTCGTCTCGCCCCGCCAAAATCCCGTCATGGTGCCTCCCGAAAGCTGGGGAAATCTGGCCGACAGCTTGGAGTCGTTGGAGTTCCGGCGAACCCGGGTCTCGTCGGGCAAGTACCGTCTTGCTTTGCCAGCTCGTTAACCTCCAATCACTGGTGATCCTAGATAATAATTTGAGTGACAATGTGCCTCCGAACATCGGTAGCTTACCGAACTTGAAGCGGCTAGTCCTTGGGGGGAACTCACTCACGGGCCGGAACCCAGACAGCTTCGGCGGATTGTCCAAGCTATTAATCCTTGATTTGAGCAGTAATTCTCTGTCCGGGCCTTTGACTTCGGCTCTTGGGGGTTTGACTTCACTCCTGAAGCTGGACTTGAGCAACGATCTATTAGAAGGGAAGCCGCCAATGGAGCTGGGGAAGCTCAAGAATTTGACCCTTTTGGACCTGAGGAACAACAAGCTCTCTGGTGGGTTGACTCGGTCACTCGAATCAATGTGCTCGCTGCAAGAGCTGATCTTGGCCAACAACCCGATAGGAGGCCACCTGAGAATCCTAGAGTGGGAAAAATTGCAGGACCTGGTCACTTTGGACTTTCACAGACGGGTTTAACAGGGGACTTTCCAGCGTCGATCTCTAAGCTGAAAAACCTCAGGTTTCTGGGTCTTAGCAACAACCACCTCGGTGGTCACATCTCACCAGAATTGGCAACATTGCCCAGCATCAATGCTCTGTACCTAAACGGCAACAACTTCACCAGGGAGCTCGAATCCTCTAAATGGTTCTATGGAAAGATGGAGAGGCGCTTTGGGGCCTGGGACAACCCTGGCCTGTGTTGCTGGACTGAGTCGCTATCCACAAGCCACAAACCATTCGGGGTCAAGCCTTGTCAGGAACAGGGCACTGTGGTTGATAAGCCCACCTCAGAGGCCAAGTTAGGTGGTGGCCGAGTGGGGAGAAATGTCCATTTCATGGCATCTTAGGGATGTTCAAGACATGGTGGTGGTAATTACGGGTTCTGGTGTCCTTTTCTGTTGGAGGTAGCAATGTTGCTGCTTATTGTTTTGAAGAGTTACTAGATGATGATGGGTTTGAATTTATGATCTTCATTTCCTCAGTGGGCGGAATAGTTTCGAGTATATACTATAGGGTAGGCCTCTATCTACTGCTACTTGTAGCAACCAAGGGATAGATGAAGAAGAAGCCTTAGAGGCAGAGAAAAAAAATGTCAGAATCTTTCTAATACAACTAACCATTAATTTACCCGTGAGCTCATATGCGAATAGTGTTTCTTTTTGCTGGCATGCATTCAAGTTTAATTTCCTGATTTGGGGTATCCATGATTATGTTAAAATAATAGTTATTTCCTTTTACACGTTTTGCTGATTTGGTTTTTTACTTATTAGAGTTAGTGGAGTCATGTGTGTTGGTTATCCTAGTTTTTAGGTATTAGTGGGGTAAGTGCTTTATGCAGAACATGAGTAGTTATGGTGTGTTTTACGTTATGTATTTTGTCTTTTGTAAATGACTTGGTTGTTCTGTACGTAAGATGAAGTTTCAGCCTCATCTCTTCTCCCTTTTAGCAATTTAACAGTGGTATCAGAGCCTGCGAGAAACGTGAGAGAGCTTTTTTTTTTTTTAAAAATTTCGTGAGAAAATTGCAGTAGCAATATTTCCAATGGCCACTGACAATTTTGTTCAACTTTGATGGTCACTATGACCATTGGAGCATGTTGATGGAGAATTCTTTACGGTCAAAGGAGTATTGGTCAGTCGAATCTAGAATTCATGAGCCACCAGTAGGCATGGCTTTGATAGATCCCCAGAAAGCAGAATTGGAAGCTAGAAAGTTGAAGGACCTGAAGGCAAAAAATTATTTTTTTCAGGCTATCGATCGTCCCATCTTGGAGACTATTCTTTGCGAAGAAACTTCCAAGGATATTTGGGATTCTATGAAGAAGAAATATCAAGGCTCTGTTAGGGTGAAGCGTGCACAGCTTCAAGCCTTGAGAAAAGATTTTGAAACACTAGCGATGAAGGATGGAGAATCTGTCACTAGTTATTGTGCCAGAACAATGGAGATCAACAATAAGATGCGATTCCATGGCGAGGAGATGGACGACGTCACCAATGTGGAGAAGATTTTGCGTTTCTTGACACCAAAGTTTAATTATGTTGTCTGTTCAATTGAAGAGTCAAAAGACATAGATGCGCTCTTTCTTGATGAATTGCAAAGCTCCTTATTGGTCCATGAACAGAAGATGAACAAAAGTTTAACAGTAGAGGAGCAAGCGTTCAAGGCTTCTACCTATACTCATTCCAACAATTTCAGAGGAAGGGGTAGAGGTAGAGGTAGAGGAAGAGAAGATCGAGGAAATAGAGATGTTAGCAAGAATTTCAAAGCCAATAATGACCAATTTCAAGGCAAAGGCAGAGGACGAGATCTTAACAAATCCAAGGTAAAGTGTTTTGGATGTCATAAATTTGGTCATTATGCATCTGAATGTTATACTAGGCTGCCTAATAATAAAGAAAAGGCAGAGAGTTCAAATTTTGTTGAAGAAAAGGAAGCGGAAACATTGTTGATGGTTGTTCAAGATGAAAAGAAGCGCGAGTTAGATATTTGGTATGTGGATACAGGTTGCAGTAACCACATGAGTGGAAGTAAGTCTTCTTTTTCTCATCTAAATGAAGATTTTCATTCCACTGTGAGTTTTGGGGATCATTTTATTGTGAAAGTGATGGGAAAATGTGATATAAAGATAAGAATCAAGAATGGTTTTGTGGAAACGATCTCTAATGTGTTGTATGTTTCTAACTTGAAAAGTAACCTCTTGAGTGCTGGCCAATTACAAGAAAAGGGTTATATAATCACTATTCAGAGGGGTGCTTGTGAAATTTATGATTCTGTTAGATGTGCTATTGCAGTTGTTCCTATGAGTTCAAATAGATTGTTTCCATTAAAGATTGAAAATATTCAATCTTGTTTGATGGCTGAAAAGAAAGATCCCTCATGGTTATGGCATTTTCGCTATGGTCACTTGAGTTTTGGTGGATTGAAGACCCTCCAATAGAAAAACATGGTGACGGGTCTTCCTCAAATTACCGTTCTTTCCCAAGTCTGCGAAGAATGTGTTGTTAGCAAACAACATCGTTCTCAATTTTCAAAAGAAAAGTCATAGAGAGCAAATGATGTTTTGCAGCTGGTGCATTCGGACATTTGCGGTCCTATAAACTCATCTTCTAATGGAGGTAAAAGATATTTAATTACCTTCATTGATGATTTTTCAAGAAAAACTTGGGTTTATTTTTTACAGAAAAAATCATAAGCTTTCTCCACATTTAAAAGCTTCAAAACTCGTGTTGAAAATGAAGCAGGAAATACCATTAAAACTCTTCGAACAAATCGTGGTGGTGAATATTGCTCAAAAGAATTTGAAGTTTTTTGTGCAGAGCATGACATTCGAAAAGAACTTACTACTGCATATACACCACAACAGAATGGTGTATATGAGAGGAAAAATAGAACCATTCTCAACATGGTCAGAAGCTTATTGGCAAGAGGAAGAGTTCCAAAGACTTTCTGGCCAGAAGCAGTAAATTGAAGTATTCATGTTTTGAACAGAAGTCCAACTTTTGTTGTTCAGAATATGACACCTGAAGAGGCTTGGAGTGGGAGAAGACCGGCTGTAGATCACTTCAGAATTTTTGGATGCATCATATATGCCCATGTCCCGGATGTGAAAAGGAAGAAACTTGATGACAAAGCTGAAAAATGTGTCTTTCTTGGTGTAAGTGAAGCATCCAAAGCATATAAATTATTTAATCCACTAATAAAGAAAATTGTGACTAGTAGGGATGTTGTTTTTGATGAAGAGAACACTTGGGATTGGAATAGGCAGCAGCCTACCCAAGTTCTTTATGACAATGATGCTGAATAAGAGCAAATTTCAGCACCTTGTATGCCTCAAAATTTATCTAATACGACTTCTACAACTACTGGAATTTCACCAACAGGCGCCGAAGTCAATGAAGAAGAAGCCCAATCTCTTCGCCACGTTAGAAGAAAGCCTGCTTGGATGGAAGATTATGAGGTAACTGGAATTGGAGATTCAATTACTCATTTTGCCTTGTTTTCAGACTATGATCCTACAACTTTTGAGAGTGCTGTCAGAGAAGAAAAATGGCGAAAAGCGATGGATGATGAAATTAATGCCATCGAAAGAAATGATACTTGGGAGCTATCCGATCTTCCGGATGGACAAAAAACCATTGGTGTAAAGTGGGCTTTGAAACAAAACTAAAAGAAAATGGTGAAGTTGACAAATATAAAGCACGTTTGGTAGCCAAGGGATACAAGCAGCAATATGGAATCGACTATACAGAGGTTTTTTCTCCAGTTGCAAGACATGACACGATCAGATTGGTGGTTGCATTGGCGGCACAGAATTCTTGGCTTATTTTCCAACTAGATGTCAAATCGACATTCTTGCATGGGTACTTGGAGGAACATGTATTTATCGAGCAACCCCCTAGTTATGTTAAGATTGGAAATGAGCATAAAATTTATAGATTGAAGAAAGCTCTTTATGGGCTAAAACAAGCCCCTCGGGCTTGTATAGTCGTATTGAAACTTATTTTCTTAAAGTTGGTTTTTCAAAATGTTCTTATGAGCATACACTTTTTGTTAAGATTGGAGATAAAGGGAAAATGCTTATTGTCTGCTTGTATGCTGATGATCTTATATTTACTGGAAGTTGTGATGGCATGTTTGAAGAGTTCAAGAAATCTATGATGGATGAGTTTGAAATATCTGATCTTGGTATGATGCATTACTTCCTTGGCATAGAAGTGGTACAATCGGATGATGGGATCTTTATTTCTCAAAAGAAATATGTGGGAGAAATTTTGGACAGGTTTTAGATGAAGGATTGTAATCCTATAAACACTCCAGTTGAGTTTGGCTTAAAGTTATACAAAGATCATGAAGGGAGGAAGGTTGATAGCACACTTTATAAACAAATTGTGGGCAGTTTGATATATTTAACTACAACAAGACCGGACATTATGTATTCTGTGAGTTTAATCAGTAGATATATGAAGAATCCTACACAAATGCATTTGTTAGCTTCTAAGAGAATCCTTTGTTACTTGCAAGGAACTAGAGACTTTGGGCTATTTTACAAGAAGGGTGAAAAGTCTAATTTATTGGGATTTACTGATAGTGACCATGCAGGAGATCAAGATGATAGGATGAGCACTTTGGGTTATGTTTTTATGTTTGGGACATGTGCTATTTCGTGGTCATCCAAGAAGCAACCAATTGTCACATTGTCAAGTACAGAAGCTGAATTTGTTGCTGCAACAGCTAGTGCTTGTCAAGCTGTTTGGCTAAGGAGAATTCTTGAGGAGCTGCAATTTAAGCAACCAGGAGCTACTAAAATTTTTTGTGACAACAACTCAACAATCAAAATCTCCAAGAATCCTGTGCTACATGGAAGAAGCAAGCACATTGATGTGAAGTTTTATTTCTTGAGATATCTTAGTAATGATTGAACAATTGATCTAATCTACTACAGGAGTGAATATCAAGTTGCTGATATATTCACCAAGGCCCTCAAGATTGAGTCATTTGTGAAGCTTAGAAGGTTACTAGGTGTTTGCACGTTGAAAACAGTCAAGGCTTTAAACTGAATGTTAGTAAACATCAGTTTAAGGGAATGATTGTTAAAATAATAGTTATTTCCTTTTACACGTTTTGATGATTTGGTTTTTCAGTTATTAAAGTTAGTGGAGTCATGTGTGTTGGTTATCCTAGTTTTTATGTGTTAGTGGGGTAAGTGCTTTATGCAGAACATGGGTAGTTATGGTGTGTTTGATATTATGTATTTTGTCTTTTGTAAAAGACTTGGTTATTCTGTACATAAGATGAAGTTTCAGCCTCATCTCTTCTCCCTTTTAGCAATTTAACAGATTATGCATCTTTGTTCAAGATTTTGGCTTTTCCTTAGGGTTAATATCTATCAACAAAGTACTCTGTTATGCTGGAGTACAATGTCACGGTGAGCGAATACAATCATCAAAACCCAATGTGCCTATTCCAAGGACTAATACTCTAATGCATAATCATGGAAACCCCTAAATATCCTGTAGGTCGGAGATCATCAGAATTTGAAAAAGAGCAACTTTTATGAGGGCAACATGAGTTTCTAGCGAGTTAAATGCAGAAACTTTAGCGGTATTCCTCGAGGAGGTCGGGAGTTCGAAGCCCCTGCAACTTGCGTTGCAGGGAGGCTGGCGGATCATTAGGCAATTTAAGCGTGGCGTCGGAGTGGTGGTTTCCCTGTTAGCGTCACCAAGGGGTTTACGGCGCACTGTCGGTGCAAGCTGATTCCTCCTGCCACTAAAAAAAAAAAAAAAAAAATTTAGTGGTATTGTCGAGTTTGAACGCAACATGATTTTGTTAGCGATCGTATACCCAAAAATCACATTTCTTTTCTCTCAAATTTACGAAATTTGTTGACGCTGGAATTGGTAGCTACTACAGGAAACATCCATCAGTCACTTCGCTCCTCGGAGGAATGCCCAACCGACCAACCTGACCTTTTTCTCCGTGGTGGTTCTCAGAACTGTGGTACCTCCAAAGAGAGAGAGAGACCAAGCAGTTACTGGGGGCATCTTAAATGCAATGAAAGTGAAGTGCGGGGAGGGCGGCTTCAGCAGAATCAATGAGTCAAATCGTCAATTCAACACCCATCTCTTTCCTTCATTCGCGTGACGTGAGAGGTCCTTTAATTTTAATTCCATGCCTTCATAATTTTCTAGTATTTTTCTTCCCCCTTTTTTATTAAAAAAATTGGACGATCACGTAGACAAGCTGGTTTTGATTGGCACAAATATATAATACACGAGTAGAAGTTTGTTAACACAGAAAATTGGATCCAGAAAAAGTTCCTATTATTATATTCTTATACCATAATTCTCGAATTTTATCTTCCCACAGTTGGAAGTTAACATTACCTTTAATTAAGAGACATCTAAAAAGGGAAACGGGTATATAAAATAGGGTTCTAAACCTACTTAAAAAAGATAAATTCTGCAACCAAAAATAAATTCTAGCAACAATATAGTGCTTCCAACCACTTTTTTTGGAGTGACATGGCTACGTAATTTCTCCCATCTCATTGATTGAAAGTGCGGGGCCTAGACCCGTCCTTAAATTTCATCGGCTTTCAAAAACTCTCCAAAAAAATCTTTGGCAACCATATACATAGACATCACCGTCTATGTTCGGGCAAGTGCATCAAGGAGAAATTATTTGTATTACGATCTGATCTCAAAATTAAAAAACACCTATGAAAGTATATGGAATTAGAGATTTAGAACTCGACGTTTCCTCAGGCGAAATGTACCCCACCGATTTCATCAATAGATTATTTTGTTTTTCTTTTTTAAAACCCTAGAGTCAAACATCATCGCCAATGAAATTCATTAGTGGTTCCCATAAAATGAAGATAAAATAAATTACAACTAATGGTGGAGCCCGTGGAGAAGAGGTTTACGGTTTCTTACAAGAGCTTCTCACGCAAAAGAATTCATTTTTAGCGACTTGTTCATGTGGTCGAATTATGTCCACTTGATTTCCACTGTGAACGCACCCCGAATCCTCACATTGCTCATGTAACCAATAATTTTGAAGCCAAAATTGAAAAAAAAAGATGAATAAAAGCCATGATACGTTGTTAATCGATTTTGTTCATATCCACGTTTCATGCTACATCGGAAATGAGAAGTGAAAGAAAAATTCCATTTCAGTAGAAGGAAATTGTAAAATCACGTTGTTGTCAATTCATGAACCGAGCCCACCGAAAAAGGGTGATGAGATGCCAAAAAGAAATAGAGATTAATGGAGACCCATTAATCGAAGATCTTGGGTCACCTAATTTTACATAGCCGAGAAACCTTGAACTATGAATGCTTGAAAACTCGACCATTCAATCTCGAATCTCATCATGCGAAAGCTACGACAGTTACCAATCGGAATGTGTTATCTCTCGTCGAGTTGAGCACTCTGCTCCGACTCCTAATCAACATGAGACAAAGACGGTACTCTGGACCTTGGATCTAGTTTCGCCTCCGCCCCTTATTTCCTGTGAAATTGATCGACGATCTTTCGTAGACGGACCATTTGAATTTTCTCGGCGCGATTTCTATCGTGCCTAATCGCGCGGATTTGCGAAACTACCGACGGGCCGTACCGCTGACTAATGGAGGGGAAGGGAGAGGAGGTCAACCGTCATTTCCCAGCCAACCACCCAAACCGCGGGACGACCAGGCTTAGGGGCGTCGTATCGCGTATTCACGGCCCCTTTCCATACCAGGTTTGCTCCCCACGCCTCCTCGAGAGGGGAAAGCGTGTTTTTTTTATCTCCAAACGAATGTCAATTTCCCAAATCCTTTCCTCGCCCATTTTTTTGATAACGTTCGCAAGAAGTCCGCTTCTGAAAAACGGAACAATCGAATTACCCTCTATCCTACATGTATGCATGCATATAATATGCCCCGTTTTCTTATCTTTTTGATCTTTTTTCCCCTCTAATGTTCGCCCTCCCCGGCGTTGACAATGAGGAAAATTGGGGCGGTTGCGTGCACTTCACTGCATTTTCCCTAGCACTTCCATTCGGCTTCCGGACACATCTCCCCTTCATCTCCGTTTCGTATAAAAACCCTTCCCCTCTCCTCCCTGCCCGTATACCGCATTCGGAAAAGAAAACCCTACCGACTTCTAAGCCCGTTACTCTCTCTCTCTCTCTCTCTCTCTCTCTTTCTCATCGCCTCTTCCTCGTCCCCTCCTCGTCTCCGGATCAGCCCCGCCGATGGATCTGGCACGCAAAGGCCTGTGCGCCTTCGCTCTCCTCCTCCTCCTCCTCCTCCTCGCCGGCACATGCACCGCTGCTCGCCCCGGCCCGACCACCATGACGACGACGACGACGACGATGCTGCCCCTCCGGGTTCCTCCCCACGGCCCGCGGCATCATCCCCATAAGACCGCCTTCCGCCACCGCGGCAGCATCTTCAGCTACCTCATCAAGGGCTCGACCGTGCCGCCTTCCGGCCCCTCCCCGAGGGGCAACTCCGAGCCCAACTCCACGCCGGGGAACTGAACGGGTTGAATCTTCGGAAAGTCCATACATTTCTCCGGAATCCTCGCCGAAGGCCTGGTTCTTTCATTCTGCTTCGTGGTATCTGATAAGATGTTGTATATGAATACATTTATTTATTTATTTATTTATTTTTTGCCGGAGAGCTTAGTCTATGTATACGTTTGGTCAAGCTCGACGGCTCGTCGGCGATTAGGGACTGTATAATAGGGCGACGGGAGTTGTTGCATTAGCATGTGTTTAAGCATTCTTTCATGACTTTTTTGGGTGAAGGCTGTTATACGATATTACATGATATACACGTTTGATTGTTTGCATAAGGATTTGTCCGTGTATCATCTCGCTTTGCTCTCTCTCTCTCTCTCTCTCTCTCTCTCTCTCTCTCTCTCTCCCCGCCTTGTTGGCTTTTGACTTTGACAATGGCGAAAGGCAGGCGACTTGGAATGGGAACCCGGAGAGTCGTTCAACGAGCCAAATGGCCAGCCCCATTACTTGGACTAGATTTGCGTGCGTTCTCCTCTCTATTAGATCTAATTCCCATTCGACATGGGTCAACTTACCCTTGGCAAATGCGCGACTAACATGCGATTTAGTCGCTTTTTATCAGAGACGCGATGGTCGCCGGACAAGACTGTCCGACCCCGCCCTGCCTACCTACCAACGCAGATGCGGATGGAAACCTGCGTTCAACCAATCCGACGTTTGACTGATGCGCGGTGCCGAGTCCTGTTACCGCCCTTCGTGTCGAGGTACTTGGACAACAAGTTTTAAATCTTATCGGGTCAAACCTAGGCGTCACGTGCCGTTGCACTGAATTCGTGCGCCAGTGCGCGCATAGCTCATTCACCGACAGCGAACTGAGTAAAAGGGCTCGAACATGGTCTGAACCCTGCGTTTCTGCAGGAAAATCTTAAACTGGTCACACCGCACCAGGTGATGTTCTTCGTAGCGAGATAGCGTTATTGGTCCCTTATGTGTATTTTTCCTCATTGGAAAGTAACTCCTAAAGTTCGAGATCTTGGCGTTGAAGTCATTGCGATATTCATTCATTCCTCATCGATCCTTAGAGAAGCATTGTATTATACTACATACGACTTGTTCATATGTATCAAGAGATTCGATCGAAAATATTGTGTTTTTAGCATTAATTATCTCGAAATTATATTTATAGCTGCATATCGAGATTTCACTTTTTAAGTGTACTTGGTCACACCTATTGTTGTTGGGTATGGTGCGATATTCGAGAAGCAAGCCGGCCTTGCATGAGCTAAATTTATTAGATCAAGCCAATCGCATTTAAAGATTTTATGAAATTCATGTCGAGCCTAGCTAAAAAAATACAAGTTCATGTATGGTTTTTTTGTTCGGATTGATTCTATCCATTGCATCACTCATAGATTAAATAATATATATATATATATATATATATATATATATATATATATAAAATAGTTGATCCGTTATGTTCATACGAATGGAAAAGTACACGAGTTACGTGGAAAGCAAGGTCATTAGCGAGAATTTAAGGCATGCCACGACATACATGCGTATCTAACTCCTGCATACTTATCAATTTAATATCTTCAGCAAACTAAGTGGACCGTTCTTAGTTGACTTTGATTGTCCAGCAATTTCCCAACCGGACACACGAGGAGTGCTTGTCTCCCCCTTTGACCGTTTCTCATTACTTAGCGTAGCTAACTTCTAGCCAACCACTTTCATTAAACACATGAGCGGTGATAATTACCAAATTAGTCAAAATCTTATCATGTGATGTCAATTCAGCTATAAATTTTTCAATTTTGATCAAATTGCGTGAAATTATAATATAATCTTTCCAGATAAGTTGGTTTAGGACAATATTACACAAAATTGAAAAGTTTATGACATAATTAGCTAACATACAATAAGTTTAGGATCGATTGATAATTTTTCCTAGGGTAGGTAGTTTTTGTTGGGCAAGTAAATGTTGGGACTGTGTTGGTCCATCGTACGACTTCGGTCCAAATCGTTCGGAGAGGAGGTGGAGGAAAGCGCGTCGGTGACTTGGTCACTTCTGTTGCCAGAAATCTGAGCATTAGACTTAGTTGTAGCGGAGGTGGACAATAGATGAGATTGAAAAGAAAAAAATCACTTGTAAATTCTCCGAGTGGCTGCGTTTTGTTTGTATACTATTATTGGTCAAAAAGGGATTTTGAGTTTGGTAACTTAGATTTTGTCGGCAGCCCAATTGAAAATTAGGCGAGGAGTTTTCACTTGCCTCATACAGCAAGTAAATACCTTAGATTGGCTGCAATTTAAAACATTTGATTATGTTGTCCAGACTCCAAATAGGTTTGAGAGCAATTTCAAGTTCATAGCAAAGGGAGAGAAAGACAGAGTGGTAAGGTCTGATTTGACGAGACTTCGGTTCCCTTCAAAACGGGAGACGCAAAGGAGATGATTGGCCGCAAGGTTGAGAAGAGTTTTTTCACATCCTTGTTCCCGTAGACCTTTTTCAAGAGGGGAAAACAGCGAATTTTTCTCGACCGCCGGTGAAGTCGCCGGACGTTTGAAATTGAGCGTGAAGAATACTCTCGCTACCATGCATTTGAGGCCAACACTATTGCAAGTCCGATGTTTGACACAGACATGGATGGTTGTTCGACTTGTTTGGACCCTTGGATATCGAATTTTCTCAAGGTCGGATACCTGAACCATTCATACCCAGTTGGACATCCGATTCTACTTGGACTTTTTTTTGCAACTTCTGTAGTTTCCTAAAGCCTTTGAAACTCAAGACCCGCACAACATGATTAAACCAACTCCACCAAAATAACTAGACAAATTGATTATCCAATTTTAAAAGGATATTTTAAAACGACGGAAATCGAATCAAGAGTCAATGTTGGCGACAAGGGTGTGAAGAAATCGGCCGCTGTCGTCAATGGCCGAATAGCCACGAAATGGCCGTCATCAACGGTGGTCGGACTTGGACGCCTTGAGGCCATTGTCGGCTAATGACGGTGCGTGGCGTGTGAAATAAGGGTGGGAATTGAGGTGATTTTTTTTGTGGGTATTTTTATTAATTTCTTTTCCTTTGTTGTCCGAATCTCTAACGACCCAATTTCGGCCAACCAAAAAAAGCAAAAAATCGATCCCATATGACCAAAAAATAATTATAAAAAATAAAAAATTCGATCATCACATGCATTATATGTGCCATTTTTCTAAGCCTAAAATTGCGAAATTCAGCGGACTCGCATCACCACATACATCACACGTGCCTTTCTTCTAATGCCTAAATGAATGGAATAATCGTCGTTTGGCCATAAAAATAACAATAAAATTAAAATCAGAAACAGAGGATAACTGTACGATAAATAATAAAAAACTAAAAATTGAATGAAATGGACCGCCCATTCTCCGTTTACAGCCTGGAGTCGGTGGATGAGCTCAATCCCAAGACTTTCGCGACATCTTCTCGTCGTGTAGACCGAGTACCTGTCTAAACTTTGACTTCTATGATTCTGTTCACGACGTCATGGCGGCCTTCCGATATGCTTGGTCAAAGTCAAATTGCCAAATTACAATGAATGATCCCCAAGTCTTCGTGCTGTAATCATTTGATCCTAATTTCAACCCGGTTAATTTGTTCGGCTTGTTCGCACGGGGAAGGTGGGCCGGCTCGGAAGACGATGTTCTTGCCTATCTGAGGTGAGTAATCGGGCGGAGCGTTATCCATAGGGGTTGAGATGAAAACGGTTTGAACTGTTGATTCTTAATTGACCAAATTATTCTTAGCGGGTTGGTTCGGTTTGAAAGTACCATTTTGGGGGAACATGAAGCATTTCTTTGTTGTTTGATTTGGTTATGACCTTTCTGAAAATCAAAACAAACCGTGAAATTGCATTATACATCCGATTAATATTTTAATTGCTTTTTTTTTTTTAATCTATACACTAAATAGCCTATTTGGTTAACTGGAAGTAGGTTTGATTTTTTAATTTTGTATGAATTTATGAATTGGCAGGAGGGTAAATTTTGGTCTTTTCATATAATTAATTCTTCTTCCAAGCTAGTATAGTGAGTTTAAGTTCATGAAATTACAGAAAATGAAGAAGAAAAAATGACAAAAAGGTCCATTTGGTTCCATTGCCGAACCAACCTGCAATAATGGTTTGGTTTCGTTCCTAGCTAACGATACAGTAAGCAGTTTGGATTGATTACGTCAAAATTGTACCAACCACACCGTACTCACCCCTAATTATATGTACTCCCAACGTAACTACATGTGAAGAACAGGCAAGCAACATAAATAAATTTATGAAATGTTAGTACATATGTCAATATCCCGCAAAATTGACTCGACGGTTAGGAAGCGGACCCATGTTGAGTCAGCTCATGAGGTACGTATTGGGTTCCACATATCATCAAAAGCAAATAATTCTTTACTTGGGTTGTTCACTCGAGTTTTAACTCGTGTCTTACATGATTTATAGGGTTAGTCGAGCAATTCACATGCCCAAGATTTTCCTAGATGTGGGCTTACCTCCTAAATAATACATCAAAGAGTTTACGTGGATAATTGCAGCCTTGTAGGTTGGGAAAAATCTTGTCCCACGCTTGGTTTAGATAAGATGGGCCTTACCTGGCATCTACCTGATCTAACGGATGAGAGTGGATGTGAGAGTTGAGCTCACATGTGCCGGGAATAGTCGATAATGTTTCTCTGGATCCTGTATGGAGCGGCTTTCATTGGCCCAAACTCCAAATTGGGCCCTTCTTGATGGGTTTGTGAGGCCCGTAGCCCAATTTCGGGGCACCGACTTTACAAGAGCCTAGTTTAGTTTGGTGGGTTTTGTTGACATTCCTGATTTCGCAGGGGCAATCCATGGGTTATATAGAATGAACATAATTAACTCAAAAATGACACAAAACTGACTAAGGAACGATACTATAGATGTTAAAGGCTGATTTATGGAATCGATTTGGCTCCAAAAAGTATAAAGGAAGATTCTTATCGAGTATTTTAGTACAATTAATTTACTGGAGCATCCACATAGAATTTTAAGATACAACTCGGTAGATTAACGTAATAAACTGATCTTAGTTTTTTAGTATTACTCGACGACAAAGTTATCCCAAAGTTGTGCATTCAATATAGATGCCAGTTGTCTCTCAAGAACACGACCGTTGCTATACATACGGAGAGACAAGGGTTCAAATCAATCAAAACTACGGGTCTCCAAACAAGATATGCATACCATCATTGAAGCTCCCTGAGGTGACCAAAAGAGCTATTCTTGTAACTTCAGTGGTGTCCAGCTTGATCTGAATTCCCCAGAGCGTTTTCAACCTAGTGACACATTCTCATGTCGTTGCATGTATTATTTGAGTGGGATGTCACTTCTCCAATCTTTTCTTCTGATTCTTTATCGGTTCATTTGATTTTAGGGTCTATTGCATGATTGAAATATGGCATTTTTAGGGATGCATCCTGCCTAACTTAATTCATTTTACCAATAAAGGCGCACATGATAACTATTATATTTCTGTTACAAAATTATTTTTTTATTCCAGACTTGTTTTTAGAATAGAAATCCGTTTGGTAAATTATTTCATTTTTTTTTAATTTTTGTAATAGATTTTTACTTTATAAATAAGTTTGGAATAGAAATCGAAGTAATTTTTTTTTTTTTATTTTTGTATTTTTGAATAAAAACAAAAAAAAAAAACTCTTCTCATTATTCGTCCTTGTGACTAACTGGTTGCTCATCCGCCGCCACCGGCCGCCATCCATCCTCAGCCCCGGTCGCCGTCTGTTGTTGCCCGAAAGGGAGGAAGTTTGTGTTGTTATCAACTAAATTTTTATTTCGGGAATAAAAATTTTGTATTGTTATCTACGATGTATTTTTACTTATAAACTCATTCAAGAGTAGAATAGAATTTTTTTTTTTTTTTTTTTTCTGGTTCCATGTCCTTGTGAGCAACCACCACCACCCCACACCACCCCCTCCCCACCACCACCCCCCGGCGCGGGGGTTTGTCCCTTCTTTTTTCCTTTTAGGGGATTAAAGTTTGAGATCTTTTCGTGGGTTCATCACCGTAAATGGAAGAATGTTCTATTTCGGGGATATGTCACTAGTAGGCAATTCTTTCATTAATTTGGAACAAATCATCAGGCGTCTAGAAGCGACAACTGTCTTTTATTTTTCAGATAATAAATCAGAGTCCGAGTCCAAAATAAACACCACTAGTGGCTTCAAAAGGAAATATAACACAAAAAATCCAAAATATTTGACCAATATGTAATTTTATCCTTGAAGTTTTAATACGTCCATTGTGGTCCTTGAATTATTTCGAAATGTTCAATTTAGTCTCTAAATTTTTAATTTGTTCAATCAAGTTCCTCAACTTTTCATAAAAATCAAAATTTTTCATAATTACATTATTACCTAGATTTGTAATAATTTTTTTTCATTTCAAACTATTTCTTAAATCAACAAAATTTGGTTATCTTTTTATTACTCTTTTTACATTTGGGATTTTATAAATATTACAATATTTCCATTTAAATATATATAAACTTATGATTATAAGCACAACCTCATTTAGAGTTGTGCTATGTTAATAGTCTTGCTAAATTGACAAATTTAACTAAATTTAATTAAGAAAACATGAAACACGAAAACTCAAAAAATTTATCTATCTAAAAAATTAGAAAAAAGATTTAGATATATTTAGGCACGAGAAATCTATGGATAAATTAGTATCGTTGACAAATATTCTTATTAAAACCTATGTTTTCAAAATAAAAAGAAATATGAATCCGATATAACTCTAAATGAGATTATATGGTCACTTTTATAGAGATCACAATTTAAAATACTAATGAATGAAACTATAGTAATATTTGTAAAGCCCAAAGAGGTAAAAAGATAGCATTTTTTTTTATTGATTTATGAATTAGATTGACATGAAAATATATTTTGAAATTTGGGCAATGGTGTAATTATGAAAATTGTGAATAGTACCGAATGATTGATTTGACATTATTTTATAAAGTTGATGAACTAGATGAACAAATTAAAAATTTATGGATTAGATTGAATATTTAAAAATAGTTCAAGAATCATATTGAATGAAATAATAATCTAAGGATGACATCGCACATTGATTCTAATTTTAGAGATTATTTGTGTCAATTTCTCCTCTAAAAATTATGGGGAAGGAGTTTTCCTGGTCCCTCCAAAAACCTACATCTTTGAACTTTTTAAAGAGATGCTAAATGCATGTCTGACCCTTCCAAATCATGTCTTTTCCCTTCATTGATCTAATTCCCAACAGAGGTTCATCCCAGTTGAAAGTTGTTTCACCATGATGTAATCTACATATTTTTGGAAATTTTAGAGCTTTTGGTGATGGTATTTGATGTTCATATAGAATTTATTTAATTAGACTTTTCTAATTATTTCTTGTACCTAAGTTAAAGCTACAACTAGAGTTTTACGTGAAATCCACCTGATGTGATGGGCGACGGTCGACGTTAATTGGGCTCGTTTGCACCGGGAGCCGCCGACAATGTCTCTATAGGTTCTGCATGGAGTGGCCTTCATTAGCCCAAACTCCAAATTGGGCCCTTCTTACGCTTTTGTGAGGTCCGTAGCCCACTTCAGAGCATCGGCCCTACAATGGCCACAAGCGGGGCCACATCTAATTTGGTGGGCTTTGTTAAACATTCCTAATTTCGCAGGGACAAGCCATAAATTTTGTGGAATTAACATAATTAACTAAAAAATGACACAAAACCGACTTAGGAATAATACTATACACATACTATGATGACATCATTTTGGCTCACAAAAGTATAAAGGAAGATTCTCATAGAGTATTTCTATACAGTTAATTTCTCGTAACACCCATTTAAGGTTTTGTCATACCGCTTAGTACATCAACTTTATAAATCGATAGTATCTTAGAATCGCTTGATGGCAAAGATATCTCTGAATCGACACCTTTGTAATCATTTCCCCGTTGCGCACTTGCTAAAGATGCCGCTTGTCCCTCAACAACATAACCCTCGCAACGAATTCGGAGAGATGAGGTTCAAATCAATCAATGTTATGCGTCTCCAAACAACATATGCGTACTATAATTGAAGCTCCGTGAGATGACCAAAAGAGCTTTTCCTTTGTACTTCAGTGGCGTCCAGCTTGATCTGAATGCCCCAGGGCATTTTCAACTTAGTGACACATTCTCAGGTTATTATTGGAGTGGGGAGTCACTTCTCCAATCTTTTTCTTCAGATTCTTGACACCTCAAAAGGATCGGTTCATCTGATTTTGGGGTCTATTGCATGGTTGAATTCTGGCATTTGTAGGGGTGCCTAGGGAAGTGCAGCTCCGCCTAATCTAATTCCTTGTACAAATAGATGCATTGGAATTTTTCTTTTCCTTTTCCCTTTTCTTCCCCCTCTTGTTTTCCTTTCTGGGGATTAAAGTTTGATATTCCTTTTTCTATGTTCATCACCAAAATTGGAAGAATGTTCTTTTTCGAGGACAATAATTCGTGCAAAGAAAAAACTGACCCATTGGACAACGAGAGAGAGAGAGAGAGAGAGAGGGGTCGCTTTTTTTTTTTTTTTTTTGGTCGATAGAGGGGTCACTTTTAAAAGTGGGTAAGTTGGAATAAAGATTGCCAATTTGCAAAACTATCAAAAGAATTGGTCATTTCATAAAAAAATAGGGGTAAGTTATCAACAAATTACCTGAAAAGAAAAGAATCGACCATTTTTCTACGAATCGTTTTGCGACACTTTCTAATACTTATGAAAGAATTCGTATTTTTAGATAAAAAAAAAACAATAGAATTCTGCATATTCAAGTGTTTATCCACCTCTGCCTTGTGCATTCTTTGTACAGACTAGGAAAACGATTGGATGTGCATTCTTTATGCATTAAAAGCCAAAATTTCTCTAGTTGCAAGCCGGAAGTGGGCATTTTTCATCCTAACAAGGTGCTTTCATTTGACAGTTTCCGATGCAGAAGTCAAAAAGAACACAATGACCCGGGAACCAATCGGGCATGTATACTCACATGACATGATTAAAGGCTGTCGATGCGAAAGGAAACGAACGGTTTTGGGACTATATATGTTGGCCAATTTTTTCCACCGAACAGAATGCTAGACAAAGACAGATGTGAGAAATTATGTGATCTTTCCCAAGAATTCTTTGGAGATCTCGAGCGGGGCCATTGGTATCTTGGAGCTCAACGAGTCAACGGGAGCCTGAACAATTTTGCGGAGGAGATAGCGGTGTACACTTTGATTGGAGCGAAACTGGTACCAATGCACCTCGATCTCGACTCGGATACTCTCGAAGTCACCGCTCGATATTGTGCTGCACCTTCAAAGGCTATGAAGTGATTCTTTATCGTTCGGGATAGACACGGTTGGTTGAGTTATCAAGAATTATCAATTTGGAAATTGGATATTATTTGTTCAAATCTCACGAATTACGTAAAAAGTGCTTTGATTCATAACAACCGGAATAGGCCAAAAGCCTGAATTTTAAGCTCGTGGTTCTTACAAGATATTCCAGGGACTTTCTTGTAGCAGTCTCTCCATACCTGTGCCCCTAAATTATAAAGAAAATAAGTGATTTGTCTGCAACTCATTCACATATCATAGACTGATTTATTTTCCCAATATTACAACTATGATTAGCGTGAGCAAGTCTACTTTAATCCCTGAAAAGCTCAGAATCGGCCACGTGGGGTCAAATCAAGGGAGAAGACGTTCCATTTTCGCTTGTTAAGTACATAACTACTCCAGACACCGACGACCTCAAGTTTGACCAAAAAAATTAAGAAAAAGTTGATTTCGCGAAAAATATGACATTTTTAGAGAATATTTCTTAAAAAGTCATTTTTTAAAAATAATCATATTTTCTGGCATTAAATTGAAATTTGAAAATGAATTAGAAAAATTTTCTACCTTTCGATAAGGAAAATCTTTTCCTACACACTCATTTTCAATAATTTTTTATTATCTAATTATTTTAAAATCATTTTTAATTTTAATTTTTCCTTCATTTCTTTTTCTTTTCTTTCTTTCCTTTTCATCTCCTTCCTTGGCCTTGGCCGATCGCCAACCATGGCGGTGGTTGGCAACCGGCTGCGGGCCAACTCGAGCCTCACCCAATCTGGCAAAGCCGAGGTTTGCTCGGTGAGCTCGGCTTTGCCAAATCCGGCGAGTCGGGTGATGCTTGTGCCTCGCCTAAACTCACTAGAGCCCGGTGAACTGTTGGTGAGCACATGCAAGGCCTGAGCCTCGCCTAGCTTGCTTGGCGAAGCCGAGCTTGCTTGGTAAACCTTAGCTCTACTAGATCAAGTGAGGCAAAGCCTCACCATAGGTCAACGAGGCTCGAGTTGGCCCGTGGCCAGTCGTCGGTCATTGTCATGGCCGGCGACTCGTCAAGGCTAAGGAAGAAGATGAAAAGGAAAGAAAGAAAAGAAAAAAGGGAAAAAATTAAAAATAAAAACTTGATTTTTTAAAAAATAAAAAGAAAAAAGAATACATAAAAATAAAATGAAAATGTGTTTGGTGAAAGAAAGTAATGTGGAAGAAGTTATGAAAAATGTTTTCCACTTTTAAAGATTGAAAAACATTTTCTTCACTTTTGAATGTGTTTTTCTAATAGCGAAAAACATTTTCATTGATTAGTTTATTTTCCGTAAAATGAACATTGAAAAATGCGCAAAATGTTTACCTGTAAGTTAGTTTGCGTGAAACAAATGGAGCCTTAATTTAAGAAGATTAAAGTAATAATGATGCTTAGCTCTTTGGCGATCGATCTCCAATTTGGATAGTTTGCTTTTACATGGACACGAACAAATATTAGACAGGGAAGGAAAATTGGGAAAAAAATTCAAGTTTAAGCGCATATGACACATGAAGGAAATCCGATTTTGGGAAGATTAGATCCGAATCCCGGTTCAAATTCAAGTTGGTTTCGTGAGGGCCACTGTGCAAGTCACTGAATGATGCCCAAAATAAACGCTTTGAGTACAATGCATCTCCTAAATATTGTGCCAAAACACTTGATTAACTCACTTTATAATCATTGCAAAACCAAAACTAACCTTAATAAAATAATAAGAAAAAAAATTAACATTTAAGTTCTATCGACAACCAAAACATCCACTTGCTGCATCCAAAGAGTAGCTATCCTCACGCATCGTCTCCAAAAAAAATAGAAACTACCCTTTTCTTTTTTAGGCAACCCTCAATATAACTTTTTTTTTTTTTTTTGGTACATATTTATACACCTTTGCAAATGTGTGTAGCGCGTGCTCAACTCTAGTTTTGACGATAATTTTCATAGCTAGATGCGGAAGAAATTAGTAACCCTATCAAGTATCAATGCATATTTATGGAACCTTATATATTACATTAATCATGGAATATTGCATTATTTGCAATGGAAATATCATATTTTTAAGTGAAAGTGTGGCTTCTTATCAAAATATTCTAATGCTTCTTCTCACATTGGGCTAGATTTATCCTAACACTAAAACATGGAGATATGTAATAATTTATGATCTAGGAAGGTTCGAAGGGCCAAAACAAGATGACAATTGAATTGACTTTGATGACCAACTCACCTCTATCTCTCCTCAAGTAAAGTTTCATTTATTAATTCCATATATGCATATATTTGTTTTTTTATTTCAACTTGGTCTTAGTACCATGTGTAGTGTTTTCTTTTAACATTGATACAGAGTACTCGACCTTTCGGCCGACTTCAACAAGCACAGACAAACTGTCGGCAAGGCTTTATTGATAGAGTGATGGAATAGCTCCTAGGTCAATATGTGCGGAAGACGCTCAAATTATAAGTGATCTTCCCCATTGAAAATTTGCATTTAACCCCTCACCTAGGTCACTAGATTGAGGACAGCTCATGGCACTTGTCATGAGTACTTAATGTGAAAATGTTTGACTTTCAAGACATCACCGTACATATGTCCCAAAAACGTCATAGCGCATGAAAAATTATTAACATTCCTTAACTTGGGTAGTCAATAAGAAAGCCACTCTTTCGACATGGTTCTCGGAACTCAACGTGCATCGTCGCCTGCCTCCACTAAAATATCCCTAAGAAACCATCATTACCGCACGGTGGTCCGCCGTATAATGCAATTATCATCATTAGATCGCGATCAAGTCAAACCCCAATCGAAGAACAGATGTTAAAAAACGGGTATTATCGTACATAGGTGGCAGATGAAAGGACTGAGGAGTAATAATTAGATGGATGGGAAAACGCAGCACAATCAATGATGTCCTCTCGTCATTAAAACGAAAGGCGAACCGATGATCACGTGCGATCCATGATCGTCAATCCCCACCGTCGCATGGGATTTCGGGACCACGAGCGTCAAAAGTGGTCTGAAAGCCAACTCGACTTCACCCCCCACTTTGATTCCGAGATCCTCGATCCGCCACACCGGCAGTTTGCTAGCATCACCCAGCGCGTCACCTCGTGTGCGATTCGCTGCTTAAAGCCGCTTTGAAGGTTAAATGCATTGTCCTTGTGGAGAGACCATGATAAAGCAAGAAAGATTTTTAAGCCGAAACGATGCGAAAAGGTGGTGCGGTCTTGGAGGGGAGAAAGTGAAAGGAGGGTAGGTTTCGTACTCAAATACTAATCTGGGTGGTTATTATAAATGCTTCACTTTTAGCCCCGTGAGGCTAAAGTGAGGGCGCGAAAAGTGGCAATTTGATACGAGAGCATGCGCACTAACCGTGAAGTTTTGTAAGATTATTATAAATCATTTTAAAAACTTAAATTGTTCAATAAAGAGATGATCTAATATCTAAATATCTTGACACTCTCTCTCTCAAGTATAAATTGTACTTTGGCTAAAGCAAGGGAGTATATATAATGGGAGGTGAATAAGGGATTTGGAAAATATTTGAACTCATGATAATATGTTATGATATAATGTGGGATTTTGTATCGCTATCAACCGTTTCGAAAGTTTAACTTGTTGAATTGGACTTTGTAATGTAATGTCGAGGCCAATGCTGTTCCTTTTTGGATATGTGTGTTCGCTACCATCGGTCAAATTCTACATGCCGCTCCTAATACGGCTTGACACTTAAAATATTGTTCTATGTCCTTTGACAACGGAACATATACGTTTTTTATATTCATGCAGTTTCATTCTAATTAATAGTTCAGACTTTTGAGTTGGGACCTTTTAACATTAGTTTTTGGATTAGACTTTTTAACATTAGCAAAAATATAACTATATACTATGTTATATTATATGATAATGTGCGGAAGTGGAGTCCGGCCAAAAAGAAATCACTTGTTTCATGGGCCAAAAGCATCGGTGTAGATGTTGCTGGTTATATCTACCTCTAAATGAGGAGAGAATAGTTCTGTTGATTAATTAACTGCGGACAAAACGTGGCGAATTTGTGCTTTGTCCGTGCGGAAACGATACACGAAGAAGATTAGTGAGTGGAGTTAATAATTGAAAGGCTCAATTCCGCAATGACATGCGTTGTCGAAAGAGTCGGTGCTTAATATATTCGTCTTAGTGATGGGTTCGTATAGCTGTAAGGTAGCCTTGGACCGCTGTTTATTTCGGAACAGCCGCGTTGGATTGGATAATGTGGATGGAGACCTGAGTGACCTGGCGAAACGTTTGGATCGTAATAAGTTAGCTAGACTTCAATAGGATGATGCAAGTTAAAAAAGAGAGTCATTATAACATACACCGTTGATAATGGTTAGTGGTCGGCAACCACTACATAATGGTCGCCTCGCTTAGGCAATTGATGTGATTGCTAGTAGCGGAGCCAATACTTTTTCTCTTCTTTTTTCGAGTTATTTACTTAGATTTTTAAATTATCATCTGTTCTTACTTGGTCAAAAAAAAAAAAAAAAAAAAAAAAAAAAAAAGAGTACACACACAGTATGTCAGGATTCTGCTTATTTGCTCCTATTATGTTGTTTTGCTAAGCAAAAGATAGAGCATGTTAAATTCAAAAGGTTCTTTTATTGGATCATATCCTATCAAACCTTATTTCTTAGCAACCGCCTGCAATGGAAAACTAAGTATTAGAGCGTGGTAGTAACTCTGTTCCCGATCTTAACTATTAGAGTAAGTAAATATTAAATCCCGTCTTTATCTAACAGTTTAAGCTTTTAGAACAATTGATAGTGATCTCATAAAATCTCACATGATATCAGTATTGAAAGTCTTGAGTTCAAATCTTACCGGACCCTATTTGTCTCCCTAATTAAATTTCCATGTTTAGTATTAAGCAAAGGACCAGATAAAATGCAAGATGGAGTGCTGGAGTGTTAGACTAATTAAATATTAAATTCCGCCTTCGCCTAATAGCTTATGCTTTTATATCAGTCGATAGTGGTTCATAAAATCTCACATTAACATTTACCAATTGACAATAAACTTATTTCACGTCACAAGAAATGTCATAGCATGTGGAAGTCCTTAAAGCATGGATTGTGGAGAGCAATGATAAGACTTACGGGGGCTTGTTCCCTCCTCAATTGGTCGAGGCTCAATGTTGCTTCTACTAAACGAATGAGTTTCGTAGCATATTTGTCTATTTTTCTCTCCTTATCAAGATAAGATTTTTTTAACAATATCTTTTTTTTTGGTTCTTGTTCCTTGGTCTAGATTTCTGCTTTCGCGATTGGTTGAAACACGATAAAAAAAAGAAAAAAAAAGAGATCTCATATATAGGTAAAAGGGGAAAAAGTATGAGAGATCGAACCAAGGACTTCTAACTTCAATACCATGATAAAATCAAGTGCTACAACACTCTTATTGGTGCTAATCTCAACGGTTGTGAACGTAGGGCTGCAACATCTAGTAGCTGCTTCTACTTCTAGGAAGTTGTCCACTAAATTTCAAGGTATTTAAGCCTCCATCTGCTGAGTATGTCTTGAGCTTTGGCTGTCGACCCCATCGAGGATTGAAGCTCCGCGATGTGGATATGCCCGAGTAGGAGTTTAATGAGGCATCCAAGGGAGTGGACGATGGAAATCGAAGATGTGGTAGGTGCCAGGCAAAGATGCGCCACCTGGTCGGGCACTTAGGTGAGTAGTTGGGCCATAGGCTGAGTGTCGGGGCCATCGGCCAGGCGACCGGGGAAGAGTGGCCAAGCGCCCTACCTGGAGACTGGAAATGCTCGGGCGCGCTGGACCTGAGGCTAGGCGGCAGGGAGATGCCGCCAACTCGATATATATAACTCCCGCTTTAATGCCTGTTTTGATGATTGCATATATGGGACATTACACATCCAAGTCTCTTAAGGGTTTTTCTAAGGTTTCTCTTTCAGAGATTTGCGAGGCAAACGTTTAAGAATTGAGACAGCTTTTGATTTAAACTTATACTCTTCATTGTTCATGGTGGATTCATTGATCGCCATTTTTCTCGTGTATCAACATTCTTACTGAATTATGTAAATTCTGGTGTATTGTTTTCTCTCTTTGTTAGTTATTTTTCGTTTATCTCATGAATATAGTCTGGGTGCACGGTCCTTTCTCGCAACAACGTCTAACTTGACAATACCTCTTTAACACGCATTGGTAACAAACACCCAACAAACTCTCCATCCCGCGGATGTTACGAGGAAGAAAACAGGGGAAGGAGAAAATGAAAGAAAGAAAACGATAAAGCAGTATCCAAACTAAGTCGACAACGGAGAGCTAATACATATCCCATTAGACGTGGCGGTGGACCACCTGAGAAATCCGCCTGGTGCATGATCGAACCTTGACGATGTTGTCGCATGATGTACCTTCGTGTCGCGAACTAACTGGGATCAAATATTCCAGACATTTCATCTTTGCTTGCCTTTTGCATGTCCACGTTGGACTCGACTACCTGTCGTGCAACGTTTGGGGAACAAAAAGATTTAGGAATATTATCTGGTCTAGCATTGTGTAAAAGATGAACTTATGATAAGCCCTAGGGTTTGATGTAATGCGCTGAATGCATAAAGCGGTATCTCTTTTGTTCTCAATTTTCATATGATTGCAGTTTACTCACGAGTTCCGTCATGGAAGAAAGTAGGAGCTTCGAGTTTTCACTTTCTTTCGTAGTCTCCCGCAAAAGAAGAAAGAAAAGAAAAGAAAAGAAAAGAAAAGAAAGCTAGCTCCCGCCAAACGCCAAAATTGCGTAAGCCTTTTTCCATGGCACATATCTCTCTCGCTTATAGCAAAGACCCAGATATTCGAAATCGCTTTCTCGTGGGAAACGAGAGGTACTGTTAAGCAGATAAGCACCCGAGTGGGTGGGGGAGTTTCCTACTATCGAAGTCGCATGTTCGCCTGTTGTCGCCGAAGGGTCGGAAGAACGACAAAAACATTGAACAAACAGAAAACAAATCGAGTGCTGTTTTTGTGCGGGGGGCTCTTCGCTAACGTGTCAAATTCACCAATTCCTTTGGCCAGCCCATTACGGGAGAATACATTAGGAAATCTATGAAAATGATGGCATCTTCTGAATAATCTCCTCCTCTTTTGGGCACGAGCGAGAACGCCATTATTGTACAGCATGGTGAGAAGCACTGAGAGGGGAGATGGGCCGATCTCGCACTCCACATTGTCTTTTATCGAAGGACGCCTCAGGTTAATTTAGGTCGAACAGCGACTCATGATTTTTGCCGCTTTTTGACGCACTCCAAAGTCGTAGTGTCTAATTTTTTTTTTTTCCCTTTTTGCAGTGGAAGCTATGGAGGCGTAGCGTGACAAATCATGGAGTCTTTATAATCAGGACAATGAGATGAATACAATTCTGGTTAAGACACCGTCCTTGCTAATTTTGACTGCTCATGCCAGAGAAAAATCCACTGTCCCCTGTCCAAAATTTAATGGTTTTTTTATGTCTCCATTATGTCGGGTACTTCAAAAGGTAAAAATAAAAATAAAATAAAAAAAAAGAAAGGGAAAGGAAAAATAAAAGGTATTGGTTAATGCTCTCCTCCCACAACTTTAACGAACCTCAAGAGATTCAATTTGCATCTCCCCTTTTTTTCGTCCCTTGTAGAATGAAGTATGACTAGACATTCATTTGAATTTAGGATAAAAATCATCTCTAGTTAACCAAAATCTCTTTAGATTTTAGAGAAATGACTCGTATGACAATCGATGAGAGAGAGAGAGAGAGAGAGAGAGAGGAGCTACTGAGAGCAGAGGCTGCTGATGATGAATATGGCGTGCAACGACGATATTTGGAGTCATATTCAGGATAAACAAGTTCCTTTTTGAGAGACTTATATAGTAAAATATGATGCGACAATTCATTTGAAGGTGGTCACATTCATTTTGATAGGGAAAGTGAAAATTTTTTAAGGTAAAGCTTCTTGAATTGTCATATAGAGGATAAGGATCAATATTGACCTTTATTGAATGCGAATATCTGGTCAAGAATACGAGATTCAGCTTTTTTACGTAACGTCGATTGCTTTATAGAGAGATTATGTTTTCCTTTCTATGGTTTTTGACCTTATCATAAAGTTGCAAACCACGTACTAATAGAGTAAGCTTTCTATGAAATTGTCAAAAAAAAAAAAAAAGTTTCAAATCTATTATGTGCGGCCAATTTAATCTTAAATATTTCAATTTTTTCAACTTAATTTTAAACCTTTTGACAATTTATCAATATACATACATTTGTTCTAAAAATGTGTAGGATATTCCCTATTAAAGTTGTTAATTTTTTTATGGCGTGGGTAGTCCATTTGATCTCCTAGCTTGGTTGCCAATATTTTTTATTATTTGAAAAACATGAATTCGAGATGTGAATTATCCCTTCGTTAAAAGACCAAAGGAGTAATCAAACCATGACGCGCAAGCTTCTGTAAGCTAAAAATCAACGAATAAAGCGAAATGTCATTCTGAAACTGGGATTAGCAGAGGAATCCAGACGAGCCAATAGCATGGGACTGTAGGAAAACATGTAGGTGGGGTAAAGGAGATAGGAGGACGAGGAAGAAGATAGAAAGTCGGCACGATCACTCGCGAGCCGCAACGTGTATCAATTCACATCATCCCTTTCGGGAATTCTCGTGGCTAGGAAGAAAGATAAAGAGGAGTTTTCATAAAGGAGAGCTTCGATTAGTTGTCCCTCAAAGGAAAAAGCTGGACACTTGGCGCTTGTGCATCAAGAACCCAATTTCTATTTGGTGACCTACAACAAAAGGGACGGAGGAAAAAGCAGAGACCCACAAAAAAGAAAAGGCTATTAGATATTCCCACTAAGCATCCGAAGGGAGTGTCTCATTGGAGACAATCACCATAATTTCAAGCAATTTTGACTTAACAAGATTACCTACCGTGTAATTTTGATTGATCTTTGAAGTTCGTGAGACTTTTTTTTTTTTTTTTTTTTTGAGATTTTTATTTGGCACGCGTGGTTCGCAAGTTTTATTTTTTTTTTATTAATCTCGGATAGTAGGATTAAAATGACGCATGCATATATCTAGAAAGAAAAAAAAAATTAAACCACATTCTATTAATAATGTCAAATACACCACACCTTAATAGAAGCTTTACAAACATCATTCTTTACTTATTTATTTGTAGGAATAGAAGAGATCGACAAAAAAAAAATAAATAAATAGAAGCTTTACAAACATCATTCTTTACTTATTTATTTGTCATAATGGTATGATGAAGTCCCAAGAGATCATTTCCAAATGAATGTTTGAGTTTTTCTTGTCTAAAACTGATCTACATTAATTCATTGAATTCTACTATGATTCTCATTGGAAAAAAATACCGAAAAAATGGAAACCTATTGCACTCGAACCTTTTAATTGTGCCAATTGAGTCCTAAACCTTTTGACAATTTACCAATTTAGTCATTTTAGTTGGAAATTGCAAATGGGAAAATGGCCGTTTTACGTGGCACAACCAATATTGTGTAAAAAAAGGTTAATACCATAAAAAATCTTAAACTAGTATAGATATAACAAATTTATTCCAAATTAATTTTTTGACCACAAAAACCCTAAATTGATATATTTATGACAAATTTATCCCAAACTCATTTTTTGTCCATAAAAAACCCAAAACTGACATATTTGTGATAAATTTATTCTTCGTTTATTTTCGTTAAATTAGATTACTATCACAAAAAATTATAAACTGATAGACTTGTGATAAATAAAGTGTAAAATCCAAAATTGATACACTTACCATTAAACTCAACAATTTGGAAGTGCAATTTAACATGAACTAATGGATGGTAAATTTGTCACATGTGTATTAATTTAGGGTTTTTGGTGGTTAAAAATTAGTGTGGGGGTAAATTTGTCACTTGTGTATTAGTTCGTGATTTTTCATGATATTAATCCTAAAAATAAGAATTTTTTAAATATTTTTTATTTTCCTTTTTGCTTCTTCCTCTGTTGATCATCAGGCCTCGACGATGGCTAGTGGCCGACCATAGGTAAGGGCCAACCTCGTTAGGACCTAGGGAGGTGGAGCCTCACTAGGATCTATGAGCTCCACATTGCTAGTCTTGGACGGGCTCTACCTCGTCGGATCTATCAAGCTCGGGCCTCACCAGCCTCGGTCTTGAGGTTGGTGAGGTGGAGCCTCACTCGAGGCTGAGGAGGTCAACCCTCGTCGAGGCCCAAACATGGAAAAAGATAAAGAAAGAAAAGAAAAGAAAAGAAAAGACAAAAAAATATTTTTTTTTCAAAAATTGTCCATGTTAGCGTGGATAATTTCTAGCCAAAGTTGATCGAAAAGACTAAATTAGTAAATTTCAAAAGGCTTATGATTCAATTAGCACAATTGAAAGACTAATATTGAATTGACTCAAATACAATAAGTTTAATACTTTTTTGATAATTTTTTTCCCTTCTCTTATTCGCACAATTCCGATTCTTTCGGGACAATCTTTGCGTCGGGTACTCTAATGCGTTTTCCCATTAAACTCCCTCTTGCCTAAAAAAATTCGAGATGCCTCGTTCTGTCCTATAAAATACAGAAGACAAGGAGAATAAAATTAGAAAGGCATCCGATGGTGCACTTCATTAGTCACAAGACATAGAATAATGGCATGAATTTGACCTTGGTGCGCGTCACCAAAATCTCTCTCATTCCTACGTCTCTGCACGCGACCAATGCTGCCTTTGCTGACTAGAATAAGCCACCGTAAAGATGAACCAAAAGCACTAATTTGAAACCGGCTTACGCACACTATTTTTTCATATCTCCTGGGAGGACAAGAAGTAATTCGGGAACGGACGTAACTCCATGCAATAGGAGAGAATAAGAGTGTTCCACCCGAAATACCGAAAGAAGAAATCAAGAAAGAAAAAGTCAAAAGTGGAGTGGCTTTGAATCGATAGTGACACCACCATCTTCCACAGGAAACGGCGACACAGTCTCCTCCCCATTATCTCTTCCATGGAATCGGAACTCGACACATGAAAAAGAATGAATAATTTTCAAAAGAAAAAGAGAGAAAAAGAAGAGGAAAGAATGAAGAACCGAGCACTTCGCTCTTTTCTCTGCCACCCCCCAACGAAAGAAGATACCCTTTGCCTTCTGTCAAACATTGAATGAGAGAGAGAGAGAGAGATGGGCCAGCTTAGAGATTTACAATTTGAATATGACAACCATCATAGCGTTCATTGCCTTTTCATTTCATTGATTTTGGTCTATCCTGAAATATTGCAGAACTGTGTATAGAATATATGTTAAGAGTTGCTGAGAGCGATGCACTGAGACGGTTTATAACGCGAATGTGCAAACTGTAGATGATTATCTAAGTTACTGGGTCCATAGAAATATCTAAGGGGAATTTGTAACACCGCTTCGCAAGCAAGTTGTGCACACCCAGCTGCGAAATTCTAATGCATCGCTCCTATATATTCTCCATGTGCCCCGCTAGTTGAGCTATTATGCTCAAGTACAACGTTTTATTCTCTTTGCATATATTATCTTTGGGTGCCCAGCATCTGTCTCCACCAACCTGCAACATGTATGCTAAAGTTGGATCTTGTTTACGTGACTTATTTGTGCCTTTCTTTTCGTTTTCCAGTGCTGTCTCTTTTTGCCAAGATTTTACAACAAATGACTACACACGGAATCAAGTAGATTTCTCGCATCACAGTTGTCGAAAGTTCGAAAACAGCGCAATATATGCGAAAGCCATTTCGGTGTAATTATTCCGCGCTGTAGCTGTGCTGGTAAAGCGCTTTTACGCCATGCTTGATTACATGTTGTAAAGTCAAGAACCTTAAAACCGGGTGCGGTGACGTACTGAAAACTGCTACAAGGTGTCGCAGTTCTGGAGGTGTCGTGATTATGCGATTACAAGAGTTTCAATGCTCCTTTTCACGGTTGAAACATTTGCGGGAAAACTGTATCGATAGCCTTGTAGAAGATTTGGATAGAGAAACTTTTGTTTTGCTCATTGAAAATCATCACCCTTGTGATCTAATCTTCATGTATTGTATTTGTGCTCCGCTCTTATCCCTCGGAGGCCCTCGTTGCAAGACCGAAGTCCAATCTTGTCGATTCAATCCTCCTCACCTCGGTAAATCGCGGAGGGCTTCTAGCCTAATTTTTAAAGGAGGCATCGGTTAAGCACCCGTTTAAGGAAAATCTGTAATTTCGTATGCACTATCTTTTTCCTTGTTTTGTGTAATCAATATATCGAAAATCGAAATATTTTCTTATTAAGTATGGATATGAAGCACCCTCAAAAACTCGTTAATAGCACCCGTTGTACAATCGGATTATTTGTTTGAGAGCACTAAAGTTGTTGAAAACGTAATCTAACCAGCAGACTAATCAAGTTCATGAGTGAAATCTGCATTTTGGGAAATCCATTATTGTTTTTTCTTTTTTGTTTAGTGGAAGTGGAACTTAAGTCATCGCTTTATCCTCAATTGTACTTTCGGTGACATCTAGTTTTATGGTGTGGCTCTGCTTTTGGCATCATTTACTTGCCACTTCGCACTATCTGATATTTATTTTCTATTGTCCGTTGGCTTATAAGTTCAAGATTTATTGTTTGAAGCACCGATTCTATTATCAATAAATTTTTGTATTTTACAAATTTTACATATATTCTCGAAATCCAACTTTCAATCGTATATCATTCTTTCAATACATTTTTCAAAATTATTTTTTTCATTTGTTTCCATTCCAAACAGGTTTATAGGCCAATGTCAAAGTAAAATTTTGAAAATATATCTTCTGACTTTCTTGTCAAAATAAAAGTGATTAGTTCAGTTTGATTTTTATAAGAATGGATCTATATATGTTCTGAAAATTGAATTGTTTTATATTAAATGAAAGTCAGACCACTAACATTTTTTTATCGGTTCATGTTGACTCTATTGAGGTTCTTTTTCCCCTTTTAGAATTAGAATAGCAGTCCACCTAAATAATTGATCCCTGAATAGTCATTACAGGGGCTGATACTTGGACAGTTGGACTCAATAATCAAGTCACTGATTGATGCTTTGTGATGGCATAGATACTGCAATTTCAATAATTTAATGCAAAAAGAGGGTTGAAATATTTGTAAATACTAGCAAGATGCCCGTGCATTGCATGGGTCTAAATTTATATGTCTCATATTATTCTAAGTGTTGGTTTTGACATAATTTTTTTTATAAGAATAATAATATGTAGAAACTACAACAGAATAAATATCAACATCAATCAAATTTTATGCTAGACTTTATGTGAAGTTTACTGAAAATGGATACGAATGACACAAAGTAGGCATGTCCTCCAATTAAAGATAAAAAAAAATAAGACATAAAGCTGCAACATATATTAAATGGGGAGCATGCAAGATAATATGAGTGAAAAAAAAAAAAAACATGAAAGCCTAAAGCAAGAATGTTAAACTCCGCTCTTGAAATTTCCTCAGTGTTTCAGAATCCTCACTTTGTGCCATCGATTTGGTGTGGAGACTGCTAGCAAGTCATTTGCTGTCTGGACCTTCTTGAGAGTTGAATGATTTCTTCTCTGTTATCCATGCGCACTTCTCTACTCATAGAAAGGTGATTTCTTCAAAATCATATTTCAATTTCATACATTTCAATTTTTTTAACGGAATCTTTTGGTAACCATTTGATGTATTTTTCTTATTTGTTAGGAATTGATGGATATATCATCATCCATGACAATGTATCACATTATTGGATAAATAGTACATACATAAGAATTTAAATAAGATCTAAACGTATGAGATTTTGTAGCACCACCACAATAATTTTAAAAACTTAAGCTAGTATATGATGGTATAGTTTAATATTTAAAAACTCTAATACTCTCTCGTTTAAGCTAGACTTTGAGGAGGCAAATAAAGGGTTTAGAAAGATTTGAACTCGGAATCTTCCATTTTGACAATGGTCTTACAATATCTCCCGGAGAAATTGATGTGGTTTGGAGTTGTATCATAATTGGCTTTTCTACTGCGTGCTTCCAACATAAGGTATATGATTTACCAAGATGTATTAAAAGTGTTATGTGATGGGCAAAATTGGGAATCGAGAATAATGGAGTGTTATGTGATGGGCAAAATTGGGAATCGAGAATAATGGTTTGGATTAACCTTATTGATTGCAAAGTGTAATTATATGGAAAGAGGCTATGATGTCATTATAATTGACAATTTTTTTGGTTATGGGGGGGGTTGGAGTTGAGTATTGTCACAGTGGTAGTAGCTCAAAGGCTTTATATAGAATCATGAGCTCCCCCCAACCCATATATTTCTGCTTCTCGTGCCTTCCTTCACTTTACAATTTCCCATCACCCTCTTCTTCTTGCATGTGACTCTCTCCCTCTCTCTCTCATAGCTTTCAGAGCCATTCAGAACAACTGTGTTCTTCCTTCTCTCCTTCTTTGAGCTTCTTCGACTCCACCATTCTCTTCTTCTTCTTCTTCTTCTTCTTCTTCTTCTTCTTCTTCTTCTTCGATCGCCTGAAATGATGCAAATGCCTCCTCAGCAAGAAACCAACCTTGCGGTCGTTGTCATCCCGAGCCGCAATGAAAACAACGTCTCGGTCCACGCCGAGCCGGCATTCTCCTCTAGCAATGTGAGCCCATCCCCATGTGGATCGCCCCCCGATACCGACGAACCTCCCGCTCCGGTCAAATTCTCGTTCCTCCGCCGGTCGCTGTATCCCATCACTCTCAAGGTAACTTTCTCTGTGATTGGTTGCACTCGATGATCATGTACCCTCGAGAGTTTTTGTGACGAAAATCGAGAGGAACATCATAGAAAATATATTTAGCCTCGTAAACTTCTTCGCAGTTCGAAGACGTCAGCTACAACATCAAGCTTCGGACCAACAGGAGCAGCTGTTGCGCCCCGCACGAGCCCAAACTGACCCGGAACGTCCTGAATGGTGTCACTGGCATGGCCCGGCCAGGGGAGCTGCTCGCGATGCTTGGGCCCTCTGGGAGCGGCAAGACTACCCTCCTGACAGCCCTTGCCGGCCGGCTACCTGGGAAGGTCACTGGCGCCATAACCTACAACGGTCACCCGTTCTCGAGCTCTGTCAAGCGCAAGATTGGCTTTGTCTCGCAGGATGACGTTTTGTACCCCCACTTGACCGTCCTCGAGACGCTTACCTATGCCGCCCTGCTGAGGCTGCCCAAAGAGCTCACCCGCCAAGAGAAGGCTGAGCAGGCTGAGATGATCATATCGGAGTTGGGCCTGGCGAGGTGCCGGACCAATGTCGTGGGTGGGCCGCTGGTCCGTGGTGTGTCGGGTGGCGAGCGCAAGCGGGTCAGCATCGGGCTCGAGCTCTTGGTGAACCCCAGCCTCCTGCTGCTGGACGAGCCCACCTCAGGCCTCGACTCAACCACGGCCCAGCGGATCGTGGCCCAGCTGCAGGCGCTGGCCCGGGGCGGGCGGACCGTGGTGACCACCATCCACCAACCTTCGAGCAGGTTGTACCGGATGTTCGACAAGGTGGTTGTGCTGACGGAAGGGTGCCCGATCTACTGCGGCAGGGCGGGACTAGTCATGGAGTACTTCGGGTCGCTTGGGTACACGCCCGGGTTCGATTTCATCAATCCGGCTGATTTCCTGCTTGATCTTGCTAATGGTATGTGTTTGTGTCCTTTCCTGTTGAAGTTTTCATTTACTGTGGCATTGCGTTGTATGTCCAGTGGGAACAATCGTGCATGTCACGTTTTTCTCCTATCTAAAGGTACAAGCTTTTAGAAAACTTAAAAGAGGCACGATTTGGGGATGAACGTGTGTAAATATTCTTGCTAGCTTCTTTCTTACTTCATTGATGTTTTATGATTACTCAATGTCCTCTTTTTTGTTCTTTTCTTTCTATTTTCATTAGTTAATCTAAGGAGGAACGGTGTCTCAAATCCAAATCTAGTACAGGTGAAAAGTGTAACCTTCATAAACCAGGAGGATGCTTTCAAATAAAAAAGAAAAAAATTGAGGATGAGTTTTTGTCAAGGTCACATGGCAGATATCAAGAAATCAAATTGAACGAAAGCATAAGCATTACTGATATAGAGAAGCTTCTAGTTTTAACCATCCGAAACATATGGAGCCTTACACATTGGAATCGCCTGGTCTGGTGTTATTATTTCGAGCATGTTGAGGATTAGTTTAGACAGTAAAAGCCGGTTGAATTGCTTGAGATGATCGACTTTGAGTCTTTACTGATCGAGAATTTGCCCCCATCATAAAAAGGCCACGATCAAGACGGACTGAATGAGCAATAGCAAACATATCTAAACGCTTGCTGCAGTGGAGGGCATCTGATTGTTGCACGTAATTTTTTTCCCCGAAAGAGAACCATGCGTGTTTGACTTGTCTCGAGTGAGACACTGAGTTTCTGATAAGGTGCACAATAGCTGTTCACTGGATTAGACGTTTATTTTGCTGCTAATCATATCCTGCAACCCAATGGACTTCACTGTTTACATTGATATGTGATGGAAAAATATGTGGTTATCGTTGTGCTTTCACCATCTGATTGTCATCTAGATTTAGGCATAGAATAATTGTAAGCTGAGCTGGTCAACTGTATGTTCTACATAATTTTGGCACTGTGAAAAGTTTTTTTGGCTCTATTTTAGATGTTAAGCCTTCAAGCAATGAATTTGTTTCACAAATATAGGTATTAAGCCGGATTTGAGGCATGATGATCAGCAGGAATTTCACATCAAATTGGAGTATCACGACGAGCAGAACTCCGTCAAACAGTCTCTCATATCATCGTACAAAAAGAACTTATATCCTGCATTGAAGGCAGAAATTCAACAACATTCTCGAGACCAAGATACACATCCGTCAAGGAAAATGTCATCTCTCAGAAGTAAGTCACATCGCCGATATAATGGATGATCTGTTTTTCTGGAAAAAATTAGTTCCTAGAATGAGGAAATATGAAGCAGCCTAACGAAACTAGTAGAACTCAATTATTCTGCTTTGCAATGCAGGGGATGAGAGCTTCTGGATGACATCCTGGTGGGAGCAATTCACGGTGCTGCTCAGTCGAGGTTTACGGGAAAGGAAGCATGAGTCGTATTCGGGTTTGAGGGTTTTCCAGGTCATGTCGGTCTCCGTTCTCTCAGGTCTACTTTGGTGGAAATCTGACACTTCACATGTACAAGATCAGGTAGTTCTCCATCTTGCAAGGTCATTCTCTTTTAGGAATTTCAAGGAGTGACTTCTTACTGCTACTAGGATGCTCTTCCTGTGTCATCGTGACTGCATTTTATGAAAGATCGTGTACCGTCTAATTTCCAATGAGCAATTGCTCATTAGATTTCCAATCTTTTGTTATGAAAATTTCAATATTGTCCAAATTGATCAGAGTGAAATCTCTCGCATAAAGTGAACATGCGGGGTTGCTTTAGTTGTAGCTAGTTATGATTTTCTTTCTGAACTTTGAGAGCCTTGTTGCTGATCCTTAATCTTGGTTTGTTAATGAACAGGTTGGGCTACTCTTCTTTTTCTCCATCTTTTGGGGATTCTTTCCTCTCTTTAATGCGATCTTCGCATTCCCTCTAGAGCGGCCCATGCTCATAAAGGAGCGGTCGTCGGGCATGTACCGCCTCTCATCCTACTATTTTGCTCGGATCGCTGGAGATCTCCCAATGGAGCTCGTGCTCCCCACTATCTTTGTGACGGTTACCTACTGGATGGGCGGCCTCAAGCCATCGCTAGGGACCTTTGTGCTGACGCTCTTGATAATCCTCTTCAACGTGCTCGTGTCACAGGGGCTCGGGCTGGCTCTTGGGGCGATCCTGATGGACGCGAAGCAAGGCACGACACTGGCTTCAGTCACGATGCTTGTTATTCTACTGGTGGGTGGGTACTACATTCAGCACATACCGAGCTTTATCGCCTGGTTGAAGTATGTTTCTTTCAGTCACTACTGCTATGAGCTGCTTGTGGGAGTGCAGTACTCCGTGAATGAAGTGTATGATTGTGGAGCTGGGAGGCTATGCAGAGTCATGGATTTTCCGGGGATTAGTTGCTTGGGGCTTGATAATTTTTCACGGGACGTGGCAGCTTTGGCAGTGATGTTGGTGGGCTATCGGCTTTTGGCCTATATAGCACTGAGGGTGGGTCAACCGCACTGACTGGGCGGCAACAGAGGATTATTGTTTTACAGGTGTATTTGTTAATTAAGCTACAGGATGATTAATGAAGATCATATTAGATCTGATGATCGAAGGCAATAGAATGATATTGACTGGATTGTGATTGAAGTTGCCATAGGTTGAATGTGTTAATTGTAAATTTGATTATAAAGGTTTTAAAGAATATATCATTCTCTAAATGTTAGAGTTCTCTGTTTTCGATATTTTACAACCATGACGATTGATTCACAACTGATTCAAACCTAGTCCCATATCCACATCGTGTGGGTGAGAGAGAGAGAGAGAGAGACTGATTTTGTAAAACATAGTATAATCATCTCAAAATATCCATTCTGGAAAAGGTTCAAACTCAAGATTCAGTGTAGGAAGTTGCCCCCTTACGATCATTTCCAAAGCCAGATACTGACTGTCGTTACATGAGGTGGGTGCAGAGAGATCACATGGGCTCAGGGGACTAGTTTGGCCCCAGGTGACCTTGATACAGTGTTATCACTTTATTCCCAAAGTGTAATGTGTCATGCAAAGGTTCATGTATTGCATGTGTTCAATAGTTTTGCTGGAGTAAGCATCCCAATGATGCTTAAGCAAAGCATCTGATGCAACCCTCAAAAGAGCCTGCAGAAATCAAGTGCTCCCTCACTGATCAACCAATGGTTCTGGCAAAAGCCACGGTCTTCATTGCAGATCGTCTATCTACGTGTCTACATTGTAACTGTTATCTGTGATACCTCTGCCTAATAGTTAAGATTTGGATTCGATTCTCTTAACAATGAACATGGTATCCGGGCAGGTTTTTCTTTCTTCACATTGAGATGTTCTTGATGTGGTTTTTCCTTATTGATTTTCTTTCCATCCTACTTGCAAGATGTTCTTGTCTTGCCTTAATATTCTAATTTGCACGTGAAAAAGGACAATGCTTTTGTATTTTCCTCTGAAGAATGATGTTCACATTGATTTCAATGAGTTAGTCGCCTCCAAGTAGTACCTCAACAGTAAGTAGATTTTGGGCTATATTCTGTGCCATTTGAGTACAATAGATACGGTCTGAGCTTCAAAACTCATTCCATATCGGTAACACCTACCTGTATTTTTTAGCTTGTGACTCATCACCGCGTTCAAACCTATTGCTCCAAAAGGGGAATAGTACATAATATTTGATCTCCAGAATGGGCAGGACACCAAGTTCATTTCACAAGGATGCTCCCTTTGCCTATTGTTTTGTTATGCCCTACGTTCTCTTTATATTATTATATCAGCAGATACTCTGAGAAACTAGTTTTAAGGGGAAAATATCTTCACAGGATCGATGCATAATAGCTTTAGATGTTGAAGTATATGCATTCTGCACTAAAATATGCATTTGTTGCGTAAGATCATCAGGGAGTGATTGCAGCAAAGCATCGGATGCCATAGCCTAAATATGCTGTCAAGATTGGTTATTCCTATTCTCTTAAAAGTTCAACATTCTGTTGGTGATTTGCTATGATTCTAATTCCACTTCTTGATGGTTGTCTATTCCACTGCTGTCAAAGTAAGTGTATATAAAGGAGGTTATATGCCTCCAATTGGCAACAAGAGAAGCATTAACACAAGAAAACTGCGTTGTTCAGTGCCAGTAGTTTCGAAGACAATGGCATCAACAAAGGCTGAGAAAACAGTGGGCACTCAACTATTCGGGCAGGTAAAGAAGGAGCCCGCCAAGGTTGATGGGCCGTCGAAGAGCTCTTCCAAGAGCTCTTCCAAGTCATCGGGTTCGAAGAAGGCTTCGCCAAAGCCTCAAGAAACAAAGAAGAAGGTACTCGACGTGAAAATTCTTTGGTCCTTTTTCACTTTCTAAGAAAAGAGTTTCTCTGAAGACGATACCTAACAATACGCTGTTTTCATTGTTGTATACAGGGGAAAGGAGGAAAAGCAGCAGCGAAGAACTGATACTTATGCAAGAACACTATGAAGAATTAAGTTGATGTTTTTGCTTTTTATGTTGTGTAAACCACGTGTTGCTGCGATGGCATGATCAGTGGTTTTCTGTGTTTCATCTTGTGATATGGCTTGTTAGAAATAACAATCGAACTCCACAACTTATTAGTATGCAACGAGCCATTACTGTTCTGCAGTTGTTAGCGTACCCTTTCAGTAGAAATTCGGCAAGTACATCTACTTGGGACTAAACCATCAATCCATAACCTTAATGGAATGAGCAGGATTCTCGGTTCCAACATGAGGTGTTCACTGAGGAATGTCAAAGGATTGTAATTAACAGCAACTGTGATGGCTCACTTGACATATTATTGAACCGCAAACCTTGTCAACCGTGCACAAAGAAAAATTTCGTGCAAGTTTCACTTGGAGGCAAAGCAGAGAAACCCATGATCTGTATTTTTCTGTGGATTCGCTTCACGAGAAAATAAAGTAGAGGAAAAATCAATCTCAGCCATGCAGATAAGGAAACTACTCAACGAGTTTCTGCCTCTTTTGTTGGAAGAAACGAAGATTTTTGACAAAGACATTGTTCTCCTCGCAATTGGATGACATGGAGGAAGAATCTTAAAAGGCATCGAGTTGAAGACAATCCATCAAGCTCATTGATGGCCGCATAGAGGGCCGAGTGCAAATTTGCTTTCTCATCCGAAAAGCCGAGGCAAAGGGGAAGGCCACAGATAAAAGATTCTTATACGTTTGGTCCATATAATATGAGTTCTTCCTACGGAACAGATTGTCTGATCCTACCCAAATTCGAAGTAAACGAAAATTGTGTAGTCATTCAAGCCGCGCTCCTTTCTATCTTGCAAACATGTCCCAATCTTCGTCGAGAATATATGTTACTCAGGCAGATGAAGAAAAGAAACCTGATGACCTAGTTCTCCAAGATTCTTCTGTGCAAATATATAAGATTAGTACATGTAAAGGGAGGAGCGGCAATTATTGCACCAGTGAGTTAACTGTCTGAGCTGCCGCGAGAACGGCTTGATGACATGGCGACGGCGGCTTCTCATGGCCAGAGAGTAGGAACAGTCAACACTCAAAAGGGTACGACTTGAGAAGGTTCCAAGTCAACGGACCAACCTTTTGCTTCGGCTTATTTCGACCATTCTTTTCTGGCCTTCATTTCATATCTACGCGGTTGGAGAGTTTGCGGTTATCGTCGGCCTTGACTTGACCCTAATCTTTGACACAGGCAGCGACATTAAATGGACCCAATGAGAACCTTGTACTAGTCACTATCCTCAACAAGACCCCTTGTTCAAGCCATCCAAGTCCACCACATCCTCAAACCCATGATGCTCTACATTGAAATGCACATACTTAATCAACTATGCTGACGACGGTTATTATGTCCATGATGTGCTCACCTTCACTTTGGAGTACAATTTTCGGATGTTCATCCTCGGCTGCGGCCAAAATAATAACCACAATATCGGCACCACTGTGGTTAGGTCTAGGACAAGGAGGCACGACCTTAATCGAACAAACAGTATCAGAATTTGCCCGAATCTTCTGCTATTGCAACCCTGACAGCGAGAGCTCAAACTGGTACTTACTTTTTGGGCTTGAAGCCCTTAGTAAAATTGCCAATATATATGTCACAACTCTCATAATTGACCAAAATTACCCATCTATCTATTTTGTCAAATTAGTTGGTATTGCCTTTGGTAATCAGAAGCTTAGCCTCTCCACAGTCTCCAACAAGCGTGATTTGTGATGAGCGGCATGAACTCAAGAATGAAGACCTCATTCAATGCTAGTAAGCGCATGAAGAAGATTGAAGAGTTCACCACAAATTGCTACGCTTGTTTTCAAATGTATCTATTGTTTGTGTGCTTTTTGTTAGCTTTGTGGATTTTTTGTTTCTTCATTTAATGTTGCCAAAAGGAGTGCTTGAAGACTTCATGGCTCATTCAATGTGAGGTATAAGTGTGTGAGATATTTGTCTTCATCATTAAGTATATTGTACATGTTATGCTATTATGTAAGGACATGAGGGTAAGTGTTGTAAATCGATTAGTCGTTAGAAATCATTCTAAAAATAATTTTTCACTCCAAAGTTGTGTCCTTATTCCAAATTCTCAAAGTTATCATTATTTTTTTGGTTCCTACAACGAGATATATTTACTAAATTGTAGGAAACCCCCAAAACACTAATCCTACGCCAAGACCATCAAGCCACTGCATCCGCGATCTCTCTCTCCTCGTGCCAACTGCTGCCGACCTCATAGTGGAGGCCAGTGACGCTCGCCGCCTTAAATCAAGGTCAAAATAAGTCTTTTTCAGTTTGCGAAAATGCAAATTGTAACTTTTGAAATTTTGTGACGGCCATTTCATTTCATAGGATGGTGATGATGTTATTGAGATTTTTCGAAAGAGAAGAAACAACGGATGGTATATACACAGATTTTTAAAGTACGTGAGATCCTTCCATGAAAGTCGCATCTTAAGAGTTAACATACAATTTCATGCACAGTTGTTGATAACTATATTTCTCCTCGTTTGTGCTGTCGCTTTGAGCTTTGCGTGACTGATTCTAACAAATTGTATAATTGTCAATGCATCTCGAGTTATTACAAGATTAAGGGGACACCTTCTAAACATTAGTGCATTTGTTGAAGGAGTTAACAGCTCCATGGCAGGTAGGTTCCAAATCTAAAACGTAGAATATACCTTATCAAGATCAGGTTGACCATGGAATTCGGTGGAATTGAACCAATTGGGTCCTTTTTTTTTTTTTTTGTTTTAGTTTCATTTTAATATATATGTCAAACGTGAATAGTATTATTTCTACTTGAGAATAATGTCAAACATATTCAACATATATTTTCAGTTTTTAAAAAGAAGAGCAAAATAGCTTGCTTAAGGGATAAATTGGTCCGAAACCTGCTTAGTTCTAGGTTTTACCCTAGAAACAACCTTCCGAGTTCTCAAATTTAAGCTCTACCCTAAAGTTGGCCTTGCAAGTTTCGGTGTTCACATTCCTAGGTAAAATTAGCTAGTTCATGATATAAAACCAAGAACCAAATTAGTCAATGCCGACACCTAGTTTTTGGTAGTGGAAATTGGACTGCACCTGTTGTAAACTGGCCTTGAACCGACCATGTAAGGTCAATTTAGATTGGTTCTCGGATTGAACAGAATCGGTTGCCCACTTTTAATTTATCATCTCAAAGTGAAGGTCCATACATACATACATACATAGATAAAGAAAATTTGCAACTTTCTCCAAGAAAAAGACAAAACTCACTTCCAAAATTAAGAGCAACCTTACACACGTTAACCGGACAGTTATACTAATAGACACAACTCTTCAAAACAATACATCACTTTACTCGAACGAGATTGAGAAGACAACCCAGAAGAAAGAAAAAGAAAACAACCATCATCTAGAATTTTTGCTTTTTTACTTAGCAATCATCAAGGATGTTTGATGATATCGACGCTGCTGTTTGAACTGACGCTAGTGGAGCTGGTCCTTGAAGTGGTGGCTCTGCTAGGGACGCTGCTCGCGTGAAGTGGCGCTTGTAGGAGAAACGGCGGTCGAGACTTTGACTTTAGCGGTGGTCGGGGCGACCGCGACACTTCTCGCGGACCTGTTCCGTCGGTCCGCTCCCGAATGCATGGTATTTGCTCCAGGCGGAGGCTCCCGGACCTCCCCGCGGTCCGATTTGACACTACTGCAAACCCCTGTGCGGCAGGCTCCCATGCGCATCAATCCCCGATTTCGGACCGAGAAGAAGACTTCCTCGAAATGCGATGGATTTATCGCGCTTACCTAAAATAACGAGTCAGCCTGGCAAACATTAATTACAAATTTGATTGCATCACACTGGGGAGTCAATTCACCGTGTCTACAGTACTCTTGTAAAAAATTTCCCAAGTATTTCTAATTGATTTGATAAAGGGTCTTTTAAGGATTTCGTTGTTACAATCTTTCATGCCGAAATAATTAATTTTCCTATACTTTCTTCACATTTCATACCAAAAGGAAAATGGCTACCAAAACCCCACAATGACGAAATAAATAAAATTGGACTGGTGAGAAACTTATAATAATGGAGAATGCGGGCGAATTAATGCACTATATATTTCGCAAAAAAATGAATGATTCAAAAAATATTTTCCTAAAAGCGAATGCATGTACCGTTTATAAAAATGAATGAATGAAAAATATTAAAAAAGAATACTATAGAAAGATTTTTGTATTTTCTTAGTATTTGAACTTTTTTTATGGAGGATTGTGTATTTAAAAGTATTTCTTGCACTTGTAACCATAGTTTACCGAAGGTGAACTATTTTCTGCTTCCTTTTGGCACACATATATGAGGACGAGGAATGTATTCAATAAATTATTAAATGAAGAGACAGATCACAAGTAAGTTTTTAACGAAGGGAACCATTTTCCCGACTCGATAAGAATTTGCCACTTCACTAGTATAACAAATTTATAACCAGTTTTAATGTACCTAACATTAATTATATATGTGACAAAATACAAAGAAAAGGAGATTTATAAAAGTCATCACCAACTTTATGCTAAATAACACTTGGCAGAGTATAGTTTTGAAACTTATATTTTGCACCCACAAGTTTCAAATCATATATACTCTACGCTCCTATTTTCCATAGTTTCTTGATCTCCAAGGTGTACAGTGTAGGTTCTTTGATGCTGTAGTGTATATTTTACTAAGTCATTATGCAAAATGTAGCGTAAGAAACGCTTGTGCGGCTCATGTTATTTTCCAAACAAAAAATTCGGGTCATTTTGGTTTAGGAAAATAGCTTATCTAATGAACAAGCTAATTCTTGATCTACCCGCATTTTATCAGATTAGATCGACTAAGATTTTGCTTTTATGACCCTATATGACTCACGTGGATTAAATAGGTTTGTCATAAAACTTCGAAGGGAGAAAGATGAGGATGATAAAAATCAGACGTGAAAGAAATTTATACAAGACTTTCAATTATCTTCACGTAGGTTTCGGCCAAAAAAACTCACTTTGCCAGCCATGGATGGTCAAAATGGTCAACGGAGACGAAATGGGCCAGACCGACAATCACGCAAGTCGAGGATAGAAAAGGATCAGGCTTTACATGCATCCGGTGTATGCTTATGTAAATCTATTTCAAGTCCGTCATTAAGGTATGTAGGTGTCACAGAAGATCCATAATATTTAATGAACGAGATCAAGGGGATTCTTATGCTCGGATGGATACGAAGATATATCCGAAAGAAAAACAACCAGGCAAATAAAGGAGAGATGTAATGGAATTTTCTGCTTGAATTAAGTCCCAAGGTTCCCACCTAGAAATTCTCGTTGAACAAGTCGAATTCCGGCCATTAGCTTTAAGTTGAAATTTTCCCACGCAAGACTTCTCAAGTCAAATTCTCAGAGTTTTAATGCTAATATGAGTCCCCTCCAAGTCTCTTGCTCGGAAGATAGCCTTGCTTTCACAACGAAAAGTTATCCCCGAAATTGAAGAAAAAGTCAATCACGTGTCCGTTTCGCTAGAATTATTGTCGAAATACCTTTCAAAATTGATCAATAAGCAAATCGATAAAGAGTGTGAATGAGTCTTATATCGATTCTTGGATAGGAAACGTAAACAGCACGAAATTTAAAGGTACCGAGATTGGAAACAATTGTTACAAGTCATATAAAAGGTACCGATATGTATAGCTAAATTGAGGATAAAAGTAAAGAATTTGCATTCTTTGATTGATCGGTGGTAACTTTCTACAAAGATATGATTATACAAATATTTTTGAACTTTGACTCAAGGTGAATGTCGTCCCCAAACTTTTAATTTATTCAATATGATGCTTGAACTTATGGTAAATGTTCAATTGTCCCCACACAATATGAAAATATCCAATTGCATTATTACATTGATTCAAGTAAATGGAATTTGTCGATATGACTTCTAATCCGGTAAATTTGAACGGTGGACAAAAGATGACGTTATACATATATTATCCACATAAGATATTCAAGTATGATAATCCACGAAATGGACAATCATTTTTTCCAAACTGAACAAATCAAATAAATTTAAATTATTATTATATTCTAATTTGAGTTGAACATCTTAAGTGAATAATTCATGTGTAACGTAATTTTTGTGCATCATTCAAATGTGCTAGATTGGAAACCAAAGTAACAAATTCCTTTAACTTGAATTAATAGAAGAGTAATATTAGATATTTCTATATAATTTAGGAAATAGATTGTACATTTACCAAAAGTTCATAAATCACCTTGTTCGTCATTCAAACCTACCGAATTGAAAGTTAAATAAACAATTTCCGTTAACTTAAATTAAAAGAATGGAAATATTGAATATTTTCATATAGTTTAGGGCCCACATTAAATAAATTAAAAGTTCAAGGACCACATTAAATAAATTAAAAGTTTATGGGACTACATTGAACATTTACCAAAAGTTCGGTCCGGTCGGTTCCCGGGTGGGGCCCACATTAAATAAATTAAAAGTTCAAGGACCAATGGGGGAAAACATTAAATAAATTAAAAGTTTATGGACAATATTGCATATTATATCTACCATACATGTCATTTTCTCTTCTAAAAACTACAATTTAAGTATTTATACCTATATATACGATTAACAAATGATTACAAGGAAATCAAACACATTCTATATGGATCTTATAATCCAGCAATCCCTATTAACAAGCGGCTCCAAGAAAGAACGGACTCCGATACTCAATGATGGCATCTTCTCCACTTCTTCACAATTGTCATTATCAGTTGCTCCTAGACTCTTTGGTTCCACTACTTGATAGTTTTATCAGATTCACTTCTTCGATACTCGATTGCCATTATCAATTGTTCCCGAACCCTTCGGCTCCATTACTTGGATAGTTATTGCATTCCCACTTCGTTACGGTTCCGTCAATCACGATTCTTTTGTAGGTCAATTCAATCTTCATTTGTTGACATTTTTCTTCGAGACTCGGTCATATTCACCCATATCCTCATTATTATTTTTTTAATCAACTAGATGGGTCTATCAACTAGAAGCGCTCAACACTTAGCAAATTTTACCTTCGTCGCGTCTCACTCGGTCTTTGTCAATTGAGTTGTCTTTTGAGGGCTTGGACATTTTTTTGTGCGTGTCGACAGTGTCATTTAATAGTGGGGGAGGGGGGTTGTTTTCTATTTTAGATAACTAAATTTATCACAATATGATTTTCTTAGGCGTGAAATTTTTGTTTTTCGGATTTTGGTAGGCACTTTCCTTTGTTGGATTGAATCAAAGTAGTTGGGGAAATTCATGAGTACTTTGGACAGGATGGATTGTCTCTCGGATGCAATACGATCGAATCAGTACTTAATTTAAAACCAAGCTAATTTATGCGCGATTGATCCTTTTTGCCCATGCAGACCATGACCAAAGTAGGATCCGCGTGAATGGTAGCGTGCCAGACAAGGATGGGTCTTGGAGCGGTAACAGCTCGGGCCAGGGGAAACTCATGGTGCCTCCGCCTTCAACAAGGACCACGATTGACGTCAAGACCGCCGTTTCTCCCACAAGCGCCACTTCAATAACCAGCGTCACTAAGAGTAGCAACACTTCAAGCACTACCGTCACCAACGGGGGCACCGTTTCAAGATCCAGCTCCACTGGAGCCAGCAAAAGCAGCAGCATGGGCACCGTCACTAGCGGAGGCACCGTTTCAAGATCCAGCAGCTCCACTAGAGTCAGCCAAAGCAGCAGCGCCACTCGTACTCAATATCCTTGATGATTGCCGAGTGAAACGCGAAAGATTCTCGATGATTGCCGTTTTCTTTTCTTTCTTTCTGGAGTTGCTCTCACGCTTGTTCCGATTGAAGTGATGCATTCTATCGTAGAGTTGTGTCCAGTCAGTATCACTGTCCAGTTCATGTTCGTAAAATTCTAAATGCAAGTGAACGTGTTGAACAAGTAATATAATGATGAGAAAGAATATTGTCCCACGGAGATTGATGATTAATAAACTAATTAAATACTAAAATAGATTAACTCTAAAATTTATCTAACATATCAAAATATAATTGAGAATAAATTAAAAACAGAATTTGGAGACTAAATGCAGTAAATCAATCAGATAAATATGTTAAAGCATCCGATTTCACCATAACCACTAGATATGAATTTCGGATTGTTGTAGGTACAAGAACAATATCAAACATGTGATAATGAAATTTCCTAATCTATTTACTATCCTATTTCTAGGTATAGCAAACCTACTTAGTTTATTAATCCACTATATCTCTATGTGAATTAAAATAAACATAAGTGCATTAAAAATTATGAATATTCCCGGTTTACAATGAGTCTTTTGGATCACCTTATTATCGAAAGCTACACAAATAACGCGGTATATCTCTATCCACGTTTAATTCATGGTTATATATTATAATGAACAATTATATATTATCACTTCTCATTCTCAAACATGCACATCAGATTATTTAAGTGGTAGCTAGTCACTCAAAAGCATTATACACAATAATACATAACTCACATGAATGAAATCAATTGTAAAACATAAAAATCATGAAATTCACATCATCATGGTTAGGCTACATCGTAGCCCTAACAAAAGAAAATTAGAATATAACAAAAGAAGAAATAAAAATATATATTAAACTTAGCATCTTGAATTAAAGAACAAGAATTCTGTCACTACTTTTGTCTTATCTTCAAAATACTTGAAAAACTTTTAGAACAATGAAAAATCATATAACAAAAACCTAACTGCTCTCTCCCTCAATATTCTCCTCTACATAGGATATATTCAAGTTATCTAATCTCCCCACGCTTGCAGATAACATTAGGGAACAAAATCAAGGATTCCCTAATTTGATATCCATCTTCCATTGCTACTTGATTTGAATTCCTGATTTTTGCCATTCTTTTCCTTATTTTTTCTATATTTCATTTTTCTGCATAAACAAGGAAAATTCAAATAATCAGAAGGAAATCCAAATATTTTCTCATAAATATTTCATTAATTGTTGCCTAAAAGTTCTCTCGAGAATGAGAAAAAGGACTTTAAGCTCATTGAGAAAAATATAAGATGCTTGACAAGTGTTTTCGGGATTCTATTGGCTAAATATTAGTATTGGGAATGCTAAAAACCCAAAATAAGTAGGGACCTACTTTGAGCTTTCAATATTCTTGAAATGCTATTTTATGTGTTTAATGATATTTTTTCTTTCCAATATTGACTTCACTGATAATTTTCTTTTCCACTTTTACCCTCAAAAAACCACTATTTATCTTTTTCCATGGGCTTGCTAGTTTGTCGTTGAGGCGAGGTCCAAGTCAAGGTGGTCGTCATCATCGAGGTCGTGGTCGAGGGTCGAGCAACTTTGATCTGGCTTTCAACCTCGACCCTCGATCACGGTCGTGCGACCTCAGTGTAGCACGTCCTTGGTGTTGGCATCCTCAACGACCGTCGCCTGAGTTGCAAGTGGTCAAAGGGCTCGGTTGGTCTGCAAGATTGGTCGCCGATGAAGCTCCGCAATGCAATGTCCAAATCAAAAACCCTAAAATCAACGAGATTAGTTGCTGGTGAAGCCTTTGCAACTTGTCGAGTAGCGCGACCCCAAGGGTCGCCTCACATAGGTTTGCGTGACCTTGGCTGACGGTTGCCCCTAGTTGCCGTCAATGCTCGCCTGAGGTTGATGCCAGCAAAGCTCGCCCAATCCTAGCCTCTACCCATGCTCGCCCCTCTTTGTTTTTTTTTCTTGTTTTTATCCTTTTCTTTTGACCTTAAAGTTGATTTACAAAATATATACCAAAAAAAGTATCCAAACGCTATTGCTTTCAAACGCTATTTCTTGCATTTCCCCAAAGTTAAACGAAATGGGGCTGATTCTTATAAGAGAAGTTCCTTTCGAGCCTCTTGCTTGGAAGACGGCAGTTGCTTTATATGGTCCAGTTACCCTCGGAGTTGACGAACGGTCGATGGCGTGTCATTCAATAACGAAACCATAATAAACAAAAAAATGGTCGGTCGTTTTAAAAAATAAAGTAAGAAGAAGAAATCAATTAGAAAGAGAGGTCGGTAGCAAACGAGACGTGGGTGTCGCTTTTACATATCCGCGGCTTTTCTTGGTTGACTACTTAAAGAAGGCTTTGCATGGGCGAATTCATCGAAATCAAGACATCATTGAGCTTCATATTGCATCTTAAGAGTGGAGCACCTTTATCAATTTTGCTACCCATGCATGGACCTTGCTGGTACTTGTCCTTATTAGTTCAAAGTTTGGTAGTCTTCTCAAACTCTTCTAGTAAAAGTAAACCCATATCATTTCATCTCACATCATTTTCTTTTGCCGATTTTGTCTTTATAGTTATTTGGCTTATACATTGCCTAATTACTTTTTGAAATACAAATGGTCCTCTCGAAATCTACGTTTGCATCAATGTTAGCACATGATAGGTATAAAAATCCTCGTACAAAGGGAAAGTTGAGTTTGTGTGAAAGTAAGGATTGAATCGAGCAATTGATAAAGCACAAAGACAGTCATTACAGCTATCATGATCTTATAAAAACACACGGATTGATGTAAAGGAAATTTAACAACACACATCATGTAAGTATGTGCTACGCGTAGCGAAACAATATTCCAAATAAAAACGGGCACTCGTTTGGATATCCACGTCACTTGTATAGTTTCCTTCATTAATTGTAGCCTCTCAATTGCCACAACGACCTGTCCCAAAATGAAACTCTTTATCTTGAATGTTGAAGAGTATGTTCAGGTTCTGCTGCTGCACGTTGCCGATGATGACCAGGTCTTGCCTTTCCGAGTTCGGTGGGTTCGGCTTGAAGGCCAAGCAAACTTGCGCATCATCGTTCTCTCGCCAAACTACGGCGGACGAGTCCAACGTAACGTCGGTATTCTCAAATTGTAGGATCATCTTCGGCAACTTCACATTCTCCTGACCCCGAAGATCATAGCATGTGTCCAGAGTCAACAGAGGATCTGCAACGGGGTAGATCGACATGTACTTCATGAATTCTGCGCGAACAGCCTCATAAATCGAGGGCGGCAACCGAGTGAAGGTAGTCCCCGAGTCTATGATGGTCCTAGGAGGTGGAGACTCTGAAGACAGGCTAAATTTCTGATTGCCAAGGGCAATACCAACTAGGTTGACAAAATAATAAGATGGGTTATATTGGTCGATTATGAGAGGTGTGATATTGTCTGTTTGGCAATTAGTAAGGGCATCAAACCCAAAAAGTAGGTACCCGGATGAGCTCTCGCTGCCAGGGATGCAGTAGCAGAAGATAGTGGAAAATCGTTGTTCTATGCGGGAGATTAAGGTCTTGTCTCCTTGTCCTAGGCCTAATACACCGGCCGTGGCGCCGAAATCGTCGCTATAACTTTGGCTGCAACCGAAGATGAAGTCCTCGAACTGGTACTCCGGAGTGAGGGTGAGCAGATCTTGGACATAGTCGCCATTGGAATGCGATCCATCTGCATAGTCGATCGAGTAGTTGCATTTTGATGCAGAGCATCCTGGCCTCCAAAATGTATTAGACTCAGATGGATCAAACAATGGACCTTGCTGACCAGAGCAACCAGGACAAGGTTTACATTTGGTCCATGTAATGTCGCTGCCCGTGTCGAAGATTAGGGGCAGGTCGACTTTCGGGGTCCCGATGCCGACTATGACCACAAACTCGCCCATTCCAGGAGAGCTGCTGCGGATTGGCATCTGGGCATGCTCGCCATGATCCTCGGCGAGCAGTGCGCGAGATTGTCCTAGGACATTCAAGGAACTGACCCGTGATTGGTCTCGGAGAAAAATGAGCTTGGAATTGCGGGATTGACGGTTTGCGGCGAGCAGCGAACAGGCTCCCTGCCTATGTGCCAATGTCAATCCGAGGCCCTTTGCTTGATCTGAAATCAATATGAATCATAATGTAAGTAAAGCTTATAGCGGTTGGATCTCAAGACCATGTCAACCATTATTATTCAATAATATGCATTTAGCAATGCCGAAACATGACCCAAAGTATTAAACATAGAGAACGAGACCTTTGCAAGTAGTTGCTGCCCTCAGCGGCTTCATTTCGATAACATACTTATCATGCTCTTCATGATTTACCATCACCCTTCCCCACGCACATCTCTTCTCAACTTCGTGATTGGAGAAAAGGAGGACGAGAAGAAGAAGAAGATGGAGAGAGGTGTAACTGGCCATGGATGGACTGTGATTTGTTCAAGAACTCAGAGGGAACTCGAGTATTTATAAATCGACAATGACGTTTGTTGGCTGATCCAATTGCGTAGTATGAAATGGAAGGACAGAAAAGAACGGTCGAAGTAAGCCGAAAGCAAAAGGTGGGTCTGTTGTTGACCTGGAACCTTCCCAGTTCACATGCTGCGTGTCGACCGTTTCTAGTCTTAGCCAACTGTCACCATGTCGTCAAGCCGACGTTAGACTCCGACGGTGGACTCACTGCTGCAATAGTTGCTGCTCCTCGTTTTACGTGTGCTAATCTTATGCATTGATATTCGCCCTAGTGGCCACTCTTTCAACATGGAGGGGGAGGTGAGGGGTTCAAATCCCCACTTTCTCAGGGGGATGGGGTGGGGATGCGTAAGTTTCAAGAGTGGGTTTCGATTTCCCACGCCCGCAAAAGCGGCGGGCAAAAGTCCGAGAGTGAGTGTAGAATAGGAATAGAGTAGGACCGAAAAAAAAAAAAAAAAAAAAATCTTATGCATTGATGAAGCATTTAAACATAAAACACATCTTCAACAAACGATCTAAATTTTTAAAATAATTGATAATGATTTCATCACATCTGATGTGGTATCAAAGCACCCCAGAGTAATAAAGTCAAGACTAAGGATCCTATGTAAATTTAAAGGGGCAAATGTAAATCTTGTCCAGGTTGCTCTTGTTAGCAAGGTCCATTGTTTGATCCATCTGAGTCTAAGACATTACTTTTGGTCCTTATTTGAGAAAATAGATTCATTTTGGGTCCTATGTTTAATAACCTAAACTTAATTAATTTAGAATTTGATAGTCGATGTCGTGTTTTATATTCTTTACTAAATTTTATTTACTTTTTTTACTAATGCTTTAAATATACCACTATTACATGAAATTGCCAACTTTTTTGTGCAACTCACCATATTTTCACTAATTATGAACCAACTATTTTTTAGTTACCGATTGGTATTCGAGTTTATCGACATTCATTTGGTTCTTTTAATCTACCATATTGAGTTACCATTTTTATTTGCCTTATGTACAAACCCTCTTCTACCATTCAATCACCAACTAGTTTTGCATTATCAACTCTTATTTAAGTTAGTCCAATTTATTTGTCTTTCTTTAAATTATCGATTTCTTTTATTTTTGTAAAAAAGAAAAACTAGCATTACAATATACACAATTTTGTTTAACTTTCTTGCCAACACTTTATATTTACCAATGAAAATACCGACCTTTATTTGGTGACTCAACAACTTTGTCCCAATAAAATAACCCAACAGTAAAGTTGGTAAATAAACAGAGCAAATAAATGGAAGGTAACTTAAATAAGAGCTGGTAACCCAAAAGTAATGATAACTTAATGATAGAAAAGTTGATAAATCACATAATTAAATTTAGTAATAATATATTAGAGTTGTTAAATTTAAGGTGTGCTAATAATGACAAATACAAGTTAGTATCGAAAGAAAAATAAATTTGGTACGTAATTCAAATGAGCATTGGTAAATACAAAATTGTCGGTAACTGAATTAGAGAAAAGTTAGTAAACCAAACCCATTAAATTTGTTAATTTTTATACATAATTTGATAACTTTAAGGCGGCATTAGAAAATGCTATTAAAAGTCTATAAATGAGAAGGAAAGTTGTAAATTAAAAAATCAGATGAATGTCAATGAATAACATTAATGAGACCTGGTAACTCAATTCTAGACGGTCATATAAAAGGAAAAAAAACTTGGTAAGTCATGCTAACTGGTAGTCTCCTGGAGGAGACAATAAACGTTAAGGGAGTGCTAACACAGGCAAATAAAAATCGGTAACTTGATAGAAAATGGCAAATTAAAAATATAATTAGGCTTTAGTTAGTAACACAAATGAGAGTTGATCCAAAATTAATTTGGTAATATTATAAGAAAAAATTGGTAAAACACTCTAATTTAGGTTGATAATTTTATGTAAGTATTTGTAAAACACAGAGTTGGTAAGTTGCGTAAATATAAGTTGGTAGGTTAAGTTAAGATTTTGCTTATTTGCTAACTAAAAAAATAGTTTATAAATTTTTGGCAAGTTGTCGACAAAAATAGTCATAGTTTGTTTTTCTAATAACAATTCTTTTACACTAGCCAATACCATTTGAAATTTACCAGCGCAAAGGAAATTCATATTTTTTTTATATAGAATAATAGAATTCCTCCTTCTAGAAACTACTGTTTACTTGGATAAAACTTGATCGTTATAAAACACTAAAGAAATATGAATATGGTAACAGATAGACATGAAAGAAACTCTACGGGAAATTCAATTATCTTTGCATCCCTAAAACTCGCTTCGGGAATCATGGGAGGTTGAAATGGTCAAGGGAATCAAATTGGAAAACGCCGATAACCATGCAAATTAAGGCAAAAAGACCAAAAAAGATATCAAGTCTTACGCGCTTGGTGTATTTCCATGTGAACCCATTCCATTTATATAAATATCACAAGTGATCAAATAGTATTTAATTCTTGAGATGATCTCGTGGTTGGGACGCATATAAGAACTTTTAATTAAAAGAAGAAGAAGGAGAAGATAAAGAAACAACCAGGCAAACCGTAGGAGAGATGTAATGGAAGTTTCCCCTTGAACTTGATCCCAAGTTTCACGCCATCCCAGCTGTCAATTTCTAGATGTTGCACGTTGCCATCCCGACTCTCAATCCTTTCGAGCCTCCTGCTCGGAAAATGGCCTTCGCTTTATATGGGCCCGGTTAGCCTCGGAGTTGACGAACAGTCAATGGCGTCTCATTCATCGGTGAAACTATAATAAATAAATAAATAAGTGGTCGGTCCTTGAAAAAATAATGATAATAATAATAAGAAGAAGAAATCAATCGGAAGGAGAGGTCGGTAGCTAACGAGACGTACGGTGCGGCTTTCACTTATCCGGGGCTTTTCTTTGACTATTTAAAGGAGGCTTTGCATGGGTGGGAATTCGTCGAAGTCGATCGCTCGAAGAAATGGAAAGCCAGAAAATCATTCGTCTTCTCGCGCTTATTTGCTCTCTTCTCATGATTGAAAAATCGATGGCAACCCGATTTCTGTTCATGGATTATTCTCCTCCTCCTCCTCCAGGTACTCTCTTCTCTTGTCGAATCGATTTGAAGTAGTTGGGGAATGTGACATGGCCGAGTCCATACTTAATGTAAGCCGTGCTGAATTGTTGATTTATGCGCGCGCGGTCGATCCGTTGTGCATGCAGACGGTGACCACAGTAAAATGAACGTGACTGGGAGCCCGCCGGTTCAGGATAATCACTGGAGCGGCGGCGGTTCAGGCCAGGGGACGGTCCTGGTGCCTCCACCTTCGACGAAGACCACGCTCTCTGAAGACAGCACGCCGAACTCGTCCGCGAAAGCCTCAGTGGTCGCCCCGACCAATGCTAAAGTCGATGTCTCGACCGCCGCCTCTCCTACAAGCGCCACTTCGAGTACGCATGTCACCAGCAGCAGCAACACGTCAAGCACCAAAGTCACTAGCGGAGGCACCGTCTCAACATCCGGCCACAGGAGAGTCAGTGCAAGCAGCAGCAGCAGCAGCAGCACTGTTACTAGATATCATTGATGATTGAGAAGTAAAAAGCTAAAGTTCTTGACGATGGACGCTTTCTTTTCTTCTTCTTTGTTTGTTCTAACTCTTGTTTGATAGAAGTGACGCATTCTTTCGTAGAGTTGTGCCAAACTATCCAGTTCACGTGTGAGTTTGTTCTTGATTCTGAAGTGAATGTCATTTTGTTTGAGAAAGTTGCAAATTTTCGTTATGTATACAGATATGACCTTCCATTTTCTCGCTCTCGTATCAAAAACCAACCGCAGAATTTCAAAAGCTATGATTTGCATTTTCAAAAACGAAAACTCTCCGACCTCAGATTTGAGACAGGCAACCATCGCTGGCCTCAGCTCTGAGGTCCGCAACAATCGGCACAAAGGAGAAAACAAGATGCACATACTAAATGGTCATTTACCTTCCTAGAAGATTAGTGTTGGTTGGCTTTTTCTTTGGGTGGGGGCGATTGCATAAATGGGTCTTGCCAATAATTGCTTTTGAAACACTCATTAATTTATATTCAATGAGGAAAAAACTTTCATCTCTGATACACTCATCACGCGCTATACAAGGAAAGTATTGTATTGGAAAGGATAAATTTTGTTTTATTGGGTACTTTAACCAATGTTTCCCTAGGCACTCATTAGCAAAGTCCTTAATAAAAAAGCATGGATGGAAAGATGCAGCTTGAAATCTAATAGCAGATTTAAAGATGCGAAATGTCGGTTTAAAAAGTCATATGCATACAAGAGTAAAAAGTGGAACGGTATTTATAATTGTGCAAAAAGTGAGATGCTCCTGATAATATTTCCTTTAAATTTTCAATACCCTTTTGAAAAGAAAAGCTGTAAAATTCATCTTTTTCTTTCTCTACCTATACTCTCGAAAATACTGGTGATGTTTGTGCCCCATAAAATAAAATTAATTCAAAACCGAAGGGATCTCCGATTTTCTCCATTCAATTTGCAAATTAAGAAATACTTCTAGAGCTTCGTATTGCAGCTCAAGAGTGGAGTACGTTATCAATTATACTATACGTGGATGGGATAAAGTCAACCTTAGAACGATCGCCGACAACAATGGCAATCAAGCAGTTACTTGGCTCATAAATTACCTAATTACAATTTATAATACATGGTTCAGACCAAGAGACCTGCGTCTATATCAGTGTTAGTGTAAAATACACATGAATCCTCGTACAGAGACAAAGGTACTCGAATTTGTGTGACGGAAAGAACTGAATCGACCGACGGAGCAAAGCATAAGGACGATCATTGCAGCTATCTTAATCTTATAAAATACACGGACCACGTGAATCAAGTGTCGCGCGTTGTATGACAATGCACGAGATAGAGGTTTGGACACTCGTTTAATGTTCCCGAGGGAGACAGGCTGTCCGAAAATGATAGAGGCAGTGGACTTTTGACTAGGATTCCAGCTTTAACAATTATGGAAAGATGACGGGAGAGTTTCGTCTAATTTGCTCCTTTTTCTGGTGTGGTCCAACGCGCGAGTTTTATTTACTCTTTTTTTTTTCAAGAGCGAAAAGGAGCGATCAATGCAGAGATTAATGACTCGACCTTTCTACGCGGCCCGAATAGTAAAATGAACATTCTGAGAGTCAAGGCCGATGGTTGCATGATATGATCATTTGAATGTGTCAACTCATCCTGTAAACATCCCAGACCAATGAGGTGGGAAGTAATTGGCGAAGACAAAGAGGACCTAGACAAGAAGTGGCCCTCGGCACACTTTTAAAGTGGCAAAGGGGGTTAGAACGAATAGAACTATGCATCGAACCTGGGGAGAGTGATTCTAGAATATAATATATATATATATATATATATATATATATATATATATGTGTGTGTGTGTGTGTGTGTGTGTGTGTGTGTGAAAATTGAAATTAACTTATAAAGGCGCTTTTTGATGTAACGGCAAGCTTAAGCGAGTTCAAGCTAAAACACTATTAGGATGAGTGACCTCTTAGAAAAGTGCTTGCATGTACGTCAAAAATAAAATTGTAAGGCTCAGTATGGACTAGGTAAAGCGGACAATACCTTCAATGAACTAATCCAAGGACGTCACATATCCACCCAAAAGATTATAAAAGTCGGCAAATTTGATGTGAAGATTTTTTTGTCCACTGCTGTGGACCCAACCCCAAAGACATCGCCGGCTTACAAGTCCGTTTCTCTTGTGATCATCTTCTGCATTCTCCCTGGCTCGCACTGTCTTCCCTCAAGGTCATCGGCCGCTCGAATTCTCGCAGGTGACTTGCCAATCCGCCCATTTGTATCTCTCGCAATTACTTCATATCGTGTTCTCTATTCTCAATCCGGTTAGAGAACGGATCATACTCGCATCATGTTTTTATACGTTAAATACTACATGTCGAATCCCTTCTGTGTTTGTTTTTCTCTTTTTTTTTTTCTTTCGCAGATGATAATCACAACAAAACCGGGATGGGCGGGAGCACGCCGTGGCAAGATGGCTCGTGGAGTGGCAATAGCTCGCCTTTGGGCAACACCCTGTTGTCTCCGCCAACCTTGGCCACTCATATTACCATGGCTCCTCCTGTGACCACCGTCGCGACCTCTCATAATAATAATAGCAACCAAAATCTTAGACAGCGTCCCTGATGGTTAATTCCTGGCCTTTTGGTAATTTGGTGGCCTTCACAAAGCAATGAGAACGATGGAGGAAGAAAAGATTGTTTTTCCTCTTCATTCAATCGTTTTAAGTATTAATTGGTTGGGAAAATTGTCCAAAAAGTTATAAATTTATTACACTTCTACCAATTTAGTTCTAAACTTTTTAATTTTGCCAATTCAGTCCATCGGCCAATTTTGGCCGGAAAATGTTGACGTCAACGCCGACGGTGCCACGTAGGACCGCCGGCGCTGACATGGAAAATTTTTAATAATATTTTAATATTTTTTTTTGAATTTTTATTATTTTTTCCTATTTTTTGCTTTTCTTTTCTTTCTTTTTTTTTGGCTTTTTCTTCCCTTTTCCGGTGGTCGGCCACCGGCCACAGGCGATGGCCGGCCACCTGAAAAGGAAATAAAAAAGCCAAAAGGAAAAGAAAGAAAAGAAAAAGAAAAAAAAGGGAAAAAACAGAAAAAAATAATAAAATTTCAAAAAAATTCAGAAAAAAATGTTAAAATATTATTAAAAATTTTCTACATCAGTGCCGATGGTCCTACGTGGCACCGCCGACGTCCACGTCAGCATTTTCCGACCAAAATTGGTCGGATTGACTGAATCGGCAAGAAGTGAAAATGTTTAGAACTGAATTGGTAGAAGTGCAATAGGTTTAGGACTTTTTGGACAATTCTCCTTGAATTGGTCACTATGTATTTCTTCGAATAATGAAATAATCTCAGCTATTGCATATAAGTATATTTCTGGTAATGTCGATACACGACGGATAATCTCGTCTATTGTGTAATTGTCTGTTTGGCAATTGCTTAGCGCTTCAAATCGAAAAAGTAAGTATCCATTTGAGCTCTCACTGCCAGGGATGCAAGAGCAGTCGTGCCTCCTTATCCTAGGCCTAGCATACCAGCCGCAGTGCCGAAATCGTGGCTATTATTTTGGCCGCAACCGAATATGAAGTTCGGGAACTTGTACTCCGGAGTGAGGGTGAGCAGATCTTGAGCGTAGTAACCATCGGAATGCGTGCCTGCCGACTGGGCAAGCTTAAAAGAGAGGGAGGGGGTTTTTATTGGAAAAAGACCACGAGGGAGAGAAACGGTGAGAGTGAGATTGAGATTGAGATTGAGAGAGAGCGAAGAGTGAGGCCACAAGTGAAGGGCTCCTTCGATAACTTATGAAGCATCGACATTTTCTAAGAATTTTCGTATCGTGTCGGAGTGTTCGACACTCTTCAACACATGGTCAATACGTGTCGGAAAATCCAATACTTAGTCAACTCTCCTAACATTCTCCAACACTCAAGTTCAGAATTCCGACATGCGAGTTTGCAATTTCAACATGTAATTATGATACTCACTAGGTCAATTTTAAAAAAAAATTAATAAATGATGAGTCAAAATATAAATATATAAAAATAATAAACAATAAAAATAATAAAGAGGAAATAAGAAAAATATAATCTTCTCTTCTCTTCCGACTCTCACTTCCCATGACACATAATTTACCTTAAGTTTTTTTATCTCTTCTCTTCCAATATGCTTTGACGCGCGAATCCATAATGTGAATTGTTTGTTTTTTTTTGCAAGTTTATGGATTATTGGAATGGAATTGAATTTATCAATTTGAAACAACGAATGATATTAACAAATGGTGGATTAATGTTTTTAATGTAAATTGATTCTAGCTCCTTTTTTATTATTTATTTATGAATTTGAATCAAATAAATTTAATAAAGTGATCATGTATATAACCATTGGGGGTTCGCCCCAGTGGCCATCCTTCCAACATGGAAGGGGGTGGGGATTTGGAAGGGGGAGGTGAGGGGTTCAAATCCTCACATTCTCAGGGGGGATGGAGTGGGGACGCGTAAGTTTTAAGAGTGGCTTTCGACTCCCACGCCCTGTAAGAGGCAGGGCAAAAGTCTGAGAGAGAGTGTAGAATATGAATAAAGTAGGACTGGCAAAAAAAAATCATGTATATAGAAAAATATACATTTAATATATAACATATATCAACGTGTCAAAATTTTTTATTTTTTGAAAAAAAAAATAACGTATTGATGTGCAATGTCACGGAGTGTGTATGTTGTGTGTTGAGATAAGTGCTACTTAACTAGTAACCATTGTCTTGGAACTCAGCCGTCGACCCTGACGCGCGCCTCTCCCTGCGGGGGCTGCTGGTTTTTGCAAAGAGAGGGAGAGGTGAAGAGAATTTGAGCGAGGGCAGAGAGGGAGAGAGGCTCTGGTGGCCGCCACACCGTGCACGAACCCCATCCGACGACCATGCCTGGCCGACATCCTTAAGCCTAGCAGTGGAGGAATCCGGCTTTTCACTTTGGGCAGAGCTCATGGAGGAAGACAACGCCGCAAATCCAGAAAGCTCTTTGCTTTCTGATCGAAGCTCGACACACGCTCATGCCCAAGATCGCTCGCAGAGATCTGGAGTCGAAGACAGAGGAGGCGCGACGGGTGGTGGTTCGAAGCAGGTGAGGGGGGAGCTTTCTAGGGAGCTGCGGAGTTTCTTCCGACGGGGATTCTGCTTCTGCTTCTCCTTCTTTGACTAAAAAAGAGACGCAGAGAACAATGGGAGAAGGAGAGAGTGAGAGGAAAAGAGGGAAGCTTTATGCTTTCAATGGCGATTCTAATGCTCAAAGGTGAGAGCACCCCCAAGACTTAAGCGGAAAGGGAACGTCTGATCTGCTCTCCGAACTTTGCAACCCCTCCATCAGACAGCTTCAACCCATGAAGCCCACATTTTCGCTTGCGCTTCGCAATGGAGACAAATTCGTCTCGACCCACGAAATTATTCGGGGCGATGCTGCCCATGCTCGCGTTCTGGGGTCACTCCTGCTGATGAGCTTGAACCCTTGCGAGTCGTTTGACATTGACCCACGAGACGAGGCCGTGCTTTTGCTCTTCAGGTCTCCCGCGCAGGGCCCGAGCCAGAGCTTGTCCGCTTAATTGGGGTCCAACTACACGAACTGGACGCGAGGCACCATACGCTCTGCCGGCTCGTGTCGATCGTGGCGAAGAAGCTCCTGAACGGCCAGCGGGTGGCGGTGGTCCGGTGATGGAGTTTCCCGGCCTGCTGCCAAAGAAGAATCGGCTGCGTTTCCTGCAGTTCCAAGTAGCAAAACCGAAGCTAAGTCCTCTCTGCCTTCTTGGGTTTTCGAGTTTTGTCCAATTATGACACTTGACTTCTTGCCAATTTATATATAATCCAGCAGCGGCTTCATCATTCGAGCGAGTTTCAATTAGCACGAGGGGCACTCGAAGATCCTCCTTTCTTTTGAGACCCATGCTATCGGACGCTCACGAACTTCCTCACCATTCGTCTCACTCGGCCAGCCAGTTCCACCGTCCGTCGAACGGCGATGGTGATGGTGATGGTACTCGTCTATTCGTGCAGGTTCGGTGTTTAAAATATGCTTAATGGGTGAATTATGTTATAGTCGGTTTAAGATGAGATAATAAGTGAGGGCGCTATTGTTAAATTTGTTTTATTCTGACATTGATATGGGATGTCGAAGTTTCCGGGAGGGTGCTGTTACACGAAAGAAACCCCCATCTCCCCTGGGCGTGTGGAAAAGAGAAAACGGGCTGGGTTCTCATTCATAGTGGGCTTTGGGTATTGTGGGCCGATGGTGTAAATGAAGGAACTATGAGTGGGCTCAGTGGGCCGTCTTTTAAAAAATGTTCTTAGTCCAACCCGGACCGATAGGGTCCGGTCGGTTTAGGCTGCGCATGACAAAATTTATGAAACAGAAATTGATTTACGTAAATCATTTCTCGATTTCTATTAGGACAAGTTTTTGAAGAAAGAAAACCCGTTTGATAATGATTCAAAATTTCTATTTCTAAAACAAAAATCCGTTTGATAACAGAATAAAATTTTTATTTCTAGGAATAGAAATTGATTAGATAATAACATAGGAAATCCTCAAATACAAAATAATAGTTGAAATAATACTAATACATTACAAAAGTTAAAAATACAATTTCATGGAATTTCCGGCATATTATTATCCTTTGCTATTTTATTGGCAATGGTTTTTCTAAGCGTATTTATTTGATTTCCCTCTTTGGTCAATGTATCATTTGCAAGCTCATCTTACATAGGTTCAAACAAGTATTGCGGAAGCATGAATATGGGTGCCATCAATGGTGCCTATACAGCCTTATCATTTTATCAAAGACTAGTATTATACAAGATTATCAACAAAATAAAATTGATTGTGTAAATGAATATATGAGAATTCTACCTTGAAGTAACGTTTATGGTTAGGAACCAATCGGGAGAATGTCGGTTTATTTTGATTCTCGAATTAAATCAGTCTAGTTGCTCATCCCTAATTTCTTTTATTGTTGCTTAATGAACCTTTAATGGCCATTGCATAGCAAAGAGAGAGATTCTCGAATCTCTCACCTTTGAATTAAAATTCAAGATTGTGTAACAATTTAATTATTTTGATTTTACAAGAATTTTGAATCCGTAAAGAAACGAGGATAAATTTCTAGGCACGTTTTTTATTCATCTATTATGTAAGAACTTTTTCTTCAACTAGTCCATGCGCGTGCCTTTTCTAAGAGGAAAGAGCCCCATTGTTTTTAAGTAAGCATTTGAAAATTTGGCCGTTTTTGAAAATTGGGGACCCATTTGATTGCCTTTCATCCTAAAGAGGAAGTTATCAAAAAAAAAAAAAAAATTGAAAAAATATGAAAAAAAAAAACACGAGCAAAATAAGAAAAAGAAAATTAACAATAATTTGTGAAGTTGTGGTTATAAGTGAATTAAGTTAGCAAGAAAGCACAAGGTTCTTTTATATGGTTTGATTTCAACTTCGATTTCTATTTTAAACCGAGAAGTTAAAAATTTCAGCTTTTGATTTTTCAATTTCTCTATTTCTCGGAATAGAAATCTGTTTCAGAAAATAGAGAAATCAAATGCGTTACCAAATGGATTGTTCCAAACCTATTCTAGGAGCAGAGAAACAAACATAATTTTTGTCATGTGCACCCTTAGTTGAGCCGGGTCTCGAAGGGTCCGATTTCTTTTTATAATGTTAAAAATCATAGAAAAATATTAATTAAAGAAATCATAAATATACTTAGAAAATTAAAAAAATCAATTTTTTTTATAGAAAATTCAGAAAAATATTACGAATATTAAAAATTCCTAAAAATTCCTAACAATCCAAGAAAATTTTCAAAAATTTGAACTTCTCGAAAAAAGTCTTTTTGGGTAATTTTCTCTTTAAATATACGAAAATCCTTGGTAAAAATTGTGCTCAATTTGAACAAACCCTTAGGCTAAGTCCTTAGCTGAGTCAGGCGAGGGCCACTAACCCTTGCTAGATCTGGGGGAGGGCTACGACCCTCGTCACCGATCGACCGAGGTCGCCGGGCCTTGGCCTAAGGCCGGTCAACCCTCCCCCCACCGTTGCTAGCCTTCTTGACGATGGCGGGGAGGTGGCAGTGACGAGGGCTTAGCTCTTAGTTGCCTTCTTTCTCCCTCTTTTTTTTTTTTTTTTTTAAATGTTTAAAATAAATTTAGTTTTAAATTTAAGTTAATTAATTTTTAAATTAATTATTTACTACATCAATAGTAAAATAACGTCATTTTTACATTTATCTAGCTACGCCAGCGTGCAAAATGTCATTTTGCACTTACCTCGCCGGAAAATCGTCATGTCAGCATTTTAATCGGATTTTCTCTCCGTTAGTACTTAAATTGTCTATTTTACACAAATTTTGACACTTTAGTGTCATTTTCCCAACTTTTTGCACTCAATGATCCTTTCGTGCCAGATTTTGGCACTTCAAGTGTCTGACACAACCCCAAAGACACCACACACTACTCGATAACTTGATACTATATAATGTCCTGGCTATGGGTCTAGACATCCCCCTTCAATTACCAAGATATTAGGAAGAACCAGAAATGGCTAACGAGTCCGTTTCTCTTGTGATTATCTTCTGCATTCTCCTTGGCTCGCACTGCCTTCTCTCGAGGTCATCGGCTGCTCGAATCCTCGCAGGTGATTCTCCAACTGGCACATTTATATCTCTCAATTACTTCATATCCGCGTTCTCTATTCTCTATCAAGTTAGAGAAAGGATCATACTCGCTGGTGTATCATACGTTAAATAGTACATGTCGAATCCTTTTTTTTTTTTTTTTGTTTCTTTTGATGATGATCACAGCAGAATCGGGGTGCGCGGGAGCACCCCAAAGCGAGATGGCTCGTGGACTGGCAATAGCTTGCCTTTAGGCAACATCGTGTTGTCTCCGCCAACCTCGGCCACTCATATTACCATGGGTACCATTGTTGCGACCTCTAATGGTACAAACAACAACCAAAATCCTAGACAACGTCCCTGATAGTTAATTCCTGGCCTTTGGGTAATTTGGTGCCCTTCACAAAGCAGTGAGCAGGAAGGAGAAAGAGAAGATTGTTTTTTCCTCTTCAGTTGGTCATTGATGTGTTTCCTCGAATAATGGAATAATCTCAGCCGTTGCATACAAGTATATTTCTTGTAACGTTGATACGCGACGGATAGTCTCATTTATTGTAATAAATCACATCGTTGGACTGTTCTTTGCCCTTTCCCTTTGGGATCCATGTTGCCCTCAGTCCTCCATCGTTAGGAAATTCAAACCTCTAGCCTCGCCTTTGCCCCGTGCAGCCGGTACTAGTTATCACTAGGTTGCGCGTCTGGTGGCTTTGATTAAACGCTTGCCGTGTTCACGGATGCAGTGATGAAGCATTTTTCTTATAAAGCGCATCCTGTGACGCCGGAGACAATCTCAAGACTTGAGAAGCCAACTCAATAAAGCCAAACTTATTTTTCTTTATGAGGAGACCACAAAAATCATTTAAATTGAACAAGATCTGTGTGTTCAAAAATTATAAACCATTGTTTAGTCTAGTCCAATTCCCTGAATTGCATCGTGATATGCTACCACAATTTCCCACCTAATGACACAATGAACAATGTATTTTAAAAAGGAAAAAAAAATAAAACAACTGCAATAGTTTCCTTCATCAATTGTAGCCACTCAATTGCCACAACCGCCGTTCCCAAATTCAACCTTGCTATTTGGTTGTGTTCAGGTTCTAGTGCTGCACGCTGCCGAATAATGAATAAGTCTAGCCTTCTCCGGTTTGGCGCCTTCTCTCGTTTGGCGAGAAGGCCGAGCAAACTTGTGCATCGCTCATTTGCCAACTAAAGCAGACGGGTCCAAATTAACGTCAATTTTCTCAAATTGAAGGACCATCTTCGGCTTTTTCACATCCTTCTGACGCTGCAGATCATAGAAGGTGTCTAACAATGTCGATAGAGGCCATGCAACGGGATAGTCCGACATGTACTTGACAAATTCCGCGCAAACATCCGAACAAACCTTTTTTTGTTTTTTGTTTTAGTTTCATTTTAATATATATGTCAAACGTAAATAGTATTATTTCTACTTGAGAATAATGTCAAACATATTCAACATATATTTTCAGTTTTTAAAAAGAAGAGCAAAATAGCTTACTTAAGGGATAAATCGATCCGAAACCTGCTTAGTTCAAGGTTTTACCCTAGAAACAACCTTCCGAGTTCTCAATTTTAAGCTCTACCCTAAAGTTGGCCTTGCAAGTTTCGGTGTTCACATTCCTAGGTAAAATTAGCTAGTTCATGATATAATACCGAGAACCAAATTAGTCAATGCTGACACCTAGTTTTTGGTAGTGGAAATTGGACTGGTCCTGCTATAAATCGGCCTTGAACCTACCATGTAAGGTCAATTTAGATTGGTTCTCGGATTGAACAGAATCGGTTGCTCACTTTTAATTTATCGTCTCAAAGTGAAGGTCTATATATATATAAAGAAAATTTGCAACTTTCTCAAACAAAAAGACAAAACTCACTTCCAAAATTAAGAGCAACCTTACACACGTTAACCGGACAGTTATACTAATAGACACAACTCTTCAAAACAATACATCACTTTACTCGAACGAGATTGAGAAGACAACCCAGAAGAAAGAAAAAGAAAACAACCATCATCTAGACTTTTTACTTTTTTACTTAGCAATCATCGAGGATGTTTGATGATATCGACGCTGCTGTTTGAACTGACGCTAGTGGAGCTGGTCCTTGAAGTGGTGGCTCTGCTAGGGACGCTGCTCGCGTGAAGTGGCGCTTGTAGGAGAAACGGCGGTCGAGACTTTGACTTTAGCGGTGGTCGGGGCGACCACGACACTTCTCGCGGACTTGTTCCGCCGGCCCGCTCCCGAAAGCATGGTATTTGCTCCAGGCGGAGGCTCCCGGACCTCCCCGCGGTCCGAATTGACACTACTCCCAATGTTAGCCTTGGGCGGCCGGCTCCCAAACGCAGCGCCCCCCGGCGGCACCCGCCCGTGAGGAAGACTTCCTCGAAATGGGATGGATTTCTCGCGCTTACCTAAAATAACGAGTCAGCCTGGCTTACATTAATTACAAATTTGATTGCATCACACTGGGGAGTCAATTCACCGTGTACTCTTGTAAAAAATTTCCCAAGTATTTCAAATTGATTTGATAAAGGGTCTTTTAAGGATTTCGTTGTTACAATCTTTCATGCCGAAATAATTAATTTTCCTATACTTTCTTCACATTTCATACCAAAAGGAAAATGGCTACCAAAACCCCACAATGACGAAATAAATAAAATTGGACTGGTGAGAAACTTATAATAATGGAGAATGCAGGTGAATTAATGCACTATATATTTTGCAAAAATGAATGATTCAAAAAATATTTTCCTAAAAGCAAATGCATGTACTGTTTACAAAAATGAATGAATGAAAATATTCATTATTCATGAAAAATATCTAGTCATGAATTGTTGTCTACAATTAAAATAATTTCCATTGATTAATTATTTCAAACGCTACATATGATCATCTTTTAAAAAAATATTTTTTAAATTATTCATTTATTCGCAAAACAAACTGAACCAAAACGTAATTATTTAAGATGGAAACAGAGAAGAGAAGAGAAAGGGGAAGTACCAATAGGATCAGATGCGGCCAGAACCCGGGATGCCATCACATTTTCTATCAAGAGGAGAGAGAAAACAAGGGTAAGAAGACAACGGATTTTCTTGCTCTCCATTTTCTGAGTCAACTCATTTATGACTTCGATGAATCCACCATGCAATGCAAAACTCTCTTTAATAGGGAAGAAACCGCGTATATCTTCCGTGCAAGAGATTTCGATGTGAAGAGGAATTAAAAAAAGGCAGGATTTAATTCGGAAAAGGCTCTAGTGAAACTTGCAACTTTAGTTGAATTTTTGCAGTGGAACGCGGGCAACGCGAAATTGTACGTGCCAGACTTAGGATTCAAGCCAACCGGAAGCTTCCCTTACAACTCCTATATTTGCCGGGTTATTTTCCTTTCAGGAAATATTCTGAAAAAAATTAGGGAAAATTTCATTAAAGGCCCGAAGTGGAACCGTTTTCTCAAAAAAGAGCCTAAAGTGGACATTGTATCAAATAAGGGCCTGAAGTGACCAATTTAGTCTCGAATAAGGGTTTCAACTTGAAAGCCAATAACCACTGGGGGTTTGCCCCAGTGGCCACCCTTCCAACATGGAAGTGGGAGGTGAGGGGTTTAAATCCCCACATTCTCAGGGGGGATGGGGTGGGGACATGTAAGTTTCAAGAGTGGGTTTTGACTCCCACGCCTTGCAAGAGGCAGGGTAAAAGTCTGAGAGGGAGTGTAGAATAGGCATAGAGTAGGACTGACAAAAAAAAAAAAAACTTGAAAGCCAATAAAATCTTATATGCAGCTAGGGGTATTTTCGTCTAAAGACTTTTTTTTTTAATTTTCCTTTTTGTTTTTCTTTTCCTTTTTTTTCTTCTTGCTCACCTCCTTCTTGACAAATGCATCGGACTCCTCACGCACGAGCTTGCATAGGTGCAAAACAATTTGAACAATTTAAGAAAAGAAGAAAACAAAAAGATATTCGAGAAGTTATGCAGTTTTGCAAAACTGCAATTGCAAATTGCATGCTTCAATTCTATAGCCTCCCCATCAGCAAACTTCAAAGCACATGCTCTACATTATGCAATTTTGCATCCTCACCCAAGAACTCATCGATTTCAGCATAAGCCGGTTTTTAAGTTATTCGCCACCACTCACCTTCTCTTATGACGATAATGAACATGGGAATCAAGAAATATCCATCATTTGGTTTTGTTTTTATTCAATTTGCTTGTAAAAACTTATTATGACAATTAAAGTAATAGTTTCATGCTCTCTCGGCCAATGAAATTGCCTATGCCACGATAACTTTCACTCGTAGCTTCTTGGGAATGTTTTATTGGGTCCGGGTTGGATTATTCATAACATTCATAGACGTAGCTTGCATTGAGGTGGAATATGTGGCTTCTTGAGAGGGTCCAATTGTGTCGTGCATGCTGGTATTTGAAAGGCTGTTGAATCATTCTGACCCGTGATTGAAGATACTCGCCTTTGGTAGCGATTCGAATCAGACGGCACTTAATCTAAAAAATGAATGGCTCTGGTCTACACATGTTCAAACAAATTTGTCTCTCTAACTCTAAAATATTATCTACACAAATTTGAGAGAGAATAACAAGATGAAAAAAGTGCAAAATTGCTCAGAAATTCCCAAAACCACGTATTTCATTAAACAAATCAATGCACATGAGTATCATAGAGATTCCTTAAAAACCTATAATAAATTTGGCTTAGGCACTTCAATTTGGCTTCTCCTTGCTAAGATTGATCATAGCCTGTGTGAGCACCGATTTGAATTCAAGCATCGACGACAACGAGGGTAGCAAGCTAATGGCTTACACCTCATCATGCTTCGTGCTTGACCATGACCACAAGATGTGGTGATCGAATTGAGCCGAGCATCACATCTTAGTCCACTCATAATCGATCTAGAGCTTGGATTGATCTCCATCTTTCAACAAAGGTACTTAAATTGCTATTGAGGGCAATGACGGATGAGGTTGAGGGCATTGATGGCTAATTCGGCAAGGAAGATAGAGATGGACTTTGGAGAACGTGATCTAAAGAGTGAAAAAGGCGAAGGCATGATGATGATGAAGAAAAGAAGAGAAGGAGAAAATAAATTAAAAAAAGAAGGAAAAAAAGTCTTTAGACGAAAATACCCCTAGATGCAAATAAGATTTGGTTGGCTTTTAAGTTGAGGCCCTTATTTGAAATTAAGTTTGTCACTTCAAGTTCTTGTTTGAGATAATGTCCATTTTGGACCCTTTATTGAGAAAACAGTTCCACGTTAGGCCCTTAATTGAAAATTTCCCAAAAAATTATTTAAAAATCTTAAATCTATTATATGATAGCTAATTCAATCTTAAATATTTTAATTATGTCAATTTAGTGATACATCTTTAGGTAATTTGTAATTTAGTCCTAAATTTTTTTGAAAATTTATTAATTTAATCATTCAAGCTAATTTTAATTGGAATTCGTTGATGTCGCGATCAAATCAGTGCCAGTTGTCCTACTTGGCATGGCCAGCAATGGGACGATTGGTGCTAACATGGACGATTTTATGTAAAAAAATTTATATTAATTTTTTTTTCATTTTTTCCTTTCCCTTTTCTTTTATCTTTTTTTTCCTAATATAGTAGGTAAATGTAGAGTACCGGTAAGAAATTCAATAAAAATTCGTAAATAATAAGAGAAGCATTTTTTTTTTTTTTTTTAGAAATAGGAGAAGTTGATAATTTAGAAAGAGTAAATAAAGCCAATCAAAACAAGTGTTTTTAACTTATAATTATTTGCCAACTAGTTGTAGAAAAAGGGCTGATAAGTAAGGCAAGTAAAGGTGGTAACTCAGTATGGTGAATTCAAAGCACCAAATTAACATTGATGAGCAATTCAAATTAGAGTTAATAATCCAAAACTAGTTGGTAACTTAATCAAATAAACTTCGGCGTGTCATATTAAAAAGATGGATAATTTCATGTAATACTTGATAAATTTAAGGGTGTTGCTACGAAAAGTAAATAAAATTAGTAAACAATAAGTTATTTTTTTATTCCCACAGAATAAATTGTCCGAGCCTACCCAAATTCAAAGGGGTTGTAAACCAAGATCTTGTCGTCATTCAAGCCACGCTCCTTCCTATCTACCTAACATGTTGTGATCAATGCAGAAGCAACAACAAAATTAGAACCGAGAAGAATAAAAGAACACACATATTTACCTGAAAAATCCTTATAGGAAAACCACAAGAAAGGAAAAGCAAAATCCACTATTGAAATTCAAGAATTATAAAATGTGGCTAAAAAAAAAAAAAAAACCCTATAATTCTTTCTAACTCTCCATTAAACTTAATAATTTGAGAAAAATAATATTTATATTACTTCATATAGCGAGGGTTATGGCCTTGCACTTCCATTGAGGATTTGTGCTGAACTACGGGCTTGGTCCCAAGCCTTTCTCTACCAACACTAAAAATCCATTTTTTCTCAAGTCGAGCCACTATAAATTTCAATTCGGATATCAAAACCCAATTTAGGTCAAATACCCGACACATAATTTAAGACATCTTCAATGCATGACGTAAATTTCTTCGAGCATAAGGATGTGAAATAGGAGACAAGGCTATCTTCCCGAGCAAGGGAGTTGATGTGATAGGATTAAAGACAGAATTTGCCTTGAAAAGGCTCACGAGAAAATCGATGTGGGAGACTTGACTCGAGTCAACCGTAAGCTTCCCTTACATCTCTCCAATATTTGCCGTGCTGTTTTTTCTTTTCCCGGATAAATTCTGACAAAATTATTTAAAAAATTCCAAAGATATTGTATGTAACCAATTCAATATTAAATCTTTCAATTATACCGATTTAATTCTAAACTTTATAATAATTTACCTATTCAGTTCTAAAAACAGTATGTGAATTATGAAGGTTCCAAGTCAATAAACCAACCTTTTGCTTTGGCTTATTTTAACCATTCTTTTCTAGCCTTCCATTCAATACCTACGCGGTTTGACCATCCATTAATCGTCATTGTCAATTTATAAATCCTCATGTCCCCTCCAGGTCCTCCAGCCAATCACAGTCCATCCATGGCCGATTACACTCTTTTTACATCTCCTTCCTTTTCTTTTCTATTTTTCTTCTCATCCTACATTTCTCTAGTCACGAAGTTGAGAAGAGATGTGCATAGGTGTTGCACAATTTTTTTTTTTTTTTTATAATCATTCATAAAAAAATTAGGGATCGGTCTTGACCCCTAAACAAAAATACTATTAATTCACATTTGCATATTATGAACATTTTAATTTAAATTGTATCATAATTGGACCAACCTAAGTAGGGAGGTTTTGAGTTTAATTAAATTTTCTAAACAGCACGCGGAGGGTAGGATTTTGTCAAGCCCACAATTTTCCTAATGTGACCAGAAATTTACAAACAAGAAGGACTCGCGAATTATGTCAAAAGAAAGAAATCTTTGATCAAATTAAGGAAAACAATATCGAGGGCCTGAATAACGGGATATATTCAGGGGAAGGTAAGAAAATTGATTATGCGTGAGGGCCCTAACATCAGATATCCTAAAAACCAAGAGTAACATGTATTCTAGAATAGTAAAGAAAATATGGTGGAGGTTATCAAGACTTAGCTTATATAAGAGGGACTCCACACGAAGTTAATGGACGTTTTCCCCACATCCGTAATACGCTGAAGAGAATGGCTGCGTTTGGGAACCACCTTCCCAAGGAGCTTTGGAGGGCTAAAGGCCTTTGGGCCAAATATTTAGTGTTTGGTAATGTTTTTTGACTTGCATTTGCCAAAGGCAAAGCCTTCCCAAGGCTGAAAGCCCAAGGCAGGTTTGGGGGCTGCCTTGGGCATTCGGCCTTCTCGGAAGGCCACGCGACATTGTTCATTTTTTTTTTCCAAAATTGTCCTCATGAATTTTTTGTTTTTTCATTTTTTGCCCTTGTATGAGACACTGTTCATCTTCTCCGGGTTGGTGACTGCTAGAGGGACGTTGACGTGGTTGCGACAACATAGAAAATCGTTGTCAGAGAGTTGGGCGACCTCGCGAGTCGCGGCGTTGCCGGCAACCGTCGCCTGCCGCACCGCAACCTCTGCACAGAGCTCGCCGGGGCCATGCAAGTCATCTAGTTGCAGGTATGATCTTGACCAAATTTGATGCTGGAGGCTCGAGCGACGACCAGATCTAGGTCATGCGACCTCGCCGCCCCAGATCCGAGGTCGACCGCCGGCGGCCGCCTGCCCTTGCCGGTCAAATTTTTTTATTTTTCTTTTGATAATTTTTTTTATAACTTTTGGGAATATCGAATTCCCTAAACCGGATTCAACACTAAATCGAACCCATAAAATGAATGCGGAAAACGAGCCCAAAAACAAACATGAATTACCGATCCTAAGGCACATCACATAATCGAACATACCTTGATTCCACAGACTAAACACCGATGTTGATTTGAGGAAGAAAAACTGATCCCGTTCTATTCGATGATGTACAATCACTTTGAAGGGGAGAAAGATCCGTCACTTTCTGGATACTGTTTTCTTAGACTTTTTGGAGGGAGAAAGAGGGAGAAAAATCACGTACGTTGAAAAGGTATGTTCTTCTCTTTTCTTTTCTCTCTTAAATATATTTTCTCCAAGATGTAACTCTTTGAAGCAATACATTCCCTCAAAAGTCATAACCCCTCGTATTTAAACAATGCAACATTTTACATCGCAATTGTTCATCCATGGGCCCTCATCTTGCGGGCCAGGCTTTTGGGCCCAACATGGGCGAACGGGCCCACTTAGGCCATCAACACATAAATAAAACCATCATCTCCCACTCGCACATGGTGGGCCGAACAGGATCCCTTTTACCTCTCTACAACATTCATACTGGTGAATAGTCCGTGCGACCAGTATACTCTGAGAGCTCGTTGCCATACATCTTTTAGGAATATATAGCAGCTCATAATGGGCATCACATTCCGAATAGATTTAGTATGTAGTACCCTAGATCAATCGATTGCATTTATATCTCTCTTGATCTCTTTTAAACAATGATATATATATATATATATATATATATATATATATATCGTATTCACAATTATGATTATCCCAAAAACGGTAATAATTGGTCGACCAGTAAATACAAAACTATAATGTGATTCTCCAAATTTGATCTTCCTCTTTCCTTCAAACTCTCAATTTCAGTTCAGCTTGCTTTTCTAAAAATGTCCCATTAGATCGAATCAATTCATGACCATTGGCAACATCCTAAGATAGCAAACACTAAATAAAAATCTTGAGAATAAGTAAAAGTCATGAGGACACTAAAATCGAGGAACTCTTTTCCTCAAGAGTCTCACACGGCATAAAAGTTGAGATCAAACTTTTGCCACTCTTATAGGTCGTTTCATGCATACGTAGTATGAAATATGTATTACGGTATTAACTCATTTCCCATGGAGCATATGTCTACACATTCAATATCGTACAGATGATAGTTCAGACATACCCAATGTCTAACTTGAGTTCACGTATCTACTCATTCACAAAATTCATCAGAACTCACATTTGACATCTTAGACAGATAAAGTAAAATATGTGGGGTATTTTACTTTCGGACATAGTACATATTATGTCCTTATCTTAACACTTTTGTCCTTATATTAAGCTTGAGCTCTTAATTATCACCTATATAATAAGCTTAAAAACCGTCTCATCTTTATTTATCACATAGTAAATAGAGACGATTACCCGTGTGAGTGGGCTAATCTTATATCTGTTCGACATACTTTCTCAACTTAATGTAATGCACTGAGCATTAAGATGCATAAAGGTCAAACAAAGATTCATAGGCATTAATAATGAAAAACACAAGTTCATAAATGTGAACAACTCAAGGAAATTACAATATCCAGTACATCAGACTCTACGCAATCCTAAAGATTTTACATGACCACAAAACACATCTCTAGGTGGCTTCGTCATAGGATCTGCTACAATTCTATGCGTAGATATGTACTATAAGTTCATATCCTTTCGTGCAACCATATCTTTGACAAAGTTATACTTGGTATTTATATGTTTTGTCTTGTCATGATATTTTGGATCTTTGGTGTATGCTATAGCTGCTTGGCTATCACAGTTAACCAATAATGGATTTGCAGCTTTCTCAATAACACCTAAATGATTCAAAAATCTCTTAAGCCAAACTCCTTCTTGTATTGCTGTTGATAATGCCACGAACTCAGCTTCCATCGTGGATAAGGCTATACACGTTTGTTTCTTACTGCTCCAACATATGGCGCCATTATTCAGTAAGAAAACAAACCCAGAGGTAGATTTCCTTTCATCTAAATCTCATCCCCAATCAGCATCAGAATAGCCTTCGAGTCGCAGATCCTTTCTTCGATAACTTAGCGTATAATCAGCAGTTCCCTTTAGATACATCAGTATTCTCTTAACGGCTTTCCAATGTGCTTGACTTGGATTGGATTGGTATCTACTCACCATTCCAACTGCAAAAACATATATCAGGTCTTGTACACATCATAACGTACATCAAGCTCCCAATAGTACTAGCATAAGGAACATGTTTTATTTGTTCCTTCTCTTGTGGAGTTCTTGGATATAATCTATGGCTCAATTCTTCACTTTTTGCAATAGGAGTGTCTATGGGTTTACAATCTTGCATACGAAATCATTCAAGAACATTATTTATATATGTTTCTTGTGAAAGAGATAATGACCTCTTCGAAACGATCTCTTGAAATCTTAATTCTAAGAATGTATGCAACCTTACCCATATTTTTCATCTCAAAGTTGGAAGATAACCAACTTTTGATGGTATTAACAAACTCCATATTGCTTCCGGCAATTAGTATATCATCAACATATAATGATATGATCACAAATTGATCTTTAGATCTTTTGATATATACACAATGATCCTCATCAATCATTGTAAAATCATATGCCATTATGGTATTATGAAAACGTATATACCACTGTCTTGACAACTGCTTAAGACCATATATCGATTTCAAAAGTCGACATACATTTTCTTCTTGGCCTTTTGTAATGAAACCAACAAGCTGTTTCATATATATTTCCTCATCCAATTCTCCATTGAGAAAAGCAATCTTTACATCCATTTGATGTAATTTAAGATCCATACTTACCACTATTACCAGAATAATGCAAATTGAGGTAAATTTCACAACAGGAGAAAAAGTTTCCTCATAATCAATTCATTCCTGTTGATTATACCCCTTCGCCACAACGCGAGCTTTATATCTCTCTATTGAGCCATCAGCTTTACGCTTTATTTTGAGAACCCACTTGTACCCAATAGCTTTGCGTCCTTTTGGAAGATCAACCAGTTCCCAAACATGGTTTGACTTCATTAACTCAATTTCCTCTCCCATTGCATGCATCCATTTTTCTTTACTAGGGCAACTTAGAGCTTCATGTATATTTCTTGGCTCATCCTTATCTTGTGGGGCAATCATAAAAGTTTCCCCTTCAATGTCAAAACGCCGGCGGGGAATACTTTTACGACTTGTTCGCCGTATGGAAGATTGTACACTTTGCACATCATTCCCTATTATGCTCCCACTAGGATTAGATAATGATGATATCATCTCATCATGTGGTTGTAATTGAGAATGAGTTGAATTCAATTCATCACTTCTCACATTACTCCCACTTGGACGAACTCCACTAATATCATTATCTTGATCCAAGGTTTTAAATAGGGAGTAATCTTCACTTATTTCGCCCTTCTTAGGAAATTCAAATTCAGTTATACTCCCACTTTTCTGCTCACTTATGAACACATACCCTTTCGAGTGTTCGAAGTATATTATGAAAATACTCTTCTTTTCTCTAGGACCCAATTTTCCAAACTTGTGAGAGGGCTTATGAGTATTAGTAGCACAACCCCATGGCTTAAGAAAACTTAAGTTCGATTTTCTACCTGTCCATAACTCATATGGAGTGGAAGTAACTAATTTGGAAGACACCCGGTTAAGTATATAGGCAGCAGTTAAGAACGTGTCACTCCAAAAAGTGATAGATAAGTTAGCATGCACCATCATGGACCTAACCATTTCCAGTAGGGTTCTGTTTCTTCTTTTCGCAACACCATTTTGTTGGGGAGTATATGGAATAGACAACTATTTTTCTATTCCTTTTTCATCACATAATTTTCTGAACTCATCAGATAAATATTTTCGACCTCGATCAGATCTCAATGCTTTTATTTTATTGTCTAATTGATTTTCTACCAAGTTCATAAACCTTTTGAAACAACTTAATGCTTCAGATTTATAAGAAATCAAATAGACATATCCGAATCGAGTATAATCATCTATAAAAGTGATGAAATAAACAGCCCCATGCCTTCCTCTCACATTCATTGGACCACATACGTCAGAATGGATTAAATGCAGAGGAAATTCAGCTCTTTTACCTTTTCAAATGGTTTCCTTGGCGTTTTCCCTACTAGGCAATGCTCACATATGGGCAAATCGACTTTTTCAATGTTGCCCAACAAGCCCTCTTTAGCTAGTCTATTCATACGTTGTTGGCCAATATGATCAAGTCTAGCATGACACACATTCACATCATTATCATATGAATTAGGAGATGTGAGAAGATAATAACAAGCATTTACATTAACATAGTTAATATCTAATACAATTAAACCATCCAGAAAATAACCACAACCATAGTAGTTTGTATCCAAATACAAATCTACACCACTATTATGGAAGTTCACATTAAAACCAAATTTAACCAACACCAAAACAGACACTAAATTTCAACGAATCTTCGGAGCATACAACACATCATGTAGGAACAAGGTGCGTCCACCACGCATTTTCAATTGGCAGGTGCCAATACCTTTAACTTCAGCTCTGGAGTTATTCCTACATAGATCCACTTAGTTCCAGTTGGAACTCGTCGAAATTCTATGAAGGATTCTCTATCCTTCGCTATATGGTCTGTTGCTCCTCAATCTTCTTTGGCTCGCGACAATCGCGGGCATAGTGACCCTTCTGGTCACATTTGTAACATTTCACCCTTGAAATATTCTTCACACGAGGACATTTTCCTCTTTTTGTTGGTTAATTATTGGTTTCTTGCAAGAAGGACTTGATCCATTGCTTTTCCACATATAGAACAAATCAATATGCTTGCACATAGAGCTTGAAGCTCCTTCTGAGCTGAAAGCAACACAACAAACATCTGTATCCTGCTCAAATGCCTTGAGGCGATCATCTGCTAGCTCAAGGTAGCGCACAACATTCTCAAGATCTTCCATAACATGGTCAATAGCTTTTATTGCTTCTTGCTTTTCAAGCACATATAATTCTCATATTCAATATTTCACTATTCTCGCCGTTCAATTTGTCTTCTTTGTTCAAATCAGCAATTATGTTCTTAGTTGCTGAATCCATCGATATGAACATATAAGACATATATGTATAAATTATTAATGCCTATCACTTATGCATCTATTTTGCACAAATCCATCATATTAATGAATAATTTCAAGTAAGGTTTTAGAATCAAAAGGTCACTATGTTTCCAATCATCATCCAAATATCCTAACTTGGAATTATTATTAATATAATCCTCTATGCAAAATAAATTCTTTGAAGTTACAAAAGCTTCTATGATCTACCCACAACAATTAATAATAACATAAGCAAATAATATTTGACATCCAACAATGATATAATAATAATGCCTTCACATAATACAACTAACATATCAGTTGCCACACCAACAACAACTAGGTAGAAAATATTACATAAGATGTCCACAAAGTACACTAAATAAAGAAAATATCTCGAAACATCTAAAACCAAGGCATTATACTACAAATAGGGAAAGCTTCTACTAGGTTCAATTTCTTTTTCTTTTCCTCTGTAAAATTTTTAGGCATTCTTGACAGCCACGGAAAAACAGACGGATATCCCTTAGGATTTCTCCTACGCACATTCATTCCCCGCCTAATCGAAGTCATTCCTTGGGTCGTAGTCTTTGTGGCTCCAACCCGATAATATTCATCTACAAATTCCATTACTAGCTCCTTATATCTAGTAAATCCTTTGACCTCCCATAGGCGATTCAACACTCCTTGCCATTCTGGTGGAAGAGTGTTCATGAAGAATCGCACCATTTGAGTATCTGGCATGGGATAATTGTTCCAAATGACTTCTTGAATTTTCTTGTTGACCTTTACAATATGATCAATTATGTCGTTACTCTCCCATCGATAACCATTCAAATCGGTTATTAATCCTGAAAGCCTTTCCTTTTGTTCATCTGACATTGTGCGCACAGATGCGCGCGGCTTACGGGGAGGTATTGTTCTTGCAACAAATGTAGAACAAAAAAGGGATTACATATAATCCACATAGACATAATTAAAAAAAGAAACACATTCTTTTTCCTTTTTTTTTTTTTTTTTTCGATCAACGGTCAACGGTCAATGGTAGATCGGGTCAAGTCAACGGGTCCGCCGGGTCAAACAGGTTGGTTGCCGGGTCGGGCCAGGCTGTCGGGCTGGGTTGGACGGACCGACCCGGCACATGCGGCACGCATGCGCAGCTGACGTCACGATGACGTGCACGCGCCATCGGCGGCCCCGCACATGTGCGTCGCATGTGCGCGTGTCGGCCCCGCGTGTGCGTGTGACGCACGTGCCTGCGTCTTCGAATCGGCACGTGCGTTGCACTCACCGAAGACGCCGGTTCGCTCCGGCTGCGCATGGGGCGCGTTCGGCGGCCTATGGCGGCGATCCGTCACTCGTCTTGCTTGTCTCGATGAGACCTTCGACTCTACGTCATCAGAAACTGATTTCGACTTACAGAAAAAAAAAAAATGGGTGAACAGTGCTCGGGTGTCAGGATTTTTCGTCCCCGATCGATGTCGGCCGATTTTTCACAATTTTCAATCAAAAAATCATTCATAAACATGAAAAGGGATCAGGAAACTTGAACAATGGCTCTGATACCAATGTTGGGAATATCGGATTCCCTAAACCGGATTCAATACTAAATCGAACCCCTAAAACGAATGTAGAAGATGAGCCTAAAAACAAACATGAATCACCGATCTAAGGCACATTATATAATCGAACGTACCTTGATTCCACAAACTAAACACCGATGTTGATTTGAGGAAGAAAAACTGATCCCATTCTACTCGATGATGTACAATTGCCTTGAAAGGGAGAAAGATCCGTCACTTTCTGGATACTGTTTTCTTAGACTTTTTTGGGGGAGAAAGAGGGAGAAAAATCACGTACGTTGAAAAGGTACATTCTTCTCTTTTCTTTTCTCTCTTAAATACGTCTCCTCCAAGAGACGTAACTCTTTGAAGTAATACGTTCCCTCAAAAGTCATAACCCCTCGTATCTAAACAATGCAACCTTTTACATTGCAACTGTTCATCCATGGGCCCTCATCTTGCGGGCCAGGCTTTTAGGCCCAACATGGGCAGATGGGCCCACTTAGGCCCATCAACACATAAATAAAACCATAAATCACAAAAGTCATTTGTCCCCTAAACACCATTTTGCTCAAGGATACTTCACAAAGTGCTTTCAAACTACAATCTACCAAACAAAATTTGCATTTTGGAAAACACCTTTAACTCAAAGGTCTTTGTATTTTCCTAAAGACTTTCCCCAAAAGTCTTCCCAAATGCACCCATAGTGAAGAAAAAGAGCTCTTACGTACAGAGAATAACACGCTCAAAAGTGAACTCCTGCCTCCACCATCTTTGGCATTTCACCCCATCTCCTAGCGTCGGCAAGTTTAGCCCATCGTCTAGCGAGCTCCTTGCCGTTGTGCCTTGGCGCCAACCCTGTGGCAAGATAGCTAGTTGCACCCCTAGTCCGACACCGACGAGTAGCTTGGTCATCATCCCGCCAGCAAGCTCTCAAACGAGACCCTATAGTCCCATTAATCCCGTTTGCATGTGAATAACGAGTTAGCATGGCTTATATTAAATACAAATTCGATTGCATCACACTGGCGTGTCAATTCATCTGTCTAGAGTACTCTTGTAAAAAATTTCCCAATTACTCGTGTCAATTTGATAATGGCTTTTAAGGATTTCGTTGCTACAATTTTTTGTACTAAAGAGTTAATTTTCCTATGCATTGTTCACATTTCATACAACAAGGAAAATGGCTACCAAAACCCCAAAATGGAAAGACAAAAGAAATTGGAATGGTAAGAAGACTGTACCGTTATAATGATGGAGAATGCAAGAGAATTTGCTCCGTTTATTTCATGAAAAATAAATGATTTAGAAAATATTTTCTAAAAACGATAGTTTGGATTGCTTAAAAAAAATGAAAAACGAAATAATATCTTTATTGTCCATGAATTCATTTAGACATAGATCGTTGACAATAAATGTTATTTAGATGACAAAAAATTGATGAACTATTAGGCTTCATTTTGTTTTCACGAAAATGAATGGTTTGGAAATTATTTTCCTAAAAATAGTTGTTTGTACCATTTAAATAATCGGCCCATGGAAAATGTATTCATTATTCAAAACAATTTATATCTAAACATTTTTAGAGACGAAAAAAATATTTTTGTTTATTATTTTTATAAGTATTGTGTTTAGGAAAATATTTTTGAACTATTCATTTTTTCGCGAAATTAATGAAGTCTAATTCTCATAGATTTTTCTGTCATAATAGATAAGATTTAATCATGTAGAATAGTAGAAGCACCTATTGCAGTGGTGAGTCAAGAGTCTTGAGTTTGCCGCGAGAATAGCTCGATGACTTGGGGCGCGCATGATAAAATTTCTACTTCTCTATTTTTCTGTTTCTCTGTTCCTCGGAATAGGTTTAGAATAGAAATCCATTTGGTAATGCAATTTGATTTTTCTATTTATGGAATAGATTTCTATTCCAAAAATAAATTTGAAGAAGAAATCATAAACTAAAATTTTTAACTTCTCAATTTCTAAAATAGTCTCAATTTCTGCCAGAAATCAATTTATGTTATAGAAATTTTGTCATGCGCACCCTTGGTCGGCTTCTCATGGTGAAAGACTAAGAACAAACAACACTAGAAAAGTATGTGAACAGTGAAGGTTCCAAGTCAATGGACCCAACCTTTCGCTTTGGCTTATTTCGACCATTCTTTTCTGGCCTACCATTTTCATACCTACGTGGTTGGATCATCCAACAAGGCAAATCACAATCCATTCGTGGCCAATTACGCTTCTTTTCCATCTACTACTACTACTACTACTACTACTACTACTACTACTTCTTCTTCTTCTTCTTCTTCTTCTTCTTCTTCTTCTTGTCCTACTTTTCTCGTCATGAAGTTGAGAAGAGATGGTGTTGATACATAAGTTTTAGCAATATTTTTAGTCATTCATTGCATAAAAAATTAGATTCTATCTTGACCCCTAAACAAAACTGTAAGAGTTTTTTTGGTATGGATTACATTAATCGACATTATAATTTACCATTTTACAGGATTAATTTAATAAGATAAAATAGAAAATTTCTTAATTAGTTTAATATGAGGCTGGTTAGTATAAACCAAGTTGAGTTTGGCTTGTAATAAGAGGGCTTGGTTGAAAACTCTATAAATAGTGCTTAAGTCTTCCCTCTAACCTTCACACACAATTATTCTCACATAAGGAGCATTTACCAAAACCTACTGATGGCAATAGAGAGGAGAATCTCTTGAGTTTGGATCGTTACTATTTGCATTAAGAATGATGGATTCCAAATTAGGTATGCTAATCTCTTTACTTAATTATATATGCGCTTTTGATTCTAGCTGTGGAGATCTTGGAATTGCACTTTTGCGCCTTATGTGTGGTGTCAAAGCGACTCTAGCCTAGAATTTGAACGTATAGTTTTTGCCATTTTTTTGTTATTTTTCGTGTAGCAAAAATTGACTTTTATTATGTAAACGGAAAGAGCTCGTCTTGATGGCTTGAAATTGTGTTCTGTTTAATGCCGATATTGGGATACATTTGTAAGGACTTTTCAACATAAGATATGATGGTTCTGATGAGGTTAGGCATTACGTTATAAGGATGGTAGATTTGAAGTCCAAAAATCAAACTCATAAAGGAATTCATGAAATCACTGGTAGTTCTGACAATTTGGATCCTAAAATAGAATCTTCCAAGAAGGATTGGTGATGGTTCCTTATTTTTTTAAAAAAAAAAAAACCAAGAAACGTATATTTTGTTATCCTCTACCATGTAATCGAAGTTTGTAGCATACTTTTCAACTGTTATTCAGGCTATTTGACTCCGGAACCTCATTAGGGAGTTAACTATATTTAACTTTGTAGATAGACTTATACAGTTGTATTGAGACAGTAACTCTATAGTGTTGTTTATTAATAACAATAGAGATCTCAAGGAGTCTAAACATATAGCGGTTAAGTTTTTGACCATAAAGAAATTGCACAGAATGGTGACGTTACAATAGAGCATATATCTACAAATGATTTAGTTGCAAATTCACTAACTAAATGCCTTCGCCCTTGCATGTTTGAACGACATGTCATTAACATGGACTTAGGAGCATCATGAGATGCTGTAGTTCAATGGGAGCTGTTTTGATTTTGCTCTAATAAAGTTTACATACGTGTTTGTTACCTTTAGCGACATTATGATATATGTCAACTCTTTTGCATTCAATAAAGTGATTTTGAATACATTGTTATTGAGTTAAATTCATATATCTATTGAAAATCTCAAGGTATTATGTAAACCTTGAGAAAAAGATAAGTGCATTTGATTATTATCTTTGAGCATATGAAATGTTAACTATAAAGATAAGACATATGTGAATTCATTTGAATTGTAAATATATACTCTAGTGGCACGAGTTTTTGTGATACTTAAGATAAGAGAATGTTGACTAACAAAGGAGATGACAAATAAGATATTGTGTCACGCCCTGATCCTCGAGTACGCGCCCATCCCTCACCTTGGTCGATTTTAAAGTGCGATATCCCATGACTATTTATCGTCAACCCTTTCGTTTAATATGCGCATGCGGAAGTAGTTATAAATCCCAAGATAATAAAACAATAGGATGAAAAAGTAGGCCATATTTTTCATATTGAAATTCACAACCACACTTTTATTAACAGCACAACTCATAGTATATTTACGATACTATTTACAACATACAAGTCCCACACCTATCTACACTAAGACAGGGTTCACAAAAGGGATGAGATCTCAATCCACATTCGGGTTGTACTCAAGATCCCTCTCTGGATCATCTTCTTCTTCAAAAATCTTTCTCCTCCTCAGGTTTCACATTAGTGTTCTCCTTCTCAGGTTCTTCCTCCTCGGCTCCTCCTCAGGGTCCTGAAATGGTTATTCAATAACCAATGAGACCACGTCTCAGCGAGTTCTATCCCCTAAGACCCGATTAGTAAGCTAATACACTATGGGCTGCCTAAACACGCACAGGTTAGAGGACTTACCTTGGCCTCAAATTCCACCTGCAAATCAATACAATTTATAATAGGCACCCAACTACTCCGAATCGAACCAGTTGATTACATGTCACCCAAAACATATATTCCCCATGAAGTATAATTAGTCATCGAGCACACGTGCATTCTCTAAGGTACTAGTTCATTAAAGTGATGCATCAAATCACCGAGCCCACGTGTCTCTCCTAAGATGCCTCACTTAATTCCCTAGGCCCATGTGCATTTGCTAAGGCACTAGTTCGCCAAAGTGATGCATCAATTCATCGAGCCCACATGCTCTTTTTACGATGCTCGGACCCACGTGCATTCTCTAAGGTACTAGTTCACCAAAGTAATGCATCAGATCACCGAACCCACGTGCCCTTTTAGATGCCACACTGATTCACCACTCTAGCATCGATACTAACAATCGATACTCAAACATTTCCCAATCAAATAATTAAAAACAACCAATTAGGAACATATCCTAAAATTCACAATTTAAATCAATTCCATATAAATTGAAGCTAATTAAATAAACGGATTGCACCACAAAAATTAGCACGAAATTCTGGTCACCGGCCATCCCGATTGAATTTCTGGAAAAAAAAATAATTAATTTCGAAAAATAAATAAATAAATAATAAAAATTCAATTTAGGCCCGTAATGCTTGATTGGAAGCCGAGATGAGCCCGAAAAATTATCAAGACTCGTTCAATAAATAACATGGCATGTCTACTTGCTAATGTCTATTTCTAACCACCTAATATGCATCATTAAGTCTCTAATTTAATTTATCTAAACTAATCTAACCACCTAATTGCATTTAATTAAATCTAACAAACCCTAAGTATAATTAGCAAACTAAGAAAACATTAGTGATTAAAATTCACTTGGTAAAAGCGGAGATCAAATCACCGCGAAGATGACACGATGGCGGCCAAAATTAGGCTTTCGACAATACCGGCGGGCTTGGACCGGGCATTAAGTTTGGCCCAACAAATCTCAGCCAACTGAGATTTGTTCTTGCACTGGACTAGGCTCACTCTTGGGCTTGGGCTTAGGCTTGGCTGCGGTTGGGCCTTCTTCGCGAGCTGGACTTCAATTTATTTACTGGAAATTGGGCCACAAAAAATTGGGCTGAGCAACTGAACTGAAAGTGGGTTGGGCAAGAAGATTCCGTGGGCTTCAATTGGACCAATTTCACTAGCTTGTTGGATGGCAGATTTGGGTCGGCTTAATGCGCTCGATGGGTTGTTGTAATTGAACGTTCGATGGCCCAAAGGAGTTGCTTCGCACGAGTTGGACCACGACTTGAAGGTCGCTGGACTGAATGCTGCTGGATTGGGCCGCTTCGCACGAGCTGCACTCATGGACTGAATCCGCTGGCTTCGGTGATGATGGGTGAGGAAGCTGCTGATGTCTTCGGTCAACACTTGGGGCTCCACGATTGAAGATTGTCTGGCCTCGTGCAGTGAAGGAGAGGGGCATGGATGTAGGGACGCGTGGGCTGTGCGGACAAAGAAGCAGCTTCATCTAGGTCTTCAGCTGCTTCGACTTCAAATGGAATCGAGCTGGCGTTGCACTTGGTGGTCAACCGAGACTTTTGGTGGCTCGCTTGTTGACCGAGAGAGCACAATTCTTGGATGTGTGGCAATAGAGGGGAATCGGTGGGTTGGGCTTCTCGGTGGCAGAGAAGAATCGGTCGTTGCTGCAGGGGAAGTTCGGTGGAGTGGAGTGATGCGAGGAAATTGAGGGAAAAAAATGAGGGAAGCTTGAAAAGCGCGGATGTGAAATGAAGAGAGAGGCAGCCGGTCCTTCGCTGAAGTAGGTCTTGCTCGAAGAAGCGGTGGGCAGCTGGCGTTGGAGTGTTGAAGAAGCTGGTGATGAGGGCCCCAAAATCAAGCAATCTTATTCTTTAAATTGATTGCATGTTCCCTAAAAGACCTCCATGTTTATCCTATGAGTCCCCCTTATTACTTTCTAGCAACTAAAGTCCATATAATAGACCAATTGTTGCTAAAATTCCAACCCTTCTCCTTAGCTCCGAATTCTTCAAATCGGGACCTCAATTTCTTCGAAATTCTCTCCAATTCGACGTCCGATTTTAATGTAGAAAAAAACCACATAATTTCTACGAGTCCCCCTCGCCATATAAGCTTGGCTTGCAAGTCCAAATTTCCTTTAATTTAGCCTGTTTGAATTTCCGTTGATTTTCCGTTGCGTCCGAACCGATTTTCCGTAAAAATCTTGGGATCTCCGAAAAATCTTCTAAGACTGAGTCGACACTCCTACAATTTATTGTGATGTGACCAAAACTTCAATTTCTGAAATCGGACTTGAATTGGCGGTTAATTTCTATTCAACGCGTTTTTAGCGTGACCTAGGCTACCGGGTAACTTTCAGATATTTTTAAATGCAAATGACCCATGGTCGATTTTCTTCGAACCACTATGAACCCACTCGACTCATTGCCAACTCTCAATTGTCGTGAAAATCCCGAGGATCCAGATACAGACATAGGGTACCAAAACAATAGGAAAATCAGTCTAAAGCCGGTCGACGAGAATTTTCTAATTTAGTGGTGTCACCCACGATCAGCCACACATCTAAGTTGATCCAGTTTATCTTTGATTTCAAATCGATTTTTAATTGTGCCGTAATGGCCTCTAAAGATGGACTTGGTCGATAAGCCGATTCTGGTTTGAATTCTCAAGTCTATTGCCTTAAAATTTCTTAATGGTTTCCCCAGATAGTCTAGTTATCTCGAGAGTGATTGGCTCTGAGAATAACCCTATAGACACGTCAATGAAATGCCCGATTCATTCAGAAGAAAACAGAGTTGAAAATTTGGAATGTCACATATTGCTCTTTATGAGAGTTATTATTCATTTGCCATACTATCATATTAAATCCATATCAATAGAATTAAAAGCACTTGTGATCATGGAAGGCTTTATGTATATATATTCAGTTATCGACATGATTCGGCGTTTGAGACTTTATGGGATATGATTAGCTATTAAGAATTATTTTTTAGACCAATGTGTGCACATACAGTACAATTTCAATTAATATAGTCCAAGTGGAAGAATGTAAGAGTTTTTTTTTTTTTTTTTTTTTTTTTTGTGAGCTACATTAATTGATATTATAATTTACCATTTTACAGGATTGTTTTAATAAGATGAGATGAAGGTTTCTTAATTAGTTTAATATGGAGTTTGTTAATGTGGGCCGAGGTGACCCTAACTCGTAATGAGAGGATCTAGTTGAAAACTCTATAAATAGTTCTCAAATCTCTCATCTAATCCTGACACACAATTATCCTTATATGAGGAGTGTTTACTAAAATGCTAAAGGTGATGGGTAATCTAATTGAGCTAGTGATATAAAGTGCAATAGAGAAGAAACTCTTAAGTTTGGATTATCGCTATTCAGCAACAAGAACAATCTATTTCAAATCATGTGCGTAAATCTCTTTACTTGTTTATATGGGTTATTGATTCTAGTTATGAAGATCTTGGGATGCTCTTTTGCACCTCACAAATACTACTTTTAATTTACATTTGCATTTTATAAATATTTGAATTCAAATTGAATCATATAGGATTGACCAAAATTAAGAGGTTTTGAGCTTAATTAAATTTGTTGAACTGAGCTCACGGGGCATGGAATTCCATCAAGCCCATAATCATCCTAATGTGATAAAAAAAATTACGAACAAGGACTCGCAAAATATGTCAAAAGAAAGAAATCTTTGGTCGACTAAAGGAAAAAAAAAAAAAAAAAATTACTTTACCAAAAAAAAATAAAGGAAAAAAATTAGGGGCTGAATAATAGGATAAATTCAAGGGAAGGAAGAAATTCCGTAGGATTTATTCAACAACATTTATTTGAAAATAGTTAAGAAATTATGGTGGAGGTTATTAAGAGTTGTGCTTATAAAAGAGCTCTACCGTACAGGGGATAACATGTGTCACGCCCCGAACCCCGAGCGCGTACCCATCCCTCTCTGGTCGATAAAATTTTTGCGACTTCCCAAGACTAGTCGCCGACCTTTTTCATTTTGTTGCACATACGGAAGCGAAAACAAATCCCCTGATAGTAACTATCTTGGGATAGAAAAGCAGGACAACAATTTTACAAACAAATATGCCTTTATAAACATATGCTGAGTCAAGTACAAGAGTCTATGGTCAAAAGACTACAAAAGACCGTTCTCCAAAAAGAAGCGGTCTTATCCGACCTATGCTTCAAATCACCTCCTCTCTGCTCTAGGTCCTCCACTCGATGACCCTGAAAGTGGTTATACAATAACCAGTGAGACAATGTCTCAGCAAGTCTAAGCTCTAAACTACGGCTAGGAGGGAAAGACTCTAAGAAACGTCCTAAGCACGCAATCACACAATCAAAGATACCTACCTCGTCTCAGTTCCACCCTGCAGGTCAGCACATTTCATGTCACAAATTAGAGCATCACTCAAGCTCAATTAATTGGAACACAATACTCAAATAAACATGCGTTCCTAGTTTTGATCTCGGCATATAGCACGGCCTACTCTCGTTCGGCGGTCTTCGGCATTGCCAGGCATGCATCGTCTCACCCCATTGAGCACGGCACGTCACTTCGCCGACGGCTTTCCCGAAGGAGCATAGGGTTCAGAATCTACTGCGATCGGATTCCCTTTATCAAGGGGTATCCCAAATAGGGATAACGTCTAGCTCAACAGCCCGGGACGATTTCTCTTTGTCATCACACGATCACTCAAATATGGCCCAGGGCACCATGCATTGCACTCAAATGCTTCAATTAAAATAGTGAACCCGGCCTTTTTCTTCGTATTAGAAATCCGCATGAAAATAGTCATGTGTGGGTACACGGTCAACTTGACCTAGAAAAATTGACATTCTTCCTTTTTAAAATCCCACTATTTTATATAGTATATAAAACTATTTTCGGTGTTAAAATCTGACACTCGGAATTTTCTGAGTAAATATTGGAAATTCACAATTTTTGGAATTAAATACAAAAAATCCAATCATCACTCAATTTGCATAATTTAACACTCAATTGCAGAAACTAACCACACCATTGCAATCAGCACGAAATTCCGGTCATCGGCCATCTCGGTCTAATTTCCGGAAAAATAATTAATAAATAAATAATTTCGAAAATTAATTAATTAATTCAATTTAATTTCTAAAAATACTAACCTGGGCCAAAATTATTAAATTAAATACCAATACAGACCCGAAAAATTCCCGAACCCTTCTAGATAAATAGCACAATTTAATTAGGCCATAGCTAAATCATACTAACCACCTAACATGCTCAATTAAATAATTAAAACACTAATTTAATCTAATTAACCACCTAATTCCTAATTAAATAAATCTAAACACCACTTAGCATCAAAGCCTACTAAGAAGAGTTTAGAGAATAAACTCACTAGGTGTATCGCGAAAACCGGTTCATCGCGATGACGACGCGACGGCGGCCAAAATCTTAATTTTCGGCGGCGTCGGCGAACTCTCGGATCGGGCCTATAACGTGCCCAACAAATCTCAGCCCAACTGAGATTTATTTTCAACTTGGGCTGGGCTTCGCTGGATTCGCAGGCTGAATTTCGCTGGGCTTTCAAGACTGGGCTTGACTAAAAATAGAAACTTGGTGGGCTTGTGGGTGAACTCATGGGCTCTTGATGCGGGCTGGATATGGGCCTCGCTGACTTCAATGGAGCTACTGAAAACTGGGCCGATTCTGGCCAAATGTGGGTTGTTGATCGAAGACGGTTGCTATTGGAGGAGGCCCGCGGACGAAGCAACGTGGAGACGCGGATGGCTTGAAGACACGCGGGCTGATGATGCACGGATGAAAGCAGCTGCTGGCGAAGATGTCCGTGGAGATGCAGCTAGCGTCGGGGCGTGCGGCTTCGCTAGCTTGCGGTCAACAAGGCGCCTAAGAAAAAGAACAAGGTTGAATCACGTGGGGACGCTGGCAGCAAAGAAATGAAGTGGAGAGAGGTGGTGTCGGTCAACTTTGGGGCTTCTTTTTGATGTTGTGTTGACTGGATGCGTGGCCGCACATCATGGAAGAGGAGACACGCTGGTGGAGCTTGCAGAGTTCGGTTGCTAAAGAATTTCAATGGTGAAAGAGGTGAGGTGGAGGGAGAGAAAATGTGGGACTTTCGAGGGAGTGAACTAAGGGAAAATGAAAGTAAAGTAGTTGGTCTTCGGTAAAGGATGAGCTCGTGCGAAGGAGGAGACCGAAGCTTGAAGATGGAGTGTAAAAAGTCAAGGCTAAATATCTTGATTCAATTAAAGCTTGGTCACCCCTTTGCTCTTCAAGCTTATCCTCATGTCCCCTATTTCTTTCTTGCTTGTAATTCCATGAATTAACCAATTATAAAGCCAAAAATTGCTTCCCCTTGTAAAGCTCCAAATTTCACTACATTACTTCAATTTCCTCTCCGATTACCTAAATCAAGATCCGATTTCGTGGTAAAAAAAAAAAAATCTTGAATAATTTTCTATAAGTCCCCACTACCATATAGCTCGGCTTGAAAATCCAAATTTCCTTTAATTTGGCCCATTCGAATTTCTGCTAATTTTCCGTGGCATCCGAAACGGTTTTCCGTAAAAATCTCGGAATCTCTAAAAATTTCTCGGAGGATGAGTCGACGTTCCTAAAATAGTTTGTGACACCACAGAACTTTCAATTCCTGAAATCGGGTTCAAATTCACAGTTAATTTCAATCCGGCGCGCTTTTAGCGTTACCTAGTCTACTGGGTTCACTTTTAGGAATTTTCGATGCAATTGACCCGTGATCGATTTATCTCGAGTCACAATGTACATCTTCGACACATTGGTGACTCTTGGTTGTCATGAAAATCTCGAGGTTTCAAGTACGGACACAAGGTACCCAAAACGTCAGAAAATCAATTTAGTGCCGATCGGTGAGAATTTTGAGGTCAAGTGGAATCACCCACATTTTGATCACATATCTCAGCCAAATCGACCTATCTCTAATTTCTGATCGATTCGACAAAGGCCGCAATGACCCTTGTAGACCGACATGGTGGTCGAGCCAGCCGATTCCCCGTTCGAATTCTCAAGCCTATTGCATTTAGATTTCTTAATTGATTCCCCAGATAGACCAGTTCTCTCGTGAGTGGCCAACTCAGAGAATAGCACTATAGACGCGTCGACGAAAAACCCGATTTATTTAATCGAAAACAAATTTGAAAATTCAGGCTGTCACAACATGCGCAAGAGTGGCATCCTACCTCCATTTCCAGTACATCATCTGTTGAATTATGTCTCCAAATTAAGCGGCGCACCAAATCCATATTTTTTGGAAGATTTTAACTTATTCAAAATTTAGGGTCGCTTTTATGGATAATTATCTTGGATTATAATGGATATATATAAATTCGGCAGAAGAAATACAGTAGTGTGATCTTCCATCCAAGTTTGACTGGTTGACCGAGATTCGGGCATATTCGACAGTCACGTATGGGCCCAGGTCAAAGTTAGTTTCGTTGTTTGCACGCATAAGGCGTACGATTCTTTCCTGGACTAAAAAGCCGCACCTACGGAGAAGTCCTTCGTAGAGCCGCCCGAAGAAAAAAAGAAAAGAAGCATACAAACACCTTGGTTCGACCATGTACCGGGAGATTTACATCCAATTAAGTTATTTATTTGTGAATACTTTTGGTTTGGACTTAAATCTAAAAGTGAAAAATACTTGAGTGTGTGAGTGATTATAATTCTAATTTTTCGATTATAGTGGATTATTTTTCATTAGCTCTCCAATGGATGTCGGTATCGATATCCGGACCGAATCATATAAAGTATTTGGTGTTTTTAATGTTTCTCATTTATTTTTCTGGTGATTTCACGTTGATTTATTCATTTTCTGCATTAATACTAAAAAATTAGTATATTATCAGGCTAGTCAGATTTGACTTGATTCAGCTATGGTATATACGTTTAAGGCAAATGAGTAAGGTAGGTATGACGATGCTAAGTGAAAGCGACTATTAAAGGGTCAAAAGACAGGGAAGCTAGATTTATGTGAGCAATGCATTTTCAATAAGCTTTTCATTTGACCAAGCGATTGGCTTAAGTACATTCATTTAAATGTCTAGGGCTCGTCTTCGGTTCCTTCGAAAATAGATGCATGATATATGTGACATTTACTAATAACTAGGTATGAGCATACTTTCTTAAGCACAACTTTGGCGTGTTTGACTAGTTCGGGAAATTTAAGGTATTGATTGGTTAGTCAGATAAACAAATAAGGTGCCCAATAACTACTTGCGAAGGTCTCATTCTCTATGTTTATTGTTTATTAATCAAGTCATTGTTCGACATTGCTAAATGCGTATTATTGAATGATAATGGTTAACATGGTCTCAAGATACAACTATTTAAATGACATTGTGATTTGAATTGATTGTAGTTCAAGCAAAGGGACGTGGATTGACATTGCCACACAGGCTTGGACCATATTCACTGCAAACTCTAGGCTAATTTTTCTCTGAGACCAATCCCAAGTTCGCTTCATGAACATTGTAGGATAGTCTTGTAGGCCGTCTGAACGGCTTCCCAAGATCGACATAGCTAGAAACTCGAACATCCTAAAGGCAAAAACGAAGATTTGCATACCTGATTTTGAATTCATGATTCTTGGAGCAAAACGACAGCAATCCGAGCCTTGAATGCTGAAGATCTTCTCCTTTATGACCCTCGGTTCCTAGCTCGATGAGACAACCACTCACAGATTACCTTATGTGAGTTGAGAGAGTATTTTGGAAGAATGAGGGCTAGAGGATGGACCTTAACGCTATTTATAGAGTTTTGGACGGGCCCTCTCATCACGGGCCGGGCCCAACTCGGCCCATACAAGCCAGGCCCCATATTCGACTGTTAAGAAACTTTATATCCTACTTTATTAGATCAACTTCGTAAAAACGGTTAATTACAATCTCAATTAATGTAGCCCATATCAGGAAAATTCTTACATTCTTCCACTTGGGCTATATTAATTGAGACCGTACTGTATGTGCGCACCTTTATGTTGATCTATAGATAATTCTCAACAGTCAATCTAATCCCATAAAGTCTCCAACACCGGATCATGGTGGTAATTGCATATACATACACAGAGCCTTCCATGGTCACAAGTGCTATCAACTTTACTGATATGGATTTAATATGGTTGTGTGGCAAATCGATAACACCTCATAAAGATTTTTACCTTATGTGTTATCTCCTTTGTTGGTCACTATTCTCTTAATTTAAGTGTCATAGAAAACCGGATGTGGCACTAGAGAATATCTTTATGGTTCTAATGAACCCATATATGTCTTATCTTTATGTTTAACCTTTCTTTATATGTAATCAAGACATACGTTCAAGGCTGATAACCAGATGCCCCTAGCCTTCACTCAAGGCTTACACAATACCTTGAGATTTTCCTTAGATATATGTACACAACTCAATAACAACTTATACAAAAGGAGTTGACATATATCGAAATGTTACAAAAAGTAACAAAATACAGATGTAAACTTTATTAGAGCAAACCTGAAATAGCTCCCACTAAACGACAGTATCCAACGATTCTCCCAAGCCCATGTTCATGACATGTCGCTCAAATACACAAGGGCGTAGGCCTTTAGTCAGTGGATTTGCCAACATATCATCTGTGGGAATATACTCTACTATAATGTCACCATTTTGTACCATTTCCTTTATGGTAAAAAACTTGACCTCCATATGCTTAGACCCTTTGAGACTTCTGTTGTTATTGACAAATAACACAGTAGAATTGTTATCACAATATAACTACATGGGTCTATTCACAAAATTAAATACGGTCAATTCCTTAATGAGATTCTGGAGCCAAACAGCTCGAGTAGCAGCTGAAAAGCATGCTATAAACTCCACCTGCATGGTAGGGGAATATATAGATTTATGTTTCTCACTTTTCCATGATACTGCACCTCCTGCTAACATGAAGATATATCCTGTTGTCGACTTCCTATCATCCTCACAACCAGCAAAATCTGCATCTGAATATGCCAATAATTGCAAATTATTGACATATCTATAAATCAACATATAATCTCTTGTTCTTTTTAAATATCTCAAGACCTTTTTGGCAGCAACCCAATAATCATGTCCTAGATTAGACTGATATCTACCCAAAAGCCCTGTTACAAAGGCGATGTCTAGTCTGGTGCACACTTGAACATACATGATACTTCCAAGTGTATTAGCATAAGGCACATCCTTCATTTGGTTTTTCTCAAAATCTAATTGAGGACATTATGATAGACTTAACTTGTCACCCTTAACAACAGGAACAGTTCCTGGTTTGCAGTCTTGCATTTTGAATCTCTCCAAAATACGATCAACATATGCCTTTTGAGATAAACCTAACATACAACGAGAACGATTCCTATGGAATTCAATACCAAGAACGAACGATGTCTCACCTAGGTCTTTCATGTCAAAATTCTTTGACAACATTTGTTTTGTTTCACGCAATAATCCAATATTGCTACTTGCAAGTAAAATATCATCCACATAAAGTATAAGAAAAATAAATTTCCTCCTACTGACCTTGTAGTATTTGCACCGATCTACTTTGTTCTCAACAAAACCAAAAGAAGTAACAACATTGTGAAACTTCAAGTAGCATTGTTTGGAAGCTTGTTTGAGACCATAATAGCTTTCTTCAGTTTACATACAAACTTACCTGAATCATTTGCTGCAAAACCTTCAGGTTGCACCATATAAACCTTCTCATCAAGGTCTCCATTTAGAAAAGCAGTTTTAACATCCATCTGGTGTAATTCCATGTCAAAAGGAGTTACTAACGCCATGATCACTTTGAAGGAGTCTTTAAAAGAAACTGGAGAAAATGTTGCTTCATAGTCTATCCATTCTCTTTGAGTGAAGCCCTTGGCCACAAGTCTGGCTTTAAATTTCTTAATCTTTCCTTTTGAATCTATTTTAGTCTTATAAACTCACTTGCAACCTATGGGTTTACAACCTTCCGGTAATTCGATAAACTCCCAAACACCATTATATTTCATAGACTGCATCTTATCTCTCATTGCATCCAACCACAAATTTGATTGAGGACAGTAAATGGCGTCTATATAAGTCACTGGATCTCTAATGCAGCCTATATCATAATCATGTTCTCCTAAATAGACTATATAGTCTGGCGGTATAGCTGAACACCTTTCTCTAGTAGACCTCCTAAGTGGAGCCATTGCAATCTCATTTTGAGTATGAGGAACTGGAAGGACTTCATCTGTGGCCGTTTCATCAATAGGATTCTTAGTGTTAACAGGTCCAGTTTGTGGCATAGTAGGCTCCATAATTGTCTGCATAGGTAAGGAGAAAGACATAGTAGGTCTCATCATGTTGTCATGTTCACTAATTTGTGAGCAATCATGCTTTTCGGCTACATCAAATTCCAGAAACTTGGCCGTTTGTGATTCCACAATCCTTGTTCCTCCACTTGGATTATAAAACCGATATCCCTTTGAATGTTCTGAGTAAGATACAAAGTAGCATCGAGTGGTTTTAGCCTCCGACTTACCTAATGTTGGATTATTCAATCTTACTTCTGCAGGACATCCCCAGACCTTAAAATGATTCAAACTTGGTTTGTGTCCAGTCCATAATTCAAAAGGAGTTGATGTAATAGCTTTGGTAGGAACACGATTCAGTATATAAAGGGCTGTTTTTAAATCCTCACCCCATAAAAAGTTAGGCAAATTAGTCCTACTCATCATACACCTTACCATATCCATGAGAGAACGATTGCGCCTTTCAGCCACACCATTATGTTCAAGACTTCCAAGCATAGTGAACTAGGCTACTATCCCAGAATCCTTTAAGTATTTAGCAAATGGCCCTTTAATTTGCCCAACATTGCCATGTCTACCATAATATTCTCCACCTCGATCAGATCTAACCACCTTTATTACTTTTCCTAACTGTTTCTCAACTTCAGTTCGAAAAATTTTGAATTTGTCAAGAGATTCAGACTTTTCCTTAATCAGGAATAGGTAACCATATCGAGAATAATCATCGATTAATGTGATGAAATAAAAATTTCTACACAAAGTTGCAGTATAGGGCCCATTGATATCGGTGTGAATGACTTCTAGTAAGTTTGAACTTCGAACTGCGGTTTTCTTCTTTATCTTAGTCATCTTTCCTCTACAACAGTCTATGCAAGTCTCTAGGTCACCTTTAAGAGTAGGTAGGATGTGTGTCTTTATCAGCCTTTCTACTATTTCTTTAGATATATGACCTAGTCGTTTATGCCATAACGCATAAGACTGTTCCTTAGGTAGAGGTCTTTTGGGAATGACATTTTGAATTGTATTAGTGACGTATATATCATTGAGAGATAAACACAATCTGTACAATCCATTGAACATGTTGCAACACCCAACCTCATTTGAACTAAAGAACATAGATATAGTATTATTCTTTATTTCAAAAGAGTAACCACACATGTCCAAACATAATACAGAAACTAAGTTCCGTCTAAAGGAAGGTACATAAAAAGTGTTTCTTAATATCATATCAAAACCGATATCTAAAATCAAAATGACATCTCCCACGAATTCAACGTCGATCTTGTCGTTGTTTCCCACAGTGAGCTTTGATTAATCCTGATTTGGCATCCTTATGTTTGTGTATCCCTGTATGGTAAATGTAACATGATTAGTCGTACCACTATCTAGCCACCAAGAACTGGATGGGGCTTTAGATAGGTTGGATTCACAAACAAATGCCAAAGAATCATTACCTTTATGCTCATTTTTAGACAACCAAGCTTTATAGTTATCGCAATATTTCTTTATATGTCCCATCTTCCTACAAAAGTAGCAAAGGACACCCTCCCTTTTAAAAGGTGTCTTTCTAGGAGCCATATTGGTGGAGGGGCCAGCAGCTTCAAGATTTCCTCTCTTAGAAGCTATATTGTTAAAGGTGCCTACGGCTTTAGGATTTCCTCTATGATGTGCAATCCATTTACCCTTTCTGCTGGCAGAACTAGAGGCATACATGGCAAGATGTCCTCTTTCTTTCTTTAATTTCTCTTCCTCTGCCACCACTCTAACTATAAGGTCATTGATTGACCAAGACTAATTTTGCGAACTATAGTTCGTCTTGATAATTCCAAAATCCGGAGGAAGAGTATTTAATGCTTGATGCACAATGCAAGCTTCAGGGATATCAACCTGAAGAATTCGGAGTTTTGTCTGAAGATCTACCATCCTAAGCACATAATCTCTAACTCCAGTTGAACCATCATACCTCATATTAAAGAGTGATTGCATAAGTGTACCTATCTCGGCATTGGTAGAGACATGATACCTAGCCTCCAAAGCTTCCATCATTTCCTTAACAGTACAGTTAGTTGGCAAGCCACTCATCAAATGTTCCTGAATTGACCGTTTCATAATGAGCAAGCAAATTCTATTGCTCTTTTCCCAAGCAACAAAACGTACTTTCGTGTTTCGATCGGTTTCGCAAGGTCTGCCGGCCTATCCTCAGTAAGAGCAATATGAACATCTGCCAACTCCATCCCAAACAGAAAATTCTCTTTCCATTTCTTAAAGTTTGATCCAGTAAGAACCTCAATCGCAATGGAATTGCCATTTACAGAGAAGGTGACTGTTTATACAAGCAACACATATAATTAGCATCATGTGAGTGCTAAACACACATCTCAAGAGCTACATACATCATCATATAAATACTTTTGGGCATAATACATGACATGCAATTGTATACTCTTCACATGACAGTGGTCCATGAAAATATATTCTAACATTTCGCAAATTCACCACCTTTGGGTGTATGAACCACTAAAGTTAGTCACTTTTCAACCATATGTTGTACATGTATCCCTCCATAGACTAACGCACAAATACCTCCTTTGGGAGTATAAACATGCATAAGAACAGGAGACATCCCATTACGATATGAGATTGACGTTTCTTAAATCCAATCAAGTGTGCCACTTTGGCAGTTACAACCCAACTGAATCATCAAAACTTTCTCATATTAGGGATATAACTTTATGACTCACATACACCTTTCAAAAGTGATTTTAGACTTGATGACAGGGGCTGTTTGTCACTAAAATCACAAGTCATGCTAATTGCATTGCTCCATCCACTAATACATACTACTAATAAATCAACACTATTATATTCCTCAAGTGATGATATAATCATAAGCAGAAAATTGTACTTCTCAAAACATGTAGAAATATTCCAAAGTTACATCAAAATTCACTTCTTTATGGTTTTACACACAATTTCATATCATTAGAGGCATCAAATAATGCAAATAAATACACCACAAGGTAGGAAATTCACATACGATCATGTCGACACCAACCACGCTCCAAACGGACATCACACACGCCCTCACGCATCGCTAGAGTGCGCAACGCGTGAGCTACACGTGCTAGCACCTAGAAACTGGGCCGAAGTCGGTCCAACCGGTCAATGGTCAGTCGGTTTGGGTCAACCCGGTCAGCCCGAGTCGGGTCAACCCGGTCAGCCGGGTCAGGTCATGGTGATGTCATTGATGACGTCACATGCCACGTGGCGGTAGCACGTAAGGCGGCTTACGTGACGTCATCACCGCTCGTCATGATGATGTCATCACCGTTGAGTCGGTCCACATGTCGGCGCGCATGGCCCGCCCGCGCGCGCGAGGCCACATGGCAATCCACGTGTCAGCGCGTGTGTGGCCGCGCGGCGGCGCGTGTCACCGACTCCCAGCACCGCCTGGGCGCGTGGCAACGCATGAGGCCGTTTCCGGCATCGTCTAGAGACGTTCTACCCATCAAATTGCTCGTATGAATGAGGAGAAGCCATTTATGCAATAAAAATTCACTTTCATTGGACCAAAAATGATGAAAAACAGGCAAAACATTCGGAAGCTTGAGTCAAGTTCGAAATGGGTATAGACAGTAGGTTTGGACTTCATCAGAGACATGCTATGCACGAAAACACTTGGCTCAACAAGGTGAATGTGAATATAAACAATAGGTATAGTCACAATCAAGTTTCGCCAAATCAATTCTTCAAAATGGGGCAAACTCCCTATGTTCGAGTTCTAGTTTATGCCAACTCTGATACCAAATGTAGGCCGTCCGAACGGCCTCCCAAGATCGACATAGCTAGAAACTCGAACATCCTAAAGGTGAAAACGAAGATTTGTGTACCTGATTTTGAATTCATGATTCTTGGAGCAAAACGACAGCAATCCGAGCCTTGAATGTTGAAGATCTTCTCCTCTATGACCCTCAGTTCTTGGCTCGATGAGATAGCCACTCATAGATTACCTTATGTGAGTTGAGAGAGTATTTTGGAAGAATGGGAACTAGAGGAGGGACCTTAGCGCTATTTATCGAGTTTTGGATGGGCCCTCTTATCACGGGCCGAGCCCAACTCGGCCCACACAAGCCAAACCCATATTCGATTGTTAAGAAACTTTATATCCTACTTTATTATATCAACTCCGTAAAAACGGTTAATTACAATCAAAATTAATGTAGCTCACATCAGGAAAATTCTTACAAGTCTTGCATGCTGCCTGCTGGATGTTACAGTGAAAACGCCCTGCCAATCCTTAACGGCTCTGCTGGAGAAGGCGAGTGGTTGCGATTGGCCTTGGAAACCTGAAAGTTGACTAGACACTAATCTTTGACACGAGCAGCGACACTACTTGGACCAATGTGATCCTTGTCCTAGTTGCTATCCTCAGCAAGAGCCACTGTTTAAGCCATCCAAGTCCACTGCATCCTCAAACCCGCCATTATCTGCATCGAAATACACCTACTCGATTGACTATGCAGTCGGATCACATTTCGATGTTACTATCCCAGACTTCATACTCAGTTGCGGCCCAAATAATAGCCATGATTTAGGCACCATGGCTAGCATACTAGGCGTAGGACAAGGAGGCACAACCTTAATCTCACGGACAGCAACAGATATTTCGCAAATCTTCTACCATTGCATCCTCTGGTAGCGAGAGCTCAAATGAACTTACATTTTCAACTTGAAGCCCTGCGTCATTGCCAAACACAATCACACACTTACATAAGAGAGCAAAATAACCCATCTCTTTTATTTTGTCAATCTAGTGGGTATTGCTTTTGACAAAAATCTAGCTTGTCTTCACAGTCACACAATCTCCACCTCCTAGGAGCATCATAGACGTTGGGACTACCATTACTCAGTTGCTGCCCTCGATTTGTTCGGATGTTTGCGCGGAATTTGTCAAGTACATGTCAACTATCTCGTTGCATGGCCTCTATCGACATTGTTAGACACCTTCTATGATCTGCAGCATTAGAAGGATGTGAAAAAGCCGAAGATGGTCCTTCAATTTGAGAAAATTGACGTTAATTTGGAGTTGGCAAATGAGCGATGCACAAGTTTGCTCGGCCTTTGCGCCAAACGAGAGAAGGCGCCAAACCGGAGAAGGTTAGACTTAGTCATTATTTGGCAGCATGCAGCACTAGAACCTGAACACAACCAGATAGCAAGGTTGAATTTGGGAATGGTGGTTGTGGCAATTGAGCGGCTACAATTGATGAAGGAAACTATTGCAGTTGTTTTCTTTTTTTCCTTTTTAAAATACATTGTTCATTGTGTCATTAGGTGGGAAATTGTGGTAGCATATCACAATGCAATTTAGGGAATTGGACTAGACTACACAATGGTTTATGATTTTTGAACACACAGATCTCGTTCAATTTAAATGATTTTTGTGGTCTCCTCATGAAGAAAAATAAGTTTGGCTTTATTGAGTTGGCTTCTCAAGTCTTGAGATTGTCTTCGGCATCACCGGATGCGCTTTATAAGAAAAATGCTTCATCACTGCATTCGTGAACACGACAAGCGTTTAATCAAAGCCACTAGACGTGCAACCTGGTGATAACTAGTACCAGCTGCACGAGGCAAAGGCGAGGCTAGAGGTTTGAATTTCCTGACGATGGAGGACTAAGGGCAACATGGATCCCAAAGGGAAAGGGCAAAGAATAGTCCAACAATGTGATTTATTACAATTGATGGTTTTATTTAATTGATGTGATGGGCCTAAGTTGGCCCGTCCGCCCATGTTGGGCCTAAAAGCCCGGCCCACAAGTTTAGGGCCCATGAATAGAGGGACACGTTGAAGGGTTGTAATTTTTGGGGGAGCGTCTTATACCGAAGGGACACGTCCTTTGGAGAGGACGTATTTAAGGGAGAAAAGAGAGGGAGGAACATACCTTTTCAACAGTACGTACGTTCCTTCTCTCCCTCTCCTTCCAGAAAGTAGAACAAGAGCAAGAGACGACATTTTCTTCCCTTCAAGGCCAATTGACATCATTGGATAGAACGGGATCAGTCTTTCTTCTTCAAATCAACGTCGGTGTTTAGGCTGTGGCTAACAAGGTACGTTCGATATCGTGATGTGCCTTAGGATCGGTGATACATGTGATTTTCCCGGGCTCGTCTTCCGCACTCTTTTTAGGGGTTCGATTTAGTGTCGAATCCGGTTTTTAGGAATAAGAAATTCCCAACATTGGTATCAAAGCCCCGTTCATGTTTTTCCCGACCCCTTTCATGTTTATAGATGATTTCTTATCGTTTTTTCGTGAAATTAATCGTCCGACACCAATCGGGACTGAAAAATCCCGACACCCGAGCATTGTTCATCCATTTTTCTGAGTTTTTGTAAGTCAAAATCCATTTCTGAAGGCTCTGGATGGAAGGTCTCGTCAAGACAATCACGACAAGTGGTGGAACGTCGCCAAAGGCCGCCAGACGCGCCCCCACGCACAGCCGGAACGAACCGGCGTCTTCGGCGCGTGCAACGCACGTGTGCGTTCAACCGACGCGCGCACGTGCAACACACGTGTGCGTTCGCGGTCGCTGGCGCGTGCCGCGCACGTGCCGGTCGGATGAACCAACCGGCCCGACCGGCTGACCGGTCCGACCCGACCGTTGACCGTTGACCATTAGCGACCGTTGACCATTGACCAAAAAAAAAAGGGATTTGTTTCTTTTTTTCCCAATTAAGTCTATGTGGATTATATGTAGTCCCTAATTTGTTCTGCATTTGTTGCAGGAACAATGCCTCCCCGTAAGCCGCGCGCATCTGTGCGCACAATGTGAAATGAACAAAAGGAAAGGCTTTCAAGGCTGATAGCCGATTTGAATGGTTATTGATGGGAGAATGATGACATAATTGATCATGTTTGTAGAGGTCAACAACAAAATTCAAGAAGTCATTTGGAACGATTATCCCATGCCAGATTCTCATATGGTGCGATTCTTTATGAACACTCTTCCATTAGAATGGCAAGGAGTGTTGAATCGCCTATGGGAGGTCAAAAGATTTACTAGTTATAAGGAGCTAGTAATGGAATTTGAAGATGAATATCATCGGTTTGGAGCCACAAAGACTGCGACCCAAGGAATGACTTCGATTAAGCGAGGAATGAATGTGCGTAGGAGAAATCCTAAGGAATATCCATCTGTTTTTCCGTGGCTATCAAGAATGCTTGAAAATTTTACAGAGGAAAAGAAAAAGAAATTGAACTAAGTAGAAACTTTTCCTATTCGTTGTATGGTGCCTTGGTTTTAGATGTTATGGCTGATCTTTATTAAGTGTGCTTTATGAAAATCTAATGTAATGTTTTCTACCTGATTGTTGTTGATGTAGCAACTAATATATTAGTTGTATTATGTGAAAGCACAATTATTATATCATTATTGGATGTCAAATATTATTTGCTTTCTGTTGTTGTTAACTGTTGTGGGTAGTTTAAGGACGTTTTTGTAGCTTCATAGAATTTACTTTGCATGGACAATTATATTAATGATAGTTTTAAGTTAGGATTTTTGGAGGATGATTGGAAACATAGTGACCTTTTGATTCTGAAACCTTACTTAAAATTATTAATTAATATTATGGGTTTGTGCAAAATAGATGCATAAGTGATAGGCATTAATATTTCGTGCATATATGTCCGATATGTTCAGATAAATGGATTCAGTAACTAAGAACATAATTGCTTATTTGAACAAAGAAGACAAATTGAACGACAAGAATAGTGAAATATTGAATATGAGAATTCGATATGTGCTGGAAAAGCAAGAAGCACTAAAAGCTCTTGATTATGTTATGGAAGATCTTGAGAATGTTGTGCGCCACCTTGAGCTAGCAGATGATCGCCACAAGGCATTTGAGCGAGATACAGATATTTGCTGTGTTGCTTTCAGCTCAGTAGGATTATCAAGCTCTAAGCGCAAGCACATTGATTCGTTCAATATGTGGGAAAGCAAGGGATCGAGTCCTTCTTGCAAGAAACCAAGAATTAACCAACAAAAGAGAGGAAAACGTCCTCGTGTGAAGAGAGGAAAACGTCCTCATGTGAAGAATATCTCAAGGGTGAAATGTTACAACTGTGACCAAAGGGGTCACTATGCCCACAATTGTCGCGAGCCAAGGAAGGTACACACCTTTTGTACTATTGGGAACTTTGCATATGTGTCAAGTTCTGTATTCTTGACTGAGTCTAATCCTTTGTGGACTATAGATTCAGGAGCTACGGACCATGTAGCGAAGGATAGAGAATCCTTCGTAGAATTTCGACGAGTTCCGACTGGAACTAAATGAATCTATGTAGGAAACAACTCCAGAGCTGAAGTTAAAGGAATTGGCACCTGCCAACTGAACATGCGTGGTGAACGCACTTTATTTCTACATGATGTGTTGTATGCTCTAGAGATTCATCGAAATTTAGTGTCTGTTTTGGTGTTGGTTAAGTTTGGTTTTAATATGAACTTCCATAATATAGGTGTGGATTTGTTTTTGGATACAAATTTCTATGGTTGTGGTTATTTTCTAGATGGTTTCATTGTATTAGATATTGACTATGTTAATACAAATGTTTGTTATTACCTTCTTACGTCTCCTAATTCATATGATAATGATGTGAATGTGTAGCATGCTAGACTTGGTCATATTGGCCAACAGCGTATGAATAGACTAGCCAAAGAGGGCTTGTTGGGCAACATTGAAAAAGTCGATTTGCCTATATGTGAGCATTGCCTGGTGGGGAAAACGACAAGGAAACCATTTGGAAAAGGTAAAAGAGCTGAATTTCCTCTGCATTTAATCCATTTTGACGTTTGTAGTCCAATGAATGTGAGAGGAAGGCATGGGGCTGTTTATTTCATCACTTTTATAGATGATTATACTCGATTTGGATATGTCTATTTGATTTCTCATAAATTTGAAGCATTAAGTTGTTTCAAAAGATTTATGAACTTGGTAGAAAATCAATTAGACAAGAAAATAAAACTATTAAGATCTAATCGAGGTCGAGAATATTTATCTGATGAGTTCAAAAAATTATGTGATGAAAAAGGAATAGAAAGACAGTTGTCTATTCCATATACTCCTTAACAAAATGGTGTTGCGGAGAGAAGAAACAGAATCCTACTGGAAATGGTTAGGTCAATGATGGCGCATGCTAACTTACTTATCACTTTTTGGAGTGATGTGTTGTTAACTGCTGCATATATACTTAACCGGGTGCCTTCCAAATCAGTTACTTTTACTCCATATGAGTTATGGACAGGTAGGAAACCGGACTTAAGTTTTCTTAAGCCATGGGGTTGTGCTGCCTATACTCATGAGCCCTCTCACAAGTTTGGGAAATTGGGTCCCAGAGGAAAGAAGAGTATTTTTATAAGATACTCCGAACACTCGAAATGATATGTGTTCATAGGTGAGCAGGAAAGTGGGAGTATAACTGAATTTGAATAACGGGATGTCACATTCTTAGAGATTGAATTTCCTAAGAAGGGCGAAATAGGTGACGATTACTCCCTATTTGAAACCTTGGATCAAGATAATGATATTAGTAGAGTTCGTCCAAGTGGGAGTAATATGAGAAGTGATGAATTGAATTCTACTCATTCTCAATTACAACCACATGATGAGACGACATTATCATTATCTAATCCTAGTGGGAGCATAATGGGGAATGATGTGCAAAGTGTACAATCTCCCTTACGGCGAACAAGTCGCAAAAGTGTTCCCCGTCGACATTTTGACATTGAAGGGGAAACTTTTATGATTGTCCCACAAGATGAGGATGAGCCAAGAAATATAAATGAGGCTCTAAGTTGCCCTAGTAAGGAAAAATTGATGCATGCAATGAGAGAAGAAATGGAGTCAATGAAGTCAAATCATGTTTGGGAACTGGTTGATCTTCCAAAAGGACGCAAAGCTATTGGGAATAAGTGGGTTCTCAAAATAAAGTGTAAAGCTGATGGCTCGATAGAAAGGCATGAGGCTTGCCTTGTGGCGAAGGGTATAATCAACAGGAATGAATTGATTATGAGGAAACATTTTCTCCTGTTGTAAGATGTACCTCGATTCGCATTATTTTGGCAATAGTGGCAAGTATGGATCTTGAATTATATCAAATGGATGTAAAGACTACTTTTCTCAATAGAAAATTGGATGAGGAAGTATATATGGAACAACCTGTTGGTTTCATTACAAAAGGGCCAAGAAGAAAATGTATGTCGACTTTTGAAATCGATATATGGTCTTAAGCAGTCGTCAAGACAGTGGTATATACTTTTTCATAATACCATAATGGCATATGATTTTACAATGATTGATGAGGATCATTGTATATATATCAAAAGATCAATTTGTGATCATATCATTATATGTTGATGATATACTAATTGCTGGAAGCACTATGGAGTTTGTAAATACTGTTAAGAGTTGGTTATCTTCCAATTTTGAGATGAAAGATATGGGTGAGGCTGCATACATCCTTGGAGTTAAGATTTCAAGAGATCGTTCGAAGAGGTCATTATCTCTTTCACAAGAAACATACATAAATAAGGTTCTTGAATGATTTCGTATGCAAGATTATAAACCTATTGATACTCCTATTGCAAAAGGTGAAGAATCCACAAGAGAAGGAACAAATGAAAAATGTTCATTATGCTAGTGCTGTTGGAAGCTTGATGTACGCTATGATGTGTACAAGACCTGATATATATTTTGCAGTTGGAATGGTGAGTAGATACCAATCCAATCCAGGTCAAGCACATTGGAAAGCCATTAAGAGAATACTGAGGTATCTAAAGAGAACTACTGATTATACGCTGAGTTATCAAGGAAAGGATCTGCGACTCAAAGGCTATTCTGATATTGATTGGGGAGGAGATTTAGATGAAAGGAAATCTACCTCTAGGTTTGCTTTCTTATTGAATAATGGCACCATATGTTGGAGCGGTAAGAAACAAACGTGTATAGCCTTGTCCACGATGGAAGCTGAATTCGTGGCATTATCAGCAGTAATACAAGAAGGAGTTTGGCTTAAGAGATTTTTGGATCATTTAGGTGTTATTGAGAAAGCTGCAAATCCATTATTAGTTAATTGTGATAGCCAAGCAGTTATAGCATACACCAAAGATTCAAAATATCATGGCAAGACCAAACATATAGATACCGAGTATAATTTTGTCAAAGATATGGTTGCACGAAAGGATGTGAACTTACAGTATATATCTATGCATATAATGGTAGCAGATTCTATGACAAAGCCAATACCTAGAGATGTGTTTTGTGGTCAAGTAAAATCTTTAGGATTGCGTAGAGTCTGATGTACTGCATGTTGTAATTTCCCTGAGTTGTTCACATTTAATGAATATGTGTTTTCATCATTAATGCCTATGAATCTTTGTTTGATCTTTATGCATCTTAATGCTCAGTGCATTACATTAAGTTAAGAAAGTATGTCAGACAGATAATAGATTAGCCCACTCACACGGGTAATCGCCTCTATTTACTATGTGATAAATAGAGATGAGACGGTTTTTAAGCTTATTATCTAGGTGATAATCGAGAGCTCAAGCTTAAAATATATATATATCGCCTTAATTAAGTGTTAAGATGAGGACATGATATGTACTATATCCAAAAGTAAAATACCCCACATATTTTACTTTATCTGTCTAAGATACCAGATATGAGTTCTGATGAATTTTGTGAATGAGTAGATACGTGAACTCAAGTTAGACATTGGGTATGTCTGAACTATCATATGTACGGTATTGATGGTGTAGACATACGCTCCATGGAAAAGGAGTTAATACCGTAATACGTATTTCATACTACGTATGCATGAGACGACCAATAAGAGTGGCAAAAGTTTGATCTCAACTTTTATGCCGTATGAGACTCTTGAGGAAAAGAATTCCTCAATTTATTGCCCTCATGACTCTTATTTATTCTCAAGATTTCTATTCAATGATTGCTATCTTAGGATGTTGCCAATGATCATGAATTGATTCGATCTAATGGGACATTTCTAGAAAAGTAAGTTGAACTGAAATTGAGAGTTTGAAAGAAAGAGGAAGATCGGATTTGGAGAATCACATTATAGTTTTGTATTCACTGGTCGACCAATTATGACTGTCTTTAGGATAATCATAATTGTGAATACAATAAATATATATCATTGTTTAAAAGAGATCAAGAGAGATATAAATGTGATCGATCGATCTAGGGTACTGCATACTAAATTTACTCGGAAAGTGATGGCCATTATGAGCTGCTATATATTCCTAATAGATGTATAGCAACGAGCTCTCAAAGTATGCTGGTCGCACGGACTATTCACCAGTATGAATGTTGTAGAGAGGTAAAGAGGATCATGTTCAGCCCACCATGTGCGAATGGGAGATGATGGTTTTATTTAATTGATGTGATGAGCCTAAGTTGGCCCGTCCGCCCATGTTGGGCCTAAAAGCCTGGCCCACAAGTTTAGGGCCCATGGATGGAGGGACACGTTGAAGGGTTGTAACTTTTGGGGGAGCATCTTGTATCGAAGGGACACGTCCTTTGGAGAGGACGTATTTAAGGGAGAAAAGAGAGGGAGGAACGTACCTTTTCAACAGTACGTACATTCCTTCTCTCCCTCTCCTTCCAGAAAGTAGAACAAGAGCAAGAGACGACATTTTCTTCCCTTCAAGGCCAATTGACATCATCGGATAGAACGGGATTAGTCTTCTTCAAATCAACGTCGGTGTTTAGGCTGTGGCTAACAAGGTACGTTCGATATCGTGATGTGCCTTAGGATCGGTGATACATGTGATTTTCCCGGGCTCGTCTTCCGCACTCTTTTTAGGGGTTCGATTTAGTGTCGAATCCGATTTCTGGGAATCAGAAATTCCCAACAACAATAAATGAGACTATCCGTCGCGTATCAACGTTACAAGAAATATACTTGTATGCAACGGCTGAGATTATTCCATTATTCGAGGAAACACATCAATGACCAACTGAAGAGGAAAAAACAATTTTCTCTTTCTCCTTCCTCCTCACTGCTTTGTGAAGGGCACCAAATTACCCAAAGGCCAGGAATTAACTATCAGGGACGTCGTCTAGGATTTTGGTTGCTGTTTGTACCATTAGAGTTCACAACAATAGTACCCATGGTAATATGAGTGGCCGAGGTTGGCGGAGACAACACGATGTTGCCTGAAGGCGAGCTATTGCCAGTCCACGAGCCATCTCGCTTTGGGGTGCTCCCGCCCACCCCGATTCTACTATGATCATCATCTGCAAAAGAAACAAAAAAAAAAAAAAAAGGATTCGACATGTACTATTTAAGGTATGATACACCAAAGAGTATGATCCATTCTCTAACTTGATAGAGAATATAGAACACGGATATGAAGTAATTGAGAGAGATATAAATGTGCCAGTTGGAGAATCACCTGCGAGGATTCGAGCAACCGATGACCTTGAGAGAAGGCAGCGCAAGCCAAGGAGAATGCAGAAGATAATCATAAGAGAAACGGACTCGTTAGCCATTTTTGGTTCTTCCTAATATCTTGGTAATTGAAGGGGGATGTCTAGACCCATAGTCAGGACATTAAATAGTATCAAGTTATCGAGTAGTGTGTGGTGTCTTTGGGGTTTGGTCCCTAGTAGTGGACAACAAGTGTCGACACTTGAAGTACCAAAACTTGGCACGAAAGGACCATTGAATGCAAAAGTTAGGAAAGTGACACTTAAGTACCAAAATTGGAGTAAAATAGATCATTTAAGTGCTGATGGCGAGAAAATCCGGCCAAAATGCTAACGTAACAATTTTCCGGCTAGATAAGTGCAAAATGATATTTTGCACGCTGACGTGGTTAGATAAATGTAAAAATGACGTTATTTTACTATTGACGTGATAAATAATTAATTTAAAAATAATTAAATTAAATTTAAAAATAAATTTATTTAAAATATTTTAAAAAATTTTAAAAAAAATTGAAAAAAAAAAAAAAAAGAGGGAGAAAGAAGACGACTGAGAGTTGTTTTAAAAGACAGCCCACTGAGCCCACTCATAGTTCCTTCATTTACACCATCGGCCCACAATACCCAAAGCCCACTATGAATGAGAAGCCAGCCCATTTTCTCTTTTCCACACGCCCAGGGGAGATGGGGGTTTCTTTCGTGTAACACGGCACCCTCCCGGAAACTTCGACATCCCATATCAATGTCAAAATAAAACAAATTTAACAATAGCGCCCTCACTTATTATCTCATCTTAAACCGACAATAACATAATTCATCCATTAAGATCTTTTAAACACCGAACCTGCACGAATAGACGAGTACCATCACCATCGCCCATCACCATCGCCGTTCGACGGACGGTGGAAGTGGCTGGCCGGGTGAGACGAAAGGTGAGGAAGTTCGTGAGCGTCCGATAGCATGGGTCTCAGAAGAAAGGAGTGATCTTCGAGTCCCCCTCGTGCTCATTGAAACTCGCTCGAATGATGAAGCCGCAGCTGGATTATATATAAAATGGCAAGAAGGCAAGTGTCATAATTGAACGAAACTTGAAACCCAAGAAGGCAGAGAGGACTTAGCTTCGGTTTTGCTACTTGGAACTGCAGGAAACGCAGCCGATTCTTCTTTGGCAGCAGGCCAGGAAACTCCATCACCGGACCACCGTCACCCGCTGGCCGTTCAGGAGCTTCTTCTTCGCCATGATCGACACGAGCCGGCAGAGCGTATGGTGCCTCACGTCCAGTTCGTGTAGTTGGACCCCAATTAAGCGGACAAGCTCTGGCTCGGGGCCTGCGCGGGAGACCCGAAGAGCAAAAGCACGACTCGCAAGGGTTCAAGCTCATCAGCAGGAGTGACCCCAGAACGCGAGCATGGGCAGCATCGCCCCAAATAATTTCGTGGGTCGAGATGAATTTGTCTCCATTGCGAAGCGCGAGCGAAAATGTGGGCTTCATGGGTTGAAGCTGTCTGATGGAGGGGTTGCAAAGTTCGGAGAGCAGAGCAGACGTTCCCTTTCCGCTTAAGTCTTGGGGGTGCTCTCACCTTTGAGCATTAGAATCGCCATTGAAAGCATAAAGCTTCCCTCTTTTCCTCTCACTCTCTCCTTCTCCCATTGTTCTCTGCGTCTCTTTTTTAGTCAGAGAAGGAGAAGCAGAAGCAGAATCCCCCTGTCGGAAGAAACTCCGCAGCTCCCTAGAAAGCTCCCCCTCACCTGCTTCGAACCACCACCCGTCGCGCCTCCTCTGTCTTCGACTCCAGATCTCAGCGAGCGATCTTGGGCATGAGCGTGTGTCGAGCTTCAGGTCTTTGCAATGACCTTCATTGATGAATTTACGAAAGAAAAGGTTATGCGAATGAGACACACTTTCTCACAATAATGGAAAGATCGTGCGTTGTTCTATTCGAACTGGAAGAAAAAAGCTTTTGCAAACTCTTCAGTGGACCCTAGGTTTAGTAGTGTAAATCAACCAAGTGGGGCAAAGATGACGATGAGAAAATGTTTATACATTTTAAACCTTTGGATGGGTGTGGCTGCAAACCTTCGAGGAAAGAAGGATGAATTGTTTCGTTGGACGGACACGTAAAAGATGTATGAGAAATTGCTGAAGCGTGGGAGTGATGAATCCACGAACAGTGGACTTTGATTTTCTTGGACTTATTGAATATCAATCTGAGAGAGAAGTTTGAGAAACTTCAACTTCATAAGTTCAGTACTGGTGTGATGTGGCTTACTTCCGAATTGAAAGATATTTTTATTCAAATCTCGCCCGGATGCGAATAACATCTCATTCAAAGGTGAGAGATAAAGAATACATTGCTATACGTACACTCGGCGGATGTAATTGGTGTGGAAAGAGGTGCTTTCCAATCAATTGGTGTGTCCGTAAGTCATGCGACTCTAGAACTTGCAAGAGACCGAATTGTCAAGGTCTCTCCTACTCTAGGATGAATGCAACAAACACTTTGCTTCACAAGATAGTGATCAACTGTCTTAGACCTAAATCAACATCAAAGACAGATGTATCCATCTCAGAGGCCAAACTAATGTATGCAATCAAGATAGGTCTTAATTTCTCTCTCTCGCCACACACTATCATGTTTCACATGTATAGTCCATGGCAAAGGATAAGGGAAATCTCCCTATGCTGCTCTCATAACTCGACTTTTAGACATCTGAACATTCAGCCTCCTCACATTCTCTCCGTGAAGACTATTGATAAAATGGTCATCGGATTGAGGATAATAACAAAAATGCGTGCCGAAAGAACTCGGCAAGAAGTCTGGAGCGATTCAAGGAGAAGACTCCTATTAAGATCGAGACCAGACTCTTCTGCAACAAAAAGAAAAGGGAAGGAACCGGTGTCTAGTTCCATCAAGAAGAGAAGGGCAATCATCTTGGAAGATGATGATGAGGATGATTTACCCATCTTTGCTCTTGTATCTCAATTTTCTACACCTATTCCAGAACGACATTTTGCAGAAACAGTAGAAGAAGAAGAAGAAGAGAGAGGAGAGAGAGAAGAAAAGGAAGAAGAGAAAGAAGAAGAGAAAGAAAAAGAGATAGAAGAAGAAGAAGAAGAAGAGAAAGAGGAAGAAAAGAAAGAAGAATAAGGAGACGAACCGGTAAAAACAGTTTTTTCGGCAGAAAAAGAGGATCAACGATAGTCTGTCACTGAGGAAATTCCTCAGAAAGAAGAGTATCCTTCTCCTCCAGAAGACATGGAAACAGGGGGAGATTCCCAAAAAGAACATACTCCTCTTCTACTGACTTTTACAGAAGAAGATACACAAACAGGTGATCAGAAAGCAAAGAGCTTTCTGGATTTGCGGCGTTGTCTTCCTCCATGAGCTTTGCCCAAAGCGAAAAGCCGGATTCCTCCACTGCTAGGCTTAAGGATGTCGGCCAGGCATGATCGTCGGATGGGGTTCGTGCACGGTGTGGCGGCCACCAGAGCCTCTCTCCCTCTCTGCCCTCGCTCAAATTCTCTTCACCTCTCCCTCTCTTTGCAAAAACCAGCTGCCCCCGCAGGGAGAGGCGCGCGTCAGGGTCGACGGCTGAGTTCCAAGACAATGGTTACTAGTTAAGTAGCACTTATATCAACACACAACATACGACACCGCGCGACATTGCACATCAATACGTTATTTTCTTTTTCAAAAAATAAAAAAATTTGACACGTTGATATACGTTATATATTAAATGTATATTTTTCTATATACATGATTACTTTATTAAATTTATTTGATTCAAATTCATAAATAAATAAATAATAAATAAGGAGCTAGAATCAATTTACATTAAAAACATTAATCCACCATTTGTTAATATCATTCGTTGTTTCAAATTGATAAATTCAATTCCATTCCAATAATCCATAAACTTGCAAAAAAAAAAAAAAAAAAAAAAACAATTGGAAGCATGAAGAGAAGAGATAAAAAAACTTAAGGTAAATTATGTGTCATGGGAAGCGAGAGTCGGAAGAGAAGAGAAGATTATATTTTTCTTATTTCCTTTATTATTTTTTTATTTATTTTTATATATTTATATTTTGACTCATCATTTATTAATTTTTTTAAAAAAATTGACCTAGTGAGTATCATAATTACATGTTGAAATTGCAAACTCACATGTCATAATTCTAAACTTGAGTGTTGGAGAATGTTAGGAGAGTTGACTAAGTATTGGATTTTCCAATATGTGTTGACCAAGTGTTGAAGAGTGTCGAACACTTTGACACGATACGAAAATTCTTAGAAAGTGTCGGTGCTTCATAAGTTATCGAATGAGCCTTTCACTCATGGCCTCACTCTTCGCTCTCTCTCAATCTCAATCTCACTCTCACCGTTTCTCTCCCTCGTGGTCTTTTTCCAATAAAAACCCCCTCCCTCTCTTTTAAGCTTGCCCAGTCGGCTGGCACGCATTCCGATGGTTACTACGCTCAAGATCTGCTCACCCTCACTCCGGAGTACAAGTTCCCGAACTTCATATTTGGTTGCGGCCAAAATATGAAGTTCGACACTGTGGCTGGTATGCTAGGCCTAGGATAAGGAGGCACGACCTTAATCTCACAGATAGCATCATAATTTTCCCAAATCTTCTGCTATTGCATCCCTGGCAGTGAGAGCTCAAATGGATACTTACTTTTTCGATTTGAAGCGCTAAGTAATTGCCAAACAGACAGTTACATAATAGACAAGATTATCCGTCGTGTATCAACATTACCAGAAATATACTTGTATGCAATAGTTGAGATTATTTCATTATTCGAAGAAATACATAGTGACCAATTCAGGGAGAATTGTCCAAAAAATCTTAAACTTATTGCATTTATGCCAATTTAGTCATAAACTTTTTAACTTTGCCAATTCAGTCATAAACATTTTCACTTCTTGCCGATTCAGTCAATCCGGCCAATTTTGGCAGGAAAATGCTGATGTGGATGTCGGTAGTGCCACGTAGGACCATCGGCGCGACGTAGAAAATTTTTAATAATATTTTAACATTTTTTTTTGAAATTTTTGAAATTTTATTTTTTTTCTATTTTTTCCTTTTTTTTTTTCTTTTTCTTTTCTTCCTTTTCCTTTTGGCTTTTTTTTTTATTTCCTTTTCGGGTGGCTGGCCGTCGCCTGTGGCTGGTGGTCGACCACCAGAAAATGGAAGAAAAAAGCCAAAAAAAAAAAGGAAAAAAGGGAAAAAAAAAAAAAAAAAAAAAAAAAAAATAAAAATAAATAAATTATTAAAATATTATTAAAAATTGTCTATGTTAGCGCCGGGTCCTATGTGGCACCGTCGGCATTCACGTCAGCATTTTCCAGCCAAAATTGGCCGGATGGATTGAATCGGCAAGAAGTGAAAATGTTTAGGACTGAATTGACAAAGTTAAAAGGTTTAGAACTGAATTGATAGAAGTGCAATAAATTTAGAACTTTTTGGACAATTTTCCCGACCAATTAATACTTAAAACGATTGAATGAAGAGGAAAAACAATCTTTTCTTCCTCCATCGCGCTCATTGCTTTGTGAAGGCCACCAAATTACCAAAAGGCCAGGAATTAACCATCAGGGACGCTGTCTAGGATTTTGGTCGCTATTATTATTATGAGAGGTCGCGACGGTGGTCATAGGAGGAGCCATGGTAATATGAGTGGCCAAGAGGCGAGCTATTGCCACTCCACGAGCCATCTTGCGACGGCGTGCTACCGCCCATCCCGGTTTTGTTGTGATTATCATCTGCAAAAAGAGAAAAAGAGAGAGAGAGAGAGAGAGAGAGAGAGAGAAACAAACACAGAAGGGATTCGACATGTAGTATTTAACGTATAAAAACATGATGCGAGTATGATCCGTTCTCTAACCGGATTGAGAATAGAGAACACGATATGAAGTAATTGCGAGAGATACAAATGGGCGGATTGGCAAGTCACCTGCGAGAATTCGAGCGGCCGATGACCTTGAGGGAAGACAGTGCGAGCCAGGGAGAATGCAGAAGATGATCACAAGAGAAACGGATTTGTAAGCCGGCGATGTCTTTGGGGTTGGGTCCACAGCAGTGGACAAAAAAATCTTCACATCAAATTTGCCGACTTTTATAATCTTTTGGGTGGATATGTGACGTCCTTGGCTTAGTTCATTGAAGGTATTGTCTGCTTTACCCAATCCATCCTGAGCCTCACGATTTTATTCTTTGACGTACATGCAAGCACTTTCCTAAGAGGTCACTCATCCTAATAGTGCTTTAGCTTGAACTCGCTTAAGCTTGCCATTACATCAAAAAGCGCATTTATAAGTTAATTTCAATTTTCACATATATATATATTATAGAATCGCTCTCCCTAGGTTCGGTGCATAGTTCTATTTGTTCTCGCCCCCTTTGCCACTTTAAAAGTGTGCCGAGGGCCACTTCTTGTCTAGGTCCTCTTTGTCTTCGCCAATTACTTCCCACCTCATAGGTCTGGGATGTTTACAGGATGAGTTGACACATTCAAATGATCATATCATGCAACCATCGGCCTTGACTCTCAGAATGTTCATTTTACTATTCGGGCCGCGTAGAAAGGTCGAGTCATTAATCTCTGCATTGATCGCTCCTTTTCGCTCTTGAAAAAAAAAAGAGTAAATAAAACTCGCGCGTTGGACCACACCAGAAAAAGGAGCAAATTAGACGAAACTCTCCTGTCATCTTTCCATAATGTTAAAGCTGGAATCCTAGTCAAAAGTCCACTGCCTCTATCATTTTCGGACAGCCTGTCTCCCTCGTGAACATTAAACGAGTGTCCAAACCTCTATCTCGTGCATTGTCATACAACGCGCGACACTTGATTCACGTGGTCCGTGTATTTTATAAGATTAAGATAGCTGCAATGATCGTCTTTATGCTTTGCTCCGTCGGTCGATTCGGTTCTTTCCGTCACACAAATTCGAGTACCTTTGTCTCTGTACGAGGATTCATGTGTATTTTACACTAACATTGATACAGACGCAGGTCTCTTGGTCTGAATCATGTATTATAAATTGTAATTAGGTAATTTATGAGCCAAGTAACTGCTCGATTGCCATTGTTGTCGGCGATCGTTCTAAGGTTGACTTTATCCCATCCACGTATAGTATAATTGACAACATACTCCACTCTTGAGCTGCAATACGAAGCTCTAGGAGTATTTCTTAATTTGCAAATTGAATGGAGAAAATCGGAGATCCCTTCAGTTTTGAATTAATTTTATTTTATGGGGCACAAACGTCACCAGTACTTTCGAGAGTATAGGTAGAGAAAGAAAAAGATGAATTTTAAAGCTTTTCTTTTCAAAAGGGTATTAAAAATTTTAAGGAAATATTATCGGGAGCATCTCACTTTTTGCACAATTATAAATACCGTTCCAATTTTTACTCTTGTATGAATGTGACTTTTTAAACCGACATTTCTTACTGACCAAAAAAAAAAAAAAAACCGACATTTCTCATCTTTAAATCTGCCATTAGATTTCAAGCTGCATCTTTCCATCCATGCTTTTTTATTAGGGACTTTGCTAATGAGTGCCTAGGGAAACATTGGTTAAAGTACCCAATAAAACAAAATTTATCCTTTCCAATACAATACTTTCCTTGGACCGACCAAAAAAAAAAAAAAAAATACAATACTTTCCTTGTATAGAGCGTGATGAGTGTATCAGAGATGAAAGTTTTTATCTCATTGAATATAAATTAACGAGTGTTTCAAAAGCAATTATTGGCAAGACCCATTTATGCAATCGCCCCCACCCAAAGAAAAAGCCAACCAACACTAATCTTCTAGGAAGGTAAATGACCATTTAGTATGTGCATCTTGTTTTCTCCTTTGTGCCGATTGTTGCGGACCTCAGAGCTGAGGCCAGTGATGGTTGCCTGTCTCAAATCTGAGGTCGGAGAGTTTTCGTTTGTGAAAATGCAAATTATAGCTTTTGAAATTCTGCGGTTGGTATTTGATACGAGAGCGAGAAAATTGAAGGTCATATATGTATATATAACGAAAATTTGCAACTTTCTCAAACAAAATGACATTCACTTCAGAATCAAGAACAAACTCACACGTGAACTGGATAGTTTGGCACAACTCTACGAAAGAATGCGTCACTTCTATCAAACAAGAGTTAGAACTTAGAACAAACAAAGAAGAAGAAAAGAAAGCGTCCATCGTCAAGAACTTTAGCTTTTTACTTCTCAATCATCAAGGATATCTAGTAACAGTGCTGCTGCTGCTGCTGCTGCTTGCACTGACTCTCCTGTGGCCGGATGTTGAGACGGTGCTTCCGCTAGTGACTTTGGTGCTTGACGTGTTGCTGCTGCTGGTGACATGCGTACTCGAAGTGGCGCTTGTAGGAGAGGCGGCGGTCGAGACATCGACTTTAGCATTGGTCGGGGCGACCACTGAGGCTTTCGCGGACGAGTTCCGCGTGCTGTCTTCAGAGAGCGTGGTCTTCGTCGAAGGCGGAGGCACCAGGACCGTCCCCTGGCCTGAACCGCCGCCGCTCCAGTGATTATCCTGAACCGGCGGGCTCCCGGTCACGTTCATTTTACTGTGGTCACCGTCTGCATGCGCAACGGATCGACCGCGCGCACATAAATCAACAATTCAGCACGGCTTACATTAAGTATGGACTCGGCCATGTCACATTCCCCAACTACTTCAAATCGATTCGACAAGAGAAGAGAGTACCTGGAGGAGGAGGAGGAGGAGAATAATCCATGAACAGAAATCGGGTTGCCATCGATTTTTCAATCATGAGAAGAGAGCAAATAAGCGCGAGAAGATGAATGATTTTCTGGCTTTCCATTTCTTCGAGTCGCTCGCTCAATGATGTCTCGACTTCGACGAATTCCCACCCATGCAAAGCCTCCTTTAAATAGTCAAAGAAAAGCCCCGGATATGTGAAAGCCGCACCGTACGTCTCGTTAGCTACCGACCTCTCCTTCCGATTGATTTCTTCTTCTTCTTCTTCTTCTTCTTCTTCTTCTTATTATCATTACTTTTTCAAGGACCGACCACTTTTTTATTTATTTATTTATTATAGTTTCACCAATGAATGAGACGCCATTGACTGTTCGTCAACTCCGAGGCTAACCGGGCCCTTATAAAGCGAAGGCCATTTTCCGAGCAGGAGGCTCGAAAGGAAATCCTTCGGTAAAAATTAGTATTAAAAGACAGGATTTTACTCGAAAAGAATCATGTCGGATGGTCGGGATGGCGACGTGCAACATCTAGAAATTGACAGCTGGGATGGCGTGAAACTTGGGATCAAGTTCAAGGGAAACTTCCATTACATCTGTCCTACGGTTTGCCTGGTTGTTTCTTTATCTTCTCCTTCTTCTTTTTTTAATTAAAAGTTCTTATATGCGTCCCAACCACGAGATCATCTCAAGAATTAAATACTATTTGATCACTTGTGATATTTATATAAATGGAATGGATTCACGTGGAAATACACCAAGCGCGTAAGACTTCATATCTTTTTTGGTCTTTTTGCCTTAATTTGCATGATTATCGGCGTTTTCCAATTTGGTTCCCTTGACCATTTCAACCTCCCATGATTCCCGAAGCGAGTTTTAGGGATACAAAGATAATTGAATTTCCCGTAGAGTTTCTTTCATGTCTATCTTTTACCATATTCATATTTCTTTAGTGTTTTATAACGATCAAGTTTTATCCAAGTAAACTGTAGTTTCTAGAAGGAGGAATTCTATTATTCTATATAAAAAAAATATGAATTTCCTTTGTGCTAGTAAATTTCAAATGGTATTGGTTAGTGTAAAAGAATTGTTATTAGAAAAACAAACTATGACTATTTTTGTCGACAACTTGCCAAAAATTTATAAACTATTTTTTTAGTTAGCAAATAAGCAAAATCTTAACTTAACCTACCAACTTATATTTACACAACTTACCAACTCTGTGTTTTACAAATACTTACATAAAATTATCAACCTAAATTAGAGTGTTTTACCAATTTTTTTCTTATAATATTACCAATTAATTTTGGGCTATCAGCTCTCATTTGAGTTACTAACTAAAGCCTAATTATATTTTTAATTTTCCATTTTCTATCAAGTTACCGATCTTTATTTGCCTGTGTTAGCACTCCCTTAACGTTTATTGTCTCCTCCAGGAGACTACCAGTTAGCATGACTTACCAAGTTTTTTTCCTTTTATATGACCGTCTAGAATTGAGTTACCAAGTCTCATTAATGTTATTCATTGACATTCATCTGATTTTTTAATTTACAACTTTCCTTCTCATTTATAGACTTTTAATAGCATTTTCTAATTCCGCCTTAAAGTTATCAAATTATGTATAAAAATTAACAAATTTACTGGGTTTGGTTTACTAACTTTTCTCTAATTCAGTTACTGACCATTTTTGTATTTACCAACGCTCATTTGAATTACGTACCAAATTTATTTTTCTTTCGATACTAACTTGTGTTTGTCATTATTAGCACACCTTAAATTTAACAACTCTAATATATTATTACTAAATTTAATTATGTGATTTATCAACTTTTCTATCATTAAGTTATCATTACTTTTGGGTTACCAGCTCTTATTTAAGTTACTTTCCATTTATTTGCTCTGTTTATTTACCAACTTTTCTGTTGGGTTATTTAATTGGGACAAAGTTGTTGAGTCACCAAATAAAGGTCGGTAGTTTCATATAATAGTTGGTAAATATAAAGTGTTGGCAAGAAAGTTAAACAAAATTTTGTATATTGTAATGGTAGTTTTTCTTTTTACAAAAATAAAAGAAATCGATAATTTAAAAAAGACAAATAAATTGGACTAACTTAAATAAGAGTTGATAATGCAAAACTAGTTGGTGATTGAATGGTAGAAGAGGGTTTGTACATAAGGCAAATAAAAATGGTAACTCAATATGGTAAATTAAAAGAACCGAATGAATGTCGATAAACTCGAATACCAATTAGTAACTAAAAAATAGTTGGTTCATAATTAGTGAAAATATGGTGAGTTGCACAAAAAAGTTGGCAATTTCATGTAATAGTGGTAAATTTAAAGCATTAGTAAAAAAAAAAAGTAAATAAAATTTAGTAAAGAATATAAAACATGATGTCGACTATTAAATTCTAAATTAATTAAGTTTAGGTTATTAAATTTACATAGGACCTAAAATGAATTCATTTTCTCAAATAAAGACCCAAAATAATGTCTTAGACTCAGATTGATCAAACAATGAACCTTGCTAACAAGAGCAACTAGGACAAGATTTACATTTGCCCCTTTAAATTTACATAGGATCCTTAGTCTTGGGTGCTTTGATATCATATTAGATGTGATGAAATCATTATCAATTATTTTAAAAATTTAAATCGTTTGTTGAAGACGTGTTTATGTTTAAATGCTTCATCAATGCATAAGATTAGCACACGTAAAACGAGGAGCAGCGATTATTGCAGCAGCGAGTCAACCGTCGGAGTCTAACGTCGGCTTGACGACATGGTGACAGTTGGCTAAGACTAGGAACAGTCGACACGCAGAAGGCATGTGAACTGGGAAGGTTCCAGGTCAACAACAGACCCACCTTTTGCTTTCGGCTTACTTCGACCGTTCTTTTCTGTCCTTCCATTTCATACTACGCGGTTGGATCAGCCAACAAACGTCATTGTCGATTTATAAATACTCGAGTTCCCTCTGAGTCCTTGAACAAATCACAGTCCATCCATGGCCAGTTACACCTCTCTCCATCTTCTTCTTCTTCTGGTCCTCCTTTTCTCCAATCACGAAGTTGAGAAGAGATGTGCATGGGGAAGGGTGATGGTAAATCATGAAGAGCATGATAAGTATGTTATCGAAATGAAGCCGCTGAGGGCAGCAACTACTTGCAAAGGTCTCGTTCTCTATGTTTAATACTTTGGGTCATGTTTCGGCATTGCTAAATGCATATTATTGAATAATAATGGTTGACATGGTCTCGAGATCCAACCGCTATAAGCATTACTTACATTATGATTCATATTGATTTCAGATCAAGCAAAGGGCCTCGGATTGACATTGGCACACAGGCAGGGAGCCTGTTCGCCACTCACCACAAACCATCAATCCCGTAATTCCAAGCTCATTTTTCTCCGAGACCAATCGCGGGTCAGTTCCTTGAATGTCCTCAGACAATCTCGCGCACTGCTCGCCGAGGATCATGGCGAGCATGCCCAGATGCCGATCCGCCGCAGCTCTCCTGGAATGGGTGAGTTTGTGGTCATAGTCGGCATCGGGACCCCAAAAGTCGACCTGCCCCTAATCTTCGACACGGGCAGCGACATTACATGGACCAAATGTAAACCTTGTCCTGGTTGCTCTGGTCAGCAAGGTCCATTGTTTGATCCATCTGAGTCTAATACATTTTCGAGGCCAGGATGCTCTGCATCAAAATGCAACTACTCGATCGACTATGCAGATGGATCGCATTCCAATGGCGACTATGTCCAAGATCTGCTCACCCTCACTCCGGAGTACCAGTTCGAGGACTTCATCTTCGGTTGCAGCCAAAGTTATAGCGACGATTTCGGCGCCACGGCCGGTGTATTAGGCCTAGGACAAGGAGACAAGACCTTAATCTCCCGCATAGAACAACGATTTTCCACTATCTTCTGCTACTGCATCCCTGGCAGCGAGAGCTCATCCGGGTACCTACTTTTTGGGTTTGATGCCCTTAGTAATTGCCAAACAGACAATATCACACCTCTCATAATCGACCAATATAACCCATCTTATTATTTTGTCAACCTAGTTGGCATTGCCCTTGGCAATCAGAAATTTAGCCTGTCTTCAGAGTCTCCACCTCCTAGGACCATCATAGACTCGGGGACTACCTTCACTCGGTTGCCGCCCTCGATTTATGAGGCTGTTCGCGCAGAATTCAAGAAGTACATGTCAATCTACCCCGTTGCAGATCCTCTGTTGACTCTGGACACATGCTATGATCTTCGGGGTCAGGAGAATGTGAAGTTGCCGAAGATGATCCTACAATTTGAGAATACCGACGTTACGTTGGACTCGTCCGCCGTAGTTTGGCGAGAGAACGATGATGCGCAAGTTTGCTTGGCCTTCAAGCCGAACCCACCGAACTCGGAAAGGCAAGACCTGGTCATTATCGGCAACGTGCAGCAGCAGAACCTGAACATACTCTTCAACATTCAAGATAAAGAGTTTCATTTTGGGACAGGTCGTTGTGGCAATTGAGAGGGCTACAATTAATGAAGGAAACTATACAAGTGACGTGGATATCCAAACGAGTGCCCGTTTTTATTTGGAATATTGTTTCGCTACGTGTAGCACATACTTACACGATGTGTGTTGTTAAATTTCCTTTACATCAATCCGTGTGTTTTTATAAGATCATGATAGCTGTAATGACTGTCTTTGTGCTTTATCAATTGCTCGATTCAATCCTTACTTTCACACAAACTCAACTTTCCCTTTGTATGAGGATTTTTATACCTATCATGTGCTAACATTGATGCAAACGTAGATTTCGAGAGGACCATTTGTATTTCAAAAAGTAATTAGGCAAAAGCCAAATAACTATAAAGACAAAATCGGCAGAAGAAAATGATGTGAGATGAAACGATATGGGTTTACTTTTACTAGAAGAGTTTGAGAAGACTACCAAACTTTGAACTAATAAGGACAAGTACCAGCAAGGTCCATGCATGGGTAGCAAAATTGATAAAGGTGCTCCACTCTTAAGATGCAATATGAAGCTCAATGATGTCTTGATTTCGATGAATTCGCCCATGCACAGCCTTCTTTAAGTAGTCAACCAAGAAAAGCCGCGGATATGTAAAAGCGACACCCACGTCTCGTTTGCTACCGACCTCTCTTTCTAATTGATTTCTTCTTCTTATTTTATTTTTTAAAACGACCGACCATTTTTTTGTTTATTATGGTTTCGTTATTGAATGACACGCCATCGACCGTTCGTCAACTCCGAGGGTAACTGGACCATATAAAGCAACTGCCGTCTTCCGAGCAAGAGGCTCGAAAGGAACTTCTCTGATAAGAATTAGCCCCATTTCATTCAACTTTTCCCCAAGGTGCTTTTGAATAAAGGGGCATTTGGTGAAAGCAATAGCGTTTGGATACTTTTTTTGGTATATATTTTGTAAATCAACTTTAAGGTCAAAAAAAAAAAAGGGAGAAAAACAAGGGAAAAAAAAAACAAAAAAACAAAGAGGGGCGACCATGGGTAGAGGCTGGGATTGGGCGAGCTTTGCTGGCATCAACCTTAGGCGAGCATTGACGGCAACTAGGGGCAACTGTCAGCCAAGGTCACGCAAACCTATGTGAAGCGACCCTTGGGGTCGCGCTACTCGGCAAGTTGCAAAGGCTTCAACAGCAACTAATCTCGTTGATTTTAGGGTTTTTGATTTGGACATTGCATTGCGGAGCTTCACTGGCGAACAATCTTGCAAACCAACTGAGCCCTTTGACCACTTGCAACTCAGGCGACGATCGTTGAGGATGCCAACACCAAGGATGTGCTACATTGAGGTTGCACGACCGTGATTGAGGGTCGAGGTTGAAAGCTAGATCAAAGTTGCTCGACCCTCGATCATGACCTCGATGATGACGACCACCTTGACTTGGACCTCACCTCAATGACAAACTAGCAAGCCCATGGAAAAAGATGAATAGTGATTTTTTGAGGGTAAAAGTGGAAAACAAAATTATCAGTGAAGTCAGTATTGGAAAGAAAAAATATCATTAAACACATAAAATAGCATTTCGAGAATATTAAAAGCTTAAAGCGGGTCCCTACTTATTTTAAGTTTTTAGCATTCCCAATACTAATATTTAGCCAATAGAATCCCAAAAACACTTGTCAAGCATCTTATATTTTTCTCAATGAGCTGAAAGTCCTTTTTTTTTCATTCTTGAGAGAACTTTTAGGCAACAATTAATGCAATATCTATGAGAAAATATTTGGATTTTCTTCTAATTATTTGAATTTTTCTTGTTTATGCAGAATAATGAGATATGGAAAAGATAAGGAAAAGAATGGCAAAAATCAGGAATTCAAATCAAGCAGCAGAAGATGGATATCAAATCAGGGAATCATTGATTTTGTTCCCTAATGTTATCCACAAGCGTGGGGAGATTAGATAACTTGAATAGGGAGAGAGCAGTTAGGTTTTTGTTAGATGATTTTTCATTGTTCTAAGAGTTTTTCAAGTATTTTGAAGAGAAGACAAAAGTGGTGACAGAATTCTTGTTCTTTAATTCAAGATGCTGAGTTTAATATATATTTTTATTTCTTCTTTTGCTATGTTCTAATTTTCTTTTGTTAGGGCTACGATGTAGCCCAACCATGATTATGTGAATTTCATGATTTTTATGTTTTACAATTGATTTCATTCATGTGAGTTATATATTATTGTGCATAATGCTTTTGAGTGACTGGCCACCACTTGAATAATCTGATGTGCATGTTTTGAGACCGAGAAGTGATAATATGTAATTGCTCATTATAATATATAACCATGAATTAAACGTGGATAAAGATATACCGCGTTATTTGTTTAGTTTTTGATGATAAGGTGATCTAAAATACTCATTATAAACCGGGAATATTCATAGTTTTTAATGCACTTATGTTTATTTTAATTCATATAGAGATATGGTGGATTAATAAACTGAGTAGGTTTGTTATACCTAGAAATAGGATAGTAAATAGATTAGGAAATTCCACTATCACATGTTTGATATTGTTCTTGTACCCACAACAATCTAAAATTCATATCTAGTGATTATGGTGAAATCAAATGTTCTAACATATTTATCTGATTGATTTAATGCATTTAGTCTCCAAATTTTGTTTTTAATTTATTCTCAATTATATTTTGATATGTTAGATAAATTTTAGAGTTAATCTATTTTAATGTTTAATTAGTTTATTAATCATCAATTTCCGTTGGACAATATTCTTTCTCATCATTATATTTCTTGTTCAACACGTTCACTTGCGTTTAGAATTTTACGAACATGAACTGGACAGTGATACTGACTGGACACAACTCTACGATAGAATGCATCACTTCAATCGGAACAAGCGTGAGAGCAACTCCAGAAAGAAAGAAAAGAAAACGGCAATCATCGAGAATCTTTCGCGTTTCACTCGGCAATCATCAAGGATATTGAGTACGAGTGGCGCTGCTGCTTTGGCTGACTCTAGTGGAGCTGCTGGATCTTGAAACGGTGCCTCCGCTAGTGACGGTGCCCATACTGCTGCTTTTGCTGACTCCAGTGGAGCTGGATCTTGAAACGGTGCCCCCGTTAGTGACGGTAGTGCTTGAAGTGTTGCTACTCTTTGTGACGCTGGTCTTTGAAATGGCGCTTGTGGGAGAAACGGCGGTCTTGACGTCGATCGTGGTCCTTGTTGAAGGCGGAGGCACCATGAGTTTCCCCTGGCCCGAGCTGTTGCCGCTCCAAGACCCATCCTTGTCTGGCACGCTACCATTCACGCGGATCCTACTTTGGTCATGGTCTGCATGGGCAAAAAGGATCAATCGCGCATACATTAGCTTGGTTTTAAATTAAGTACTAATTCGATCGTATTGCATCCGAGAGACAATCCATCCTGTCCAAAGTACTCATGAATTTGCCCAACTACTTTGATTCAATCCAACAAAGGAAAGTGCCTACCAAAATCCGAAAAACAAAAATTTCACGCCTAAGAAAATCATATTGTGATAAATTTAGTTATCTAAAATAGAAAATAACCCCCACTATTAAATGACACTGTCGACCCGCACAAAAAAATGTCCAAGCCCTCGAAAGACGACTCAATTGACAAAGATCGAGTGAGATGCGACGAAGGTAACATTTGCTAAGTGTTGAGTGCTTCTAGTTGATAGACCCACCCAGTTGATTAAAAGAATAATAATGAGGATATGGGTGAATATGACCGAGTCTCGAAGAAAAATGTCAACAAATGAAGATTGAATTGACCTACAACAGAGTCGTGATTGACGGAACCGTAACGAAGTGGGAATGCAATAACTATCCAAGTAATGGAGCCGAAGGGTTCGGGAGCAATTGATAATGGCAATCGCGAAGAAGTGAATCTGATAAAACTATCAAGTAGTGGAACCAAAGAGTCTAGGGGCAACAGATAATGACAATTGTGAAGAAGTGGAGAAGATGCCATCATTGAGTATCGGAGTCTATTCTTTCTTTTAGCCGCTTGTAGATAGGGATTGCTGGATTATAAGATCCATATAGAATGTGTTTGATTTCCTTGTAACCATTTGTTAATCGTATATATAGGTATAAATACTTAAATTGTAGTTTTTAGAAGAGAAAATGACATGTATGGTTGATATAATATGCAATATTGTCCATGAACTTTTAATTTATTTAATGTGGTCCTTGAACTTTTAATTTATTTAATGTGGCCCTGAAATTTTGGTAAATGTTCAATGTAGTCCCTAAACTATATGAAAATATTCAATATTACCATTCTTTTTATTTAAGTTAACGGAAATTGTTTATTTAACTTTCAATTCGGTACGTTTGAATGACGGACAAGGTGATTTATGAACTTTTGGTAAATGTACAATCCATTTCCTAAATTATATAGAAATATCTAATATTACTCTTCTATTAATTCAAGTTAAAGGAATTTGTTACTTTGGTTTCCAATCTAGCACGTTTGAACGATACACAAAAATTACGTTACACATGAATTATTCACTTAAGATGTTCAACTCAAATTAGAATATAATAATAATTTAAATTTATTTGATTTGTTCAGTTTGGAAAAAATGATCGTCCATTACGTGGATTATCGGAGTTGAATATCTTATGTGGATAATATATGTATAACATCATCTTTTGTCCACCGTTCAAATTTACCAGATTAGAAGTCATATCGACAAATTCCATTTACTCGAATCAATGTAATAATGCAATTGGATATTTTCATATTGTGTGGGGACAATTGAACATTTACCATAAGTTCAAGCATCATATTGAATAAATTAAAAGTTTGGGGACAACATTCACCTTGAGTCAAAGTTCAAAAAATATTTGTATAATCATATCTTTGTAGAAAGTTACCACCGATCAATCAAAGAATGCAAATTCTTTACTTTTATCCTCCAATTTAGCTATACATATCGGTACCTTTTATATGACTGGTAACAATTGTTTCCAATCTCGGTACCTTTAAATTTCATGCTGTTTACGTTTCCTATCCAAGAATCGATATAAGACTCATTCACACTCTTTATCGATTTGCTTATTGATCAATTTTGAAAGGTATTTCGACAATATATTCTAGCGAAACGGACACGTGATTGACTTTTTCTTCAATTTCGAGGATAACTTTTCGTTGTGAAAGCAAGGCTATCTTCCGAGCAAGAGACTTGGAGGGGACTCATATTAGCATTAAAACTCTGAGAATTTGACTCGAGAAGTCTTGCGTGGGAAAATTTCAACTTAAAGCTAATGGCCGGAATTCGACTTGTTCAACGAGAATTTCTAGGCGGGAACTTTGGGACTTAATTCAAGCAGAAAATTCCGTTACATCTCTCCTTTATTTATTTATTTTTTTTATCGATCCTACTATATTCCTATTTTAACATCTCTCCTTTATTTGTCTGATTGTTTTCCTTTTGAATATATCTTTGTATTCATCCAGAGCATAAGAATCCACTTGATCTCGTTCATTAAATATTATGAATCTCCTGTGACACCTACATACCTTAATAACGGACTTGAAATAGATTTACATGAGCATACACTGGATGCATGTAAAGCCCGATCCTTTTCTATCCTCGACTTGCGTGATTGTCGGTCTGGCCCATTTCATCTCCGTTGACCATTTTGACCATCCATGGTTGGCAAAGTGAGTTTTTTGGGCCGAAACCTACGTGAAGATAATTGAAAGTCTTGTATGAATTTCTTTCACGTCTGACTTTTATCATCCTCGTCTTTCTTCCTTCGAAGTTTTATGACAAACCTATTTAATCCACGTGAGTCATATCGGCTCATAAAAGCAAAATCTTAGTCGATCTAATTTGATAAAATGCGGGCAGATCAAGAATTAGCTTGTTCATTAGATAAGCTATTTTCCCAAACCAAAATGACCCGAATTTTTTGTTTGGAAAATAACATGAGCCGCACAAGCGTTTCTTACGCTACATTTTGCATAATGACTTAGTAAAATATACACTACAGCATCAAAAGAACCTACACTGTACACCTTGGAGATCAATAAACTATGGAAAATAGGAGCGTAGAGTATATATGATTTGAAACTTGTGGGTGCAAAATATAAGTTTCAAAACTATACTCTGCCAAGTGTTATTTAGCATAAAGTTGGTGAGGACTTTTATAAATCTCCTTTTCTTTGTATTTTGTCACATATATAATTAATGTTAGGTACATTGAAACTGGTTATAAATTTGTTATACTAAGTGAAGTGGCAAACTCTTATCGAGTCGGGAAAATGGTTCTCTTCGTTAAAAACTTGTGATCTGTCTTTTCATTTAATAATATATTGGATGCATTCCTCGTCCTCATATATGTGTGCCAAAAGGAAGCAGAAATTAGTTCACCTTCGGTAAGCTATGGTTACAAGTGCAAGAGATACTTTTAAATACACAATCCTCCATAAAAAAAAAAGGTCAAATACTAGGAAAATACAAAAATCTTTCTATAGTATTCTTTTAATGATTATTAACATTAAACAATCTGATCTAAGACTCTAACATAATGACTATCAGACAGATAAAAAACTAAAATATCCAGTTCTAAAATTCTATAAAAGATGTATATCAAATTTTGATGTGCGCCGCACATCACCAATTTTGAATAATCATGTCGAAAGTTCTTGTCGAATTGGAGCTTGGGTCAAAATGAGAAGTCAAGAATGATCAAAGATGAATTTTGCGAGGCATCCCCGGTACGGTATGATTATGAGAACATTCAATAGGATTTTAAGTTCTCTATATGGAATAAATGTGAGAGATTATGAGAGAACATTTTGTGAGATTGCTTGTCTATACTCTAGGGTTGGAAGACATTTGAACCATTGAATAATTGAGCATGTGATTCTCTGGATGGGTAGTGGAGCTTTTGTGGCTACTTTTCTTGTGAAAGTACGTACCGATTTGCACCAGATCACGTGAATCTTGGTGTGATCTCTCTACATTTTATTGTTACTTTTCTTTGGAATTTTCTCAAATACTATTGCTTGTGGTCTATTGCACGATCTGCTAAAAGCATAACACTTTGTGACCAATGAAATATATGTAGACCATTGATCATGCGAGCCCCATAGTATGATTCCCGTGACTAATGGTAAGATCATCTTGATCCATATTATAGAGAAACATGTGATAACTTCTCAGATGCCTCTTTCATTATAGCAAATCTTGATGCACAGCTTTGGATAACGAGGAAGGAAATCGCAACTTCTGAGACTAGAAGGCATTCACTTCAAAAGCACAACCTTACACGTGAATTGGATGCTTATTATACTGAAAAACACGACTCTACTAAAGAATGCATCATCATTTCAATCAAACGAGAACGAGAACAACCCCAGAAGGAAGAAACTAAACAACAATCATCAAGGTTTTTTTCTCTAATAACCATCAAGGACGTGTAGGAATTGTGACGCTGGTTTTCTTGCTCTCCATTTTTCTTTTTTCTTTTTTGTGGTTCTCTCCTCTTTTCTCAGTCGCTAGATTATGATTTTGACGAAGAATTATTCGGTAAAGCAAATTCTCTTTGATAATGCATGGCGAACCAAGAAAGGCCGCGGATATGCAAGCGACACATGACAGTTCGTTCCCTGTAGCTACCTCTCTCTCTCTCTCTCTCTCTCTCTGTTTTTTTAACGACCAACCACGTTTTCCTCACTATGACGAGGCTGTTACATGACACACGATTGAATTGACTTCAACTGCTATGGGAGCGTGATGTATGGAACCTGTCGTTATTAAAGCCCGGCTGTTTTTCTCTCTCTCTCTCTCTCTCTCTCTCTCTGTTTTCTTAAGGACCAACCACGTTTTCCTTACTATAACGAGACTATTTCATGGCACATCATTGAATTGACTTAACTGCTGCGGGTGCGTGACGTATGGAGCCCGTCGTTGTTAAAGCACGGCTGTTTTCTTCCGAGCCAGAGACATTGGTCAGAGAATTAATATGAAAAGCGTGAGGACGGGACACACTTGAGTAAGAAGAACCGATTACGGTCGTAGGATTGCGTCCAACGAGAAATTCTACGTGTGAAACCATGACGAAATTCAAATGGAAACTTCGGGTATGTTTGTTTTGTGAAAAATAATTTTCGGGAAAACGTTTTCCTTATTTTTCAGCGTTTGGTTCATTTAAGAAAATGAGTCAACGGAAAATATTTTCTTAGTCAAAGGAAAATGTTTTCCTTCCAAAGCTTAAATTCAGGAAAACGATTTTCCCTTTGAAAGAACTATAAAACATTTTCCAAAATATTTTAAGGTCCTTGCTTAATAAAAAATTTATTATTAAAAATAATTTCTAATTAAAAATTTTGAATTTGTTATTATTATATCTTTTCTTTTTTTTTTTTCTTATTTTCTCTTTTCTATTTTGCCTGTGAATGTAAACCCTAACTCCTCCTCCCCTCTCTCTTTCTCCTTCACCCCCTCCCTTTCGTTTTGACTTGCTCTCGTGACCGGAAATCATGTCCACTTTCAAAATAAAATAAAATAAAATAAAATAAAATGTTTGTGTATGAATTCAGGTTTCCTTTTCATTTTGTAGGTTCAAATTCTAGATTTACTAAATTGATCGAGAAAAATCCATTTATTAAGTAATATGGACTCAACAAATTAATTTGGAAGTAAGAGGAATACTATTATCAATTGTTAGGTCAAATGTCATTCAATTACTTTTTAAATGCGATCCAAATACCAAAAAAATACTTTCAGTCACATATCACCAAACAAAGGAAAACTAATAATTTTCCTAGAAAATGGTTTCCCAGAAAACATTTTCCAAAAACGTTTTATTTTTTGTGAAACAAACACACCCTTCTATTCTATCGATCCTCTTTGCTTGGTGCGTGAAGAGATCCTTCTTTTGGCCCAAAACTGGGGGAGGAGAGCTTGAACTTCCGTAACTTCGTGTGGGCCCCTCATTTCTCTCCAAAGTTGTGAAAATCCTCCCTTCGTTCCCTTCAGCTCTGTTCATGTTGGTAGTTGTTTATTGCTGATTATTCTATGTATTTCGTTATTGCTGCTTTATAATTGTTTTTAGAGTAGTGTACTAGATAAATAATGTACTTGTATCTTGATAGTGTGATCTACCATTTGATTGGAGCAGTACATGTTGATTGTAACTTGTCTTGAAAATTATTAGTAGATTCTAACCTTATCCTGACTATTAGTCATGGAGAGTGGATGTAGGCTTCATTATAGCCAAATCAATATAAATCTGTGTGTTAATTTTTATCTCCTCACTATTATCATTATCTATTCATCAGTACCATGTGCACATAATAACTTTGATCTATTTCCGCTGCTGTGGAATTTTATCTTGTTATCTTCTACAAAAGTCCTTCCTTGTTCTAAAGTAAACTATCCGGCTCCCTAAATTATATTGTTAGTCCCAACAAATATCACCTCATTTATTGTATAAAACTCACTAATTAATAATATATCAGATTTTTGAAATTATGGTTAATTGACCTCCTTAACCAATAGGAGCCAAGTTTATAGATAAGCAACAACTCTATAATACTTTAGTGGATTTTAGAAACTTTAGTTAATGACTTCATTAATGAGAAGAGCAAAGTTTTAGATTACATTAAATTTCTAGTTGGCACATGAATCTTGGTGTGGCCCCTCTACATTTTCTTGTCACACTTCTCGGGAATAGTCTCCAATATCATTGTTTGTGGTTTATTGCACAGTATGCTAAAAGCATAAGTTTTGTAACAATCATTGATCATGCGTACCCCATAATAAAACTCGCAGGATTAATTTTCTGGTGATCTTGATACCTATTATTTATAACTCATAAGATAACTTCTCCTAGACCTCTTTGTTTATCACAAACCTTGTTCCATGGTTCTTTTTCTTTTTTGGTGAAGGGTAAGAATATATTGAGCTATAACCAAGAATTACAAAAGATCCAGCACCACAAAACTTGCACTCAACAAGACAATAAGTTAGAGTGAGTGGAAAGGAGCCGAATGCAAAAGAGGACCACAAGAGCGGGCCTAAGGAAGCAAAACAGCCAAATAAAGGCAAAGGGCCACGAAAGGCCAGATGAACCACAATCTACGCACACATCTGGCAGCGACAAAAGTGAAGAACCGTCAAGGAAGCAGCCATACAGATGAAGAGTATCCAGATAACAAACACCAGGCTAGGGCCCTGCAGAAATATTGTTTCGTGGTTCTTGATAATGTGCAAAAGAAATTGCAACTTCTCAGACTATAAAAGACATTCATCTCAAAAGCACAACCTTACAAAGGAATACATTATCACTTCAATTGAACAAGAATGAGAGCAACCCCATGCTATCAGGTCAGTCATTCATGCTATTCAAGCCTACTGGGCGAGAGTTTTTATGATACCTATAGTTGTGTTGGAACAGATTAAGAAAGTATTTAGGCAATTCCTATGGAAAGGCCCGGAACTAGGGAAATGGGGTGCCAAGGTTGCTTGGAGTGAAGTATGCCTACCAAAAGAGGAAGGAGGCCTTGGCATCCGGAGGCTCAGGGATTGCAACAAGGCTACTATGTTGAAGCATATCTGTCTCCTATTTTCAGACAATGAGGCCTTGTGGTGCAAGTGGATCCATTCCACGTTCTTAAAATCAAGTAATTTTTGGGTTGCTAAGAAACCCACCTGCTGTTCTTGGGCTTGGAAAAAAATCCTATCCCTCATAAGCGAGGTCTGCAATGCCTTCTATTGGAGGATTGGAGACGGCCTCTCTACCTCCTTATGGTTTTACGACTAGCACCCTAGGAGCCCCTTGAACTTAATTTTTTTGGACTCGTTCATATACAGTTCAGGGCTTTCTAGGCAGGCAACAATGACTGATTTCTTCTTTGATGCTGGGCAACCTCTCAAGTTGGTGCTTGAGTCTTAGGATCATCCCCTCCCGAGTCTCTCTCAGAATTCGGATTGTTTTGGCTGGAGGAAGAATTTTTCAGGACGCTTCACTGTTGCGACGGCTTAAGAGACCTTCAGGCGGAAGAGGACTCAGGTTTTTTGGCATACGTTTATCTGAAACAACGAAATTACACCACGGTATCAAGTAAACCTTTGGCTTATAGCTAAGTGCAGGCTACCCACCTAGACACTTTTATTGTCTCATGGTTGAATAGATAGTGGTGCTTGTGCCTTCTGCAACGATGTATCGGACTCTATTGACCATTTGTTTTTTGGGTGTCGTGTCACAGCCGGGGTTGCCCTTTTTTGGGCGACCAAATGTAATCTGCCTTGGCGTAATAGGGCATGGGAGGATAATCTCCTTTGGGCCATCATCATGCTTATGGGAAATGAGTTTTATAAGTGCATAGCCCGCTTCTTCTTCGGAACACTGTGTCATATTATTTGGAACAACAGGAACAACATTCTCTTTCGAGAACAAACTCATTTTGTCCCGGCTATGAAGAATTATCTCTTTAAAGTGATCAGAGATAAAAAGATCATTGTTAGAAATGTTGAAGATTGCATCAGGAATAGAAGGTTGCAGCGGAGCTGGGGCATTGACCCGGTCATCTTTTCTGGAGAGCGTTAATTCCCTCCCTTTTAGTTGGTGTGGCTTTGATTAAGGCAGTTGGTGTAATTGGTGCAGCGATTCTCACTGAATCCTGATGATGGTTCCTTCCCTACCTGAGGGCGTTTTGTATCTGTTTGCCGGTTGTTCATGCCATGCTTTTCCTTTCTAATTGGTAGTGGGTTGCCATGACTGTGGCTTTTTTCTTGTATCCCTCCACTCATTATAATCCGTTATTTTGAGTGTGAGTTTTGATCCCATGTTTTTTTTGTTCACTCGATCTTTTTCAATACATTAATTACCTTTCACCAAAAAAAGAAAAGAAAAGTGAGAGCAACCCCAGAAGAAAGAAAATAAACAACAAACATCAAGGTATTTCTCTTTATTCTGGCGCTAATCTTCGATGTGGCCCGACCGAGGCTGATTTTGGTAGTGGTGCTAGTGATGTTTCTTTTCGAGGGTGGCACAGGTAGGAGAAACGGCAGTGAAGACATTGACTTTAGTATTGCCGAGGGTGGTGACGACGGCGCTTGGAGATGCGTTAGGTTGGCCCGCTTGCGACTTCAAGCCCCCCATCTCTACTGCAGGCAAAGGGAATGGTTCTAATATATTGGCCCTTCCCGAGTGGCTCCCACCTTTGCCGATATTGGCTGCATTTAACGGAACGCTTGAGCATACATGAATCAACGTGCTAGCATGGCTTATAACAAATAAATTCGATCGAATTGAATTTTCCTAGTGGAATAATTCACCGTGTCTAGAGTACTTGTTAACTTTTCACCAATTGCCTGAACAGATACAACCAAGGGTTTTTTTTTTTTTTTTTTTTTTTTTTATGATCAATTTGTTAGAGTTTTTTTGTACCTAAGAGTTAATTTTCTGATCATTTTTTTTGCATTCCATACGATAAGGAAAATACTAATGAAAACCTGAAAAAATAAAGTGTTACGCACATATGAAAATCATTTCCTCGACAACATCTAGCGCCTTGATCGCAAAACCATAGAAAATAGGATTAATATCATAAAAAAAAAAAAACCCAAAACCGATACACTCATGACAATGTTAGTGAAAAAATACCCTAAATTGGTATACCTATTATAAATTTACCCTCTATTAATTTTGTTATATTTTACTATCAAATTGCTGAGTTAAATGATATGTGGTAGTTAACTTGGGGTTTTACCCTCCATTTGTCACAAGTATATCGGTTTATGATTTTTTGTGGTATTAATACAATTTCATAGAAACAAATGTATGGTTTATTACAAATGTACCGGTTTGAGACTTTTTGAGTCAAAAATTAGTTTATGCTAAATTTGTCATAAGTATACCAATTTGAGATTGGGGTTTTTGATGGCCAAAAAATTAGTTTGAGGGTAAATTTATTATCGGTGTAATAATTTTGGATTTTTCGTGATATTAATCCTAAAAAATACTTCCCATATATCCACCAAAGAAACATTAGTAATGCACCCATGACATAGGCAAATAGTAACAACCTAACAGAGAGAGAGAGAGAGAGAGAGAGAGAGAGAGAGAGAGAGAGTACCAGGACGTTGATATCAATATTCGGTCGGAATTCAGGATGCCATCAAAGCCTCAAGCATAAGGAGAGAAAACAAGGGTCAGAAGACAAAAGAGTTTCTTGCTCTCCATTTCCTTCGTGGTTTTCTTGACTCTTTTCTAAGTCGCTCAACTGCACCAATGTGAAGCCTGTTTAATAATGCAAGGAAGGCCGCCGATGCGTTCCAATTTGTGGTACAATGCCATGAAGGAAGAGATGAGTTCTATGGCATCTAACGAAATCTGGGATTTGGTTGAGTTACCTGATGGTGTGAAGGCCATTGGTTGTAAATGGGTCTTCAAAACTAAGAAGGATTCATTAGGTAACATTGAAAGATATAAAGCTAGACTCGTTGCCAAAGGATTCACTCAAAAGGAAGGAATCGATTACACGGAGACTTTTTCTCCTGTATCTAAGAAAGATTCTCTTCGTATTGTTTTGGCATTGGTTGCCCATTTTGATATGGAATTACATCAGATGGATGTGAAAACGGCATTCCTCAATGGAGAACTTGAGGAGGAGGTTTACATGAAACAACTTTGAAGGATTCCCCTCTAGTAAAGGTGAGCATTTGGTGTGCAAGCTTAAGAAATCTATATACGGCCTGAAACAAGCCTCCCGCCAATGGTACTTAAGATTCCATGATGTCATTTCTTCATTCGGTTTTGTAGAAAATGTCATGGATAAGTGACACGGACAGTTCATCCCCTAGTCACTTCTCTCCTCTCTTTTCTTCCTTCTGCTTTTTAATGACCAATCACGTCTCTTATTAAAACTACAATCACACTGCTACATCACACAAACGTTGATTGTGACTGTCATCTGTGGGATACAAGGAACATAGCTTTATTGAAGCGAAGGTTGTTTTCTTGTAGGGCCCTGTTAGAAATTAAATCAAATTCATCGGTGCAGAAAATTGTTCGATACCCGCATTGAAAAAGTCATAATTGCAACGTTATTTTTAATGAGTATGCTCGTCATTATCTATAATGAGTTTTTTCCTATTTCTAGGTGTAATGATTGTTTTTAGAGATAGTGATTGTTTTTAGAAATAATGTAAGATATGGTGATTGTTTTGTTAATTTATCCGAAACACTAGCTTTTTCTACTAGGAAGAGTAAAGGTCATGTAACAATTCTATAAATAGGGGAGTCTTGTTTTTTTTTTTTTTTTGTTAAAGCAAAATAAATCTACAAGCCTATTTATCTTCTCTTCTTGTGTGAGTGGTGAGCGTTTCACCTTCAAATTACTATCATCAAAGTGGTATCAAAGCGATAGGTTTGTGATCATGGCGTCAACAAACAATCAACTTCCTCTTTAATACCTCATCTATACCAAAGACAATTATGATAACTGGGCCGTTAGAATGAAAACTCTACTTGGCGCCTATGATGTGTGGGAACTTGTCAACACTGGCTATGATGAGCTAGAGGATGAAGCTGCCTTGAACTAGAACTAGAGGAATGCCTTGGAGAAGGTTTGTTCGAAAGATCAATATGCCCTATCAATCATCTATCAAGCTTTAGATGATTCAATGTTCAAAAATGTTTTGAATGTTGCTACTAATGAGGCATGGGAGATTCTTCACAACACACATCAAGGAGTATAGCAAGTTCATAAGATTTGCCTTCAAACCTTGAGAGGTGAATTCAAGGTAATTCATATGAAAGAATTTGAATCTATTGTTGATTATTTCACAAGAGTTTTGGCGATTGTCAACCAGATGAAAAGAAATGGAGAAGACATTTTAGATGTTCGTATTGTTGAGAAAATACTTCGGTCCTTAGACAAGAAGTACAACCATATTGTTGTTGCAATTGAAGAATCCAAAGACTTAGATGACATGACGATTGATGAGCTTATGGGTTCATTACAAGCCCATGAAGAAAGGTTTAGAAGAAAAAAGATTGAATCGGTGGAGGAAGTTCTCCAAACGCGGCTGACCATCCGAGATGAGAAGGAGCAAAGAAGAGATCCCGTGCAAACTTGCAGGACAAACCAAGATTGTGATCGTGGTCAAAGCCGAGGTCACTTTTAAGGAAGAGGTCGTGGACGAAGCAGAGGTGATTCTGCTCGAAGTAACGGTAGATACCAGTATCAAAGAGGTGTTTGTGGAAGATGAAAGAACTCGATAGACCAATAATATGATAAATCTAAAATTCGATGTTATCATTGTAATAAACTTGGCCATTATGTTTCTAACTGCTGGAACAATGAGAGTAGCAAAGCAGATGAAAAGGCAAATTTGGTGAATGATGCCGATCAAGTTTTATTATTGGCATTCAAAGAAGATGAAGGAGGTCAAATTGATTCATGGTATCGGGATACGGGTGCAAGCAATCACATGTGTGGGAGAAAGGAGATGTTTACTGAGTTAGATGAGACAATTAAAGGGAAAATCTCTTTTGATGATAACTTCAAAATTCTTGTCAAAGGCAAAGGTACAATTTTGATTCACTTGAAGAATGATGCACGTCAATTTATTTCTAATGTTTATTATGTCCCAAAAATGTCAAGCAATATTTTGAGTTTGGGACAACTTTTGGAGAAAGGTTATACTGTTCATATGAAAAATCTTAGTCTTGTGCTAAGGGATAGGAACAATAAACTAATTGCGAATGTGAAGATGTTGAAAAACAAGATGTTCACTCTCAATATAAAGAATGATATGTCTCAATGCCTGAAAACATCCGTAGATGATCCTTCATGATTGTGGTATTTGAGGTTCGGCCATCTCAATTTTGGAGGACTCAATTTGCTTTCTCACAAGAAGATGGTTTATGGCTTACCACATATTGATCATCCCGATCAATTATGTGAAGGGTGTGTTATTGGTAAACATTCCAGAACTAGCTTTCCAAAAGAAGCAACTTATCGAGCGAAGAAGTCCCTCAAATTGATTCATTCTAATGTGTGTGGCCCAATCACTCCTCACTCATATGGTAATCATCGATATTTTGTTATCTTTATTGATAATTTTACTTGAAAAACTTGGGTGTATTTTTTGAAAGAAAAGACAGAAGTGTTTGATATGTTCAAACAATTCAAAACTTGGTTGAAAATGAGAGTAGCTATTTTATCAAAGCTATGAGGACTGATCGTGGTGGAGAATTCACCTCAGCCATATTCAACAAATTCTGTGAAGATCATGGTATTCGGCATTTCTTGACAGCTCCGTATTCTCCTCAACAAAATGGCGTAACTAAATGAAAAAAATAGAACCATCCTTGACATAGTTCGAAGCATGTTAAAGAGTGAAAATTTGCCCAATGAGCTTTGGGCTAAAGCTATTTCGTGTGCAGTCTATCTTCAAAATAGATGTCCCACACATGAACTTGAAGGTGTAACTCCACAAGAAGCATGGACCAGGAGAACACCAAGTGTTTCACACTTGAGAATTTTCAAGAGCATTACTTATGCTCATGTCTTGGACTAGAAAAGATCAAAATTGGAAGACAAGAGAAAAAACTCATCTTTATTGGGTATGACTCCCCCTCCAAAGTCTACCGTATACTTGATCCTAACACTTTGAAAGTGTATATATGCAGAGATGTCAAGTTCGATGAAGATGGCTCATGGGAAGACAATCAAAAAGAAGAAGTGAATGCAAGTGGTGATACCGATCAAACGGAGTTGAAAGATCATTCTACACCTTATTCTCCAGTATTTTCTTCAAGTTCATCATCACCAACCTCTTCAAACGATGTCGATGAACCATTAGTATCTAGATCAAGAAGATTTTCTAACATTTTTGAAGCTACCGATAAGGTTCACCTTGCATGTTTTCTTGCAGATTGTGAACCGATTGTCTATGATGATGCAGCCAAAGAAGGAAAATGGAGAAAAGCCATGAATGAAGAAATTGATGCCATTAAGAAGAATCAAACATGGGAGATTGCTGATCTTCCAAAGGACAAAAATCGATTGGAGTTAAATGGGTGTACAAGGCCAAGAAGAACAAGAAAGGAAAAGTGACAAAATACAAGGCTAGATTAGTCGCGAAGGGCTTCAAGCAAAAAGCTGGAATCGACTATGATGAAGTTTTTGCCCCTGTCATCCGCATGAACACAATTAGATTGATTATTTCTATTGCTACTCAAAGTAATTGGCGAATTTATCAAATGAATGTCAAATCAGCATTTTTGAATGGTATCCTTGAAGAAGAGATTTATGTTGAATAGCCTAAGGGGTTTGTTGTCAAAGGTCATGAAGACAAAGCATTGAAGTTGAAGAAAACTCTATATGGACTTAAACAAGCACCACAACTTAAACAAAGTTGTGGAAGAATTTAAATATTATTTTGTAAGATACAAACACCTTTAATTACTTCAACCGTGGAAGCTAAACAAAATATGACCAAAAAAAAAGGTTAAAGAAAAAAAAAAGGACTATGGCATGGTAATTTTTTTTTTCAAATTTGTTATTACGTTTAATACAATAAATAAAAATACTAATGTCATTGACTAGTCACTGTTAAATAGTAGTTTGGTGTATTGTGGAGTCTTACATTGCTTTTTCAACAAATATAAAATAGAACGAATGTATATATATAACCCACCGGTGGGCAGCTACGCTGGTTGGGCTCTACTACCTCAATGAGTTAGAATCTCCGCATTGCTAACACGTTTTAAGTGGAGGGTCATGGTGGTAGGGTCCTGTGCGAGCCTCCCTCCAGATATAGTCGGTGGTCTTCGTTGGGCCTATCGGTCCTGCGGTGGCTGTGAGCACCCGTAAGGTGTGCGAGGCTAGATCTTGGATATAAAAAAAAAAAAAAAAAAAAAAAAAAAAATGTGTGTGTGTGTGTGTGTATATATAAACAAAGCCTAGTCACTTAACCCTCGGAGGCACTCAAGTGAATTTAAATGCTATTCACTCACTTGGTAATTGGATCGAATGGGTTGCCATAGGTATTCTCAAAATATAATATGTAATTAAGGAAGAAATCATTATTGTACTTATTATTGTTTTGTTTTGAAGTAAGTTACTTTGCTACAAAATTAACTTCTAATTCATAAGAATCGACGTAAGGTCAAGTATCGCGTGGTCACGTGTTATTGAATCAATCATTTTTACCTTTATTTTTTAATCTCATGACATCCTAAGATTGATCTTGTAATTTGTCAAGTCCTTGCAAATCTTCGTATATGAGATTCAAATTAACATATAATTTTTTTTTGTTTATTAATTCATTAACGGATATTTTTTTTTGTTTACTAATTCATTATACACATTTAGGTCTTTTTTTAAAAAAAAATTATCATACATTACCAATATCACTAATCCTAATTCTAGTCACCAGAGAATCCTTTTAGAGCGACTTGATATGGGTAAAAATAACAAGAAGCCATTCAAAAGTACAATAATTTCGTTATTAGTCTCAAAGTCAATATTTATTATGTTTTTTCCATGTTGAAAATAACTTAAATTGATATTTTGAATGACATTAACTAATTTTTTTGCTAGGGATTATATTATCCTGCTTGCGAATTCATCTATATGTTGGTATTCGATTTATTCTAAAATTTTGTGTTTTCTATGTTATTTTTTCTCTTCTCATATGAAGAAATCTAATGGGATTTTGAAGTGAGATTTTCCAATTTTAATTTTATTTTTTAAGGAAACCAGTTAAACAGGTTAACAGGTTTCCTTGAAAAGTGGTGGAGAAGCCACCGTTTGGACTTGGAATCTAATGGTACCGTTACCCAATCTTTTCCCCTCTTAATATATTTAGCAATTTTGATTTCTCGTCTTCATTTGTGCGAGCGTCAACATGAAGTAGGAGAGAGGTGGAGTTGCTACTGTTAATATTGGGCCTTCTCTAGTAAAAAAGCTGCGGCCCATGTTATTATTTCTTGCTAATATGATACCATGACCAAATGTTTTACGATAGGCCTGACAGAACGGCAAATGAAATGGACGAATATCAAAGCTCAAATGTGCATTTCTTCTATCCCCCAGTTATTACATGATCATCTGAAGACGTATATTGAAAATGGAACAAATGCTCACAATCTCCAATCAAACATCATCAGGATAGCAAACCATAAGAATAGAGAAGGAAAAAATCGAATACTACACCGTAAATACGGGAAAAAAAAAACCCTCTTTTATATGTGCATATACATTTACTTTTCTATGATATCAGCTTATTTATTTTACGAGACTCAATTATAGGCACCCTACCTCATTTGCTTCCAAAGACCCTCTTTTCTCCGTATTTACAAGATGGCTGGTGAAGCATGTCGAGAGCCTTAGGGATTAGCACAAAAATTAGAGTTCGTAATGAATTGACCTCATAATTAATAGAACTCATGAATATGAAGAAGTCATTTTTTTTAGATTTAAATAAAAACAACTGACTATTTATTGTCAATTAAGATAAGATGTAAATAAAATCTTGATGTGTCAGGCATAGAAAATGTTGAATTATAATGTCTCTAGTTTGTGCCAAATTGCAGTTTGGGTCGAACTATTGAGTCGAGAATGGGTCTTGCAAGAGGAATTCCACGTCCAGAAGTATAAAATTCAGTGTTTGGGCTACCTCCCACCGATCCATAAATGCATAATGCCTTCTGAGCATCGGGCAGGTGGTCGGCCAGGAGCCCAGATTTGACCCTCGTATCTGCCTTTTTTAAGCTGGCCATGGAGGCGAACGGACCCTCGTACAGTCGTGTTTTCAGGTCTATTTAAGACCTTTTATTCTCTTGAGTTAAAAATTAGAGCATTTAAGAGGAGCTTAAGGTTTTCTTTCTTTGCTACTTCTAGACGGGCTAACGGCGAGAGATTGTGAGAAAGAAACACTTTGTGATATTGCTTGGGTAACGCTCGATCGATTGAATAATTAAGCATTAAGTTCTGTAGACTCGTAGTAGAGCTTTTATGACTGCTTTCCTCGTTAATGTAGGTAGCGATTCAAACTGAACCGCATGAATCTTATTGTGCCCTCTCAATATTTTATGGTTAAATTTCCTAGGAATTGTCTCGAATATCGTTGGTTGTGATTTTTTGGACAATGTGCTAAAAGCGTAAATTTTGTAACAACCATTGATCATACGTACCTTGTAGTAAAACTCACATGATTAGTTTTCAGATAATCTTGATCCGTATGATTCATAAATCATGAGATGACATCTTCGATAACTCTTTGTTTATCACAAACCTTGATCTACAGCTCTTGATAACGTGTAAAAGAAATTGCAATTTCTCAGACTATAAAAAGACATTCACTTCAAAAGCACAACCTTACAAAGGAATACAGTATCACTTCAATCAAACGAGAACGAGAACAAGCCCAGAAGAAAGAAAATAAATAACAATCATCAAGGTTCTTATGAATTCTGACGCTAATCTTCGAGGTGGCCTATGGAGGCTGGTTCCGGTAGTGGTGCTAGTGATGCTGCTTTCCGAGGGTGGCACCGGTTGGGGAAACGGCGGTGGAGACATTGACTTTAACATTGCCGGGGGTGGTGACGACCGCGTTTGCAGATGTGTTAGCTTGCCCCGCTTGCGACTTCTTCGCCCATATCCTCTCCTGTGGAGGCATCCTATCCGCTATTGCGTCCCTTTTCGGTGGGCTCCCGTTCACACTTCCGCGGATGCCTGCATGCGACAGAACGCTCGGGCAGACATGAATGAACGAACTAGCATGGCTAATAACCAGTAACTTCGATCAAATTGAATTGTCCTAGTGGAATAATTGACAGTGTCTAAAGTACTCAGTAAATTTTCACCAATTACTTTGAATAGATACAATCGAGAGTTTTTCTATATGATAATTTTATTAGAGTTTTTCGTACCAAAAAATTGCTTTTCTCTTTATTTTTATATTGTGTCATACGACAAGGAAAATACCTACCAAAACTCGAAAAAGTAAAAGGTGCTGCGCACATATGAAAGTTATATCCTCGATTACATCAGCGAGAGAGAGAGAGAGAGAGTACCATGACGTTGATATTCGGCCGGAATTCGGGATGCCATCGAAGCCTCAAGCACGAGAAGAGAGAAAACGAGGGTCAGAAGACAAAAGAGTTTCTTGCTCTCCATTTCTCTTGTGGTTTCCTCGGCTCTTTTCTTAGTCGCTCAACTTATGAACTTGACGAAGAATTTATTCACACGAAGTCTTGTTTAATAATGCAAGAAAAGCCGCGGATACGGAAGCGACACGGACAAGCTCGTGTTTGTCGCTACTCTCCTCTCCTTTCTTCTGTCTGCTTTTTGATGGCCGACCTCGTCTCTTTATCATATTATATTTACATTGCTATGTGACGCGTAATTGACTTGACCTCCACCCCGAGCGTGTGAAATGAGGAACCTGTCTTTGTTAAGGCAAGACAGTTTTTTTCCCCCGGGGGGCCAGAGACATAAAGAGAGACTTTTGTAAGAGTATTGAGGATCCTCGTCGAACGAGAAGACGAACTTCTTTACCAACTTCCATCGGACGTGAGAAGAAACTTCTTTCGGGCCAGAGACATAAAAAGAGACTTTTGTAAGATTATTGAGGATCCCCGTCGTACATGAAGACAAACTTCCTTCCCAACTTCCATCGGAAGAGAGTTTGAGATCCCGTGACTTCATTTAGCCCACTCATTTCTCTTCAAAGCTACAACTATCTTTGTCAATCCCCATCGGCTTAAGTTGACGACCATGAAGGTGGATAGCACTTACTAATGTATTACTCAGACAATTTTTCTGTCACTCCTTGTGAGATTCGGGTGTTACAGACTCACGTTACAATAACATTGATGTTCTCATTAGTGGCTGCCACTATATTGTGGAATTATTCAATTGGTCATGCCACTTATAACAACCGGCCCAAACCCATGTTTGAGGAGTTTAAAACGAGTACTCAACAGAGGTGGACTGCACTTCCCTAAATCATTCAATTATCCTTCTTCCACTCTAATTGGAACTTGAGGTGCTACAAATAATAATATAAAATTAAATTGCTTATCCGAGAAACCTGATCTAATTCGATAAGATTTGAAACATAGCCATATGTACATTTTTTATTAATCAATCTATTCTTCAACCTGAAAAGAGATAAAATGTTTTTCTCTCGGGAAAATACCGTGAACCACATCGATTTTCTCTTACCTTCGTTTTGCATCACAACATAATAAAATATACATTTTACACCTAGGCAAATCCACATTTCACACCTTAAAAAAATGAGAGACTATGGGAAATTGGGAGCGTGAAGTATATGATTTGAAACTAGGGAGCGCAAAATCTAACTTCTAAAACTATACAATGTATAGTGTCGTGAAGGAGAAAGTTGATGGTGACTTTGGTACGTAACTGTTGACACCTAAATTTTGGCAATTTAGTTTGTTTATTTTATTGCATAGAAAATTAGGAGGTTAATTTTATTAATTTCATAGCATATAGATTTATGTTGCATTTATTTTTTATTTGCATATTTTGTTTTTCATTGAATTGGTGGCGGATGGATTCAAATTGGTTGGCCAAGTCTATTTTTAAGTGATCAGAAATTATCTTGTGAGAAATTCGAAATTCGAAATTTTTCCGAGATATAATGATTTTTTGGGTGGATATGACAAAATATTGCGATTTAGAGAAAAATTTTATCAAAATCTTGAAAAATTTTATCAAAATCTTGAATCCTTATCAATATGGGATAAAATTGGTGAAAAAGTGTTACCGATGTGGATTCGGATTCGAGGAAAAAATTTTGAAATCACTAGTCCTATGCGTAGGTTTTGGAGGAGGGCTTTTCTTTTTACTTGATTTTGAAAGAAAAAGTGTCGCGACCAATTTTTCGGGTGTGAATCACCTAGGGTTTGGCTAATGAATTGTTAAGCCTAGACTTAACTCGGGCTCTCCCAAGCCCATACCAATTCGCGACTTAGGTTCAAATTTTTAACATGCAATTGATTTTTAACTAGGAGTCGCCACTAATCTATTTTTGGTGGGTCAATTAGAAACCCAAGTAAAGCAATGGGAGGTTTACTTTACTCCTACGAACCAAAGACTATGGATACGGGGACTTGGTTACGCTAGATTTCTCTAATGCCCTTTCGGTACCATTCTTTATTTAAAAAAATGTTTGGCAAGCAGCTTGGACTGATTTTAAATCTATTTCCCTAACATATGAGGCAATCATGTGGGTGCGCAATCCATCAATTTAACACCCAAGAAAGCAATGAATAAATTGTAAACTTACCTCAAAGCAACGAAAACATCTGCGTTGTTAGATCAAAATTCACATCATCAACCCTAGATATGATTTCTAATTAACACGCAATTTCTTTTTTTTTGTTTTCACTTTATTCAATGGGAACTTAATCTATATTCAATGCATGCTAGTAATCTAATATGGCATGGCAACATGACCTAAATTATATGACATAGCAATATGATCTAAATTATATGACATGAATAGAGTAAATCCTAAAGAAATGCAATAATTAAATGCAATCTAAATGACCTAATTCTATTGACAGGCAATTTCTAATTAAATGGGCCTAAAAAAAAACTAAATGATGTGCATTTCATTTAATCTAATCCTAAATGACATGTTCATGACATTTTTTATTTTTTCTTTTTCCTAAAAAAAATGCAATTTATCCTAAAAAATGGAAGTAATTTATACTAAGACATTTTTTGGATTTTTTATGAAATTCGAAATTAGGTAAATGTGAAAGTTACCTAGCTAGATTAAGATTCTATCTAATTTATATTAAGGATTAGGTTATGCTAAACCCTAATTTAAAGTAAGATGTTGTCTTAACTTAGCAATCTCTAATCCTAGATGCGGTCTATCTAAAAAAAGAAACCAATTTATTCTAAGGCATTTTTTGGTATTTCCTTTTAAATTCGAAATTATAAAAATGTGGAAATTATCTACCTAAATTAAAATGTCATCTAATTCGAATTAGGAATGAAGTTTTGTCAAATCCTAATTTAAACTAGAATGTTATCCTAACTTAGAAATCCCTAACTAAAATGCAATCTACTTAAGATTTTTTTATCTAAACTTATAATGAATTAAAAAACTATTATCTAGAATTCAATTACGTGCAATCTTACTCTAAAATGCAATGGCATGCAAAGAATGCCTTAATTCTACATGAATTATGCATGATGTTTTTTTTTATTAATTTCGAAATTAAAATTTAACATGCAAATCAAATAATAAAAAACTAACATTCTAAATGAATATACTTTCTTTTTGTTTTTTATTTAAAAATTTGAAATAAGATTGCAATTCTAAATATGCAAGATAATCCTAAGACTAGGAATATTCTAAAACAAACCTAATTCTAATTCAATTTCTTTTTTTGGATTTTTTCCTTTTACGAAAACAAAATCACATAGCAAATCAAATAAGATAAGATTGATATCCAAAAATTGGCGAACCATATCTCGCGCATGAGATCGGGTTGGCCAAAGTTAAACAAAATCGCGAATCGAATCTCGGGCATGAGATCGGATTGGCGATTTTTCCGTGCGATTGCGAGTCGGATTTCGGGCGCAAAAATCGGACTATCAATCGTACGCACGTTGTGAAATTAGGGATTAATCCCCGAATTCATGAGAATTCAAAATATTTTTGGATATGGCAATAACGAACAAATATTCAAAATAAATCATGATCCCATGGATCAAGTAGTAAAATATGAAAAAACTTGAATCAATCAAGAATCTTACCTAGCTCTTGATATCACGCAGATAACTTTTCCAAATTGGGACCAAGTGCAATCGGACTGGGATTACGATCGGTTTCTCGACAGCGAACGGCAGCAAGCGTCATGTGCATGGCGGCGATGCTTCACGGTGATGTGATTGGCGGCAACAGCGACAAACGGCTCACAAGGGTGTTGCAATTATCGAACACCCGGACTACTCGACGATAGACGATTGCTGACGAACTCTGTTGGATTGGCAAAGTGAAAGAACACCACCAGTGAGCAATCGAGAACAAAGTTTTGCTTTTTCGCCCTCTCTTGTTTTTTCCCTTTTTGTCTTGTAGCCGTATCTCCTCTTCATGAAATTGTGGCCGTCAAGTAATGATGGTCAGATCATGGGATAACCCATGTGACCATCCATGATCAAGAGGAATTGTAAAAATAATATAGTGGAGTATGTGATTTGCTGAAGAAAGAGGGGGCAGAGGCTTGAATGTGATGAGGGGAGGAGAGAAATATTGTAAAAAATTTGAATTGACATAGTCGCTTCTCTCTCTCTCAGTTGTGGCCGTATGTTCAATATGTGTGGCCCCCACGAAAAAAAAAACATACGCACATCCTCTTTTATAGGTGAAAAATTAGGATCTCAATTTCTTCTTCAAATCCATATCCATAATATTTTTCACCAATTTTGTCACATATTGATAAGGGCTCAAGATTACGATAAATTTTTTCCTTAAATCCAAATCTTGCAAAAATATATTGCAATATCTTTTCACACATTTGCCTTATCCAAAGATATACTAAAAAAAATCCAATCGCATCTCAAAAATTTCAAATTCCCATTTTTTCACGAGATAATTTTCGATCATTAAAAATATGGGCTTGGGCCGACTTGCTCGTTTCATGGGCCCGATCCATCTAATTTGAACTCATCCGCTACCGGTCCAATAAAATGCAAACTAAATCTATATGCTATGCAATTAATAAAATTAACCCCTAATTTTCTATGCAATAAAATAAATAAACTAAATCGCCAAAATTTAGGTGTCAACAAAAAGTAAAAAGAGAAAAGTGAGAAAGAGGGGAAGTTTGTTTGTGGGTTTTGAAGAGAGTAAAAAGTAAAAGAAGGGAAAGTCAGAGAGGGGACGTGCGGAGAGGGGGGAGAACACAAAAAAGCAAAAAGTAGAAGGTGCAATAGAAAAAGGGGGAAGAAAAAGCTGTTCATCTTCTTCCTTTTGGGGACTCCTTCGCCGGATCACCACCGCCTTGCAGCCGTCCGCCGATCCACCTCCGCCTCAAGACCTAGCCTCACCACCGGTCACCGAACCGCCTGCCAGATCTACAGTCCTTTCACGAACCCAACGCCCAAGTTCCGCTCCAGTAGCTAGATCTAACCACTGCAACTCTCCGTTTGAGCCCGGACACCAGCAGATCTGAGCTTCACGCCGCACCTCCACCTTCCGATCAATTGCGCCTCCGCTGTCACCGATTTGCTGCGTCTGCCGGCCCTGAGTTTTCTACCTGAACCGTAACCATCTACGACAAAGCCTTGAGTTCTCCGTTTGATGAGCCGCTGCAGCGCCCGACACCCACCTTCGTCCGAGCACCAATCACCCCCCCATCTTGTTCAACACTGTCAGCAGCTGCCAACGCCTCTTCTTCCACGCCTGGCGCCCGACATCCGTAGCAACCTCCGCCCGAGCACCAAAACTCCCGTCTTCTAGCGTGACCGCGTGCACCGCACGCCGATTCGCTCGGCCTAATCGACGGCGGCTCCTCCATGAGCCGCCCTGCTGCCGAAATCGGACCCGATCGAGGCCCGTTCAACTGATCACAGCCCTCTGCCCGTGCCACTCCGACCGGTGCCCCCTGCTCCTAACCGGTGACTCCCCTCATCGGACCAGCCAACATTTGCTGCTTTGATTGAAAGAAAAGAAAAAAAAATAAAATTAGGTAGTTCTTTTTCTTTTGTTTATTTTATTTTATTCTTATTTTTGTTATTTTACTTATTTGTTCTTTTTAGTATAATTATTCCTTAGTGTAAAGATGAGATATCCAACATGAAAGTGCCCCTAAAATTAAGGGTTGTCGGTTCGATTTTGCGCCCGAAATTGACTCGCAATCCCTTATAAAAATCGACAATCTGATCTCACGCTCGAGATTCGATTCGCGATTTAATTTTAAAATTGACAACCCGATCTCATGCGCGAGATATGGTTCGCCAATTTTCGGATATCAATCTTATCTTGTTTAATTTGACATCGTGGTGTTTGAGTCAATTTTATTTTCGTAAAAGAAAAAAATCAAAAAAAAAAAAGATTAGGTTTGTTTTTTTTTAAATTATCTTTCATGTTTAGAATAGGGATTTTTATTTTGAATCATGGAAAAGATAAAGAAAAAGTGCATTCATTTAGGATTGTTAGTTTTTCTTTTATCATCTGAATTGCATGTTTAATTTTAATTTCAAATTTCATAAAAAATTAGGAATTAAGGCATTATTTGCACGTCATGGCATTTTAGAATAAATTACGTGTTTTATTTTAAGTCTAGATTGATTTTTGCATCTTAAGATAGATCTTGCTAGGTTAAGATAATATCTTAGTTTAAATTAGGATTTAGTCTGACCTGATCCTTAATATAAACTAGATAAAATCTTAATCTAGATAATTATGTTGTGCATTTTCCTTAATTTAGAATTTCATAAAATTTGTCGTAGGATAAATTAGTTTCAATTTCTAGAATATATTGCATTTTTTTAGAATAGAAAATTCATGTGCACGTCATATAGAATTAGACTCATGAAATGCATGTCATTTTAGGGTTTATTATTAGGTTCATTTAATTAGAAATTGCACGTCATTAGAATTAGGTTATTTTGATTAATTTAGATTGCATATTTAATTATTGCATGTTTATTAAAAATCATTAGTTTTTTAAAAATCATTGATATAGTTTAGGACATTTTGTCATGCTATATTATTTCATATTAGATTAGAAGCATTGCATTGCATATGGACTATATTCTCATTAAAAAATGAAGGCAAAAATTGAGTGATTGCTTGTTAATTAGAAATCATATCTAAGATTGTTGATGTGAATTCTGATCTAACAACGCAGATGCTTTCGTTGTTTTGAGGTAATTCCTGCATTATTTTATTTGCTTTCTTGAGTGTTAAATTGGTGGTTTGCGCACTCGTATGATTACCTCACATGTTAGAAAGTGAAATTAATTCAAGCTGCTTGCCAAACATTTTTTCAAAAAATAAAAGAAAAGGTACCAAAAGGGCGTTAGAGAAATCTAACGTAATCAAGTCCCCAAACTTACAAATCTCTGGTTTGTAGGAGTAAAATGATTCTCCCATTATTTTACTTAGGTGTTTAATCGACCTACCACAAATTGATTAGTGGCGACTCCCTTGCATGTTAGATATTCAAATTTAAATCGCAAGTTGGTATGGGCTTGGGAGAGCCCGAGCTAAGTCTAGGCTTAGCAATCCATTAGCCTAATTTTAGATGGCACACCCGAAAATTTGGTCGCAACAGCTTGGCGACTCCGCTAGGGAATAGGTGTATAAACTCTCAGTGGACTTAGGCCAATTTTCTTTTTAAAAAAAAAAACTTTTGTTTGGCAGCAAGGATTCAGGTACGTCCCTAACATTTAAGGTGTTAAATGTTTTTGCAGATTGGGAGGTATAAGGGGAAGTATTTGTTAACCTCTGTTTTGTAGGGAGGTGAAGGAATGTATAGTTTATTTTCAGGTTGAAGTGTTGATTGATATAAACTGTTATGCATGCCTTACATTTGTACTACACTTTTGCACACACAACCTGCCGTCGGACCTGGGCTGCATAGGATCATTTAGGATGGTGTTGAGATGGATACCACTCCGTACCGCATGCTCGCGGTACGAGTCGCCCATCTCAATCCCGAAGTTTCTTTCATGGTGTCAAGAGTACCCACCTTGGTTTGCATGCTTGCGACCCGGGTCGGCTTGTTGACCAAGCCGGAGTCATGAGGACTCGACATAGTCCACAAGCCCATGGCTAGTCCGATCATCCTTGTGGCTTCACCTTGCTAAGCCTTATAGATTAGAAATCGAACCACTTACCATGCGCATGTCTATGTGATTGCCCCTTATTGGTAAAGTAAATTCTCTAAATTTTTGCCTTTGCAATTTACTTACTTTATTGCATTATTTTGTCGGTCCATGGCATTAGGATTGTCCTGAGTCTTGATCAATATACAATGGGGATGCCGGACATTCGAATTATTCTCTCTCCAAAGGAAGAGCTTAGCACTTGGTGGGACAAGTTAGATCAAGCTGGCCGCCAATTTGTAGAGTCGCATATAGCTCGACTACTTCCACTATTGCGTATCAACATCCATGGCGGTATCATCCAAGCACTTGCCCACTGTTGGTGCCCCGAGACTTCCACCTTTATCTTTGGCGGCAAGCATGAGCTCACTCCCACCTTGGAAGAATATAGCATTGCCCCTGGGAAAATCTTTGAAAGCTGAATTGATTAGTCCACCTATTGGAATTGATCCCGTTGTGGCCTTATCTGATTTTTTAAGAATCAAAGAGGACAACATAAGAAAAGTTTTGAAGGCTCACCGCCATACTTGTCCATTATCTTTTCTAAAAGAATGTTTCGAAAATGGTACTTCATTTCAAATGTGTAGGGTTTTCCTTCTAGCTTTCTTTGGGCTCATAGTCTTTCCTTACTACAAGAATGCTATTAACCCTTTGATCGCTCATTTACTTAAGCAAGTGTTGGAAGGGAAAAATTTTGTAAACACCATTCTAGCCGAAACCTTTCTTTCCCTCACTCGATTTAAAGGAGGCGGTGATAAGACCTTCCGTTCCTCTCCCGAGCTTTTGCAAATTTGGTTTCTTTCTCATATAAAGGGATTTGGTGGTTTAATGACTATATATGATATTAGTGATTCTAATCACCCTATTTTAAAATTTGAGAACAACCAAAAACATGCATCGAATTACCATTATTCTAGATGGCTAGCTTTCATGAAAAAACCAACTTCCAAGGGTTTCTTATGGCATGCTAAATGGTTCCAAGTTCGTGTGGCGAGACTCACATGTGGAGGTGTTGGCCCAATCCCTCTATTGGGATTCACTGGAGCATTGGAGTACTATCCGACTAGAGTGACTCGTCAATATCAAGTCGTGCAAGAGCTTCCCCTGGCGTTACAAGCAAATCCACTCAAAGTCAGCTTTGTTGATGGAAATCGAGACCATGAAGACTCTATTCTCACTATCAAATCAATGTGGGACATGTGTCATCCACGAAAACTCAAATGGCCCGAGAAAGAGCTGAAGGGTAAAGAAAGAAAGTACTATGCCTCGATTAAGTACATTCAACAACACAAGATTCCAGAGGAGCTGCTTCCAAAGATACCAGAGGTGCCGCTGAAGATCACTAATCGTGCTGAGAATAAATGCCTCAAAAGAGTTGCTGAAAAAGCTCAAGAGGAGAACAAGCGATTGCCCCGAATGGCGTCCTGAGTGTATATTGATCAAGCTAGATAAAGTGCTTGAATCAATCTTGTTGTTTCTAGATTAATGTTTAGGAAGTTGAGTCATTTATTTTCCTAGTTCATTTGTTTAGGACACTTCAAAGTTTTTACATTGTCAATGTTAGAAAAATCTCATTAATGAATAAAAGTGTTAGACATTTGTCATGGACTGGCTTACTTCATATGGGGTCCTTACTTTTGTTCATTTCTCAATTTAGGTGATAACGGATCCCTCACGTTCGCCCATAATCACGCGTTTGAGAGCTAGAATGGCCGACCAAACTAAAATGCGTGATCGTATGTCCGCTGTGGAGACTCAACTCCAACAAGTGCTTGCTTCTATACAATTTATGATGGATCAATTCCAATCTCTCCAAGCGAATCCAACTCCTGCACCTGCTCTCCCCGAGATAGTAGTTTCAAAGCCGACAAACAAGGCCCAAATGATTGATGACGACATGCCTGCACTAGAAGATGACCCACCGTTGGTCATAGCCGTAAAGGCTAAGATTGACAACATCCCTAAGACGGAGCAAGATGAGCGTGTTGCAAAACTCGAGGAGAAGGTGAAGCAATTGCAAAAGTCACAAAGCTCACTCCCGTTTGACTTGTCTGTCTATGAGAAGGTCAAGATGCCAAAAAAATTCAAAATGCCAAAGTTCGAGAAATACGATAGTACTTCCTGCCTAAAAGCTCATTTGCAGATGTACCACGTACGCATGGCCCAATATGTCAAGAATGAGCCACTCATGATTCAATCATTCCATGTGAGTTTGACTGGGCCTGCACTGAGTTGGTATATAATGAAGAATGTAAACCTCTTTGACACCTGGAATGAGGTGACTGATGCATTCCTCAAGCAATATAAGTTCAACATGGATATTACACCTTCTCGAGAGGATCTTGAGCGGATGGAGAAGAAGAAGAGTGAGTCATTCAAGGAGTATGCTGTGAGGTGGCGAAATCTGGCCGCTCAAGTCACTCCGGAGCCTGCTGACAAGGAGTTGATGAAGTTGTTCGTTAAAACTCTCCCGTTTGAGTTTCGCAACCGAATGGCTAGCACGTACGTTGAGAACTTTAACCAACTTATCCCGGTAGGTGAACAAATCGAAGTTGGGTTAAGAGATGGATGGTTCATTGAACCAACCCATCAAGGCAAAAGGTTCACCATGAAGAAGGACAAAGAACCTAGCACGGAAGTCAACGCAGCATATACACAGTCTGACAAGCCTCCGATTGTTCATCTCCCTAAGAATCAGCAAGGTGGAGGCCGACCGACCGCACCTCGACCATTTTTTAAGAGGCAGTTCACTCCTCTTCCTGGTTCTCTCTCCCAGGTTTTAAAGGTCCTTCAAAAGAAGGAATTGCTGTCTTACGAGCCAAAGCGACCTAATGTTGAAAAATTTTCTAACTATGACCCCTCTAAGAAATGCGAGTATCATACGGGGGAAGTAGGACATTCGACTGATGAATGCATGACTTTGAAGCATAAGGTCCAAAACTTGCTGGACACTAAGGCGTTTGCCTTCAACATTGCCCAACCGAATGTCAAGAAGAATCCTCTACCCGAGCATGAAGATAGGGTGAATGCTATCTTTGAACATATTGACGATCGAATCAAGAAGCCAAAGGTGCAGGTGGTGGATGCTTATAATGGGCTAGTGAGAGCTGGATACTATCCACATCATGAGAACATTCCATTATCACTAATGAGAGAAAGGGTTTCTAAAATGGTAGATAACGGTGCCATCATTTATGCTGACCGTAACTGCATAGTTTCTACCATTTTCCACATCATTATTGGTGGGAGGAGGAATAGGCTGCTTTCAATAATGGCAAGGAAGAAGTAGATCCGTCGCTCGCGGATATGCCCCCGTTAGAAGATGCATCTGATAAGGAGATTATGATCGAGATACCTCAACCATATGAGTATGTCGACAACAAAGCGGTGCCTTGGTCCTATGACCTAAATGTTGACCTTGTTATGAGGTCTGGTCGCACTTACGCTCAAGCTAATGATCAACCCACAAAGCCTGTTACTGACGAAGAAGCTAAAGAATTTATGGCTGTGATTAAAGCAAGTGAGTATAATGTGGTCGAGCAATTGCGAAAGATGCCCACTCAGATCTCTTTGCTCGAGCTCCTCCAAACATCCTTTGTGCATCAAAAGTCGCTGATGAAGGTGCTGAGTGAAATTCATGTACCTGAAACGGTTGAGGCAGATAAGCTGGAGAATTTTGTGGGATCAGTCCTTCTCAAGGACATGATTGCTTTTTCTGATGAGGAATTCCCTCTTGAGGGTAGGGGACATAATAAAGCACTCTACATATCAGTCAAGTACAAGGTTTCTCATGTATCCCGAGTGCTCATTGATAATGGGTCTGCCCTAAATATATGTCCGTTGGCCACTCTTCACCGCCTTAAGGTAGACCCGTCCAAAATACATGCTGCAAAGACTTTTGTGCGAGCTTTTGATGGCACAAAGAATGAGGTGCTCGAAGGGATTCATCTTGATGTGCAAATAGGACCGGTTGTTTTCAATATCCCCTTTCAAGTAATGGATATCCCTACTGCATTTAATTTTCTACTTGGTCATCCCTGGATTCACACTGGTGGAGCAGTACCTTCAAGTTTGCATCAAGCTGTGAAGTTCGTGATCAAAGAGAAGCTAGTCACTGTCTATGGAGAGGAGGATCATCGAATCTACCATGAGACGGGCATCCCTTATATGGAGCCAGATGTTGAATTCGAGTCAAGTTACTACTCATTTGAATTGGTATCCACTATACAGGCTTCTCGAGATTCATCACCGCCCACTCCTGAAGTTTCAAATGCTGCTCTTATGGTAGGAAAGGTGATGGTCGGGAATGGTTTTGTTCCTGGCCATGGTCTTGGAAGAAGAAGTCAGGCTATTCAAAACCCCATTGAAGCTCCTCGAAGGTCCCGATCTGCTGGATTAAGGTATCGTGGAAGAGGTGGAGGAAGTTCTAGATGGGGAAGGCATAACTCGCCACCTGAACAAGGGCGAGGGAGGCAAAATTTACCACCTCCAAACATTCGCAAGACGTTCCCTGGTCCTCCAATTATGATGAGAGATGAAGCGGAAGTTATGGATACTTTGGGGCAGCCAAGTGGAAAATTCGACTATGTGGTGAAGTATTTGGCTCCTCCTAGCTCTTATATTGACCCCCACACCATAATTCCAACTGGATGGGATGGCATGGATGATTTGACGCCTCCAAAGACCGAGGATTCTGATGACACCTTGGAAGGAATCACAATTCTATTCAATGACCTCGTCATAGGAGCCATTGATGGAGAATTTATGGAAGAAATGGGCCCTTGCCCACAAGAGTAACCCATTTATCACTTTCACACATTCCCCTGCGTGAGAATTTTTTATTGTTTTCTAGGGATTGTTTTCTATTTCTTCTTTTTTGCTTTCTTCTTAGGACTTGAATTGCATTTTACATTCAATAAATTGTAATTGATTGATGAATTTCAATAAAATTACAACTTTTATTTTGAGAGCATGATGAGGCACACCAAACTAGCCCGGTGATGATATCCAACCGATATAACAAATGAAAAATCCAAGGAGAATTCTGAGGCCTGGGTTTCATCATTACTTTCTTGTGTCAAAATGTTTCAAAAAAAAAGTTTTTCCATTTTTTTATGTTATTTTTTTTATTTATGTTATTTCCTTTCAAAAATCTTCCAAAAAGATAAAATATGATTTACCCCGTTTGTCTTTTTGATCTATCTACATTTTGTTTCAGGGATGATCATATAACATGCAAAGGTGTGGAGATGGTCCAATCCAATGAAGCAAGTGCTGATAATGATGATCCCGAAGATTTGATCAAGGATTCCATTGAGGTGCAACGTAGCTGGGAGGAACATGAAAAAGCTAAGGCTCTTACGTCTGAGCATATTGTCACTATTAATTTAGGTGACACTAAAGAAGCCAAGGAGGTGAAAATTGGGGCAAGTCTTCCCAAAGATGAGGCTGAGCGCCTAATTCAGCTACTGAATGAATATCAAGACATCTTCGCATGGACCTATGCTGACATGCCTGGTTTAGACTCGTCAATCGTGGAGCACTGTTTGCCTACTAACCCGGATATGCCACCTAAGAAGCAGAGGTTGCGAAGAACTAAACCCGAGCTGTCAAAGAAGATAGAGGAAGAAGTGATGAAGCTTCTGAAAGTGGGATTCATTGAAGTCTCGTAATATCCTGAATGGGTGGCTAACATCGTGCCAGTGATGAAGAAGGACGGTAGAGTTCGGGTTTGTATCGACTATCGGGATTTGAACAATGCCAGCCCAAAGGATGATTTCCCGTTACCTCACATAGATGTCCTTGTTGATAGTACTGCCGGATTTGAACTATTCTCATTTATGGATGGTTTTTCTAGGTACAATCAGATAAGGATGAATGAGGAAGACAAGGAGAAAATTACATTTATCACCCCGTGGGGAATCTTTCATTATAAGGTTATGCCGTTTGGACTTAAGAACGCGGGAGCAACTTACCAGCAAGCCATGGTAGCATTATTCCATGATATGATGCATCAAGAGATTGAAGTCTATGTTGATGATATGATTGCAAAGACTCGACCTAGAAAAAACCATGTCGAGACCTTGAAGAAGTTGTTTGATCGACTCCGTGAATTCAAGCTTCGTCTAAACCCCACTAAATGCGTGTTCGGAGCAACATCCGGTAAATTACTCGGATTCATTGTGAGCAGTAAGGGGATTGAGATTGATCCATCCAAGGCTAAGGCTATATGTGAGTTGCAACCTCCGTCAACAGTGAAAGAAGTCTGGAGCCTTTTAGGGAGATTGAATTACATAGCTCGATTCATTTCCCAACTTTCTGAAACTGCCAAGCCTTTCTTCAAGCTCTTAAAGAAGAATGCACGGGTCAACTGGGATGATGAATGCCGAGAAGCGTTCGACAGGATAAAGCATTACTTGATGAATCCGTCGGTACTCGTTCCGCCTTCACTGGGGCATCCTTTGATTCTCTACCTCACCATTCATAGTGAATCATTGGGTGCAATGTTGGCTCAAGAAAGTCCTATCGATAAAAAAGAACGAGCCATTTATTATCTCGAGTAAAAAATTCACAAAGTATCTCGAATTGAAATATCCTAATGTGGAAAAACTTGTGCCGCCTTGGTATGGGTATTGTATAGATTGCGGTAGTATACATTGCATTACCAGATATTCCTCATGACTGAGAATGACCCCATCAAGTACTTACTTGATCGGCCAGCTTTGGTGGGTAAGTTGGCTAAATGGCAGATTTTAATTTCCGAGTTTGATGTGCAATTTATGCCACAAAAGTCGGTTAAGAGTCGAGTAATTGTTGATCTATTGGCCAAGAATTCAGGAGTCTCAAATGAAGATGATTGTTTCTTAGATGACCGTGTTTTGAGTGTGAATGAAGACTCATGGACAATGTTTTTTGATGGAGCTGTGAATTTGTGCAGTTCCGCACCGGGGCGGTTCGATATCCCCAGATGGACAACATCATCCAGTAGCTGCGAAGTTGATCTTCCCATGCACTAACAATGTAGCTGAGTATGAAGCTTGTATCCTTGGGCTTCAAGCAGCAATTGAGATGGGTGAGGCTAAGCTAAAAGTATTCGGGGATTCCGCACTAATCGTACTACAGACTGTAGGTGAATGGAAGACTAAAGATGCTAAGCTGCTCCCATATCACGAGTATCTAGAGGATCTAATCAAAGAATTCGATGAAGTTTCATTTGAATACTTATCGAGGTCTCACAACCAATTCACAGATGCACTCGCAACTTTAGCTTCTATGTTGCAAGTCACTGATGGATTAGAAGTTGAGCCTTTGAAAATAGAGCTTCTACCGAAGCCAGCTTATTGCATGATTGTGACTGAGGAATCAGATGGAAAGCCATGGTATTACGATATCATGAATTACATTCAAAAAAAAGAATTCCCCGAAGGAAGTACTCTAGCTGACAAGAAGTATATCATGAAGATGGCCTCAAAGTTCTTCATCAGTGGTAAAAGTTTGTACAAGAGGTCTTATGATTCAGTCTTGTTGCGGTGTGTAGATGCAGCCAAAGCCACTCAAATCATGCAAGAAGTGCACGAAGGAGTATGTGGCCCTCACATGAATGGACACATGTTGGCTAAGAAGATTATGAGATTAGGCTACTACTGGCTCACACTAGAGGGTGACTGTATTCAGTATGTTCGAAGTTGTCATCATTGCCAGATCTATGGTGATAGGATAAATGTTCCTCCAACTGAGCTGCACCAGTTTTCCGAGCCATGGCCTTTCTCGATGTGGGGTATTGATGTGATTGGCCCAATCAATCCCAAGGCTTCCAATGGGCATCGATTCATTTTGGTGGCGATAGACTATTTCTCCAAATGGATTGAAACTATGTCTTTTACAAGTGTCACTGCTCGCAATGTTGCGAAGTTCGTCAAACGAGATATAATTGCTCGCTATGGCGTCCCTGAAGCAATCATCACTGACAATGGGACAAATTTGAACAAGAAAATTGTCGATGAGTTGTTCAATAAGTTCAAGATCAAGCATTTGAATTCATCTCCTTACCGCCCTTAGATGAATGGGGCTGTTGAAGTAGCCAATAAGAATATTAAGAAGATTCTGGCTAAGACGGCTGAGAATTATCGAGATTGGCATGACAGGTTACCCTTCGCACTAATGGCCTACCGAACATCGATCCGCACTTCTACTAGGGCAACCCCTTTTGCTTTGGTGTATGGCATGGAAGCAGTTCTGCCTGTCGCAGTGGAGATTCCTTCTTTAAGAGTTTTATCCCAAATGGAGTTGTCTGAGGCTGAGTGGACGCAGTAAAAGACTTGAACAGTTAAACTTGATTGATGAAAGAAGACTGAAGGCTCTTTGCCATGGCCAAACTTATCAATGGAGGGTGGCTAGATCCTTCAACCGAAAGGTGAGACTGAGACATTTCGAGGTAAATGACCTTGTTCTAAGGAAGCTGTTGCCAATTTTTCCGAATCCTAGTGGAAAGTTTGCTCCGAACTACGGTGGTCCATATATAGTGAAGAAGGTACTTCCTGGAGGTGCTTTGATCCTGGCAGAAATGGATGGTCGTGAGTTTTCCACTCCAGTGAATTTTGATGCTGTCAAGAAATATTACCCATGATAGAATTTGTTGTGTCATGTTTTGAATTGCAAACATTTTTTAGATGAATAAATTGCTTCAATGAGTTGAATTGTTCATATTTGTTGCAAATCTTGCATGTTTTCCTTGATGAATTGTGTGAGATGAATTGAATATGTCAAATGAGATGCTTTGGAATGATGAAAGGCGAACCTTATTCCATACATTGTTTCATACACTAACCACAATGAGTTGTGTGGAAAAATTCCATGTCTACAAGGAAAAGGGTGATCTCGCAAAGGGTACATCAACCGAGGTGATGAGAGGCAATTTCTTTCTCTACCAAAAACACTACAAGTATACCCATTGTTTAGCCATTTGAGCCCATACACACGAAGAGCTTCTTTAAATTATCCCTATCAAGGATCATCCCACATTGGGACAAATTTACAGTGAATGATAGGGATTTTCTTATTCACACTTGCATCAATCTTCGAGTATTGCTTTCGCAGTGTAACTTGTATGTTAATTTAAATGCCTTAGGACGACGAAGAGCGGTTCTTTCTCTATCCTATACACTTTATCCATTGCATAGCCACTTGAGCCTATGAATTCATTTCGCATTAAACCCAGTTGGTGATCATCCCCTACACTGGGGCAAGGCAAGAAAAGCAAACCACTCAAGTAGCATGGTTTACAATGCCGAAAAAATGAAGGTTGTGCAAGTCCAAAGAAAGTAAGTGCAAAAAATGGGGCATGAAAAAGCAGTGTGCCTGGTAAAAGCAAGGCCAATGCCCAGAAAAGACAAAAAGAAATCAAACTCTTGATATAATGAGTCGTATCCCATACAAGGCGGTACTAAAAAACTCAAATGCTGAGATGTTGCAATCAATGGAGTTGTGATATGTAAAAAATCCTCAATGGTGGAGGAGAAAGTTGGTGGAGATGTTAAGATGATCATCAACTTTGACCCCCCAAACACTTTTTGAGCCTAAATTATCCTTTCGCTTCTCAACCCATGAACCAAGCCTACGTTACGTCCCTTGCAAAGTCTCTTCAGATTAGAGCACTTGAATTAACGTAAAAGTTCATATGTTTGAAAGCATCGCTCGAGGAAGTGTGAATAAGACGATTTCTGCCTCATTTCGCATGTTTCTTGACTTGTAAACCCAAAGATGATTGCAGAATATCATTCATTTTTTCAATAGCCTCGACTCAAAGAGTCTCCTTTGCTAAGCCGTTGACCAAGCTCACATTACGGTCCCTGTTAAAGACCTCTCAGATTGGTAAGGTCGTACCACTTGTGAAATTGCTCAGACCCTTGTTTGACATGATGATGGTGAGATAGAGTGACTGTCAAAATCCTGCATCAAAGGTCGGGATGAAATGGCCCTTTTAATGAGGACGAGTGAAAAGTCCTTTCAAACTGAAAGATCTCTCATTTGACATATCCATGACACTCATGTGTTCATATTGGAATATTCTTTTGAAATCCTCCCCAATAGAAATTAGGTGATGCAAGATTGATAGAAATCATCACGCATGAACCTCTCTTGAATTAATGCATGTTTGTGATTACAAATGCATGTTGCCTTTCCTATGACCATGTTTTGCAGGAGACATATCCCTGAGGATCAGAGAAGTTATCAGGTAAGTATATCTCTATTCATACCTTAAATATTTGTCGTTGCGTAGGTATTCCCTTTTTGAATGCATTGACACTCGACTTGTTTGAGTTGTCCTCAAAGATTTTTCTCCAAATTGCAATGTTGGGCAACCGAAGAATGGTTCGGTTCCTAGCCAAGCAAAACCTCTGTTTAGGCGACCGTAGAGTGGTATGGGTCCTAAACAACATTTATTGCTCTAACAGGCGACCGTAGAATAGTACGGGTCCTGGAAAAGCAATTTCCTATTCAGGCGACCGTAGAATGGTACGGGTCCTAGACAACACTTATTTCCCCGTTTAGGCGACCGTAGAATGGTACGGGTCCTAGACAACACCTATTTCCCTATTCAGGCGACCGTTAGAATGGTACGGGTCCTGGAAAAGGAATCCTCGTTTAGGCGACCGTAGAATGGTACGGGTCCTAGACACAATCAAACACTGTCACACTGGGCGACCGTAGAATGGTACGAGTCCTAGGAAAGCAGTTTCTTTACAAAGCTATGTTACAATTCTAGGCGACCGTTAGAATGGTACGGGTCCTGGACTTGTAACACCAATCTATCTTGAGTCATTTTACCTTCCTTGAAGGTAAGATATTTTGGGTAGGTTCCTTTGACATCTCAGTCTGGATCTGGATGTCTTAATTTTTATCATCGAACATTTCACTTTGGATGTGAATGTTCTTCTCGATCTCAATGTTTCAATCTATTACCTATTTGACTCTTCAAAGAACCTGAGTGAGAGTTGGGTACTTGTGAAGTAAATAGAGATTTATCAGGTACCTTAAAATGCTTTACCGCACTGACTGGTAAGTAATTATAGGTATGTTCTTTCCTTTTGCATCATGCATTGGCATTAGCATTTCCATGCATCATATAAATTACATTTTAAAATAGGATTTATTATTCAAAAAAAAAATCAAAATCAAAAATCAAAAATCAAAAATCAAATCATTCAGTGCATGTGCATGGTCAAAATTTAGGTTTCAATTTGTCTTTGAAAGCAACCTCTATGAGCTCCCTTCAAAGATGGGCAGCTATTGACACCTAAATTTTGGCAATTTAGTTTGTTTATTTTATTGCATAGAAAATTAAGAGGTTAATTTTATTAATTTCATAGCATATAGATTTATGTTGCATTTATTTTTTATTTGCATATTTTGTTTTTTATTGAATTGGTGGCGGATGGATTCAAATTGGTTGGCCAAGTCTATTTTTAAGTGATCAGAAATTATCTTGTGAGAAATTTGAAATTTGAAATTTTTCCGAGATATAATGAATTTTTGGGTGGATATGACAAAATATTGCGATTTAGAGAAAAATTTTATCAAAATCTTGAATCCTTATCAATATGGGATAAAATTGGTGAAAAAGTGTTACCGATGTGGATTCGGATTCGGGGAAAAAATTTTGAAATCACTAGTCCTTCACCTATAAAAGGGGGTATGCGTAGGTTTTGGAGGAGGGCTTTTCTTTTTACTTGATTTTGAAAGAAAAAGTAAAAAGAGAAAAGTGAGAAAGAGGGGAAGTTTGTTCGTGGGTTTTGAAGAGAGTAAAAAGTAAAAGAAGGGAAAGTCAGAGAGGGGACGTGCGGAGAGGGGGGAGAACACAAAAAAGCAAAAAGCAGAAGGTGCAATAGAAAAAGGGGGAAGAAAAAGCTGTTCATCTTCTTCCTTTTGGGGACTCCTTCGCCGGATCACCACCGCCTTGCAGCCGTCCGCCGATCCACCTCCGCCTCAAGACCCAGCCTCACCATTGGTCACCGAACCGCCTACCAGATCTACAGTCCTTTCACGAACCCGGCGCCCAAGTTCCGCTCCAACAGCTAGATCTGACCACTACAACTCTCCGTTTGAGCCCGGACACCAGCAGATCTGAGCTTCACGCCGCACCTCCACCTTCTGATCAATCGCGCCTCCGCTGTCACCAATCTGCTGCGTCTGCCGGCCCTGAGTTTTCTGCCAGAACCGTAACCATCTGCGACGGAGCCCCGAGTTCTCTGTCTGATGAGCCGCTGCAGCGCTCGACACCCACCTTTGTCCGAGCACCAGGCCACCCCCTAGTCTCGCTCAACACCGCGCAGCTGCCAACGCCTCTTTTGCCACGCCCGGCGCCCGACATCCGTAGCAACCTCCGCCCGAGCACCAAAACTCCCATCTTCTAGCGTGACCGCGTGCACCACGCACCGATTCGCTCGGCCTAATCGACGGCGGCTCCTCCACGAGCCGCCCTGCTGCCGAAATCGGACCCGATCGAGGCCCGTTCAACTGATCGCAGCCCTCTGCCCATGCCGCTCCGACCGGTGCCCCCTGCTCCTAGCCGGTGACTCCCCTCACCAGACCAGCCAACACTTGCTGCTTTGATTGAAAGAAAAGAAAAAAAATAAAATTAGGTAATTCTTTTTCTTTTGTTTATTTTATTTTATTCTTATTTTTGTTATTTTACTTATTTGTTCTTTTTAGTATAATTATTCCTTAGTGTAAAGATGAGATATCCAACATGAAAGTGCCCCTAAAATTAAGGGTTGTGAGTTCGATTTTCGCGCCCGAAATCTGACTTGCAATCCTTTATAAAAATCGACAATCCGATCTCACGCTCGAAATTCGATTCGCGATTTAATTTTAAAATTGGACAACCTAATCTCATGCACGAGATATGGTTCGCCAATTTTCGGATATCAATCTTATCTTGTTTAATTTGACGTCGTGGTGTTTGAGTCAATTTTATTTTCGTAAAAGAAAAAAATCAAAAAAAAAAAGATTAGGTTTGTTTTTTTAAATTATCTTGCATGTTTAGAATAGGGATTTTTATTTTGAATCATGGAAAAGAAAAAGAAAAAGTGCATTCATTTAGGATTGTTAGTTTTTCTTTTATCATCTGAATTGCATGTTTAATTTTAATTTCAAATTTCATAAAAAATTAGGAATTAAGGCATTATTTGCACGTCATGGCATTTTAGAATAAATTATGTATTTTATTTTAAGTCTAGATTGATTTTTGCATCTTAAGATAGAACTTGCTAGGTTAAGATAATATCTTAGTTTAAATTAGGATTTAGTCTGACCTGATCCTTAATATAAACTAAATAGAATCTTAATCTAGATAATTATGTTTTGCATTTTCCTTAATTTAGAATTTCATAAAATTTGTCATAGGATAAATTAGTTTCAATTTCTAGAATATATTGCATTTTTTTAGAATAGAAAATTCATGTGCACGTCATATAGAATTAGACTCATGAAATGCATGTCATTTTAGGGTTTATTATTAGGTTCATTTAATTAGAAATTGCACGTCATTAGAATTAGGTTATTTTGATTAATTTGATTGCATATTTAATTATTGCATGTTTATTAAAAATCATTAGTTTTTTTAAAAATCATTCATATAGTTTAGGACATTTTGTCATGCCATATTATTTCATATTAGATTAGAAGCATTGCATTGCATATGGACTATATTCTCATTAAAAAATGAATGCAAAAATTGAGTGATTGCTTGTTAATTAGAAATCATATCTAAGATTATTGATGTGAATTATGATCTAACAACGCAAATGCTTTCGTTGTTTTGAGGTAATTCCTGGATTATTTTATTTGCTTTCTTGAGTGTTAAATTGGTGGTTTGCGCACTCGTATGATTACCTCACATGTTAGGAAAGTGAAATTAATTCAAGCTGCTTGCCAAACATTTTTTCAAAAAATAAAAGAAAATGTACCGAAATGGCATTAAAGAAATCTAACGTAATCAAGTCCTCGAACTTACAAATCTCTGGTTTGTAGGAGTAAAATGATTCTCCCATTATTTTACTTAGGTGTCTAATCGACCTACCACAAATTGATTAGTGGCGACTCCCTTTTGCATGTTAGATATTTAAATTTAAATCGCGAGTTGGTATGGGCTTGGGAGAGCCCGAGCTAAGTCTAGGCTTAGCAATCCATTAGCCTAATTTTAGGTGGCACACCCGAAAATTTGGTCGCGACAGTAACATTTTAATCATGTGAAGAGAGAGAATGATAGCAAGACGATGAAAGGTTTTCCAGCTCTCCATTTTCCGAGTCACTCAATTATGACTGCGACGAATTCAACATGCAAACCTGCCTTTAATAGGGAGACAAGGAAGGCCAACCATATTTTTAGTAAATATAATTTCACTATTAAATGACACTGTCGACAAGCACAAAAAAATGTCCAGGCCCTCGAAAGACGACTCAATTGACAAAGCCCGAGTGAGACGCGACGAAAGTAAAATTTGCTAAGTGTTGAGCGCTTCTAGTTGATAGACCCACCCAGTTGATTAAAAAAATAATAATGAGGATATGGGTGAATATGACCGAGTCTTGAAGAAAAATGTCAACAAATGAAGATTGAATTGACCTTAAAAAGAGTCGTGATTGACGGAACCGTAACGAAGTGGGAATGCAATAACTACCCAAGTAATGGAGCCGAAGGGTTCGGGAGCAATTGATAATGGCAATCGCGAAGAAGTGAATCTGATAAAACTATCAAGTAGTGGAACCAAAGAGTCTAGGAGCAACTGATAATGACAATTGTGAAGAAGTGGAGAAGATGCCATCATTGAGTATCGGAGTCCATTCTTTCTTGGAGCCGCTTGTAGATAGGGATTGCTGGATTATAAGATCCATATAGAATGTGTTTGATTTCCTTGTAACCATTTGTTAATCGTATATTTAGGTATAGATACTTAAATTGTAGTTTTTAGAAGAGAGAATGACACGTATGGTTGATATAATATGCAATATTGTCCATGAACTTTTAATTTATTTAATGTGGTCCTTGAACTTTTAATTTATTTAATGTAGGCCCTGAACTTTTGGTAAATATTCAATGTAGTCCCTAAACTATATGAAAATATTCAATATTACCATTCTTTTAATTTAAGTTAACGGAAATTGTTGATTTAACTTTCAATTCGGTACGTTTGAATGACGGACAAGGCAATTTATGAACTTTTGGTAAATGTACAATCTAGTTCCTAAATTATATAGAAATATCTACTATTACTTTTCTATTAATTCAAGTGAAAGGAATTTGTTGATTTGGTTTCCAATCTAGCACGTTTGAATGATACACAAAAATTACATTACACATGAAATATTCACTTAAGCTGTTCAACTCAAATTAAAATATAATAATAATTTAAATTTATTTGATTTGTTCAGTTTGGAAAAATGATTGTCCATTACGTGGATTATTAGAGTTGAATATCTTATATGGATAATATATGTATAACGTCATCGTTTGTCCACCGTTCAAGTTTACCGGATTAAAAGTCATATCGACAAATTCCATTTACTTGAATCAATGTAATAATGCAATTGGATATTTTCATATTGTGTGGGGACAATGAACATTTACCATAAGTTCAAGCATCATATTGAATAAACTAAAAGTTTGGGGACGACATTCACCTTGAGTCAAAGTTCAAAAAATATTTGTATAATCATCCCTTTGTAGAAAGTTACCACCGATCAATCAAAGAATGCAAATTCTTTACTTTTATCCTCCAATTTAGCTATACATATCAGTACCTTTTATATGACTGGTAACAATTGTTTCCAATCTCGGTACCTTTAAATTTCGTGCTGTTTACGTTTCCTATCCAAGAATCGATATAAGACTCATTCACACTCTTTATCGATTTGCTTATTGATCAATTTTGAAAGGTATTTCGACAATATATTCTAGCGAAACGGACACGAGATTGACTTTTTCTTCAATTTCGAGGATAACTTTTCGTTGTGAAAGCAAGGCTATCTTCCGAGCAAGAGACTTGGAGGGGACTCATATTAGCATTAAAACTCTGAGAATTTGACTCGAGAAGTCTTGCGTGGGAAAATTTCAACTTAAAGCTAATGGCCGGAATTCGACTTGTTCAACGAGAATTTCTAGGCGGCAACTTTGGGACTTAATTCAAGCAGAAAATTCCGTTACATCTCTCCTTTATTTATTTATTTATTTTTTTTATCGATCATACTATATTCCTATTTTAACATCTCTCCTTTATTTGTCTGGTTGTTTTCCTTTTGAATATATCTTCGTATCCATCCAGAGCATAAGAATCCACTTGATCTCGTTCATTAAATATTATAAATCTCCTGTGACGCCTACATACCTTAATGACGGACTTGAAATAGATTTGCATGAGCATACACTGGATGCATGTAAAGCCCGATCCTTTTCTATCCTCGACTTGCGTGATTGTCGGTCTGGCCCATTTCGTCTCCGTTGACCATTTTGACCATCCATGGTTGGCAAAGTGAGGTTTTTTGGCCGAAACCTACGTGAAGATAATTGAAAGTCTTGTATGAATTTCTTTCACGTCTGACTTTTATCATCCTCATCTTTCTTCCTTCGAAGTTTCATGACAAATCTATTTAATCCACGTGAGTCATATAGGCTCATAAAATCCAAATCTTAGTCGATCTAATTTGATAAAATGCGGGCATATCAAGAATTAGCTTGTTCATTAGATAAGCTATTTTCCTAAACCAAAATTACCCGAATTTTTTGTTTGGAAAATAACATGAGCCGCACAAGCGTTTCTTACGCTACATTTTGCATAATGACTTAGTAAAATATACACTACAGCATCAAAGAACCTACACTGTACACCTTGGAGATCAAGAAACTATGGAAAATAGGAGCGTGGAGTATATATGATTTGAAACTTGTGGGTGCAAAATATAAGTTTCAAAACTATACTCTGCCAAGTGTTATTTAGCATAAAGTTGGTGATGACTTTTATAAATCTCCTTTTCTTTGTATTTTGTCACATATATAATTAATGTTAGGTACATTAAAACTGGTTATAAATTTGTTATACTAGTGAAGTGGCAAACTCTTATCGAGTAGGGAAAATGGTTCCCTTCGTTAAAAAACTTACTTGTGATCTGTCTCTTCATTTAATAATATACTGGATGCATTCCTCGTCCTCATATATGTGTGCCAAAAGGAAGCAGAAAATAGTTCACCTTCGGTAAGCTATGGTTACAAGTGCAAGAAATACTTTTAAATACACAATCCTTCATAATTTTTTTTTTTTTTGATGACTCTAGAACCACCGTACAGCCAGCGGCCAGTGGCGCAAATCAGGGGGAGCACTAGCGCGGGAGCCCACTTCTCATGGCACTCCACTTAAGTCAAGCAATGGAGGCACGGAGTTTCGAACCCCTCCCCTCCTGAATGAGGGGGCAGGACGCAAACCAGCTTGTCCATCTCGGGGTGGGTCCATAAAAAAAGTTCAAATACTAGGAAAATACAAAAATCTTTCTATAATATTCTTTTAATGATTATTAACATTAAACAATCTGATCTAAGATTCTAACATAATCAGACAGATAAAGAACTAAAATATCCAGTTATAAAATTCTATAAAAGATGTAAATCAAAATTTTGATGTGCGCCGCGCAACCAATTTTGAATAATCATGTTGAAAGTTCTTTGCCGAATTGGAGCTTGGGTCAAAATGAGGAGTCAAGAATGATCAAAGATGAATTTTGCGAGGCATCCCCGGTACCAATATGATTATAAGAACATTCGATAGGATTTTAAGTTCTCTATATGGAATAAATGTGAGAGATTATGAGAGAACATTTTGTGAGATTGCTTGTCTATACTCTAGGGTGGGAAGACACTTGAACCATTGAATAATTGAGCATGTGATTCTCTGGATGGGTAGTGGAGCTTTTGTGGCTACTTTTCTTGTGAACGTAAGTACCAATTTGCACCAGATCACGTGAATCTTGGTGTGGTCTCTCTACATTTTATTGTTACTTTTCTTTGGAATTTTTTCAAATACTATTGCTCATGGTCTATTGCACGATCTGCTAAAAGCGTAACACTTTGCGACCAATGAAGTATATGTAGACCATAATCATGCGAGCCCCATAGTATGACTCCCGTGACTAATGGTAAGATCATCTTGATCCATATTATAGAAAAGCATGTGATAACTTCTCCGATGCCTCTTTCATTATAGCAAATCTTGATGCACAGCTTTGGATAACCAGTAAGGAAATCGCAACTTCTGAGACTAGAAGGCATTCACTTCAAAAGCACAACCTTACACGTGAATTGGATGCTTATTATACTGAAAAACACGACTCTACTAAAGAATGCATCATCATTTCAATCAAACGAGAACGAGAACAACCCCAGAAGGAAGAAACTAAACAACAATCATCAAGGTTTTTTTCTCTAATAACCATCAAGGACGTGTAGGAATTGTGACGCTGGTTTTCTTGCTCTCCATTTTTCTTTTTTCTTTTTTGTGGTTCTCTCCTCTTTTCTCAGTCGCTCGATTATGATTTTAACGAAGAATTATTAGGTAAAGCAAATTCTCTTTGATAATGCATGGCGAACCAAGAAAAGCCGCGGATATGCAAGCGACACATGACAGTTCGTTCCCTGTAGCTACCTCTATCTCTCTCTCTCTCTCTCTCTCTCTCTCTCTGTTTTTTTAACGACCAACCACGTTTTCCTCACTATAACGAGACTGTTACATGACACACGATTGAATTGACTTCAACAGCTATGGGAGCGTGATGTATGGAACCTGTCGTTATTAAAGCCCGGCTGTTCTCTCTCTCTCTCTCTCTCTCTCTCTCTCTCTCTCTCTCTCTCTCTCTCTCTGTTTTCTTAAGGACCAACCACGTTTTCCTTACTATAACGAGACTATTTCATGGCACATCATTGAATTGACTTCAACTGCTGCGGTTGCGTGATGTATGGAGCCCGTCGTTGTTAAAGCACGGCTGTTTTCTTCCGAGCCAGAGACATTGGTCAGAGAATTAATATGAAAAGCGTGAGGACGGGACACACTTGAGTAAGAAGAACCGATTACGGTCGTAGGATTGCGTCCAACGAGAAATTCTACGTGTGAAACCATGACGAAATTCAAATGGAAACTTCTATTTTATCTATCCTCTTCGCTTGGTGCGTGAAGAGATCCTTCTTTTGGCCCAAAACTGGGGGAAGAGAGCTTGAACTTCCGTAACTTCGTGTGGGCCCCTCATTTCTCTCCAAAGTTGTGAAAATCCTCCCTTCGTTCCCTTCAGCTCTGTTCATGTTGGTAGTTGTTTACTGCTGATCATTCTATATATTTCGTTATTGCTGCTTTATAATTGTTTTTAGAGTAGTGTACTAGATAAATAATGTACTTGTATCTTGATAGTGTGATCTACCATTTGATTGGAGCAGTACATGTTGATTGTAACTTGTCTTGAAAATTATTAGTAGATTCTAATCTTATCCTGACTGTTAGTCATGGAGAGTGGATGTAGGTTTCTTTATAAGCCAAATCAGTATAAATCTGTGTGTTATTTTTTATCTCCTCACTATTATCATTATCTATTCATCATTACCATGTGCACATAATAACTTTGATTTATTTCCGCTGCTGTTGAAGTTTATCTTGTTATCTTCTACAAAAGTCCTTCCTTGTTCTAAAGTAAACTATCCGGCTCCCTAAATTATATTGTTAGTCCCAACAAATATCACCTCATTTATTGTATAAAACTCACTAATTAATAATATATCAGATTTTTGAAATTATGGTTAATTGACCTCCTTAACCAATAGGAGCCAAGTTTATACATAACCAGCAACTCTATAGTACTTTAGTGGATTTTAGAAACTTTAGTTAATGACTTCATTAATGAGAAGAGCAAAGTTTTAGATTACATTAAATTTCTATTTGGCGCATGAATCTTGGTGTGGCCCCTCTACATTTTCTTGTCACACTTCTCGGGAATAGTCTCCAATATCATTGTTTGTGGTTTATTGCATAGCATGCTAAAAGCGTAAGTTTTGTAACAATCATTGATCATGCGTACCCCATAATAAAACTCGCAGGATTAATTTTCTGATGATCTTGATACCTATGATTTATAACTCATAAGATAACTTCTCCTAGACCTCTTTGTTTATCACAAACCTTGTTCCACGGTTCTTTTTTTTTTTTTTTTTTTTTTTTTTTTTTGGGTGAAGGGTAAGAATATATTGAGCTATAACCAAGAATTACAAAAGATCCAGCACCACAAAACTTGCACTCAATAAGACAACAAGTCAGAGTAAGTGGAAGGGAGCCGAATGCAAAAGAGGACCACAAGAGCGGGCCTAAGGAAGCAAAACAGCCAAATAAAGGCAAAGGGCCACGAAAGGCCAAATGAACCACAATCTACGCACACATCCGGCAGCGACAAAAGTGAAGAACCGTCAAGGAAGTAGTCATGCAGATGAAGAGTATCCAAACAGCAAACACTAGGCTAGGGCCCTGCAGAAATATTGTTCCATGGTTCTTGATAACGTGCAAAAGAAATTGCAACTTCTCAGACTATAAAAGACATTCATCTCAAAAGCACAACCTTACAAAGGAATACATTATCACTTCAATCGAACAAGAATGAGAGCAACCCCATGCTATTAGGTCAGTCCTTCATGCTATCCAAGCCTACTGGGCGAGAGTTTTTATGATACCTATAACCGTGTTGGAACAGATTAAGAAAGTGTTTAGGCAATTCCTATGGAAAGGCTCGGAACTAGGGAAAGGGGGTGCCAAGGTTGCCTGGAGTGAAGTGTGCCTACCAAAAGAGGAAGGAGGCCTTGGCATCCTGAGGCTCAGGGATTGCAACAAGGCTACTATGTTGAAGCATATCTGGCTCCTATTTTCAGACAAGGAGGCATTGTGATGCATGTGGATCCATTCCACTTTCTTAAAATCAAGGAATTTTGGGTTGCTAAGAAACCCACCTATTGTTCTTGGGCTTGGAAAAAAATCATATCCCTCATAAGCGAGGTCCGCAATGCCTTCTATTGGAAGATTGAAGATGGCCTCTCTACCTCATTAAGGTTTGACAACGGGCACCCTAGGGGCCCCTTGAACTTAATTTTTTCGAGCTTGTTCATATACAGTTCAAGGCTTTCTAGGCAGGCAACAGTGACTGATCTCTTCTCTGATGTTGGGCAATCTCTCAAGTTGGTGCTTGAGTCTTGGGATCATCCCCTCCCGAGACTCTCTCAAAATTCAAATTGTTTTGGCTAGAGGGAGAATTCTTCAGGACGCTTCACTATTTCGACGGCTTGAGAGATCTTCAGGCGGAAGAGGACTCAGGTTTTTTGGCATACGTTCGTTTGGAACAACAAAATTACACCACGGTATCAAGGAAACCTTTGGCTTATAGCTAAGCGTAGGCTACCCACCTAGACACTTTTATTGCTTCATGGTAGAATAGATAGTGGTGCTTGTGCCTTCTGCAACAATGTATCGGACTCTATTGACCATCTGTTTTTTGGTGTCATGTCACAACCGAGGTTGCCTTCTTTTGGGCGACCATATGTAATCTGCCTTGGCGTAATAGGGCGTGGGAGGATAATCTCCGTTGGGCCATCGCCATGCTCATGGGAAAGGAGTTTTATAAGTGCATAGCCCGCTTCTCCTTCGAAGTGCTGTGTCATATTATTTGGAACAACAGGAATAGCATTCTCTTCCAAGAACAAACTCTTTCTGTCCCGGCTATGAAGAATCATCTCTTTAAAGTGGTCAAAGATAAGGCGATCATTGTTAGGAATGTTGAAGATAACATCAGGAATAGAAGATTGCAGCGGAGCTGGGGCATTGACTCGGTCATCTTTTCTGGGGAGTGTTAATTCCCTCCCTTTTAGCTGGTGTGGCTTTGATTAAGGCAGTTGGTGCAGTTGGTGCAGCGATTCTCATTGAATCCTGGGGATGGTTCCTTCCCTACCTGATGGCGTTTTGTATCTATTTGCCGATTGTTCATGCCATGCTTTTTCTTTCTAATTGGTGGTGGGTTGCCACAATTGTGGCTTTTTTCTAATATCCCTCCACTCATTATGATCTGTTGTTTTGAGTGTGGGTTTTAATCCCGTGTTCTTTTTGTTCACTTGATCTTTTTCAATATATTAATTACCTTTCACCAAAAAAATAATAATAATAAGAGCAACCCCAGCAGAAAGAAAATAACCAACAAAAATCAAGGTATTTCTCTTTATTCTGGCACTAGTCTTCGATGTGGCCCGACCGAGGCTGATTTTGGTAGTGGTGCTAGTGATGCTTCTTTTCGAGGGTGGCACAGGTAGGAGAAACGAAAGTGGAGACATTGGCTTTAGTATTGCCGGGGGTGGCGACGACGGCGCTTGGAGATGCGTTAGGTTGGCCCACTTGCGACTTCAAGCCCCCCATCTCCACTACAGGCAAACAGAATGGTTCTAATATATTGGCCCTTCTCGAGTGGCTCCCACCTTTGCCGATATTGGCTGCATGCAACGGAACGCTTGAGCATACATGATCAACATGCTAGCATGGCTTATAACTAGTAAATTCGATCGAATTGAATTTTCCTAGTGGAATAATTCACCGTGTCTAGAGTACTCGTTAACTTTTCACCATTTACCTGAATAGATACAACCAAGGGTTTTTTTTTTTTTTTTTTATGATGAATTTGTTAGAGTTTTTTTGTACCCAAGAGTTAATTTTCTCATAATTTTTTTTTTCGCATTCCATACGACAAGGAAAATACTAACGAAAACCTGAAAAATAAAAGGTGTTACGCACATATGAAAATCATTTCCTTGACAACATCTAGCGCCGTGATTGCAAAACCATAGAAAATAGGGTTAATTTCATGAAAAACCCAAAACCAATACACTCATGACAATGTTAGTGAAAAAAATATCCTAAATTGGTATACCTATGATAAATTTACCCTCTATTAATTTCCGTTATATTTTACTATCAAATTGCTGAGTTAAATGATATGCGGTAGTTGACGGATGTATCAGTTTGGGGTTTTACCCTCCATTTGTCACAAGTATATCAGTTTATGATTTTTTGTGGTATTAATACAATTTCATAGAAACAAATGTATGGTTTATTACAAATGTACTGGTTTGAGACTTTTTGTGTCAAAAAATTAGTTTATGCTAAATTTGTCATAAAGATACCAATTTGAGATTGGGGTTTTTGAGAGAGAGAGAGAGAGAGCCCCAAGACGTCGATATCAATATTCGGTCGGAATTCGGGATGCCATCAAAGCCTCAAGCATGAGGAGAGAAAACAAGGGTCAGAAGACAAAAGAGTTTATCGCTCTCCATTTCCTTCGTGGTTTTCTCAACTATTTTCTAAGTTGCTCAACTGCACCAATGCGAAGCCTGTTTAATAATGCAAGGAAGGCCGCCGATGCGTAAGTGACACAGACAGTTCATCCCCTAGTCACTTCGGTCCTCTCTTTTCTTCCTTCTGCTTTTTAATGACCAATCACGTCTCTTATTAAAACTACAATCACACTGCTACATCACACAAACGTTGATTGTGACTATCATCTGTGGGATACAAGGAACATAGCTTTATTGAAGCGAAGGTTGTTCTCTTCCAAGGCCCTGTTAGAAATTAAATCAAATTCATCGGTGCAAAAAACCGTTTGATACCCGCATTGAAAAAGTCATAATTGCAACGTTATTTTTAATGAGTATGCTCGTCATTATCTATAATGAGTTTATTCCTATTTCTAGGTGTAATGATTGTTTTTAGAGATAGTGACTATCTTTAGAAATAATGTGAGATATGGTGATTGTTTTGTTAATTTTTAGATCTTATCCAAAACACTAGCTTTTTCTACTAGGAAGAGTAAAGGTCATGTAACAATTCTATAAATAGGGGAGTCTTGTAAATTTTTTTTTTTTTTTGTTAAAGCGAAATAAATCTACAAGCCTATTTATCTTCTCTTCCTTGTGTGAGGTGTGAGTGTTTCACCTTCAAATTACTTTCATCAAAGTGGTATCAGAGCGATAGGTTTGTGATCATGGCATCAACAAACAATCAACTTCCTCTTCAATACCTCATCTATACCAAAGACAATTATGGTAACTGGGCCGTTAGAATGAAAACTCTACTTGGCGCCAATGATGTGTGGGAACTTGTCAACACTGGCTATGATGAGCTAGAGGATGAAGCTGCCTTGAACTAGAACCAGAGGAATGCCTTGGAGAAGGTTCGTTCGAAAGATCAATATGCCCTATCAATCATCTATCAAGCTTTAGATGATTCAATGGTAAAAAATGTTTCGAATGCTGCTACTAATGAGGCATGGGAGATTCTTCACAACACACATCAAGGAGTATAGCAAGTTCGTAAGATTTGCCTTCAAACCTTGAGAGGTGAATTCAAGGTAATTCATATGAAAGAATTTGAATCTATTGTTGATTATTTCACAAGAGTTTTGGCGATTGTCAACCAGATGAAAAGAAATGGAGAAGACATTTCAGATGTTCGTATTGTTGAGAAAATACTTCAGTCCTTAGACAAGAAGTACAACCATATTGCTGTTGCAATTGAAGAATCCAAAGACTTGGATGACATGACGATTGATGAGCTTATGGGTTCATTACAAGCCCATGAAGAAAGGTTTAGAAGAAAAAAGATTGAATCAGTGGAGGAAGTTCTCCAAACGCGGATGACCATCCGAGATGAGAATGAGCAAAGAAGAGATCCCGTGCAAACTCGCAGAACAAACCAAGATTGTGATCATAGTCGAGGCCGAGGTCACTTTTAAGGAAGAGGTTATGGACGAAGCATAGGTGATTCTGCTCGAAGTAACAGTAGATACCAATATCAAAGAGGTGTTTGTGGAAGATGAAAGAACTCGACAGACCAATAATATGATAAATCTAAAATTCGATATTATCATTGTAATAAACTTGGCCATTATGTTTCTAACTGTTGGAACAATGAGAGTAGCAAAGCAGATGAAAAGGTAAATTTGGTGAATGATGCTGATCAAGTTTTATTATTGGCATTCAAAGAAGATGAAGGAGGCCAAACCGATTCATGATATCTGGATACAGGTGCAAGCAATCACATGTGTGGGAGAAAGGAGATGTTTACCTAGTTAGATGAGACAATTAAAGGGAAAATCTCTTTTGATGATAACTTCAAAATTCTTGTTGAAGGCAAAGGTACAATTTTGATTTGCTTGAAGAATGATGCATGTCAGTTTATTTCTAATGTTTATTATGTCAAAAAAATGTCAAGCAATATTTTGAGTATGGGACAACTTTTGGAGAAAAGTTATATTGTTCATATGAAAAATCTTACTCTTGTGCTAAGGGATAGGAACAATAAACTGATTGCAAATGTGAAGATGTTGAAAAACAGGATGTTCACTCTCAATATAAAGAATGATATGTCTCAATGTCTGAAAACATCCGTGGATGATCCTTCATGATTGTGGTATTTGAGATTCGGCCATCTCAATTTTGGAGGACTCAATTTACTTTCTCACGAGAAGATGGTTTATGGCTTACCACATATTGATCATCCCGATCAATTATGTGAAGGGTGTGTTATTGGTAAACATTCTAGAACTAGCTTTCCGAAAGAAGCAACTTATCGAGCAAAGAAGCCCCTCGAATTGATTCATTCTAATATGTGTGGCCCAATCACTCCTCACCATATGGTAATCATCGATATTTTGTTATCTTTATTGATAATTTCACTTGAAAAGCTTGGGTGTATTTTTTGAAAGAAAAGACAGAAGTGTTTGATATGTTCAAACAATTCAAGAACTTGGCTGAAAATGAGAGTAGCTATTTTATCAAAGCTATGAGGACTAATTGTGGTGGAGAATTCACCTCAGCCATATTCAACAAATTTTGTGAAGATCATGGTATTCGACGTTTCTTGACAACTCCGTATTCTCCTCAACAAAATGGCGTAACTAAACGAAAAAATAGAACCATCCTTGACATGGCTCGAAGCATGTTAAAGAGCGAAAATTTGCCCAACGAACTTTGGGCTGAAGCTATTTCGTGTGCGGTCTATCTTCAAAATAGATGTCACACACATGAACTTGAAGGCGTAACTCCACAAGAAGCATGGACAGGGAGAACACCATTTGTTTCACACTTGAGAATTTTCAGGAGCATTACTTATGCTCATGTCTTGGACTAGAAAAGATCAAAATTGGAAGACAAGAGAAAAAAACTCATCTTTATTGGGTATAACTCCCCATCCAAAGTCTACCGTATACTTGATCCTAACACTTTGAAAGTGTATATATGCAGAGGTGTCAAGTTCGATGAAGATGGCTCATGGGAAGACAATCAAAAAGAAGAAGTGAATGCAAGTGGTGATACCGATCAAACAAAGTTGAAAGATCATTCTACACCTTATTCTCCAGTATTTTCTTCAAGTTCATCATCACCAACCTCTTCAAACGATGTCAATGAACCGTTAGTATCTAGATCAAGAAGATTTTCTAACATTTATGAAGCTATCGATAAGGTTCACCTTGCATGTTTTCTTGCAGATTATGAATCGCTTGTCTATGATGATGCAGCCAAAGAAGGAAAAGGGAGAAAAGCCATGAATGAAGAAATTGATATCATTAAGAAGAATCAAACATGGGAGCTTGTTGATCTTCCAAAGGACAAGAAATTGATTGGAGTTAAATGGGTGTACAAGGCCAAGAAGAACGAGAAAGGAAAAGTGACAAAATACAAGGCTAGATTAGTCGGGAAGGGCTTCAAGAAAAAAGCTGGAATCGATTATGATGAAGTTTTTGCCCCTGTCATCCGCATGAAAACAATTAGATTGATTATTTCTATCGCTGCTCAAAGTAATTGGCGAATTTATCAAATGAATGTCAAATCAGCATTTTTGAATGGTATCCTTGAAGAAGAGATTTATGTTGAATAGCCTAAGGGGTTTGTTGTCAAAGGTCATGAAGACAGAGCATTGAAGTTGAAGAAAACTCTATATGGACTTAAACAAGCACCACAACTTAAACAAAGTTGTGGAAGAATTTAAATATTATTTTGTAAGATACAAACACCTTTAGTTACTTCAACCGTGGAAGCTAAACAAAATATGACCAAAAAAGAAAAGCTAAAGAAAAAAAAAAAGGACTATGGCATGGTAATATTATTTTTTTCAAATTTGTTATTACGTTTAATACAATAAATAAAAATACTAATGTCATTGTCTAGTCACTGTTAAATAGTAGTGTGGTGTATTGTGGAGTCTTACATTGCTTTTTCAACAAATATAAAACAGAACAAATGTATATATAACCCATCGGTGGGCAGCGCTGGTTAGGCTCTACTACCTCAGTGCCGAGGAAATGAGCTAGAATCTCCACATTGTTAACACATCTTAAGTGGAGGGTCATGGTGGCGGGGTCTTGTGCTAGCCTCCCTCCAGGTATAGTCGGTGGTCTCCGTTGGGCCTATCGGGCCTACGGCGGCCGTGAGCACCCATAAGGTGTGCCAGGCAGAATCCTGGATATCAAAAAAAAAAAAAAAAAAAAATGAATGTATATATATATAAACAAAGCCTAGTCACTTAACCCTTGGAGGCACTCGAGTGAATTTAAATGCTATTCATTCACTTGGAAATTGGATCGAATGGGTTGCCATAGGTATTCTCAAAATATAATATGTAATTAAGGAAGAAATCATTATTGTACTTATTATTGTTTTGTTTTGAAGTAAGTTGCTTTGCTACAAAATTAACTTCTAATTCATAAGAATCGACATAGGGTCAAGTGTCGCATGGTCACATGTTATCGAATCAATCATTTTTAACTTTATTTTTTAATCTCATGACATCCTAAGATTGATCTTGTAATTTGTCAAGTCCTTGCAAATCTTCGTATATGAGATTCAAATGAACATATAATTTTTTTTGTTTATTAATTCATTAACGGATATTTTTTTTTTGTTTACTAATTCATTATACACATTTAGGTCTTTTTTTTTAAAAAAAAATTATCATACATTACCAATATCACTAATCCTAATTCTAGTCACCAGAGAATCCTTTTAGAGTGACTTGATATGGGTAAAAATAACAAGAAGCCATTCGAAAGTACAATAATTTCATTATTAGTCTCAAAGTCAATATTTATTATGTTTTTTCCATTTAAAATAAAAAAAATTAAATTGATATTTTGAATGACATTAACTATTTTTTTTTGGCTAGGGATTATATCATCTTTCTTGCGAATATCTATATTTTGGTATTCGATTTATTCTAAAATTTTGTGTTTTCTATGTTATTTTTTCTCTTCTCATATGAAGAAATCTAATGGGATTTTGAAGTGAGATTTTTCAATTTTAATTTTTTTTAAGGAAACCAGTTAAACAGGTTAACGGGTTTCCTTGAAAAAAATTTGTGGTGGAGAACCCATCGTTTGGACTTGGAATCTAACGGTACCATTACCCAATCTTTTCCCTTCTTAGGCTGCGTTTGGCAATCGGGATAAAATTCAGGATAGGTTATGATTTATCCTATCCTACGTTTGGTGCTCGCTCGGGATGGGATAAAGTCGGATATAAGGGGGATATAGACATGATAAAATTATCCCATGGGGGAGCTGGGATAAAGGTAGATAGGATTTGTAATATTCATAATAGGAAAGTTATTTTTATTGAATAACAAACTTATTAAATTAACAAAATTGCAATTATATTTCAATATAAATAATATTTGAATTCTAATTTAAGAAATTAAAAATAAAAAATAAACATTTATTTTTAATTAATCTTATTTTAATTTATATATTCAACTTTAATTCTATCTTATAATAAACATTCAATCTATAAATTAAATATTTATATTTATTATATATTTTAGGTATTTTTGTATTTTTGGTATGTTAGTACAATTTACTATTTGATAAAATTTTATTAAAGAATGATGACAAGGGAAAAAAAGAAATAATAATGAAAAAAAAAAAAAAAAAAAAGAGGAAAAATAAAATAAAAATAAATTAAGTAATAGTGTTACGAGAGATTTTCACCATCTCTATTTATGAACATTTAGTTCATTTATAATGATATGTCGATTACATTAAAATATATATATGTGAACATATCCGACTTTAATACTACGATTCACCAAACAATGGACGGGATATAAAAAAATCCCAGGATTTCATATCCTATTCTATCCAGTCCTATCCCGATTAGAAATCCGGACGATCCAATCCTATCCCGATTAGAAATTCGGACGATCAAACGTAGCCTTAATATATTTAACAATTTTGATTTGTCGTCTTCATATGTGCGCGCGTCAACATGAAGTAGGAGAGAGGTGGAGTTGCTACTGTTAATTAGAGGTGGCAAATGGGTGGGTCAGGTCGAAAATGGGTCAACCCATATTTGACCCATTTAACCCATTTTGACCTATATTTTTGTAATGTAAATCTAATGACCCATACTCAACCCAACCCGTATCCAACCCATACCTGATCCGACCCATATTGCTAAAACCTATTTATTGTTAAAACATTTTTATGTAATACAAATTTTTTAACAATTTTTATGCAATACAAATTTTATGGAAATTTTTTATAATTCTTTTTAAAATATTATTAAAAATCGAATTTTTAATTTTTTTAAATATAATTTTTATTATTTTTATTTTTTTTAAAATATAATTTTTATTTTTTGTTTTTTCCTTTCCTCTTTTTTTTTCTTCTCCTTCGGCGGCCGCCGACCACGACGATGGCCGATGACCGACCACGAGGCAAGATCGAGCTCGCCGGCATCGAGCGAGGCTCGATCTTACCGATCCGGCAAGGCCGAGGCTCCGCCCGACGGCTCGAGCCTCGCCGATCCGGCGAGTCTCGAGCCTCGCCAATCGTCGGCAAGGCCGAGACTCGCCGAGATCTAGCGAGGCTCGAGCTCGCCGGCATCAGGCGGGGCCTTGGCCTCGCCCAATGGGTGAGATCAAGCCTTGCTCGACGCCGGTGAGCTCGAGCCTCGCCAAATCCGGCGAGTCTCGGCCTCGCCAATGATTGGCATGGCTCAAGCTTGCCGACGTCGAGCAAGGCTCGATCTTGCCAGATCGGCGAGGCCAAGGCCCCGCCCAACGCCCGGCGAGCTCGAGCCTCGCTAGATCCGGCGAGTCTCGGCCTTGCCAACGACTAGCGAGACTTGAGACTCACTCGGCGAGGAACGAGCTTGCTGGCGTTGGGCGGGGCCTCAACCTCGCCGATCTGGCAAGGCTTGTCGCCGGCCGGCAGCCAGCCGTCCCTCTGCCGGCCGCCGGTAAGGAATGAAGAAAAAGAAAGAAAAAAGAAAAAGAAAAAAAAATTAAAATATGGAAAATACTTATAATTTCGATTTTTTATTAAAAAACATTTTTATAAATTTACAAAAGCCAAGGGTTTAAACTTTAAAATGAGTTTCCTTATAGCCCATTTAGACTATTTCTTTTTGTGTTTTACATTCACTGACTTATATTTAACTTTTACTTAACCCATTTTTCATCCATATTTAACATTTACTTAACCTATTTTTGACCCATATTTAACTTTCATTTGATCCATATATGACCCATTTAACTAAAAATGGGTCATAATATGGGTTTTTGACCCATATTACCAGCTCTATTGTTAATATTGGGCCTTCTCTAGTCAAAAAACTGCGGCCCATGTTATTATTTCTTGCTAATATGATACCATGACCAAATGTTTTACGATAGGCCTGACAGAACGGCAAAGGAAATGGACGAATATCAAAGCTCAAATATAGAAAACCAAGAGAAAAAAACTCCGTAGACAATCTAATGTGCATTTCTTCTATCCTCCAATTATTACACGATCATCTGAAGACGTATATAGAAAATGGAACAAATGCTCACAATCTCCAATCAAACATCATCAGGATAGCAAACCATAAGAATAGAGAAGGAAAAAATCGAATACTACATCGTAAATACAGGAAAAAAAAAAAAAACCCTATTTTATATGTGCATATACATTTACTTATCTATGATATCAATTTATTTATTTTACGAGACTCAATTATAGGCACCCTACCCCATTTGCTTCCTAAGACCCTCTTTTCTCCGCATATACAAGATGGCTGGTGAAGCATGTCGAGAGCCTTAGGGATTAGCACAAAAATTAGAGTTCGTAATGAATTGACCTCATAATTAATAGAACTCATAAATATGAAGAAGTCATTTTTTTAGATTTAAATAAAAACAACTGACTATTTATTGTCAATTAAGATAAGATGTAAATAAAATATTGATGTGTCAGGCATATAAAATGTTGAATTATAATGTCTCAAGTTTGTGCCAAATTGCAGTTTGGGTCGAACTATTGAGTCGAGAATGGGTCTTGCAAGAGGAATTCCCCGTCCAGAAGTATAAGATTCAGTGTTTGGGCTACCTCCCACCGATCCATAAATGCATAATGCCTTCTGAGCGTCGGGCAGGTGGTCGGGCAGGAGCCCAGATTTGGCCCTCGTATCTGCCTTTTTAAAGCTGGCCATCGACTGACCAAAAAAAACAAAGCTGGCCATCGAGGCGAACTGACCCTCGTACAGTCGTGTTTCCAGGTCTATTTAAGACCTATTATTCTCTTGAGTTAAAAATTAGAGCATTTAAGAGGAGCTTAAGGTTTTCTTTCTTTGCTACTTCTAGATGGGCTAACGGCGAGAGATTGTGAGAAAGAAACACTTTGTTGCATGGATAACACTCGATCGATTGAATAATTAAGCATTAAGGTCTGTAGACTCTTAGTAGAGCTTTTATGACTGCTTTCCTTGTTAATGTAGGTAGCGATTCAAACTGAACCGCATGAATCTTATTGTGCCCTCTCAATGTTTTCTGGTTAAATTTCCTAGGAATTGTCTCGAATATCGTTGGTATGATTAGTTTTCAGATAATCTTGATCCGTATGATTCATAAATCATGAGATGACATCTTCGATAACGGTTTGTTTATCACAAACCTTGATCCACAGCTCTTGATAACGTGTAAAAGAAATTGCAATTTCTCAGACTATAAAAGACATTCACTTCAAAAGCACAACCTTACAAAGGAATACAGTGTCACTTCAATCGAACAAGAACGAGAACAAGCCCAGAAGAAAGAAAATAAATAACAATCATCAAGGTTCTTACGAATTCCGACGTTAATCTTCGAGGTGGCCCTACGGAGGCTGGTTCTGGTAGTGGTGCTGGTGCTGGTGATGCTGCTTTCCGAGAGTGGCACCGGTTGGGGAAACGGCGGTGGAGACATTGACTTTAACATTGCCGGGGGTGGCGACGACCGCGCTTGCAGATGTGTTAGCTTGCCCCGCTTGCGACTTCTTCGCCCATATCCTCCCCTTTGGAGGAACCCTATCCGTTATTGCGGCCCTTTTCGGTGGGCTCCCCGTCACACGTCCGCGTATGCCTGCATGCGACAGAACGCTCGGGCAGACATGAATCAACGAACTAGCATGGCTCATAACCAGTAACTTCGATCAAATTGAATTGTCCTAGTGGAATAATTGACAGTGTCTAAAGTACCCAGTAAATTTTCACCAATTACTCTGAATAGATACAATCGAGAGTTTTTTTATATGATAATTTTCTAGAGTTTTTTGTACCAAAAAATTACTTTTTATTTTTTTATTTTTATCTTGTCTCACACGACAAGGAAAATACCTACCAAAACCCGAAAAAGTAAAAGGTGCTGCACACATATGAAAATTATATCCTCGACTACATCAGCGTCTTGATCGCAAAATTATAGAAGATACCTCCAATATAGCCACCAAAGAAATAAGAGTAATGCACACATGATATTGGCAAGTAGTGACAATAACCTAATAGAGAGAGAGAGAGAGAGTACCAAGACGTTGATAGTCGGAAGACAAAACGAGGGTCAGAAGACAAAAGAGTTTCTTGCTCTCCATTTCTCGTGTTTCCTCGGCTCTTTTCTTAGTCGCTCAACTTATGAACTTGACAAAGAGTCATTTATTCATGCGAAGTCTTTTTTTTTTTTTTTTTCGGTCCTAATCTATTCCCTTTCTAACACTCACTCTTAGATTTTTGTCATGCCTCCTTACACGCGAAATCTTGTTTAATAATGCAAGAAAAGGCGCGGATAAGGAAGCGACACGGACAGCTCGTCCGTTTGTCGCCACTCTCCTCTCCTTTCTCCTGTCTGCTTTTTAATGGCCGACCTCGTCTCTTTATCAAATTATATTTACATTGCTATGTGACACGTAATTGACTTGACCTCCACCCAGAGCGTGTGAAATGAGGAACCTGTCTTTGTTAAGGCAAGACAGTTTTTTTCCCCCGGGGCCAGAGACATAAAGAGAGACTTTTGTAAGAGTATTGAGGATCCCCGTCGAACGAGAAGACGAACTTCCTTCCCAACTTCCATCGGACGTGAGAAGAAACTTCTTTCGGGCCAGAGACATAAAAAGAGACTTTTGTAAGAGTATTGAGGATCCCCGTCGAACGAGAAGACGAACTTCCTTCCCAACTTCCATCGGACGTGAGAAGAAACTTCTTTCGGACCAGAGACATAAAAAGAGACTTTTGTAAGAGTATTGAGGATCCCCGTCGTACATGAAGACAAACTTCCTTCCCAACTTCCATCGGAAGAGAGTTTGAGATCCCGTGACTTCATTTGGCCCGCTCATTTCTCTTCAAAGCTACAACTATCTTTGTCGATCCCCATCGGCTTAAGTTGACGACCATGAAGGTGGATAGCACTTACTAATGTATCACTCAGACAATTTTTCTGTCACTCCTTGTGAGATTCGGGTGTTACAGACTCACGTTACAATAACATTGATGTTCTCATTAGTGGCTGCCACTATATTGTGGAATTATTCAATTGGTCATACCACTTATAACAACCGGCCCAAACCCATGTTTGAGGAGTTTAAAACGAGTACTCAACAGAGGTGGACTACACTTCCCTAAATCATTCAATTATCCTTCTCCCACTCTAATTGGTACTTGAGGTGCTACAAATAATAATATAAAATTAAATTGCTTATCCGAGAAACCTGATCTAATTCGATAAGATTTGAAACATAGCCATATGTACATTTTTCATTAATCAATCTATTCTTCAACCTGAAAAGAGATAAAATGTTTTTCTCTCGGGAAAATACTGTGAACCACATTGATTTTCTCTTACCTTCGTTTTGCATCACGACATAATAAAATATACATTTCACACCTAGGTATAAAAAAATCCACATTTCACACCTTAAAAAAATGAGAGACTATGGGCAATTGGGAGGGTGAAGTATATGATTTGAAACTAGGGAGCGCAAAATCTAACTTCTAAAATTATATGATGCATATTGTCGTGAAGGAGAAAGTTGATGATGACTCTGGTACGTAACATTTATCTCTTGTAATTTGTCTTATACAAATTAAGCATACTAAAATTGGCTACAAAATTGCTATATCAACTTATGTAGCCAAACTTTATCATTTCACACTCTTATTTGAAGACATACTTGCAATCTGATACATCGGTTAATATATCAACTTCATAAGCCACTCTTAGTACGTTTGTGCGCCAAAATGTAGAAAGAGAGAGGTAGAGCTGTCAACGTTAATATTGGGCCTTCTCTACTAAAATAACTGCGGTCCATAGTTTTGTTTCTTGCTAATACGGTACCACGACTAAACATTTAACTATAGGCTAGAAGAATGGCAAATGAAATGGACGAATATCAAAGTACAAATAGATAAAACGAGAAGAAAAAGACTACGTATAATAGAGAAGGAAAACATTACATGATTATCTAAAGGCAAACTATTTAGAAAATGGAACCAATGCTCACAATCTCCAATCAAACCTATCAGGGTAGCAAAACCATAAGAATAGAGGAGGAAAAAATCGAGTACCACATCATAAATACGGAAAGAAAAACCCCTCTTATATATGTGCATATACATCTACTTATTTATGATATCAGCTCATCTATTTTACAAGACTCAATTATAGGCACCCTACCTCATTTGCTTCCAAAGACCCTCTTTTCCCCGTATATATAACATGGCCGGTGGAGCATGTCGTGAGCCTTTACATAAAAAGGGATTAGCACAAAAATTAGAGTTCGTAATTAATTGACCTCATAATTAATAGAATTCATTAATATAGATAAAATGACAACTAAATAATAATTGTTGCAACTTTCCTGAAGGCGGAGGATAGGTTTAGAAGTAATGTCAAGCTGGGGACCAATAGTTCTCAATCGGTGCAAGTTCTCCAAACTCTTTCCTTGAGCACATTGGGATTTTTCGTTTCGATTGATCCTAAAAACCATCGATGATGTAAAGGAGCCATCACTAGCATATTTGGACCGGCTAGGAGCCAAGTGAAATACAGGATTATATCTTACTTCCTACGCAATTAGAGATTTATGCACGGGGATTTGATTACATTAGATATCCAATTAATGCCTTTTGGTGCCTAAACTTGATTATTTATCAACTAATTATCTGTCTTTTTTATCCAATTATGAGTCCTAAAGTTCTCGCCTTCTAAGTGTCCCCAAGCAATGTTTTGGTGTACATTACAATCCTAGAATGTAACATATCTCCAACTAAGAAAAACAAATTACAACAAAAAAAGTAACATAAGAGAAATCACAACACACATCATAAGTAACAATAAAGGGCGAGAAAACTAACCCGATACGAATCAAGTGAAAAATATGACATTGTCTTGTTATTAAGCAACAAGACAACAACCCCACCAGCTAAATTCATATGGATCTAAGTTTTCTAAAAGACTAATCTCTCTAAACCTAAACTAAACTAATCTAAATCTAATATCGAATTTAATTAGCTCGTCAAGACCTATTTTCTAAACCTTTTCCAATGTTCATTTTTTCGATTTTTTATTTTTATTATTATTATTATTATTATTATTATTATTATTATTATTATTATTATTATTATTATTATTATTATTATTATTATTATTATTATTATTTTGCCCCTTTTTCGGTCCCTTGCCTCCAGATGCTTCTCTAAAATTCCTTCAACCTTTTCATTCCTTTCCTCTTTCAATTTCGAAATCATGCAGTCATGTGTCAATGGTCAACAAGTTTTTGACTGTGAAATAGCCCCTATGGTGCCTGGTGAGATAAGAACACCAAGTCATCCTTCCTTTTACAGTTGTACCTTAAAACAATATGGGGAATCACATCATTGTATTAGATCATACCATGCCCAGTTTAGCTCAGGCATCCAATTCCTCGAGAGAGATACGCCAAACACTCTGGCACAACAACTAGTTTCGGGCCTGCCATAGCCTCATCAAGAGAGCGACATTAACTCCTGACCAATTTATGCGCGAGAGGCCAACCCCACCTTTAGAGTTTCTTATAGTTATAATTGTTCTATTCTAGAACTATTAGCACGAACGCCTTAATGTCATTCATATCTTCCCCTATATATCACTTACTCTTCATCCCGACAACACCAAGCGACACTCACAAAGGTGTGAAAGTACGAGAACTGCATTTGTGACATTCTCCCCCATTCAATTTCACAACTCCTTCATTGCAGGCTATTTTGTCACTTCCTTGTGTTCTTCAACACCAAAGCTGCTCCTTCGGGACTTACACGAATGACAACGCTCGCCCAACAAAATAACCACTCTCCTCCACTGGTAGCTTCCCTTGATCATAGTCATTTATGCATATCTGGTCACCTATGCTCTCCCTAACAGGTGTGGCATCCGAAGCCAATTGCACTCTTTCGGCAGCACCTTCTTTTGCCTACTAGCCTTATTGTAATCTTAGCAAACCAATGGAAATTTCTCCCCTTGTTAGAAATGTGGTAAGAGACCTCCTCTTGAGATTTATCAATTGATCTAGGAATGTTTTCCTTATTTAGTGAGCAATTTGGTTCTTTCTTTTGTCCCATTGCCATCTTAGAAGCTAGACAAGAGCCATACCTTGTTCAAGCCCTCTTAGCCTTGGCGATCGCTTTTCACCCTCTTTGGACCTAGTAGACCATAGGTTTTCCCTGAATCACACACCTATTAGATGTTAGGACTAGAATTAGCACCTAGAGGGGGTGAATAGGTGTTTAAAGCGATTTTAATAAATTAAACCGAATAAGATATAAGTAACTTAAAACCAACAATTGCAGCAAATGAAAACAATTAACGATATAAAGGATTAGGGATAGAGAATCAAGACTCAGATTTATAGTGGTTCGGCTTAGATCAAGCCTACGTCCACTCTCCCGCACGGACGACCCCTTCGGGCCGGATTTCACTAAGAATCAATAAGAGTGATTATAGTCTCACGCTCTTGAGTCCACAGTGTAGAAAACTCTACTACACTTCCTCAAGGTCTCACTACAATATGATCTCTCTTTTGATTACAAATATCACTCGAAGAATGATATCGCAAAATAGAAAAAGAAGATTCAGACTTTGGAATTCTTCTATCCGCACCCTTCAACAACTAGAGCATCTCTCTTATATACTTCTTTATGCCTTCAATACCGTTGACACCTTCCAAAGAAGTTTTTCCAATCAACCCGCTGGACAGAATCAATTAGAGAGATCTCGAGCTCTTTAAGGTAAGTGTTGATAGCCCATCAATCCTGCTCGCCCATACAATCAGGATCTCGGTTTCCATAAGTAGATCCTTCCAAATATAAGTTGCGAAATTTTTAGAGAATCTAAACATATTCCATATGAAAGTAAGATCGTTTAGTGCTGAATCCAGTAGAAAGATATCCACTAGTCGTTAGAATAAAGATCATATAAGATCAAAATAAACGTCGTCCTGGAAACTGTCCATGTGAGTAGACTTTGAAATATAAGTCTTGAGTCTTGCTAGCTTCAGACTTTGATCTTCGACTTTGATCTTCAGACTTTGTCAATAGAGTCGTAAGTCTTCGACTAGATCGATAAAAATGTTTTGTCAACTTCAAAATACTTTAAGAGATTTCATCCAACAATCTCCCCTTTTTTATGGTGACAAAACTTTCCCTGCAGATTTGAATATTATCGCCCGCAATACAACTTTTAAGCAAGCATCATAAAAGATTTAAATAAGATAGTAGAAGTTATCCTGTACATACGAGACTTTCCCTATACACAGATCTGCATTCACCGAAACCTCATTAGTCATAAACAGACAGTACTATCTAATTTACGAAGCTTAAAGTCTTGCCATAGTGAGCACACATTCAAAAACTGCACACGTTAAAAAAACTCAAGTCAAAGTCAAGATAGCAAAAATATAAAAAGATAAGATTTGGTTTGTTTTGAAAACAGAAAAATCTTCGAAAATCTGCAAAGTCTTCTCCCCTTTTTGTCAAAGCATAAAAAAAAATCATGGAGCTCGAGGAATGCGAACAAGTTGAAAGTCCTCCATAGACTTGATGTGTCTTCCAACTTCCTCAAATCTTCCTGTACTTGGGTGAGAGTAATGCCCTTTGCGGTATCCCGAACTGGACTTAGTTTTGAACATCTTTAAGCTGATCATGCAAAGTGATGAACATTGCATGATTTTCATTCTGCAAGTTCTGAAATTCATATCCCATGGCATAAATTTGACCTTTAAGTTCCAAGATGAGCTCAAGCAGCCTTTGAAAATCTCCAGAGTTGTCAGTCTGAGTGCTTGTTTCAGCTCGGTCTGATGGTGGAGTCAAGCCAGTATGAATGTCAGCAGGAAGTTCAGTGTGTGGAGATGATGCCTCTCCTTCAGGAAACTGTGCAGCATGAATATCCTCAGCATTAGGAGGTGATCGACTAACACTGTTTGTGCATCCTCTTCTCTAAAAGTCGGCGGAAGAGGTGTGTGTTCTCTTTCTTTATCTCCCCCGTTTCCATGTCTTCCGGAGGAGAAAAGAACTCTTCTTTCGAGGAGTGTCCTCAAGGTGATGTGCTGTTGTAGATCCTCCTTTTTCGCTGGAGAATCTGTTCGTTCTTGTTCATCCGTTTTTTTCTTCTTTTCCTTCTTCCTCTTCCTCTCTTTCTTCCTCTGTCTTCTCTCCTTCTTTCTCTTCCTCTTTCTCTTCCTCTTTCTCTTCTTCTTTCTCTTTTTCTTTCTCTTTCTCTTTCTCTTTCTCTTTCTCTTTCTCTGCAACTTGATGTTCTGAAATAGTTGGAATAGATGCAACAAATTGAGAAATCAGAGTAGAGATGGGTATAGCATCCTCATCATCTTCATCTTCCGGGATGATTGCCCTTCTCTTCTTGGTAGAACTAACCACGGGTTCTTTCCCTTTCCTTTTGGCTGCCGATGAGTCCGAACCGAGCTTGATAGGAGTCTTTTCCTTGAATTGCTCCAGCTTTTTGCTAAGCTCTTTCAGACGCATCTTGGTAATCATCCTCAACCCGATGACCATTTTATCAATAGTCTTCACTATGAGAATATGAGGAGGTTGAATGTTTAGATGTCTGAAGAGACGAGTAATGAGAGCAAAAAGCATAAGGAAGTTTTCCTTTGTCCTTTGCCATGCATCTCGTACATGTGAAATATGATGGTATGCGGCAAAGAGAAGTTTAGACCGATCTTGATGGCAAACATCAACTTAGCTTCAAATTGATACATCTGTCTTAGATGTCGATTTGGGTCTCAAACAGTTGATCACAATCTTGTGCAGCAAAGTATTTGTTGCATTTATTCTGGAGTAGGAGAGTCGACCTTCTGCAATTCTGTCCCTTGCTAGTTCAAGAGTAGCATGGCTTACACACACACTGATTGATTGGAAAGCCCATCTTTCTACACCAAGTACATCAGCCAAAATGTCCTTATCAACGACATACTCTTTATCCCTCACGCTGAAAGTAAAGCTGTTTGCATCAATGAAACTGAGATTGGAGTAGAAATACGCCGTTAATTCGAGAATGTGCCATGTCACAACAGGCAGAATCGATAAAGTTGCAGTTTTTCAAATTTCTCTCGCAGATTTATGCTCAATAAGTCCAGAAAATCGAAATCCACAGTCCGTGGGTTCATCACCCCACGCTTAAGCAATTTTTCATACTTCTTTCTGTGTCCGTCTGAGCGGAACAGTTCATCTTTCTTCCCTCGAAGGTTTGCAGCCACACCCATCCATGGTTTAAAGTGTATGAACATCTTTTCGTCATCATCCTTTCCCTCAGGCTAATTCATACTACCAAACCTAGGGTCACTAGGAAAATTTGCAAATGCTTTTGCAGCCGTTCCCTCAGGCACAACTCCAGACCTTTTCATGACAGTAAGAAAGTGCGTCTCGTTTCTATAACCCTTCTCTTTCAGAAACTCATCAATGAATGTCATCGCAGAACCTCCTTCCTTTAATATAGAGTAGAGCCTATAAACAAAGGCAGGCTTAAGAGTTCTTACTGGTTCAATATCTTCAAAAACTGTTTCTGCATTTTGAGGACGAAGTTCTTGAGGTCTAGTTGGGGAAGACCGTAGTTGAGATCGTTGAGGAGTTTGCTCAGAAGGAAAGTCGCTTTCTTCGCCGATCGAAGTGCGTAGGCCACTCACTAGATCCTTGTGGTCCCCTGTTTGCTATTCTGGATGACTTCCTTTGATACGACATTGTGCTTTCTTTGGAGAAGCTTACTCACTTGTGTCGCAAGAAAGTTGAGAATTTTGAAACGAAGTTTTGGAGAGAAAAAGTACAGAGCGGTGAAAAACTTTTGATCTAGGGTTTCGGGTAAAGTGAAAACGAAGGAGAAGAGGTGTATAAAAGATAACGAGATACGGGGAAAAACCAATCGTCGCAAATTTTGGAAATTTTTAAGAATTTCCTTTTGAAAAATAACTGCCTTAATAAAACGATAACCACCCCTTTAAAGTGTAACGCCTTAATAAGCTCAATTAGAGATAAAAACGGGCAGTCTTACCTTATTGATAAGACAGTTTAAATAAATAACTTAGAGTCGTGTCGATTCGTATTCTCGTCTTCAATCTTTGAGTCGATGCTGTCGACTTTAGTTTCGAGTCCGAGCTTCAACATTCGTCAAGAGATAATATATTGAGTCTTGAGCGAATAGACTCAAACAAGCTTTTCTCAAGTGGCTTTGTGAAGATGTCTCGCGAGTTGATTCTTTGAGTCTATGAACCGTATCAAGACCTTTTGTTCTGAACATGATCTCTTATAAAGTGATGTCGAATCTCAATATGTTTTGCTCTTGAATGTAGGATAGGATTCTTTGTAAGATTGATTGCGCTGGTGTTGTCACATCTTATTTCGTGCAAGAGTCTTCAATGCCAAAGTCTTGCAGCTTGTTGTTTTATCCACGGTATTTGAGAACAGCAACTTCCAAGGGCTACGTATTCGCTTCAGCCGTTGAAAGAGCCACAAGTACTTTGTTTCCTTGAAAACCAAGATATGCCCGTTTCCAAGCAATTTGAATTACTGAAGTGCTTTTTCTTTCAACTCTACAACCTGCAAGATCTGCGTCCGAATAGCCAAGAAGTGTAAAGTCTCCTTCTCTCGGGATACCATAGACCGATCTTAGCAGGCAAGAGTAGCAACATATTTAATAATACGTTTAACAGCACTTAGATGAGATTCTCTAGGATCATATTGAAACCTAGCACATATGCAAACACTAAATAATATGTCGTCCGGATGCGTGTAAGATAAAGAAGTGAACCAATGATACTCCCGTATAACTTTTGGTCAATTTTTTTCCCTGCTTCATCTTTGTCTATCTTCAAGGAACTTAACATCGGTATGTCCGTCTTTTTGCAATTTTCTAGACCGAACTTTTTAACAAGTTCTTTTGCATATTTCTCTTGATGAATGAATATTCCCTCCTTTAGTTGTTTGACTTGTAGACCAAGGAAAAAGGATAGTTCACCCATCATGCTCATCTCGAATTCATCCCGCATAGACTTAGAAAATTTCTTACACGAGTCTCATTAGATGATCCGAATATGATGTCATCAACATAAATCTGAACAAGTAGAAAGCTTTTACCTTCCTTTTTAATGAACAAAGTAGTGTCTACCTTTCCTTTAGAAAAGCCACTATGAATTAAGAAATTACTTAGCCTTTCATACCAAGCTCGAGGAGCTTCTTTCAATCCATATAAAGCTTTCTTGGTCCCGAACACGTAGTCGGTTTCTTTGAATCTTCAAATCCAGGAGGTTGTTCCACATAGACTTCTTCTTGAATAAATCAATTCAAGAAAGCGCTTTTGACATCCATTTGAAACAACCTGAAATTCTTATAGCAAGCAAAAGCAAGTAGTAATCGATTGCTTCTAACCTTGCTACTAGAGCGTAAGTCTCATCATAGTCTATCCCTTCTTCTTGCGTGTATCCTTTAGCCACGAGTCTTGCTTTGTTTCTTGTTACTTTGCCCTTTTCGTCAACTTTGTTCCCGAAAACCCATTTAGCTCCAATAACTCGATTTACCTTTTGGTTTGGGAGTCAATTCCCATACATCGTTAATACCGAATTGTCTCGAGCTCTTCTTGCATTGCTTCAATCCAGCTTTCATCAGCTAAAGCTTCTTCAATATTTTTGGGTTATATTTTAGAAATAAGAGCAATAGCACTAGACTCTTCTCGCCTTTTGGATCTTATTCGAATTCCCTCATTAATGTTCCCAATAATGAGTTCTTCATGATGACTAGACTTGTGCTTCCATTCACGGTCGGTCGATAGATTGTTGATCTTCTACTTTAGTAGATTCTTCATCAAGTAGCTTGTTGTATGCGATTTCGATTTAGTAACCGCTTCGGTGGAGTTAGATCTATCGTGTCTGGAGCATTCTCGAATCTTCGCCCAGATCGCTAAACTTGTGGAGAGTCTTGAAATTTGACATTCATTGATTCTTCCACAGTCGAGTCTTTTTGTTGAACACTCTAAAAGCTTTGCTTGTAGTAGAGTATCCAAGAAAGAATCCTTCATCGATTTTTCTTCAAACTTACCAACACGATCATTTGCATTCTTTAGAATAAAACATTTGCAACCAAATATTTGAAAATAAGAAACTATTGGTTTCTTCCCTTTAAAAATTTCATAAGGAGTTTTCTCAAGAATTGGCCTTAAAAACACTCGGTTTATAATATAGCAAGCGCTTGAAAAGCCTCTCCGCCCAAAACCTTGAAGAAATTTGATTTCCAATTAAAAGTGTTCTTGCCATTTCTTGTAAAGACCTATTCTTCCTTTCCACAACCCCATTCTCGTTCCGATGTATATGGAGAGGAGAATTTGTGTTGAAAACCAAATTCATCACAAAATTTAGCAAAGTCTTGATTTTCAAACTCACCTCCATGGTCTGTACGAATGCTTGAGATAGTGTGACATTTCTCATTCTGCACCTTTTAGCAAATTTTGAAAGAGAGAGAAAGTCTCGACTTACTTGTAAGAAAGTAGACCTAAGTGAATCGTGAATAGTCATCCACTATTACCAGACAGAACCTTTTACCACCAATGCTTTTCGTTCTAGTAGGTCCAAACAAATCCATGTGCAAAAGCTGCAATACATGATTAGTGGAAACTTTATTTATTGATTTGTAAGAGTTTCTCACCTGTTTACCCAAGACGCATGGTGTACATAGATCGACTTTGAATAATTCAGAATAGGCAATCCTCGAACAAGTTTCTTTGTAGAGATCTTGTTGATTTGCTTCATATTGATATGGCCTAGCTTTTTGTGCCATAGATTTGCTTCATCTTGTACGATATTAAGCATTGTGATCTTTCTTGATTCACATTCGGAAGATAGATATTTCCATGTCTTCGACCGTAAAGGATTAAGAGAAGTCTTTCGATTCCAGAGCACGTTTCTTCCTGAAAGTTGATCTTCAAACCTGAATCACACAACCGACTTATGCTAAGCGAGGTTGTAATTTAATCCTTCAACTAAGGAAACATTATTGATAGACAAACTTCCAATATTCACTATTCCTCGACCAATAATCCTTCCTTTGTTGTTACCACCAAAGGAAACTTTTCCTCCGTCTATCTGGATAAGTTTTATGAAGCAGCTTGAGTCTCCGTCATATGTCTTGAGCAGCCACTATCAAGATACCATTTTTATCTTCTTTTGATAGTAACCTCGCAATTAACAGAAATCAAGCTCTTTTTGGTACCCATACCATCTTGGGTCCGAAGTGTTTGAACAATAGACAGTCTTAGCCCACTCTTTTTAACAAGTCTCCAAACCAAAGGACATTCTTTCTCAAAGTGTTCTAATCTTTTACACTTTGAACATCTTAGAGCATTTCGACCTACAGATTTTACAAAAACTTTCTTGAAATGATTTTTGTAAACAATTCTAGCTGGTCTTTGTTTAATTCTTTCTTTTACCTTCGGAAAATCAATCGGTGGAATAGTTTCTCGAAGTCATACCAAGACCTAACTTGTCAAAATATGGTCTTTGTATCGAAAGAATCTTATCCAACTTTTCAGAACCATTTGAAAATCTTTTTGATATGTTAGTAATATCATTTTTCAAAAGATTATTTTCATTTGAAATACTTTGTCTCGAGTTTTCTTTCACAACAGCAAAATCTTTTTCCAGTTTTTCAAACTTTTCTTTCATAAGTTTATCCTGTTGTTTCAATGTAGAATTTTCCCTTTTCAATTCGGAGATCCTCTTAAGAGAGGTTTCGAGACTAAGACAAAGTTCATCAATATATTTAGAAACTTTAACAGGAATTTTCAAGTTACTAACCTCGAGTTTTGTCTCGAGTATGTGTCTTGAATCAAGGTCTCAGTCCGAGTCCGATTTTGCCATTAAACAGATATTGGCATAATCATCGTTACTATCTTCACATTCAGTATCACTCCAAGTCTCTGCTTTGAGTGCCTTCCTGTTTTTCTCAGTCTTCCCTTTTTTCTTCTTTAACAAAGGACAGTTGGGTCTAATGTGTCCCTTTTTCTTGCATTCAAAGCAAGTCACTTCTTTATTAGTATCATCTTCCTCTGTTGACCTGTTTTGAAACCTTTGAGAATTTTGTTTCTTCCAATTGAATTTCCTTCCTTTTCTGTTCAACTTTCGAATCTCTTTATCATAAGTGCCGTTCTTCATCATCTAGATCTTCTTCGAGTCTCGTAACATCATAATAGTCATTAGACTTTAAGGCAATAGATTTCTTACCTTTTGAATCTTCCTCTTTGTTGGTCTGTTCTACTTCATAGGATTGAAGAGTCCCAACCAATTCGTCTACAAAAAGTGGAGCAATCCTCTGTGTCTCTCTTATTGAGGTTTTTATATAATTCCAGTCTTTTGAGAGTCCTCGAAGGAGTTTGTTGACCTTCATATGTCCTGAGATTGGATGTCCCTGATATTCAAGACCATTCACAATTTCAGAAAGCGACTAAACATGTCGGTTATTGATTCTCCCGATCTCATCTTAAAGACTTCATATTGTCCCAAGAGAATGTTGATCCTCGTTTCTTTCACACGATCAGTTCCTTCATAGGTAATGTGAAGCCTATCCCATACTTCTTTTGCTGTATCACAAGAAGATATTCTGTTATACTCAGTAGGGGATAAAGCACAATATAAAGAATAAATAGCTTTGGTGTCAAGAGTCTGTCTCTTGGTGATTTCTTCTTGAGTCAGACGAGTAGGAACATCAGTTTCTTTTCCTCTCTCTGATTCTGATGCAGCAGCAGGAATGATTCCCTTATCAACCACTTCCCATTCCAAAGGATCTTTTGATCTTAGGAATGCCTTCATCTTATTTTTCCATATGCTGTAATCTTTTCCATCAAAGTATGGAGGTCTGGTATTGCTTTGACCTTCAACCAACCATGTAGGCAACATACTAGCCATAGATCTTTTACTTAGAAGTAAAGACGCTTCTTATAAACAAGTACACAAGCTCTGATACCAATTGTTAGGACTAGAATTAGCACCTAGAGGGGGTGAATAGGTGTTTAAAGCGATTTTAATAAATTAAACCGAATGAGATATAAGTAACTTAAAACCAACAATTGCAGCAAATGAAAACAATTAACGATATAAAGGATTAGGGATAGAGAATCAAGACTCCAGATTTATAGTGGTTCGGCTTAGATCAAGCCTACGTCCACTCTCCCGCACGGACAGCCCTTCTGGCTGGATTAAGAGTGATTACAGTCTCACGCTCTTAAGTCCACAGTGTAGAAAACTCTACTACACTTCCTCAAGGTCTCACTACAATATGATCTCTCTTTTGATTACAAATATCGCTCGAAGAATGATATCGCAAAATAGAAAAAAGAGATTCAGACTTTGGAATTCTTCTATCCGCACCCTTCAACAACTAGAGCATCTCTCTTATATACTTCTTTATGCCTTCAATACCGTTGACACCTTCCAAAGAAGTTTTTCCAATCAACCCATTTGGACAGAATCAATTAGAGAGATCTCGAGCTCTTTAAGGTAAGTGTTGATAGCCCATCAATCTGCTCGCCCATACAATCGGGATCTCGGTTTCCATAAGTAGATCCTTCCAAATATAAGTTGCGAAATTTTTAGAGAATCTAAACATATTCCATATGAAAGTAAGATCGTTTAGTGCTGAATCCGGTAGAAAGATATCCACTAGTCGTTAGAATAAAGATCATATAAGATCAAAATAAACGTCGTCCGGAAACTGTCCATGTGAGTAGACTTTGAAATATAAGTCTTGAGTCTTGCTAGCTTCAGACTTTGATCTTCAGACTTTGATCTTCGGACTTTGTCAATAGAGTACGTAAGTCTTGAGACTAGACCGATAAAAATGTTTTGTCAACTTCAAAATACTTTAAGAGATTTCATCAAACATTAGAGAAATCCTACTCTAATGCCATTTGTCAATTGATGAATGAAATGTAGTGCAACCCTCATTTTGTCAACTCTTTAAAATTACTAACCCTAATTAGAGTCATTCAATGACTTTTCTCTAATTAAGTTACAGACTAGTTTTGGATCACCAACTCCCATTGTCTAAAGGCAATAATTTCATATTAAAGTTAGTATTGAAAGAGAAAAAAAATTGTAAGCAATTAAAATGAGAGTTAGGCATGCTACAAAATAAATAAATAAAAGTTTGTGAACAAGAAGAAAAATTGGAAAATAAAAAAATCAAATAAATGTTTATTAATAATTGAAATGACAACCCTTTTTTGTATGACAATTTATTTTTATTTTTTGTCGGTCCTCCTCTACTCCTATTTTAATTCTCACTCTCAGACTTTTGCATTGCCTTCTTGTAGGGCGTGGGAGTCGAAACCCACTCCTGAAACTAATTTGTCCCCACCCCAACCCTCTTTGAAAAGGTGGGGATTCGAACCCCTTACCTCCCTCTTCCATGTTGGAAGGGTGGCCACTAGGGTAAACCCGAGTGGTTTGTATGGCAATTTAAGGGGAGGAAACTTGGAGGGTCGCACTAATTCAGGCCGGTAATCTCTAAGAGGAGTTAGTAAATGTCAAGGACAGCCGAAAAAGGCAGATACAAATTAGAAGCTTAATAGAAAATGAAGTAAATTATTAAAAAAAAAAAAAAAAATCTCTGGTGAGTGATTCAAGGTTAGTGTATATGAAGCATTTGTAAATTTTGTAAAGAAAAAGTTGATATGTCAGTTCAAAGATTGTTTATTTGCAAACTGCAAAAATAGTTGCTAATTTTACAAAATTGTGGGCCAATTGCCAACCAAAAAGTCGCAAATCATTTTTCTACTAATAGTTTCTTTACACTAACCGATACTTATTGAAATTTACTGGCATTGAAAAATACGTCCATGTTTCTGGACTCAAAATAATAAGATTTTGCTTTTAAGAGCCCATAACTTACGTGGATTAAATAGGATTTTCATGAAACTTTGAACAAAGATGCGTACGATAAAGCTGGATGTGACAGAAATTTATACGAGAGTTTCAATTATCTTCATGTAGGTTTCGGCCAAAAAAGCTTACTTTGCCAACCATGGATGGTCAGAATGGTCAATGGCAATGAAATGGGACGAACCGACAATCACGTAAGACAAGCATAAAAAGAGATTAGGTTTTACATGCACCCGATGTCTGCTCCGATATGTGCTCCAGTGTGAAAGGGGCTAGTACTAACACCTAGAGGGGGCTGAATAGGTGTAGACTCAAATTTTTGCAAGATTAGGTAAAAGTAATTTTCCCTTTTAAAAACAATAAACACTAAACGTATTTCAACTTGAACTAATAAACATTCAATAAATAAAAGTAAAGAGTTTAGGGAAAAAGAATATGAATACAAGGTTTATAGTAGTTCGGCTTAGGTCAAGCCTACGTCCACTCTCTGCGCTGACAGCCTATTAGCTGGATTCCACTATGAATCAAAAGAGATGTTACAGTTCGTGATCTTGACTATCATAGTGACAAGTCTCTATTGAACTCTCACACAGTCTCACAAAGAGTTTCTCTCTTTTGTATACAATGTTTTGCTCGATGAATGAAAAAGCGAGAGACTAGAAAGCTTCGGACTTTGGAATTCTCTTTCAAGCACTACCTCGAACAACTTGAGAGTCTTTCTTATATACTCCTCCATGCCTCTACAACCGTTGGCACTTTTCAAAGGAGTTCTTCCAATCTACCCATTGGACAGAATCAATCAAGGAGATCTCAAGTTATTTTAGGAATGTGATGATAGCCCATCAATCCCGATCGCCCATACAGTTAGGATCTTGAGTTTCCATAAGTAGAACCTTCCAAGTTTATTCGTCTTTCAAAGATCTTCGTATCAGAGTAAATTCCAATAAGAATAAATCAAGCAAATATAGAATCCAGTTATAAGATCTTCTAGTAATTATACGAGTCGAAACTTTGAAGATAATTTTACATTTGGATAATAATCCTACATTTGAATAGGTCTTCATACTTCAATTTGGAACTATTAGTGAGGATAGACTTTGAGACTAAAGTCTAATGGTCCGTCAGTCTCCAGACTTTGACAATAAAGTATTGAGATCTTTCGATATAGACTTGGAAAGGTTTTGTCAACTTCAAAACAATAAAGAAATTTTCTTTAACAATTTCCCCCTTTTTGATGGTGACAAAACTTTCTACAGATTTGGAAAACTTTTGACCTGCAAAACAGTACTTATACAATACATAATATTTTATAAAAATAAGTTAATTATAACCTGGAAATTTTGCTTCTGCAACCACAAAACACATGTTAATCCATAACAATTAAACAGTCCAGTCATAATCAATATTGCAAACATTAGTCACTGCAAGCAAGTTCAAAGTTAAATGTCAAGCAAATGCAAATTGAAAAGTTCAACGTCAAATTAAAACCTAATAAAAATCAAAATGCAAATTTGCACTCAAACTCTCCCCCTTTTTGTCATCAACAAACGTGGAGACAAAAGCGATTAGAAAAAGAATTGGTTCAAATTAGGGCTGCTTGGGGATACGAACGAGTTGGAAATCCCCCATGGACTTGACAGTGTCTTTAAGCTTCTTCAAAGACTCTTAAGCTGTTGAATATCCACATCCTTTGCCTGTTCTTGCAGTTGAAGCTTTAAGGCTTGGATCTGTTCTTGAAGAGAGTCTGTAGATGTCTTGAAAACAGTCATCATGTGCTTCATATCAAACTCGAAAGCATATTGCTGTCCCTTTAATTCTAAAAGAAGCTCCATCACTCTTTGAAAATCTGCGGAGTGATCTACAATAGAGCTAGGACCAGCCAAATCAGTCGCAGGAGTTTGAACACGAGGGGGAACATCAATTGTTCAATCACCATGACTAGGAGTGTATGCCTCGAACTCTACTTCAGGGAATTGAGAGGCATAGACCTCTTCTGGGTCTTGTGGAGATCTACTAACATCACTAGCAAAGATGGGTGAAGAAGCACCTCGTTTTTCACCACCTCCCATTTTCTTCATGCCTTCAGGTGGAGAGATATGCTCTCTTCTTCTTCTTCTTGCTCTACTTCAACATTGTAGCAATGTTGTTCTCCAGTCTTTCCACTCCTTGTCTTTTCCAAATTATCAGACAAAGAGGCAGCCAGAGTTGGTTCAAAAGAGTCATCGCAACTCCTTTCTTCTTCGCTTCTTCTTCCTTCTTGTGCTTCTTTCCTTCTTTCTTCTCTTTCTTCGTCTCTTCTCTTTGTTCTTTCTCAATCTCTATTCTCTGTATGGCTCACAAAACTCTATAGATTGTGCAAGGCGAGAGCTGAGATAGCGAGATCATCATCATCTTCTTCTTTGTCTTCCAAGATAAGAGATCTCCTTTTCTTAATTGGTTCAGTCATGGACTCCTTGCCTTTCCTTTTCTTTGCCGCTGAGTCTTGCTTTGCCTTCACAAGGGACTTTTCCTTGAAGCAATCCAACTTCTTGCTTAGCTCCTTCAACCTCATCTTAGAGACCATTTTGAGACCAATAACCATTGGAGGAATGGTTCTAACACAAAAGGGAGCAGGGAGATTGATTTTGAAGTGCCTGAACAGTTGTGAGATAAACGCAGAGTAAGGGAGTTGTCCCTTGTCTTTCACCACAGTTATATACATATGCAAAAGAATTGTGTGAGGTAGAGAGAACTTACGACCAGAGATGATTGCGTACATTAGCTTTGCTTCGGAACGAGAAACATCCGTCTTTGAGGTAGACTTTGGCCTGATGCAGTTAATCACCACCTTGTGAAGAAGAATATTAGAGACATTCATTCTTGAATAAGAAATCTTGCCTTCAACCATTTTGTCATTGACAATGGACAAGGTAGCATGAGCATGAGACATGCCAATTGGTTGGAATCTTCCTCTTTCCACACCAATTATGTCAGCCAAAGTGTCTACATCAACTGTGAACTCTTTGTCTCTCATAGTAAAAGAGAATTTATTTGCATCCATGAATGATAGATTTAAATAAAAGTAAGCAGTAAATTCGAGTATGCAATGGTCGTCTTGGTGCAAAAATGCTCAAGCTGAAGGAAACCAAGCTTTTCCCTCAAATTAACCTTCAAGGAGTCAAAAAAATCGAAATCCACGCTTCTGGGGCTCATAACCCCTCTTTTCAGCAAACTTGAGTAACACTTTCTATGATCCTTGGAACGAAATAAGTTCATCCCTTCACCACAAACCTTCGCAGCAATGCCCAACCTAGGCTGAAAGAGAACAATCATCCTTTCATCATCATCCTTCTCCTATGTCTGTCCGAATCTCAAATCACTAGCAAAATTTTCAAACGTCTATTCTGCCAAACCCTGAGGAGCAATTCCTAACCTTTCAATAGTGTTTAAGAAAAATGTCTCATTCTTGTAACCATGTGTTTTTAAGAACTCATCGATCAGATTCATAGCAATACCACCATTTTTCAAGTTGGAGTACAGTCTATAGATAAATTTGGGCTTTTGAGTCCTTATAAGTTCAACATCTTCAATGTTCTCTTCTTGATCTTGCTGTGGAGGAGGGTTTTGCACTACTTGTTGACGTTGTTGAGAATGTTGTCTTGGATGTTGCTGTTGTTGTTGTTGTTGTTGTTGTTGTTGTCGTTGAGGAGAATCTTCTTCCTCGGTTAGATCGAAACGCGTAAGTCCCTCACGCATATGCTATGGTCCCCGGCTTACAATTCTCGAAGACTTTTTTTGGTAAGACATTGTAGCAGTCGAGGGGAGTTTCTCGAACTCGTTCGTTGAAAAAGGTGAAAACTTTTTGGAGTAAACTCAAGCAAAAATGAGAGAGGGTGAAATCATAGTATTCTAGGGTTTCAAGAAAAGCGTAAATGGAGATGACGAGTTTCAACAATATATAAAGCAGGTATACGAAACGTCACAAGGAAAAAGTAAAAACTGCCTTTTTGAAAATGAAAAACTTCCTTTTTCTAAAAACAATAACTGCCTTTTTCAAAAATAACAACTACCTTTTTGAAAATGAACAATCGTCAATAAAGATAATTTCTAAAAACGAAATAGGCAAAAGGAACAACTACCTTTTTGAATTTTTATCCATAAATAACTTCACTTTCATTTAGAAGAAATTTACTTACAGTCATAATATCTGGAAATTCTGAGTCTGAACACCTTCAGACTTTACTCGGCAAGAGATAGAATGTTCAGTCCTACACGAATAGACTCAAATAGGCTTTTCTCCAGTGGCTTTGTAAATATGTCCGCTAGTTGATTCTTTGAGTCAATGAACTGAATCATAACTTCTCCACTCTGAACATGATATCTAATGAAATGATGTTGAATTTCTATATGCTTTGCTCTTGAATGTAGAATTAGATTCTTTGTAAGATTGATTGCACTGGTGTTGTCACATTTGATCTTGGTGCATGAGTCTTCGATTCCAAAGTCTCTCAGCTGTTGCTTTATCCATAAGATTTGAGAGCAGCAACTTTCAAGAGCCACATATTCCGCTTCTGCTATAGAAAGAGCTACAGTACTTTGCTTCCTTGAGAACCAAGATACTGTCCTATTGCCCAACAATTGACAAGTACTAGAAGTACTTTTTCCATCGACTACGCATCCTGCTAAGTCTGCGTTTGAATATCCAAGAAGAGTAAAGTCTCATTCTTTTAGATACCACAGACCTAACTTCGAAGTAGTTGCAACATATTTGGTCATACGTTTTGCGGAGCTTAGATGAGATTCTTTAGAATCTGATTGAAATCTAACACACATGTAAACACTAAACAAGATGTCAGGTCTAGAAGCTATAAGATAAAGAAGTGAACCAATAATACTTCTATAAAGCTTCCGGTCAACTTTCTTTCCACCTTCGTCTTTGTTCAACTTCGAAGAGCTTGACATTGGTATATCAGTCTTTTTGCAATTCTCTAAACCGAACTTCTTGATGAGATCTTTAGCTTACTTCTCTTGATGAATGAAAATTCATTCCTTCAATTGTTTCACTTGTAACCCAAGAAAGAAAGATAATCCACCCATCATGTTCATCTTAAATTCATCTTGCATAGACTTAGAAAATTTCTTGCATAGACATTCATTAGATGATCCAAAGATAATGTCATCAACATAAATTTGAACAAGTGAAAAATCTTTACCTTCCCTTTTAATAAACAATGTAGTATTCACATTTCCTTTAGTAAAATCATTTTGAATTAAAAATTTACTTAACATATCATACCAAGCTCGAGGCGCTTGCTTTAGTCTATATAGAACCTTTTTCAATTTGAAAACTGAGTTTGGTTTTCTTGGATCTTTAAATCTAGATGGTTGTTCCACATAAACTTCTTCTTGGATAAATTCATTCAAGAATGCACTTTTGACGTCCATTGGGAATAACCTGAAATTCTTATAGCAAGTAAAAGCAAGTAATAATCTAATTGCTTCTAACCTTGCTACTGGTGTATAGGTTTCATCATAGTCTATCCCTTCTTCTTGCGTATATCTTTTGGCCACAAGTCTTGCTTTGTTTTTTACCACTTTTCCTTTCTCATTCATTCTGTTCCTGAAAACCCATTTAGCTCCAATAATCGATTTACCTTTTGGTTTAGGAATCAACTCCCAAACATCGTTGATGCTGAATTGTCTAAGCTCTTCTTACATAGCTTTGATCCAGCTTTTGTCAGCTAAGGTTTCTTCTATGCTTTTAGGTTTTATCTCAGAAATAAGTGCTAGAGCGCTAGACTCTTCTTGCTTTTTGGATTTGGTGCGAATCCATTCATCAATGTTGCCAATGATTTGTTCTTTGGGATGACTTAACTTATGTTTATGGTTGCTGGTTGGTATGTGAGTCTGCTCATCCTCTACTTGATTTGAACCTTCTGGTTTTTCTTGATGTTGATCATCAGGAGTTTGAGCTTTTTCAAAAGAAATAGACTTTGTAAGATCTAGAGCAAGTATAGAATCTTTAAGTTGAATTTCTTCCGCTTTATTCTGTGTTGAGTTTTGAAACTTGACGTTCATAGATTCTTCCACAGATTGAGTTTTCTTGTTGAAAACTCTGTAAGCTTTGCTTGTAGATGAGTAGCCAAGGAAAATTCATTTATCTTATTTTTCCTCAAACTTACCAATTTGATCATTTGCATTTTTCAAAACAAAACACTTACAACCAAACACATGAGAATAAGAAACAATTGGTTTTTTCCCTTTAAAAATCTCATAAGGAGTTTTCTCTAGAATATGCATCAAGAACACTCTGTTAATGATATAACATGCTGTAGAAATTGCTTCAGTCCTAAAACGAGAAGATATGTTATTCTCAATTAAGAGGGTTCTTGCCATCTCTTGCAAAGATTTATTCTTTCTTTCCATAACCTCATTTTGCTCTAGGTATATGGAGAGGAGAAAACATGCTATAAAACCAAATTCATCACAGAAATTTGCAAAGTCTTAATTTTCAAACGCACCTCCATGGTCTGTTCGTATACTTGTAATAGCATATCATTTCTCATTATGAATTTTCTTAGCAAATTTTGAAAAATGAAAAAATGCTTCAGACTTACTTGCCAAGAAGAATACCCATGTAAAACAAGAATAATCATCCACGATTACTAGACAGTATTTCTTTCCACCAATGCTTTGAGTTCTCATTGGTCTAAAGAGATTCATATGCAAAAGCTACAAAACTCGATTAGTAGAAACATGATTAATAGGTTTAAAGGAACTTTTAACCTGTTTTCCCAGAACACATGGTGTGCATAACTCAGTCTTTTGAAAAGCTAAGTTAGGCAATCCACGAACAAGCTTCTTAGAGGATATCTTGGCAATTTGCTTCATGTTGATATGACCGAGCTTTCAATACCAAAGATTTTCTTCATCTTGGATAGAGATTAAACACTAAGAGCTTTCTGGTTTTATATCCAGTAGGTAAATGTTTCCATGTCTTCATCAAGTAAAGGATTGAGACAGATCTTTACTAGTTCCTGAACAAATGCCTTATTGGAAATTAATTTTGAATCTAGTATCGCATAGTTGACTTATACTGAGCAAATTGTAGTTCAAGCCTTCCACCAAGGAGACGTTGATTGTAAGACTTCCAATCTTCACAATTCCACATCCAACAATTTTTCCTTTGTTGTTTCCACCAAAAGAAACTTTTCCACCATTCGTTTACACAAGCTTTATAAAGCAATTTGAATCTCCTGTCATGTGTCTCAAACAGCCACTATCCAAATACCATTTGATCTTTCTCTTGATAGTGACCTGCAATTACAAAAAGAATTCAAGTTTTCTATGGTACCCATATTTTCTTAGGTCCAGGGGAGTTAGTGCTAAACACAATCTTTGCCCAATCCTTCTTAATAGGTCTCCAAACTTTAGGACATTCCATCTCGAAATGTTCTGAGCTGTTACACTTTGAACATTTGAGAGCACTTCGGCCAACAGGTTTTACAAAAGCCTTTTGGAAATGGTTTTTGTAAAATATTTTTGTAAGTCTTTGTTTGATTCTTTCATTTACTTTTGGGAAATCAATTAAAGGAATAGCTTCTGGTGTCATACCCAAACCAGATTTGTTAAAATAAGGTCTTTGTATATAAATAATCTTTTCTAACTTCTCTAAACCTTTTGAAAATTTCTTTGTTATATTTAAAATATCTTCTTTCAAGAAAATATTCTCCTTTGAGAGAGAATCTGCATTTTCTTTTAAAACATTAAAGCTTTTGTTTAAATTTTCAAACTTTCCTTTCCAAGAAATTTCATGTTGCTTTAGTTTAGAATTTTCCCTCTTTAGTTTGGAAATCCTCTTAAGAGATGTTTTGAGACTAATACAAAGTTCATCTATGCACTTTGAGACTTTAGTAGGAATTTTAAAATTACTAACCTCAATTTCTTCATCTGAGTCTGAGTCTAGATCTATTTCAGAGTATGAGTCTGAATCTGAATTTGCCATTAGACATATATTGGCATAATCATCTTCACTTTCTTCGCATTCCGTATCACTCCATGTTTCTGCTTTAAGAGCCTTTTTGAATTTCTTTGTGTTTCCCTTCTTTTTCTTCAACAGAGGGCAGTTGGGTCTGATATGTTCCTTTTTCTTGCATTCGAAACAAACCACATCTTTATTTGTCTCATTGTCTTCATTTGATTTATTCTAAAATCTTTGATTGCTTTGCCTCTTCCAGTTAAACCTTCTTCCTTTATTGTTCAACTTCTTCAACTTCCTTATCATGAGTGCAAGTTCTTCATCGTCCACATCGTCTTCTAAATCTATAACATCATAATCATCGTTAGATTTTAAAGCTATTGACTTCTTACATTTGGGATCTTCTTCTTCATTGATTTGTTCCACTTCATATGATTGAAGTGTGCCAACTAATTCGTCCACTAATAAAGGCACGATCCTCTGTGTTTCTCTTATTAAATTCTTAATGTGATTCCAGTATTTGGAGAGTCCACGCAGCAATTTATTGACTTTCATCTGTCTTGAGATTGGTTGTCCATGACATGCTAGACCATTTACAATCTCTGTGAAACGACTGAACATGTCAGTAATGATTTCTCCTAACTTCATTTTGAAGGCTTCGTATTGTTCAAGTAGAATATTGATCTTTGTTTCTTTAACTCGATTAGTTTCTTCGTAGGTAACATGCAACCTGTCCCAGACTTCTTTTGCCGTTTCACAAGATGAAATTCCGTTATACTCAGTAGGAGATAAATCACAGTATAAGGAGTAGATAACTTTAGCATCAAAAGCTCGTCTCTTGGTTATGTCTGCTTGTGTCATCTCGCCAGCATCTGTAACTTCCTTTCCTCTTTCTGAGATTGGTGTAGCTTTAGGAATAATTCATTTTTCTACCACATCCCATTCCAAATGATCTTTCGATCTCATGAATGCCTTCATCTTATTTTTTCACACATTATATTCCTTTCCATCAAAGTAATGAGGTATGGTGTTGCTCTAGCCTTCAAGCAAACTTGGAGCCAAAATACTAGCCATAGATCTTTAACTTAGAAGTAAAAACACTTCAATAATGAGCACACAGGCTCTAATACCAATTTTAAGGGGCTAGTACTAACACCTAGAGGTGTAGACACAAATTTTCGCAAGACTAGGTAAAAGTAATTTTCCCTTTTAAAAATGATAAACACTAAATGTATTTCAACTTGAATTGATAAACACTCGATAAATAAAAGTAAAGAGTTTAGGGAAAAGAGAATATGAACACAAGGTTTATAGTGGTTCGGCTTAGGTCAAGCCTACGTCCGTTCTCCGTGTTGACAGCCTATTGGCTTGATTCCACTATGAATCAAAAGAGATGTTATAGTTCATGATCTCGACTATCACAGTGACAAGTCTCTATCGAACTCTCACACGGTCTCACAAAGAGTTTCTCTCTTTTGTATACAATGTTTTGCTCGATGAATGAAAAAGCAAGAGACTAGAAAGTTTCGGACTTTGGAATTCTCTTTCAAGCACTACCCCGAACAACTTGAGAGTCTTCCTTATATACTCCTCCATGCCTCTACAACTGTTGACACTTTCCAAAAGAGTTCTTCCAATCTACCCGTTGGACAGAATCAATTAAGGAGATATAGTCAGAATCTTGAGTTTCCATAAGTAGAACCTTCCAAGTTTGTTCACCTTTCAAAGATCTTCGCATCAAAGTAAATTCCAATAAGAATAAATAAAGCAAATATGGAATCCAGTTATAAGATCTTCAAGTAATTATACGAGTCAAAACTTTGAAGATAATTTTGCATTTGGATAATAATCCTGCATTTGAATAGGTCTTTCATACTTCAGTCTAGAACTGTCAGTGAGGATAGACTTTGAGACTAGAGTCTAATGGTCCGTCAGTCTCCAGACTTTGACAATAAAGTCTTAAGATCTTCCGATATAGACTTGGAAAGGTTTTGTCAATTTCAAAACAATAAAGGAGTTTTCTCTAACACGGTGAATCCATTTCAATTCAGTTATGAGGGTATGTGAGTATGCAGGAGACCATAATACTTAATGACCGAAATAAAGTAGGATCTTGTGCTCCGGGTGGAAACGAGAATTTTCTCGGAAGAAAAACAACCAAAGCAAATAAAGGAGAGATGTAAGGAAGTTTCCGCTTGAATTGAGCCCCAAGTTTCGGCCTAGACTTTCTCGTTGTAGAAGTCGAATTCTGTCCGTTAGTTTTCATTTAAAGTTTCCCCACACGAGACTTCTCGAGTCAAATTCTTAAAATTTTAATGCTAATAGAAGTCCCTTTCAAGTCTCTTGCTCGGAAGATGGCCATCTTTCATAACTTGGAAAAACTAAGAATTAATCTATAATCCAATTTCAATAACTACTTAACATCAAACAATCTTATCCAAGGGTCCAATATAATCCCTAAAAGCAATCAGATAAAGAACTAAAATATCACATTCTAAAATTCTAAATCTATCAAAAGATGTAAATCAAATCTTGATGTGTCAGGCATAAAAAAATGTTGAATTTTAATACATCAAGTTGGGGTCAAATTGGAACTTGGGTTGAAACATCGAGTCGAGAATCGGTTGAAGACAAGTCTTGCAAGGCATTCCTGATCCACGAATATAAGATGTGTGTTGTCTGGGCTACCGCCCGCCAATCCAAAATGCACAATGAATAATTTAATTTTTCTTTCTTTGCTAACTCTAGATGGGCTAACGGCGAGAAATTGTGAGAAAGAAACACTTTGTGAAATTGCTTGGATATAATCTAATGTTGGGAAACACTTGATCGAATAATTAAGCATGTAAATTCTTTAGACTCATAGTGGATCCTGCTTTCCTAGTAAATGTAGATGCCAATTCAAACTGAACTGCACGAATCTTATTGTGACCTCTCTATGTTTTCTTGTCACAATTCCTAGGAATTGCTCTAATATTGTTGTTTGTGATTTATTGCACAATGTGCTAAAAGCATAAGTTTGTAACATGATCGTAAGTGTCCCATAGTAAAACTCAAATAATTAGTTTTCAGATAATCTTAATACGTACGATTGATAAATCAGATAACTTCTCCGGTACCTCTTCCTTTGTCATAAACCTTGATCCACAGCTATTGATAACGTGTAAAAGAAATTGCAACTTCTCAGCTAGAAAAGACATTCACTTCAAAAGCCCAACCTTACACGAGAATTCTTCATCACTTCGATCGAACTGGAATGAGAACAACCCCAGAAGAAAGAAACTAAACAACGATCATCAAGGTTTTTTTTATTTTAACAACCATCAAGAACGTTTAGGAATTCCGATGCTAATTCTTCGAGGTGGCCCAACTGAGGCCGGTTCTGACAGAGGTACTAGTGACGCTGCTTTTCAAGGGTGGCACCGGCAGGAGAAACGGCGGTGGAGGCATTGACGTTAGCCTTGTTATGGGCGGCCACGACGGTGCTTGCAGATGTCTCAGATTGGCCCACTTGCGGCACCACGGTCTTTGCATTCGGTCCACGCACCGATCCCCCATGGTCCTTTCCCGGTTTGCTTCCAACCACATCAATTTTGGAATTGACTACGTGCAGCAGAACGATGGAGTAGACATGAATCAACGAGCTAACACGGCTTATAGTCAGTTAATTTGATGGAATTGAATTGTTCTGGTGAAACGATTGACCATGTCTAGAGTACTCATTTGATTTTCACCAATTACTTTGAATACAATAAAGGTCTTTTTTTATGATTATTTTGTTAGTGTTTTTCGTACCAAAGAGTTAATTTTCTTATAATCTTTTGCATTCCATATGTTGAGGAAAATACCTTCCAAAACCCAAAAAGATAAAAGGTGTTGCACACATAAGAAGATCATATCCTCGACTACATCGGCATTGCATCTCAGTTGCAGGACCACAGAAAATACTTCCAATTTGTCCACCAAAGTAATGCACACATGACATAGGCAAATATTAGCAATAACCTAATAGAGGAAATGTCGAGAGCGAGAGCGAGAGAGAGAATACCAGAAGGATCAAATGCGGCCAGAATCCGGGATGCCATCGAAGCCTCAAGCATGAGAAGAGAGAAAACGAGGGTCAGAAGACAAAAGAGGTTCTTGCACTCCATTTCTTTCGTGGTTTCCTCGTCTCTTTTCTTAGTCGCTCAACTTATGTTCCTGACTACGAGCTATTCGCTATTCAACGATGCGAAGCCTGCTAAATAATGCAAGGAAAGCCACAGATGCGTAAGCAACACGGACAGCTCGTCCCTTATCGCTCCTCTCCTTTCTTCCTTCTGCTTTTTAATGACCAATTACGTCCCTTATTTAAACTGCAATCATACTGCTGAGTCACACAAAAATTGACTGTGAACGTCATACCGAGCGTGGGACATAAGGAACAGAGCTTTATTGAAGCAAAGGCTGTTAAACTTCCGGGGCCGGTGGCATAAAAAAAGACTTTGTGAGAATATTAACGTGGGACAGAGCTTTACTTGCAGCTTCTGCGGGAGAGACCACGATATGAGTTCAAGTGGAGACTAACTTTCGATCTCTCTCCTCTTCGCTTGCAATCTGTCACTTCATTTATTATATTAAAATTTGTAAACCAATCTTAATTAATCATATATATCCCCGTCTCTATATGTGCACGCCAAAAGGAAGCAGAAGATAGTTCACCCGTCGCAATTGACATTGGCAAGCCATTGTTACAAGTGCAATCAGAAACATTTATAACTGTAAAATCCTACATCAAAGATTTCAAATTGAGAAAAATATAGCCATATAATTTTCTAGGGAACTCCAAAAATCTATCTACGATCAAATTACTTATCTAAATGGCTTAAACCGAACAGATAAAGAATAAGGATATCAAATTCTAAAAGTCTAAGTGTATCAAAGTAGTAAAATGTGTAAATCCAATCCTGATGTGCTGTGCATCACCAATGATGAAACGTAATGTCTCAAGTTCTTGCCAGCTTGGAGTTTGGGTCGAAACAAGCATGGAGTCGAGAATGGCTCATAGGCAAGTTTTACGAAGCATCCCCCTACGAAATTAGGTGTCTGGGCTACCGCCCACCGATCTAGGGCCAAGATTAGGCCTCGTATCTGCTTTTTTAAGCAGACCCGAGGTGAACTGACCCTCGTAAACTTGTGTTTTCAAGTCTATTCCAGACCTATTTTCTTAAGATACGAATTAGAGCATCCAAGAGGAGTTTAAGATTTTCTTTCTGTAATTTTTCTACGTGAGATAATAGTGGGAAATTGTGAAGAAACACTTTGTGAGATTGCTTAGGTATAATTTAGGGTGGGGAAATATTAAAGCGGTTGAACAACTGAGCACGTGGGTTCTCCAGGCTTATAGTAGAGCTTTTGCAACTGCTTCCCTCATGGATGTAGATACAAATTCGGATTGAACCTTATGAATCGTGGTGTGATCTCTCTACATTTTTTTTTTTTTTAAACCTTTCTATGGAATTGTCTCTAATTTTGTTGTTTGTGGTCCATCACACGATATGCTAAAAGCATAAATTTCTGTAACAACCAAGTTTATTTAGACCATTGATCATGCAACCCCATGATAGGATCCACATTATTTATGTTCAGATAATCTAGGTCCATATGGTTTATAAATCATGTGGTAACTTCTCCGATATCTCTTCGCTTGCTTATGACAAATCTTGATACACAGCTTTAAATAACGTACGAAAGGAAATTGCAACTTCTCAGAAGACTTAAAGACATTCACTTCTAAAGCACGACCATACACGTGAATCGGACATGTTCCTTATACTAAAAAACACAACGTAACAAAGGAATACATCATCACTTCAATCGAACAACAACGAGAACAACCCCAGAAGAAAGAAACTAAACAATAATCATCAAACTTTTTTTTCTTTAAAACAACGAGAACAACCCCAGAAGAAAGGAACTAAACAACAATCATTAAACTTTTTTTCTTTAAAACCATCAAGGATGTCATGGAATTGTGACGTCGGTTCTGGTTGCGGCGCTAGTGACGCTGCTTTTCGAGGTGGCATTGGTAGGAGAAACTGCGATGGGGACATTGACTTTAGCATTGCTAGGGGCGAAGACGACGGCAGCTTGCAAATGAGTTAGGTTGGCCAGCTTGCAGCCTCGTGATCTTTGTCGCCGGTGGAGGCACCGGCACCATTCCTAAGTTCGAATGATAGCTTGCCTTAATCTTGTCCCTCTTCTGTTTGCCCCCGTTTGCGTCGATTTTAGGGGGGCGAATGCCTGCACGCAATAGAATGGTGAAGCGGACATGAATGAACGAGTTAGCATGGTTTGTAATCAGTTAGTTCCATTGAATCGAACTGCATTTATGAAACAATGGACCATGTCTGGAGTGCTTATTCAATCTTCATCATGTACTTTGAATAGATTCAACCAAGGATCTTTCTTTTTATGATTATGCATTAGAGTTTTTCGTACCAAAGAGTTAATATTTCTTTAATTTCTCTGAGCTTCATACTACAAGGAAAGTGCCTATCAAAATTTGAAAAAATAAATAATTAAAAACGATAAACTGTTGGTCACATAAGAAAATCATATCCTCGACTACATCTAGCCTCTCGATCGGAAAAAAAAAAAAAAAAAAATTATAAAAAAAACATTTGTAGATTTATTGAGCACAAAGTGATTATACAAGGGAAATATGCTTACTTCACTTGGCATACGGCTCGTAATATTAGGGATTAAAATTCTTGTAGAGATTACCCGCGTTCTTTTCTAAAGAAAATGCACAAGTTGTTTTTGGATAAGTCTAATTTCAATGTGTATCTCAATTTTTCCACTCTTATAGATTGATAAGTTGAAAATTTTCACAAACTCTCCCTGACAAATCATGTGAAATTAACTAAGTTGTTTCTTATTTATGAAAAATTAAGGGCGAAACTTCCTTTATCTTTAGTGCAACCCTCTTAGAACTAGTTCATCTGTCTTACCCTCGAGATACTGCAACTAAATGTCCCAACTTTCTTTTTTAAAATTTTACTCCGATTGAAATTATTTGTATCGAAAAGGTTCTGCGTATGATCTACAATCACTATAGCTTATTTGTTATTCAGTCCGCCTTCATTATATATACATAGGCAGTGTTTTTACAATTAATTAAGTGAAAAGGAACTCGCCTTGTCCAAAAAAACAGAAAAGGAACCTGTCCAGATCCGACCAAGAAGGGGCAATTTTCCTAGTTGTGTACAAAAGCAGGGGGCTGAATTGCAAAATGTGACTCTCTCTCTCTCTCGCTTGCTTCGCATTTTGGGAGACAGTCCATTGTTGATGGCTTTGTCTGCTTTTGAGAGAGAGAGAGAGAGAGAGAGAGAGAGAGAGAGAGAGAGAGAGAGAAGGGGGAGCGAGAGGGAGGGAGAATTGTGGAAGTTATCGGAGCAGCTGCGGAGAGATTTGACGAAGCACAACCCGTTGACACCCCCAACCCACCCCAACAAAAAAAGGCCATCCTACTTTTTTCCTGATCTATCTCTTGGAGTTTTCACATTCGTGTTTAGGCTGCTTGACTCGGAACTAACCATCGTAACCCACGGCTTTCATTTCTTCGTAGTTCAGCAAAAACACGTCACTGTCTTCACATCACCTAGATTAAGATTGTTCGTGCGCATCTAATGTGAGGTCCCCAAAAAGATGATCAATCTAGCTAGATATTTCTAGCCAACACTTCCATTATTTCCACCAACCTTTTCTTCCATGCACACAAAATGACTCCGGATTTTCCTTTATGGACTAACAAAACTCTAATGAAGGAAAACAAGTAGAGATACATCCATTTATGCAGAGTACCAGGAGGCCTATTTTCGGCCAGAACTCAGGATGCCATCGAATACTCAATCATGAGAAGAGAGAAAACAAGGATCAGAAGACGAGAGATTTTCTTGCTTTCCATTCTTTCTTTCTTTTTTTTTTTTTTTTTTAGCTGTTGATAGTCGCTCTCAGTTTATGTTTCCGACGAAGAACCACTCGCCCGTGCGAGGTCTATTTAACAATGCATGTTGGACTGAGGACAGGCCGTAGATGCGTGAGCGCCGCACACAGTTCGTCCCTCGGAGCGACGGGCCTCTCCTTCTCCTTTCTGCTTTCGAATTACACACACACGGTTCGCCTGGCTTCAACTCCGAGTGTGTGAAACGTAGAGCCTGCCTTTATTAAAGCAATCTCTTCCGGGCCAAAGCCTTGCGAGAGTGAGATGAGAAGGTGCCGCTAACAAAAGATTGATTCGCTCTGAAAGGGATAGAACTTCACTTGCCACCCGCATATTGGTAGGATCGCGTCCGGCGAGAAATCCGATGTGTGAAACCGGGACTCGAGTCGAGCAGAGACATCCGTTGTAGTCCGTCCCCACGTCCGTCGGACGTGAAGTTAATCTTCGGTTGGCCCAAACCAGGTGGAAGGGAGTTTGCACTCCCGTGTTTGAGTTTTGGCATTCTCATTTCTATTCGAAGTTGAAACGGCCCCTGTCGATCCTAGTCAGCTAAGCCCCTCGAGTCGAACGAGATCACCGGTGGATGGCACTTATACATGTATTAATCAACAATTTCTCGAGATAATTACCGAAAAAAAGTTATAAACAGATTGAATAGATACCAATTCAAATATAAATTTTCATTCATCAATTTAAGTCCTACATTTTTTACAATTTGCCAATGTAGTCATTTCGGCTAATTTTGTTAAGAAATTACTGGGATAGACACCGACCATCTTATGTGATATGGTTGTCTCTAACGGTGACAATTTTTATTATTTTTTAAAAATTTTGAAATGTTTTAAAAATTTTATGAGAAAATTGTTAAAAAGATCATAAACTTTTACGTTTTTGTCAATTCAGTCACAACTCTTTTCACATTTTGTTAATTGATCCCATTCGACTAATTTTGGCCGGAAATCTTGACGTGGATGTTAGCCGTCTTGCATGGTACGAACGGCGCTGACGTGGATAGTTTTTAATTTTTTTTGTATTTTTTATTTTTTATTTTGCTTTTTTTCTTTGCTTTTCTTCTGTGTTTTTTCCCTTTGCCAACATGGATCGCTACGACCTTGTCAGCCGCGGGAAAGACCGAGCGAGGGTTGCGACGTCATGAGTTGAGCCCGAGCTCGTGCCAACATGAGCTTGAAGCTCAAGTGTCCATGGCCACAAGCTCCAAATCTTGTCCCGATGTCAAGCCCCGAGCTCTCACCATCACAGGCACGAGCTTGAAGCTCAAGCGGTGGGTGAGGCCGGGTGAGGGTTGCCGGGACCTCATTAGCTGCAAGCGAGGGCCAGGATGCCCTCGCTTGTTGTGGGCGAGGGTCGCGGTATCATGAGTTGAGCTCCAGTTCTCAAGGCTCGCCGCCATGGACGCGAGTTCTGGAGTTTGTGGCCATGGACACTTGAGCTTCAAGCTCACGGCCTTGTGAGCTCGAGCTTGAAGCAAAGGTTGTCTTCTTCCGGGGCCAGAGACATTAAAAGAGACTTCTGTGAGAGTATCAACGTAGGACAGAGCTTTGCTTGCAGCTTCTACGGGTGAGACCGTGACTTAAGTTCAAGTGGAGACTTCCGTTCGATCTCTCTCCCCTTCGCTTAGTTGTCAGTCCATCCCAGCTTTCATCGTCTGTCAAGTGAATCTTCTTTGGCCCCAACCTTAGGGGAAGAGAGTCTGAGCTCCCGTGACTTCATTTGGCCCGCTCATTTCTCTTCGAAATTGTAACGATCGTCGTCGATCCTTGTCGGCTATAAGTCATTCGAAAAAGTACTCGAGTTGATGACCGTGAAGGTGGATAGGCACTTATACACGTATCCCTCGACAATGTTTCGTCGCTACTTGTGGATAGCACTTAAGACCATTGATCACGCGAGCCCCAAGATAGAATCCACATTATTAATGTTTAGATAATCTTGATATATATGATTTATAAATCACGTGATAACTTCTCCGATACCTCTTGGCTTATGACAAATCTTGATAAACAGCTTTGGTTAACGTATGAAAGAAAATTCCAACTTCTCATACTAAAAGACATTCACTTCTAAAGCTCAACCTTACGCGTGAATTGGATATGCTCGTTATACTAAAAAACACAACGCTACAAAGGAATACATCATCACTTCAATCGAACAAGAACGAGAACAACCCCAGAAGAAAGAAACTAAACAACGATCATCAAGGATGTCAAGGAATTGCGACGCTGGTTCCAGTGGTGGCACTAGTGACGCTGCTTCGAGGTGGCACCAGTAGGAGAAACTGCGGTGGGGACATCGACTTTAGCATTGCTAGGGGCGGAGACAACGGCGCTTGCAAATGTGTTAGGTTGGCCGGCTTGCAACGTCGTGGTCTTTGTTGCCCGTGGACGCACCAGCATCTTCCCCAACTCCGAACAATAGCTAGCCCAAATATTGTCCCTATGCGGGGTGCTCCCTTTCATGCCCATCTTAGGGGCGCGAATGCCCGCAAGCAACAAAATGGTGGAGCAAACATGAATGGACGAGTTAGCATCGCTTATAATCAGTTAATTCTGTCTAATCAAGTTGCATTAGTGAAGCAGTTGACCATGTCTAGAGTGCTTATTTAATTTTCATCGAGCGCTTCGATTGGATTCAACCAAGGGTCTTTCCTTTTATGATTATACGTTAGAGTTTTTTGTACCAAAAAGTTTTAGAGTTTTTTGTACCAAAAACTTATAATCAGTTAATTCTGTCTAATCAAGTTGCATTAGTGAAGCAGTTGACCATGTCTAGAGTGCTTATTTAATTTTCATCGAGCGCTTCGATTGGATTCAACCAAGGGTCTTTCCTTTTATGATTATACGTTAGAGTTTTTGTACCAAAAGTTTTAGAGTTTTTTGTACCAAAAAGTTAATCTTTCTATGATTTCTTCGTGCTTCATATGACAAGGAAAGTGCCCATCAAAATCTTAAAAAAAAAAAAAAATTGGTCACATAAGAAAATCATAACAATTTTTAGACTACTGTGAGAATAAGAATTTATTGTGAGCCTCAAATTTTTGAAGAAGTGGACCCCACAACAATTTACAATTATTATTATTATTATTATTATTATTATTATTATTATTATTATTATTATTATTATTATTATTATTATTATTATTATTATTATTATTATTATTATTATTATTATTATTATTATTATTATTATCCAAAACAGATTATTATTCTCACAGTAGATTAAATACTATCACCTAATCATTTTTTTCTATATGTACTAACAAAACTCTAATAAAGGAAAGCAAGTAGAGATACATACACTTATGCAGAGTACCAGGAGGTGTATTTTTTACCAGAACTCGGGATGTCATCGAATACTCAATCACGAGGAGAAAGAAGACAATGATCAGAAGACGAGATTTTCTTGCTCTCCATTCTTTTTGTGTGGTTTTCTCTTTCTCACAGTCGCTCAACTTACGAGCTCGACGAAGAACTGTTCACCCATGCGAAGCCTATTTAACAGTGCATGGCGGACCGAGGAAAGCTGCGGATGCGTGGGCAATGCAGACAATTCGTTCCTCATTGCGACCGACCTCTCTCCTTCTTCATGCTTTCCAATCCCCATGGTTCAGCCAACTTCAACTCCTAGAGGGTGATGTTATAATTTTATTTAATATGATCCCACATTTAGTTAAATTACCTACATTAGACTTCGTTGAGGATTTATTATCCAAATCTAGTTGCTGATAACTATAGAGATTGCCCGTATCTACTAGGGTTAGTCTTGATGGAAGACTATATCTGTTAGGATTTTATGGGCATATAAATAGGTCATCTAAGCTAAACCATCGGATTATTCTCATTATTCTAATTATCTAATAATCGGAGAACACACCATTAACATTGAGAGAGCAATTAGCTAGAAGTGCTTATTCATGATTGTTCAAGCTCCATTTATCTATTCTTGATATCATCAATGGCTGCAAGTTAGTACAAAATTTACATGTTTCCACAAATGATCCCAATCATTGGGATTATCATTTTCCGCAAATTTTCTAGCAGTCAGTATCAAAGCTTGTTATATCTCTACCTTGATGATTTTCGTGGGGCTTTCGATTGAATAAAAAAGAAATCGAGGGAAAAATCTGGCTGGTGAGTTTGGCCAAATTTGTGCAACTCACCACCTGTCTTTAGTACTATCGCAGTGCCATGGGCAACAAAAGCCTTAAAGTAATTTGGCATTATGGTGATAGTCAAAAGGCAAATTGCGTAGCGGAAATCGTGGTGGTTAGGGCATGTGTTTTGGGGAATTTTGCTTGATTTAGGCAATTTTTGGCCATTTTCACCAAATCTTGAACGTGTGTGGTCGCGCTGGTGAGGTTTTGGTAACCCGCCACTTATTTTGGTTTAAAGTGGAGAACCTAGGGGTGAGCAAAAGGAACCACCCAAATTGGGAATTGCCCGGACTATATCGAACTAACCGATTTGGTCTGATTCTCAAAGACATCGGTCCGACTCCTGATTTCATGAAAATGGAACCAACACTGTTTGGTCTAGTTCGCAATTCTGAAGCAAAAACCAACCATCTCGACCGGAATGACTTTTTATTTTAAAAATTTTTACTTTCACAAAACACAATTTAATTTTGAATATTTGTTACAAGTGCACATGAAAAAGGATTATGCCAAATTTAAGGCATGACTCAAAAAGAAAGGTAACCAACTCTCAAGTATTTGTTATGAATATAATATGGTTGATGTGAGTCACAACACTTGGTGAATTGGTATTGGTTTTACAATCCACATTTCGAATTCCTTCCACGGTTTTCAAAACCGGTAGAAATCAGTAAGAAGTGAACAAAGCAGCTATTCAGGAAATAAGATGTGTTTGCGTGTGAAAGCTATTAAGACATATAGATTAGTTCTCGATAATGGTTTTATTTTGAATTTAGAAAGAACCGTTTTTATTAATAGTTTCTTTAGGAATTTAATTTCAATTTGAAGACTTGTACCATTAGGATACTCTTTTAAATTTTTAAGTTCTACATTCAGTTTATTATATAAATCCGAAATTGTTTGGAGTGATATTTTGTCTAACGGTCTCTTTCGAATTATTTTATAAGACAGTGTCATTTATAATGCAATGCACGTTCATGATTATGCTGGCATAAAGCAATGTATTCTGAAAGATGATTCCTCTATATTGTGACATTGGAGATTGAGACATATCTTCATAGATAGAATTAAGTGATCAATAAATATGTAATACTTAATACTCTATATTTTATTGATTATGATATTTGTGTGGACTGCATAAAGAGAAAGCAAACCAAGAAGTCAAAGAAATATACCAAGAGGAGTACGCAAACATTATTAATTATATATACAAAAATTTGTAGTCCAAATATGGACTCAAATGGTCAGAGATACTTCATCTCTTTCATAGACGACTATTCATGATTCATGTATCTTTATTTGGTTTGTAATAAGCACAAAGCGCTAGATGTCTTTAAAGTATTTGAAACCAAAGCAAAGAAAAAATACGATAAGCAAATTAAGATCATGGAATCCAATAGAGGTGGAGAATACTATAGTAGATATACTAAAGATGGACAAGAATCTAATCCATTTGCAAAGTTTTTTGAAGAGTTGGGATTATTGCCCAATACATTATGGCTGGTTCTCCAGACTAAAATGGTGTGGTAGAAAGAGGAAACCGAACTTTATTAGACATTGTGCGGAGTATACTTAGTAACTCCAAACTTCCTAAGTCCTTGTTTATTGAGGCTCTTAAAAACGGCAGTGTACATATTAAATCGAGTCTTGACCAAAGCCCTTCCTAAGATGCCTTTTAAGTTATTTAAAGGTTTGGAACCGAGTTTACAACATGTACACGTATAGGCATGCCCATCTAAAGTAAGAGTCTATAATCTACAGAAAAATAAGTTAGACTCAAGGATTATAAGTGGATATTTCACTAGATATACGAAAAAGTCCAAGGGATACAGGTCTTATTGTTCATGTCTGTCGCGACCTAATTTTTTTTCGGGTTCACCGCCTAAAACTAGGTTAATGGACTGCTAAGTTTTTTTTTTAAACTTAGCTCGGGCTCTCCCAAGCCCATACCAAATCGCGACTTGAGTCTAAACTTTTTAAACATGCAAAATACTATCTAGGAGTCGCCACTAATCTGTTTTTGGTAGGTCGATTAGACACCTAAGCAAAATAACGGGAGAATTATTTTACTCCTATGAACTAGAGACTAAGGGTACGGGGACTTGGTTACACTAGACTATCCTAGTGCCCTTTTGGTACCATTTCTTTTTAATTTTTAAAAAATGTTTTACAGGCAGCTTGATTTGATTTTAATTCATTTTCTTAACGTGTGAGGCGATCATGCGAGTGCACAAACCACCAATTTAACACCCGAGAAAGCGAATAAAATAATGCATGACTTACCTCAAAGCAACGAAAGCAACTGCGATGTTAGGTCAGAATTCATATCAATAATCCTAGATATGATTTCTAATTAATAAGCAATCACTCAATTTTTTGTTTTCACTTTATTTAATGAAAGTCGTGCAATGCATGCTACTAATTTAACATGAAATGATATGACGTGGCAATATGACCTAAACTATATAACATGAATAAGCATGCAATCCATCTTAAAGCATGAAATGAATTTTTTTCTAATTTTTTGTATTTTCCATGAAATTCGAAATTAAAGAAATGCAATAATTAAATATGCAATTTAATCAAATGACCTAGTTCTAATGACGAGCAATGAACTTAGCAACAATCACTAGATGACGAAAATTTCATAAACCTAATCCTACATGTCTGATTTACTAAACCTATATGCTCAGGCAAAATTTTGATTTTTTTTTAAATTAATTATTAAATAAATATTAAATCTAAACTATCAACAAAATAAAGCAAGAAATGATTAAAATAATCGAAAAAATAACATATTGTCTCACAGGTCAAATTAACGGTTATTCTAACCCTAATTATCACAACAAGGAGATCAAAACAATTACAAATCTGGTCCGAAGTCCTACGGACCAAATTAAATAATTATTGTGATTTAACAATTAAAATTTCACCAAAAAGCCCAAAAATTAATATAATAAAAAAAATGATCCGATGTCTCTCGGATCAAATTAATAATTACATTAATTTCGGAAAAAAAATCCCTACGGATAATGCATACAAAATGCACAAATATTAACATTGACAAACCATATTCTAACTTAAACAATAATAACAAAATTTAAAACGCAATAATATAACATAAAATAAGCAAAAGAAATAAATAAAAATAAAACTAAAGGAGGGGAATTGCAGCAGCGTTGGTGGGCATATGGCTAGTTCTTGATTTGATCATTTGCTAGTCTCCTCCGAGAACTTTTTGAGTGGACACCCCCTTCTCTTGTCGTCTCTCTCTTGTCAATTATGGTGGAATATGGCATTGTGTGGCCTTTTGTTCGGCATTGAATTGCCTGTGACCACAACATCAAAACAAAGTAAATTAGGTGAAAATATGGGGTGAACAACTTTAATAGGGAGAGAAACAACCCGGTTTTATCACAGTGAAATCACTGGATGGTAATCAGCGCTTAGGTACGTTGGCCACTTCGATGTCTCGCTGCTGGAATTATTGTCGGAGGTGTAGGAGTTTAATCTAGGCAAGAAAAAATAAAATCACCTTAGTGCGAATAGCAAATTGGAATTGCACACAATCAAACTTAAAAAAAAAAAAAGCTCGACTTAGCTTTATGCTTGTCGTCAATATCCATGAAGCATGATGAACATGGGGCATCGTCAAGAAGACTACACCATCGTTCGAGATCCCTGAGGGTGTGTGCCTCTCCTCCAAAGAAAATTGAACTCAAAAGAAACCAAGGAGAAAACCTTCCTCACTTTTGCTCTGAATTTTTTTTGAAAATCGCCTCCTCTCTGAGAGATTGTCTATCGAACCTCTCTACGTTTTCTCACCATTTTTTCCCCTTGTGAGCTCCACTCTCCTCCTCCTGTCATGAAAAGTGAGCCTCTCTTTTATAGTGATTCGAAACGGTCTCTTTACATGGCATTTCCCGAGTTGCCATTTCTTGTTGCATTAAATCAAGCCTACAAATCGGAACGTGATTTCGCAATTAGCTCGATTTTACTTGATTCCTTCCATTTTACAAAAATTCTTGCCCCTTAGTCAATTGCTTCTGCATTTAACAAAATCCGAATACCCATCGGAATTTCAAATTTCCATGCATAATCAATCAAATCAATTCCCCCATTTTCTTTCATTTTTTCCTTTTATTTGTTCAAAATGCAATTTTATTTTTCCAAAATTAGGTGTCAACAATGTCACACCATTATGTTTGTGGAATATGGAAACTCTAAGTTTCTTGAAAATAACCTGATCAATAAGAGAGATCAATTCAGGGATCTTATTTCTGAAGAAGATCATTTAGATACTCAACCTTTCACTTCAAATACCAAATTGGTTGTTATTTATAATGCCCCTTTAGTTCAACCAGTCATTGAACAAACAATCGTTGAAATTTTACAACATGTTAATATTAATCCGGTAGATCCAATTGTTCAGTAATTACCACAAAATGTTGAGCATTAAGTTGAGCAACATACTCCTTAGGAGAATATTGATGCAACATTAAGAAGATCTACTATAACAAAGAAATCAACAATTCCTAGTGATTATGTTGTGCATCTGCAAGAATCTAACTATAATATTGAGCTAAAAATGATCATGAAACGTTTTCACAAGCCATGAGTTGTGATAAATCCAATTTGTGGTACAATGTCATGAAGGAAGAGATGAGTTCTATGGCATCTAACGAAATATGGGATTTAGTAGAGTTACCCAATGAGGTGAGGGCCATTGATTGTAAATTGGTCTTTAAAAGTAAGGAAGATTAATTAGGCAACATTGAGAGATACACAGCTAGACTTATTGCCAATGGATTCACTTAAAAGAAATTAATCGATTACACAGAGACATTTTCTTCTATATCTAAGAAAGATTCTTTTTGTACTATTTTGGCATTAGTTGTTCATTTTGATATGGAGTTTCATCAAATGGATATGAAAATAGCATTCCTCAATGAAAAACTAGAAGAAATTTTTACATGAAATAATCAGAAGGATTCTTCTCTAATGCTAGTGAGCATTTAGTGTGCAAGCTTAAGAAGTCTCTGTATGGCTTGAAACAAGCATCCCGCCAATGGTAGTTGAGATTCCATGAGGTCATCTATTCTTTCAGTTTTGTAAAAAATGCCATGGATCAACATATATAACAAAAGGTTAGTGAGAACAAGATTTGTTTTCTTGTCCTATATTTGGATAACATTTTACTTACAATCAAGGATAAGAAGTTGCTACATGAGGTGAAACAATTTCTCTTTAAAAGTTTTGATATAAAGAATATAGGTGAGACATCTTATGTCATTAGCATTAAGATCCATAGGGATAGACCTCAAGGTATATTAGGACTATCTTGAGAAACCTATTAATAAGATCTTAGAGGAATTTCGGATGAAAGATTGTTCCCCAAGTATAGCATCCATTGTGAAGGGTGATAGGTTTAATTTGAACTAGTGCCCGAAAAACGATTTTGAAAGGGAACAAATGAAGAACATCCCATATGCTTCTACTGTCGGAAGCTTGATATATGTTCAAGTTTGCACTCGACCTGACATTATTTTTGCCATGGGAATGCTGGGAAGATACTAGAGTAATCTAGATATGAATTACTAGAGAGCTGCAAAGAATGTGATGAGGTACCTTCAAGGTACAAAGGGACACATGCTTATGTATAGGTAGACTAACAACCTGAAGGTAATTGGTTACTCGGATTCAGATTTCGCTGGCTGCGTTGATTCTATTTAATCTACATCAAGATACATTTTTATATTTGCTGGTAGAGCTGTATCCTGGAACAGTACGAAATAAACCTTGTTTACCACTTCCACTATGGAGGCTGAGTTCATTTCCTATTTTGAGACCGCCTCATATGGTGTGTAATCAAAAAGTTTCATATGGGGGCTTAAAGTTATGGATTCCATTGTTAGGCTATTAAGGGCGTGAATGATAACCATTCTGGCTAGAAATTGATTCTTGAAAGAGAAATAGATTTTTCTATTTCTATTTCTAGATAAGTTTCTAAGCAAAAATACCCATTTGATAACAATACAAAATTTCTACTCCAAAAATATAAATTCGTTTGATAATGACATAAAATTTCTCCCTTTCGGATGGTGGTGACCGGTAGTGGTTGGTGGCGACTGACGACCGGCGACCGGTAGTGGCAGCGACGACGGTCGTTGATCGACGGCCGGTAGTGGAGATCAGCAAATGACGGCTTGCGGCCGGCAACTAGTGACTAGCGACCGGTAGTGGTTGGCGACGACCGACAGCCGGCATCTAATAGCGGGTGGCAGTGAACGGTGGACAGTGGTCAACAGTGACGGATAAACAACCGGTTCGTAGTAAGGATGAATGATAAGAAGAATTTTTATTTCTCATTGTTATTCCAGAAATAGAAAAGTAAAAAAAAAAAATTACTTCTGATTTCTGTTCCAAACCTATTTCTGGAACAAAAATCTATTTTAGAAATAGAAAAATGAAATAATTTTATCAAATGGATTTCTATTCCAAAAACAAGTTTGGAATAGAAAATTTGTTTTTGGAACAAAAATTTTAGTTTGTCATGCACCCCCTAAGAATATTTTGTGACAATTCAACTGCAGTTTTCAAGGTTAAGAATAATAAAAATGGTAGTTGAAGTAAGCACATGTCAACATCAAGTATTTAGCCATCAGGCGAACGTGTTAAAGAGAAGAAAGTAGTCATAAAACACATAAGCACTGAATTGATGATAAATAATATTTTAACTAAAGGCATGCCACCAATGAGTTACAAAGATCATGTAGTCAGAATGGGCATTGATCTAATTATGTAAATTTTTCTTTATTTGAAAGAATTTGTGAAATTTTTATTCATTTGTCTTATTTTTCTCAATACAATTATATATATTCAGTTATTCTAAGAAAAACAATCATGTTTGACCTAGAATAAACTTAAGGTTTATTCATTATGTTATGTTATCACGTATAGGCTGGTGACACACATTGTGATACATGAAAGATAATACTCGTTCTAAAAAGACTTATCGCCATGATTCATGTATTTTATTTTCAGTATGAAGTTTTATGGATTTGGTTAAATATTCCATTCAATGAAATGTTGAGATCAAGTGGGAGAATGTTATAATTTTATTTAGTATGATCCAACATTTAGTTAAATTACCTACATTAGATTCTATTGAGGATTTATTATCCAAATTTAGTTGTCGATAACTATGGAGATTGCCCATATCTATTAGGATTAGTCTTGATGGAAGATTATATCTATTAGGATTTGTATGGGCATATAAATAGGTTATCTAGGCTAAACCCTCTAATTATTCTCATTATTCCGATTATCTAATAATCGGAAAACACACCATCAATATTGAGAGGACAATTGGCTAGAATTGTCTATTCACCATCATTCAAGCTCTGTGATCATCAATGACTAGAGGTTAGTACAAAATTTACACGTTTCCGCAGTCGATCTCAATTATCGGGATTATGGTTTTCCACAAAATTTCTAACAGGTGAAACATGGAACATGCCTTTATTAAAGCAGCGCTGTCCTCTTCCGGGCCAGAGACCTGGGAAGAGACTCTTGCGACGATATTAACGTTAAAAGAGCGCGGATGTGGGGCACTTCCGAAAGCAAGATCGGTTCCAGCTAAAAAGGACAGAACTTGCGACTTTTGTAGGAGTGGGGATCGCGTCGTCCCGACGTGAATCCGACGCGTGAAACCATGACTCGAAGCCAAGCGGAAACATCCATTGTAGTCCATTTCAACTTCTATCGTACCTCGAAAGAAATCTCCGCGCCCGGCCCAAGCCAGGTGGAAGAGAGCCTGAACTCCCTTGCCGAATTTTCACATACTCGTTTCTCTTCGAACTCGTGTTGATCCCCGTCGGCTAATCGCCGGTGGATGGCACTTACCCATGGATTGCTCAAACGATTTCTACGTCGCTCCCCATGATATACGGATGTTACGAACTCACGCTATTGGAACATCGACGGTCTCTCATCAGTGGCTGCTACTGTATCTTGGAATTACACCGAGCACCTATAATAAGTCTTGCACACTTCGATTGATTACACCACTTCCAAACCCACGTGTCAGGAGTTCTAAAAGAGGACTCAAGATCGGAGGTTGACTGCACTCATATACATATACATACATACATATACATATACATATACATATATACATACATATATATATATATATATATATACATGAAACAAAATGTAATCTTAGGGACACCAATTATCCAGTAAAACTTAAGGCATTACGACAATATTAATTGGATTGCTTATCCAGGCAACCCGATCTGATTTCACGAGATTCGGGACGGAGCAAGAGTTGTATTATTAGGTAGACAATATTTTCTTCATCCGAAAAGGAGAAAAATGTTTTTTTTTTCCCTTTCGGAAAGTACCGAGAACCACCTCAAATATTTTTTTTTCTTGCCCTTTTGCATCGTGGCCAAGCAAAGTATACACCGCACTTAGGTATAAAGAAGCCTACACTTTACATTTTGAGGAATCAGAAATTATGGGAAATTCGGAGTCTAAAATATATGATTTCAAAGTTGATGATGACTTTTGTAAATGTCTTTTTTCTCTTGTAATTTCATGCATTAAGGCTAGGAAAAGTATTAGAAAAATTGTAAACATATTGTATTGACGTCAATTTAGTCTTAAACTATTTAATGATGTCAAATTAGTTCTAAATCATTTCACCTTAGTCTAAATAGGCACTAGGACTAAATGGACGCTAGGTCAAAGGGTTTAGGATAAATTGGTATCATTAAAAGTTTTAAGACTAAATTAACATAAATACAATATTTTTAAGACTTTTCTAACACTTTTCTCTATTAAGGCTCCATTTGTTTTACAAAAAATGGAAAATATTTTCCTAAAATTAATCATTTGTATCACTACAAAAATAAATGAACAAGTTTTTTATTATATTTGCATATAAATTGTTGTCAGTAATGAAAATAGTTTTGATGAAAATAAAATAATTTTGATGATGAAAATATTTACATATAAATGTATTTTGGGCAAATTATATTAGGAAATCATGAAACTGATTTCTCTTCAAAATTGTACCGGTTTTCGTCAATCCTCGATAGCTAAATCCCTCGAAAGAAGTACTTAAGGTGATGACCAAGATGGTGGATAGCACTTACATATGTATCGCTCGAAGACTTCACCATCTCTCCATGTGGGATTCGAGTGCTACAAAATCACATCATTGAAACGTCAGCGTTCTCATCAGTGGCTACCACCATGTCTTGGACATCAAGCAAGTAGAAAAAGTATATCTGACCAAAAACAAAAAATGGAATGAGCATTGCACTTTCGATCGATCACACTAGTTATAATAACTTGTTGGGAGCGCGCAACAGAAGTCTAATACTTTCATCTATGGAGATCACCAAGAGGGAGCCTTAGTCCGAGCCCATCAACATACCCAGTTTAATACATCTTCACTCAAAAACTTAAACCAATGAGTTATGTGCCTACTATGATATATTAATTACTCTACACCACATCAATTCTCTGATATAGGATTTCTTGAACCCAACTCACTCATATACACATTTATCCTAGTAATCTTTCCCTCATGTGTGAACTCAATATTAGATCTGTTCTCATTTAATTTAGGTATCCTTCTGCATCAACTTATCTCATGTGTGAGCTCAACATTAGGTCTACTCTCCCTTAATTTAGGTATCCTTTCATATCAACTTATCTCAAGTTGAATCCCCATGGACTCGCATTGCTATACCACAATGCTCACCTATCTAGAAACCGCAACCATCGACTCTAATACCACTAATGGGACACAAAAGTCCAATATCTTCACCTAGGGAGATCACGAAGAAGGACTCAAGTCCAAGCTCATCAATTTATCCTTTGGACCCACTTTCACATAAAAGCTTAAGCCAATGAGATATGGGCCAACTAAAATATATTAACCGCTTTGCACCACATCAATAATTCAATGTAAGATTTATCAAACACAACTCACTCACTTAACACGTGCATCCTAACACAACCACCCCTAATCTAGGTATCAAGAATTCCAAAAGAGTACTCAAGATTTTGACTAATTTGGAGGCAGGTTGCATTCACGTATGTCATTCAATAATCTCTCTCCCACTCCGAGTAGAACCTTTTTTTTTTTTTTTTTTTTTAATTTTTGGTTTGGACTCCAAGTAGACCTTGAGGTGTTGCACAAATTAACCTAAGGTACATTTGTTTTATGGAAAATTCAAAATTCGGAAAACATTTTCCGAAAATTGATCGCTTTTATCTCTTACAAAATTGAATGAATGTAAGATATATTCATCACCCGCAAAAATAGTTAATTATAATTTTTGTAGATAATACAAATAATTTTGTTAATTAATTTTTTTAAGCAATATAAAAAATTGGAAATTTTTTTTCCAAATCTTAAGTTTTCTTGAAACAAATGTACTCATAAATTGAATTCCTTATCGGGGCAACCTGATCTAACTTGACAAGATTTAATATGGAGCAAGAGTTAACTTATTAATTGGACAATCTATTGTTCATTCCAAAAAGAAACCGAAAAACGTTTTTCTTTTGAGAAAATACCGTAAACCATCTCAGTTCTTTTACCTCATTTTGTATCGGGGTCTAACACACTTCACAAATAGGTATAAAAAAAAACCCGAGCGATCGAACAATAATATAGACAGAAAAAGAAAATAAATCGAACACCAGATTTACATGGTTCAGTCGTAAAGACCTATGTCCACAAGGAGAGCAGTAGCGAATTTCACTATAGATCAAGCGATACAAGGAGATTACACAGTCAAGTCACTCAAACACTCTCTCGGTGTTTCCCAAGCCCTAATTACACCTAATAACGCACGCAGTGTTTAGCCCCGAAATTCTTCAAGAAATAATCTCTCAATCTTACGAAGAAATTACACGCAAATCTTACCACAAGATTTAATTGGCTTGAACACTAAATCTTCTTGGATGTAATTCATGGACAAGAACGACAAAGAAAAATCCCTCCCAAGCACTCGACGACTAGACGGCGCTTCAAGACCAACTCTTCATGATCAACGGCGGAACACCAAGCACTCACGCAGCGCTTCAAGACAATTTGTGATCCACATCTACCACCCATGGCCACAAGTCTATATATAAATAAAACCCTTATTATTATGCCAACTTCTAATAGAATTCTGTTTCCTATCTAAAACGATTTTATCCAAAACATATCTCTATATATTTTAAACAAAATCCAAATTCAAGTCAAAGTTGAACTTTTCTATTTCAGCGGCCAATTTCTCCAACGCAGATTCAAACTTTGGGAAGTTGATCTTCGGATCTTCTTTACTCAATTTCGAATGTCCGCAACATATCCAATTCGAAATATTCTGAATTTTACATTGGACTCAAACTCGAGACATATTTTAACACCTTGAAGAATGAGAAACTGTGGAAAGATTGGGAGCGTAAAGTATATGATTCGAAACTAGACGGTGCAAAATATAAGTTATAAAACTATAGTATGCATAGTTTCACGGAGGATTTAAATCTCATGTTTCTCTTGTAATTTCTCTTACATATTGAGTATGCTAAAATTGGCAACAAAACTATCGTATTAAGTTATTTTGCCAACGTTTATCGAGTGTCGAACATTGTTCACTTGTTAAAAATATACTTACAATCTGTAACGTCAGTTAATATATCAATTCCGTCGGCCAATCTTAATATAATCTGGCAATTTGATTTCGTGTCTTCATATGCGGGTGCGCCACGATGAAGTAGGAGAAAGGTGGCGTTGTCATCGTCCGTTTGGGCCTTCTCTAGTTAGATAATTGCGGGCAATATGATCGTTTCTTGCCAATTGGTAGCTCCGGATGGGCCCAAAATTAGTGTGCAGTGAAAACCAGTTTTCCTAAATGAATTTGCTGTGAATTAGTACGAGATTCTATCGAAACCTCCGAAAGCAACAGCTGAAACGTATTGTCTTTTCCTGCAAAGCCACTCCCGAATCGCTTAACGAGAACCATTCATAGTTTCTTCAGCATCACTTGCTTCTATTTTCAAAAGATTGCATGAAGATATTTCTCTATTAGACCATGTTTCATTCCATGATCGAGGAATCCTCAAGTGATTCCCGTTCCCTTAAGTGATTCCCGTTCTACGTAATATTATTCCTTAGCTAGAATGAGATTCCTTTTCGATGGTTTGGATGGCAATAATTATGCTTTCCCAGGGAAGAATGCTTCTCAAATCCACGTTAGGTAATCCACGTTCCATGGAGTTGGGTTTTTGATGGTTTTATGGTTAGAAGCGTGGAATCGAAATCTATTTATACCAACTATTGCTAGGTAATCCAATTCCGCACCTGAGGAATTCTATTCCATGTGGAATCAGAATCCGCATTTCGATTTTACTCCAAATATGAAAATTATAGGAGTTATCGAAATCCTATTTTTCGAGGATTCCAGGTCCGCATTAAACCATACTTGGCCTCAGTGTTGTTGCCAGGATTATTTCAAAAGAAGCATTCCTAAATAACTACCAAATCTGCTTAAAATCGTGTTATTGTCATTGATGTTGAAAATGAGGCGGACAACCTTGGTACCTTTTCATTAATAGTCAGCGAGAAAGAGAGATGATTTGCGCATGGAAATTAGGGGTAAACATGCGATATGCTACGTTGTAATTATGCTGTATGTCTTTGTCGATTCCATAAGATAAGATCGAACAAACAGTCTAGTTGTGTGTGGCGATTTGGGCTAAATGCACTTGAATTAAGTCTCAAAAGGTGTGCATGAAAGTGCTGTGCATGAAAGTGCAATTGGATCCTAAGATATTTCGATACAATCGAGTCCTGGAACTTTCTAAAAAGGTTTAACCAAATAATTTGGTTAGTCTATGATGGAAATCATGCATGAATGGCCTGCGTAGCCTAGCTATGTGTATAGGATTTCCATCCAATACAATTAATCGATGAAGTTCATATTGATTTCATTAAAACATTTTTTAATAGCTTAATAATTTGCCTAAAAAGTTTTAAGATTTAATTATATTTCCTACTCGAGTTTTAGAACTCTTGTAGTGAATTTATCTCACCTTGATATTGAGCGCTGATATCATGTTCTCTATTATTAGCAAATAATGTTAAGCGCCACGTATTGCGAAGCGGGTCTTGTTAATCATTAGTACCCTTAATAACGAAATAAATCGTTAGATTTATAAATCGTTGATTGCACGTATCAATAGAAGACATTACCCTGCAACTACTAATCTTTCCTTATCTAGCTGCAACAAAATATCCACAACACATTAGTTACTTAAGCACTTGAGCACTGTTGCAGCACCCTGTTCGTTATGTCGAAATGATTCGACTTCCGGACAAGAATCGATTCCTTGCATATGTCTTCAGAAACCATACATATCAAGATCATTGCCAACAATTCGATCTGACTTTAAATAACACCCCGACATGTGGTATAAGTTCAACTCAGTTAAGTTGGAAGTGGCTTTCAATCCAATCACAAAATTCTCCTCAGAACTCTCCGGAAGATTATCTTATTCATCATTAAACAAATAAGAAGAAAGAATCCGAATCGCTTCCAGGAGGCATTTACCAGTGAAGGGATCATAGTCTGCAAGAAAGGTGCAAAGGCAAAGCATATACTCAATTACAGACCCTAGGTGGATATGGTCTAATATACATACATACATATACATATATATATATATATATATATATATGATGGAGAAGGATGTTTTACTAGAATTAGTAGGACAAGTCTATGCTTATATATATATATGATGGAGAAGGATGTTTTACTAGAATTAGTAGGACAAGTCTATGCTTGAGTTGAATCATCGACATATACATGTTAGGAGGATAACACAGAGAGAGAAGAATGGTCCTGTTATTTGAAGAAAAACTACTTCCGACATATTATTTTCCGACTTTTCAGTGTTTGAACAACGGAAAACTAATTGGAAAACATTATCCCTGGAGTGAAAACAACAATATTAACTTAGGAGAAAACAACTTCCCCTTCCCCTTCTAATAAAAAGAAAATCACTTTCCTAAATTACCAAAATAAATGAAAACTTATAATTTTTCTTAAAAAATGACTTGCATGGAAAATAATTATTTTTTTATTAAGAGGTATTCATTCAAATAAACGCACTCGAAGTTGCGGTCAGTCTCACTTCATAGGAGACAGGATGAGAATCTTTTCGCTCATTGATTAGGATACTCTCTTCTGGATAGAGGTGTCTCCACGAATTGGTTTTGAAGCATTTTCGCAGCACAATAATGAAGAATCGTATGCTAGGAATCATCATCGGTCACGAACTCTTTGGAACTTTGAACTGGATTTCATTGCTTTCCATTTAACAATAAAAGCAAGAATAAGAATAATAGTAATAGCAATAGTAAGGTAATAAAAGACAGGTCCATATCTGGAATATTTCTTAGCACTTCCTCCGGCAAGAAAATCGCATTTACAGGGAAAAACATAACATCCGAACGTGACCATATCAAACATGAGATAAAGAACACAATAATGCAAAAAAAAAAGGAAAAAAAATAGGGAGTGTCATAATTCAACCAATTATTTTTTTACTTGAAATATAAGTCAAATTATCACCAAAATCAAAAGGAATTCATATTGAAATATCAAGACTAAAAACCCTTTGCTTAGGCCCTTTGGTGATTTAAGGAAATACTAGTTTTCCTTACAGAAATCATCGGACTTGAGCCAGGTCAAACTAAGAATGAAAACTGAAAAGCGATTTTGCCCTTATGTATTTCTCAGTGTCCTCATACTGGCTAGACTGAAAATCCACTTCGTTCACATTCTTATTATATCAATTCTCAACCAAGAAGTCTTCGTGCACTCTCTTTATTTTTCATTTTTGGCAACAAGCTCTCGTGCAGAAGGGGCAACATTAATTAAAAAAGACAACGTGCCTAACCAGCATCGCATGCGAATGGGAGAAGAGGCTAAGTATAGTATTAGGGAAAAAAGGGAGAATATAAAGATGCTTTTAATTGCTCCAACTAGCACTTTATTCCCATGAATCTCTATCAGGTTACGGCTAGATCTCCCGGTTCAACATAAAAGCATTTAGAAATAGAAGGATGCATTGAGGATCAGGTAAATTGATTTAAAAGTCTATGCCCGAGCTTATCCCTAATATTTAAAATGAAAAAAACTTAATATTTTTTCACAAAATGATTAGATCTGGAGGGCTGCCAAACTTATGATCAAAACTAATCGAGAATAAATCATATATAATTGATGGAGATTAGAAATATTTCCTATTGGAAAATGGCTTTCCACAGCGTGTAGGTCGAGAAACTTGAAGTGAGTTGATCTGATTGACCAGCGGTGTGGGATTATGATGACACGCAGTGGCCCACACGTCCTCCGACATCCCCCGGCTCTTGGATGTGGCAAGCAAGCTTATGCGCCCGATACCCTTATGTTAACATATCGAGGTGCATGTGTGAGTATGTTAGGCCAATAAAATTCCAGATTGGAGATATGATATAATATAGAATAGTTAATATATCGTAATTAACTCTTAACTTAAATCTAAATACTATATCAAAGTATAGGGATACTGTTGATTGATTTTGTCGGAGATTTCATCTATCGTCAATTATTGCTTTGGCTTTTCTAGCGCATTAAGATGCAGGTGCTGCTTGAGACACAAGGCTTAGATTTAGCGTCATGGGAGATGATAAGTTTCCCAAGATATTAAAGCGGAAGCAAATGTCAAGATATTTGAAAAATATTTAAAATTTTGAGTGAAAGCAGATCAAATTAGATATATTGACATGTTCGAATTTGAGCTCTTTCCTAGAGATCTTCCCACATAAGTATCGAAGTTTTGCTACAAAATCCAATGGTTTGGCTGCGCTAGGCCCAAAAATGTGTGAATTGGCATTTGGTGATTATCTCAATGTAAGATAATCCCAAGTGTGGCTCGTTAATCAAATTGATGCATGGGGTCCCTTGGCTCCCTGCTGGACCAAGCTAGGCGAAGGCGATTGAGGTATAATCTTTGGGAAGATGTTGTTCCTCTCTAAATGTGGTCAAGCTAAAATAAAGATTCGGTTTGAGACAATGTTGGTGCGGAAGGATGTCTACATTGAAAGGCAGTGGGCTAAACAGTAGGGTCACACTCAAGGAAAGATCTTTTGAGGTATATGTATCCATTGAGGATATGGTGGAAAATAGAGCCATTAATGTATATTAATCAGTCCATAATCCATGGATTTTAAGTGTTTGGTGGCAGTGGGTTCAATTAGATATGTTGATACTCTCTCTTGATAGTCTGTCCAGACCAAGGTATTAGATTTCCGCTTCTGCTGGTGCTCCCAAACATAATCTATCCGGTGGGCTTTTGACACTCCAGGTGTCTCTCTGGGTCTTAGGACAGGCCTGGAAGTAAGTAGAACGACTGAAAAAGTAACGCTGACCCGTATACTCCTCTTAAGTCAACGTACACCAGGGTCACTTAGATATGTTGGGGTCAAATCAAGACGCTTTTGGCCACACAAATTATAATATGATGAGATGATAATGTAATTAAAAGATCTAGAGAAAATGGAACACAAAGGGGGTGGATTGCTTAGCTACGAGGGCGCACCCAAAAAAAAATGCTATCTGAATCGGACCATCATTTTCATGGTCTATGATTGGTCTGATTGACCCTAAAGACCTTAAATGATTAAATTCAAAAAATTTCGTTTCATTTGTGGGACCAAAACTTTTCAATTTATCTTTGCCTAAAGTTCTATGAGTGGTTGAGATATTTTTTCCAATAGGAATATATAAACTAAGATATCCTGCAAAAGTTAGTTTGGGAGCTTCTATGAAGAGAATGCTTACTCTTAAAGAAATCGGACTTAGCTCAACATGTTCACTTATTTTCCTTGTTTACGTTCTATAGTTCTGACCCAGTTGAAACACTTTGGCCAAGTATTAATGGCCTTTGCTAGGTTTCTAGAAGGCACGTACGCCACGAGATGTATGGCCTATTCATTTCATGAGTCGTGCTTGCTTACCATATTGTCGTGCGAATCAACACCTTGAAGGATTTGGTAGAAAAATTAGATTATTTTTTTGAGTGCGCGGGGGATATCATTCAACATGCCGACTAAACACACGCATTGCCTAGGTATTTGGCCAAAGAAAAGAGAAATAGCTCTGACTCATCGTCCGAACAAGTAGATAAACCAAAATGAATTGTGATAAAAATAGGCCACTGGATGGTCCATTTGTTTTTGGGAAAATTGTCCAAAAATCCTACACTTTTTAATTTTACCAATTAAATCATAAATATTTTCACATTCTATTAATTAAGTCAGGGCCTGTTTGGTCCAACTTTGGGAAAATGACTTTGGGAAAATGCAAATATTTTTTAGGTAAAGGGATTTTCTGAAATGCCACACCGTTTGGTAAATTGTAATGTGAAATAGCATTGAAAAGTAACTTTAGCATAAACACCATTTGGCAAAACTTACATTTGTAATTGGCTTTTGCTATTTTTTTTTTTAAGTTTGAAAATCAAATCTGACGGTCGGCTAACCACGGGCCAATTACCCGGCAGCCAAATCTGGCCTCAAGACCGTCAGATCTGACCGTCCGGTGGCCACATTTGGCATCAAGACTGCCAGATCTAGCAACCTCAGGTCGTGACCTCAGGCGGCGTCACCTGGTTTGTGCGAGCCAAGCGACGCCACCTGGGTCGCAAGTCGTGCCACCCCAGGCAATGGTCACCAAGGATGCGCGACCCCCAAGCGGCGATGGCGGCCGACGAAGAAGCCCGACTCTCAGGCGGGAAAGACAAGACGAATGGGGAAGATGAACAATGACAACTTGCATTTCCAAAATACCCAATGCTCAGAGTAGGTCTTGAGGTGCAAGGAGCTTTCAAAATTGTTTGCCAAACACAAAATATTTTCCCTAAGGGGTTTGGGAGCCCAAAGCCTCTTAGAAAAGCTTAATCAAACGGGGCCTGTAATTTATCCAATTTTGGCTAGAAATTACTGATGTGAATGGTTAGTGCTAATGTGGCAATTTTTTAATAATATTTTGAATTCTTATGATTTTTTTTTTTTTACATTTTACTTTTCTTTGCTTTTTTTTTTTTTTTTTTTTTTGTTATTTAGGGCCAGCGAGGGTTGCCAGCCGGCTTTCACCAACAACGGCCCAACCGACCCTCGCCAGCCTTGGGCAAGGGCACGCAAGACCTCACCCAAAATCGACAAGGGGTGCAGGGCCCTCGCCTAGCCCTAGGCCAGGGCAACAACCTTGCTTGAGGCCCTCGCCTAGCCAAATCTAGTAAGGGCATCGTGACCCTCACTAGCCTTCTCCAAAACCCTAAAAAAAAAAAAAACTAAGAAAAGTATTTAAAAAATGAAAGAAACATAAAAATTCAAAAATAAAATTAAAATATCATTATATATTATTTTAAAAGAGCCACATTAGCAATTTCCGGCCAAAATTGACTAGATTGACTCAATTGGCAAAAGATGAATATGTTTATGACTCAATTGACAAAATCAAAAGATTTATGACTAAATTAGCAAAAGTGCAATAGGTCTAGAACTTTTTGGACAATTTTCCCATTGGTTACAAGCTTTCACACTAGAAACGAACATGCATGTCGTAGACCAAATTCTCTTGTACCTTTGTGAGCTAAAGAGTGGAGTTTTGTACTATTAGGGTGAAAAGTGAAGTGATACAGAAGGGATGATACAACTGATTTGTAAGAGTAGCATCAAAGCATTTGTTTTAGGAGTTCTAGGATACAACGATTATAACTCTAAGGAGCTCTAAAGGCGGGGCTGGCCTCTCGTGCACAAACAAGTTGGAAACTAATGTCGCTCTCTTGATAAGACCATAATAGGCCAAAACAAATTGTTATATTGAAGTGTTATGTCTCATTCGAGGGACTAGATGCTCGAACTAAAGTGGGCATGGTACGAACTAGTGTGAAGATGTGATTTGCTATACTATTCTTAGGTACAATCTTTGGAAGGAAAGCTAGCCTAGTGTTCTCGGTTCACCAAACACCACACAGGTTATTTCTTGGTTAAGAATTTGTTGGCCCGTGACAAATGGTATTAAAGCAAGATACCTCTAGTAGGTGAGTGATTGAGGGAAAGCTTGTGATCTACCCAGTCCTATGAGGGCAAAGTGTAATCACTGAGGCTAAGAGGATTCGGACAATGTGTGACTCTCATCAAGATTCTATGATGGCAATAGAGGAAATAGGAATGAACCAAATTGCTCACCGAATAGGAAAAACATTCCTAGATCAATGGACAAATATCAAGAGGAGGTATGCTACCCCATTTCCAACAAGGAGAGAAACCTCCATTGGTCTGCTAAGATCAGGAGAAGCCTAGTAATGAAAGAAGGCATTACCAAGTGAGTATAGTTGGCTATGGATGCCACACATGTCAAGGAGAGCACAAGCAACTAGAGATTTATGAACTGTTCTAATTGAGGGAAGCTACAGATGGAGTGTAATGACTTGTTCGGTTGGGCAAGCATTATCATTCATGGAAGTCTCAAGGAGGTGGCATTTAGGGTCATGGAACATACGAAAACGACAAAGAAAGCAACAACCTGGGCACTATGAAATTGGGTGGGGGAGAATTTCACAAACCAAATTCTCCCATACTCTTTTAAGCTAAAGAGTAGAATTTTGTGGAATCGAGATGAAGAGTGAGTGATGCAAAAGGGATGATACAATTGGTTTGTAGGAGTGGCATCAAGGAGTTTGTGTTATGAGTTCCAAGATAGAATGGTTATGACTTTGAGGAGCTCTAAAGGTAAGGTTGGGCCCCGTGTATAAACTGGTCAAGATTGGCCATGGCAAGTTGATTTGTGCTAAGGTGTTCTGTATGTCTACTCAATGGACTTGATGTTCAAACTAAACAGGGCATAATACAATCCAATATGAGAATGCAATTCGCCATACCAATTTTAAAAACAATCTTTAGAATGAAGACAGGTGTGATGTTATCAGTTAGGCCCTGCACAAGCTATTTCACAGCCAAGAATCTATTAACTTGTGACACTTGCATATTGTTATTTGCATATTTTGCGTTAGACATCACTTCCCTAAAATTTATGAAGTCAAAATTGAGAGCACACGCACGAAAAATATCCTAGTGTAGTGAGATTTTTTGCATATCTTTACATGGTTGGTATCTACATTTCTTTGGAAAAAGCTTTTAGATTCCTCTATAACACACGACATTTTCATCGTCATCAACAACGAATCAACGTTTGGCAAGCCTCTTATCTAACTTATTCGGTTTCCTAAAGCTAGCATGGGAAGCTCTTAACACTTGCCAATTGTCATTTGATTGAGTAAAATGGGCACATCTTGCTTTAGAAGCGCCTAAAAATCTCTCTTGCGTGGTCATCGTGGGAAAGGGGTTGGCGGGGCGGGGAAGAAGGGGAAGGGAGAGAAAAAGCACGGCAAGACAGGAACAATTGTGAATCTTTTGAGTCAGCCACCATAGAAACGTTGTCGATTCTCCACAATTATTTAATGATCTGACACAGAGAGAGAGAGAGAGAGAGAGAGAGAGGGTATTAAATGGGAATATTTGGTTTCAAATGGACAGCAAGTTGGTGGTAGCTCAGAAATATGGGAACAGAGAACGCTGGGAACCAGCTTCTCGTAGTTCTTCCCAAACCAGCCACCATGTTGCCATATTTCATTCACAACTTCATTTATCTCCGCATGGGAATAAAAGGGTTTGACAGATAACTGCAGATATGTATATGACTGGAGTAATATAACTTTGAGCATAATCATCAACTCTTTGTGCAGCACCGCGTGCTGCACCAAGCTCGTTAAATTGGTTTTCATATACCCGACATTACTCGCTTTGAGAACTACCATTATGAGAAGGGGGAGAAGGTGGGGGGACGGGGCGGGATTAGTTTTGCTTTTTCTATCATCAATAGTAGTGGAGATCGGGCTGGTCCAATTGGAGTTGACAGTGGTGTTTTCATTAGCTAAGCCAATGATCGTTCTCTTCCGAAAGTTTTTGCAATCTCCAGGTACTATCACTAACGCTTCAGCTACCAAAAAAGAAAAAAAAAATCACCTAAATTTTTGCAGACTCCTGATGAAATAACAAGATTTGTTTCTGCACACACTAAGTGAAAAGCTAATCAACATTCAAAGGGCACTTTATTTTCTCCCCACACGCACATATGTTATTCTGTGCATGCTTCTTGGCCCCACTCATTCCAAACGAAACTTTAAATCCCCACCATTTCATAGCAGACATGCGTTTTGTAGAGGGAGAGAGGGAGAGAGAGAGAGAGAGAGAGAGAGAGAGAGAGGAGAGGGAGAGAGATGAAGGGGATAAAGAGAGGCGCCACCGCCACATGAGGTGGCAATTCGGTCATTTTCCAGCAAACCTCGACTGCTAACACTCTGTGTGTGTGCACGAGCGTGTGTTCAAGTGGAGGAAGCATAGGGATCGAATACTACGTGCAAAAAACGAGGATATTATACGAATGGTGCTTGGGCTTGGAGCATCTCTCTGTACTGCCGTATCAATCAGTCACTCCCTTCTTTTGGAGGCCATAAATAGCACGATCATGGCCTTTCACTGATACACTTATCACAGGCTATAACCAGCCGCTGAGTCCTACACATATCATCATCATCATTATTACTATCTCAAATTTTTCAAAGTGTTGAAAGAAAACAAGATGGTGAAGTTTTCTAAGCAGTATGAAGGCCAGCTTGTGCCTGAGTGGAAAGAGGCCTTTGTTGATTACGGGCAACTCAAGAAGGACCTGAAAAGAATCCATCTCCCTATAAACACCCAACCAACCTCATTGCCCAACAGAGAACATGAACATCATCCTAGTACTCCTGTCACTGAGGCCGACACTTTCCTCTCATCTCTGAAGAAGCTCAGTCCTTTTGGGCATCATCAGTCTAGGACCAATGGTGCCATTCAAGTATTTTCCTCACTTCCTCAAGCACCAAAAGGAAAAAAAAAAGATTTTTTCATTTTGATGATTATTTCAGTAAAGAGAATGTGATGGCTTGTTCGTGCTTGTCTTTCTTAATTTCACACCAGGTGCACAAGAAACTTGCATCTTCAGACAGAGAGGGTGATTTGTATGAGACTGAGTTGGTGGAGCAATTTTCAGACCTTGAAGCAGCCAAGGAGTTCTTTGCATGCTTGGACCACCAGCTCAACAAAGTGAACAAGTTCTTCAGGACCAAGGAGAAAGAGTTTTTGGACAGAGGAGAGTCCCTGAAGAGGCAGATAGAGATCCTAGTCGAGCTCAAAGCATTTGTCAGTGAACAAAGTGGAAAAGATCCGTCGTCAGTCCATGATGTCGGGGAGGAGGATAGTTCCATTTCCTCGGCCGTATCTTGTGGTAAATGAGGATAAAAATGGTTCTGTGCTGCAAATTTTATGATCACATTATTTAACACATAAAACTTAAAATTTTCATTAAGCTCACGTCGAATCACATTTGCTTGTTAATATTTTCCATTCCTCGGGTGGCAGAGGAGGAGTCCACAGTGAAAGGACAAGATCAAGAACAAATGCAAGAGAAAAAAGCCTTGGAATTGGATGAACTTGGGAAAAGTGACGAGCTGCCATTGACCGAGTCTGCAAAATGGGACGAGGTGGGGAAGTCTGGAACTCTAAAGAGGGAGTACAGTAATAAATTGAGGTCACTCTCAAGTCAGTCTTTCAGCTGCCAAGGGAAGAACTTGAAGGTGAACATTCCTCTGACAACGCCATCTCGGGCCTTCTCAGCGATCAGTGACCTGGTTTGGGAGGATCTGATCAGCCCGGTCTCAAAGAAGTCCAACTCTGAAGGCAATTATAAGACGCAAATTAACAGGACAAAGCTGCAGCATGCAGAGAAGATGATCAAAAAAGCTCTCATTGAACTATACAAAGGGTTGGGTTATCTGAATACTTACAGGTACCTTGGCTTATATGTTTGGTTACCTTTTTATGCGTGAACTTACTTGTGTGAGCCTCATGCTTAATAAAGTTGTTCTATTTTTCTTCAGGAACTTGAACATCCTTGCATTTGTAAAAATTTTAAAGAAGTTTGACAAAGTAAGTGGAACAGTTGTTCATTTTTCCCCTTTTATCTTTGTATCCATAGGCATATATACTATAATTGTTACACATATAACGGAGAAATTGGGTTTTCTAACTTCTGTTAATTAATGATTCAGGTTACGGGAAAGCAAGTTCTCCCGATTTATCTGAAAGTGGCAGAGAGCTCCTATTTCAATAGCTCTGACAAGGTAAAAGAACATTCCTAATTTACTTACTTCCTGCAGCAGAATGCTGTGAAATCATGCGACCCATTGGATGATATTTATCCACTTATCCATTCATCCTATCATTTACCTGACCAAACCTAGCGGTCATTATACTAAAACTCTCGTCTGCACAAGGAATGATCCTTGAATCATTTGTTCTTTCCCTGACTCTTATATAGATGTGCATTTACAACTTCGTAAGGCAGAGGAATTTTCTTATTGGGTGTCAGAAATGACAGGTGATTCATTTGGGAGATGAAGTTGAAGAGCTATTTGTCAAGCAGTTTGCTGAAGCTGACCGAAGAAAAGCCCTGAAGTACCTGAAGCCACTCCAGCATACAGAGTCACACGGCACTACCTTTTTTGTCGGTCAGTTTTATGGCTCAGATACGAAAAACTTAAATCTTCATGATAGTATCTTCAGACAACATATCTTTTGAAATCCACCTTGTATGTTCTCTTAACTTGGGACAATATTCTAGAGCAAAAGACTGAAAGAGAGAGTGGCTGGACCCATCAGGCCATTAGTGCTCCTAAAATGACTGCTGGTGCACACTGCACTAATTATTTTTGGTAGAACTATAGACCCTGGTCCCATGGTACGATACATAGCTATCTTTGCACTGGGTATGGCCGTAGAGGATTGAAAAGTGGAAAGGCTTAACAAATCATTTTATAGGCTCGTAATTTAAGGTCATGACAAATTAAGCTATTCCCAATCTAGAAAATGTGCATAGGTTGTCTTAGATATCAAGTTTTAGGCCTAACTTCTGTAGCAAAGAATTCATGATAAAATCTACTGAGTTAGGACGGTTTTCCAGTTATCAACTAACTGCAACTGAAATAAAAAAGGAAAAGAATATTAGAATTAAGCAGAGTTTTCTTTGCAGCTCTGCCATGAGATGATAATGCAGTTGAAAAAAGCGAGCATCCTGTCTTGTGATTGAATCAAATATAGAGGAGAGAAGAGTGGTAGACTGCAAAATTATCTAATGAAAAATCTATGGAAATATAGCATACTTTAACTCAAAGTAATCAAAAAACAGAAAAGATGGAACAGCAAAACTAAATGATTACGTTATGCATAAAAACTCAAAATGTTTTCCCACACTGTTGCACATCAGGGCTGTTCACCGGTTTCTTCATTGCGCTCTTCACTGGATATGTCATCATGGCTCATGTCACCGGCATATACAGAAGACAGAAAGAGGAATATCAAGTTTACATGGAAACTGTGTACCCCGTTCTCAGGTAAGTACCGTTAATTTTTAGCGTTTCTCTTCATAATAACGGGTGAAAAGAAGCTAAAAGAAGTAATCCTGTCCGTGCAGCATGTTCAGCCTGTTCTTTCTGCACTTCTTTCTCTATGGATGCAACATTTTTGCATGGCGAAAGGCACGTATAAATTATAGCTTCATCTTTGAACTGACCCCTACCGAGGAGCTCAAGTACAGAGATGTGTTCCTAATTTGTGCCGCGTCGATGGCTGTTGTGGTAGGTGTCATGTTTGCCCATCTGTCTCTTCTCACAAAAGGGTCTTCGTACGAACGAGTCCAGTCAATTCCCGGGCTTCTGCTACTGGTACTTTTCTCTTCTCTCTTAGCAAATTAAGTACAACAAATACCTCCAATAGGATGGAAAAGCACAAATACACACGAACATGATTGTATAAGATTCTACTTACTACCGATGCATAGCCTCCTATACTAATCGCTATTTTTGCTGATAAAAGTATGATCCCTGAACGTGCAGAGTTTCCTTCTATTACTTGTATGTCCATGCAATATCTTCTACCGATCTAGTCGATACCGTCTCCTTAAAGTGCTAAGGAACATCATCCTCTCACCCCTCTACAAGGTACAATATTTTTGTATCCCCATTTGGTTAAATAATATGCATACAGCAAGAAAGCGGTCGATAGGCTCTGACTTCAGAAGATGAACATGAATCCCAGTTTAACATGACTGCCCAGCGACGTCCAGTAATTCTGACTGAACAAAGACTATCCACTGGATAAACAATCGGACTGACTAATTCGATTTTGAATTTTCCACAGGTGGTTATGCTGGACTTCTTCATGGCTGATCAACTCTGTAGTCAGGTAGAGCTTTGCTCAATAGAAATTTTACACAAGGATTGGCGCATAGAGAAATCAGATCGCTGACTTCCCCGGTACATGGTTGATATTTTTGGCAGATTCCGATGCTCAGAAACTTAGAGTACTTAACCTGTTATTACATAACCGGAAGCTATAAGACTCAGGACTACGGATATTGCATGCGGAACAAGCACTACAGAGAACTTGCCTATGCAGTGTCCTTTCTTCCCTACTACTTAAGGGCAATGCAGGTTGATTTCAAACCCTCCACTTTTTCTTAGGCAATTGTTGACTACTTTAGGAAATCGGCAGACATATAATGGCCCGATTGAGTATTATCTATCAAATATGCAGTGCGCTAGGCGATGGTTTGATGAAGGACGCACAAGCCATCTCGTGAATCTAGGAAAGTATGTGTCGGCAATGTTAGCAGCCGGAGCCAAAGTTTTTTATGAGAAAGAACAGAGCCTCGGATGGCTCATCCTACTTGTGGTCATCTCAAGTGGCGCCACGATTTACCAATTGTACTGGGACTTTGCAAAAGATTGGGGCTTGCTCCAGATGAACTCGAAGAACCAATGGCTGAGGAACGAATTGATGCTTCGCCAAAAGTCCATTTACTACTTGTCAATGGTATCTACTATGGCCTCTCTCTTTCTCACTTATCGCACACAAAACAAAGGATTGAAGAAACAAAAACATGGGAAGAAAAATCTAATGCAGGACATTAGGACAATATCGATTCTCACAGCTCAAAAAGATGAATATGAATATATTCTTCTAACACATAGTACAATAACGGTTCCAAGGAATCAAGGATGAAAATATAAGAGAACCCAACTTGATGATAAACAGAACGAGATGCCTAAGGTGCTTCGCATCGCAGGAGACAGGATAGAGAACTAGATGTTTGGTGAGAACAAGCATTTCGGAATTGATTCCGACTAACCATATTTATCCTTGCAGTTTTTAAGAGCTCTGAATAATCATGCAGGGTTTGAACCTCGTTCTCAGGCTCGCTTGGTTGCAAACGGTCTTCCACTATAGTTTCGAAAATGTCGATTATAGAGTGACGGGGCTAATTTTAGCGGCCCTGGAAGTACTCAGAAGAGGCCTGTGGAATTTCTTCAGGTAATAAAATTTCAGCTTTTCAAGTTTTGTATGGACGTTGGAGAGATTCGTGCATTCAGGTTTTATGAATTATGATCTGTATCCACTATGTCAATTGATTAGGAGTACTTCTGATTGGCACAGGTTGGAGAATGAGCATCTAAACAATGCAGGAAATTTCAGAGCAGTTAAGGCAGTACCCCTTCCCTTCCATGAAGTGGATGAAGAAGGGTGATCAACCACTTGGCCGGAGTTGCAAGCAGAATACAATTCGGAATTCGAAACTTTCAACTTCTTTCAGGAAATGGATATCAGGTTTTCTCGCCTCAGCATTAGTTGATGGAACAACTTGGCCGAATCAATTTTTGTGCGTTCGGTGTACTTTAGGAACATGCTTCGAACTTGTAACATTTTTTTCCCTTTTCCCGAGAATGAAGTGGATGAAATAGAAAGCCGTCAATGACTCAATGCATCCATACCCAGTTAATGCATCCTCCTCGTCGCCTCTTTCTGTTTATCTGTTTGACACCATGTCGGCAGCAGAAAATTGCAACGTACTTTGGTCGCTCTCCACTGTTTCCATTCACATATCTGATATTTCAAGTAGAATCAAGGGGAAACAATTGACACAAGCACAGAGCTTATTTGGAAGATGTGGTCAACTGATCAAGAGAAAAGGGAAAAGAACAGTAACTTAATGGCATAAATTAATCGCTCGGCGAAACTGCTCTAAACAGCGGAACCACATACTGAAAAGAAGTTATCCCAATTCCATAGCAAGACCACCTTTGGTCAGGATGGATCAGCCATCGCCAGGTTCGACAAGACCGATGACAACCCCAACGACGATGCTCAAAATGAATGCCAGAGCAGCTCCCATCACAACCACGTTCCCAATCACCTCAACCTGTTCGTGCTCATCGATCTCCATCAGGAAGAGACCGGGTAAAAAAAGGTGAAGAATCAATCGTTTCCTCTTTCCTCTCACTTTCCAGTCTTCCCAAACTGAGAAGAAATGAAGCTTTTTCCTGTTTTTTTCCTTTCATTTGGGTGATTAAACCATTTACATGATCCATGATCGTCGATTGCAGATTGCCTACAGATCCCCTGCCAGCGCACGATCCGTTTCGCACCAAACCGAAGGGAAAAATTTTTCTAGATGTGTCAAACTAGGAGCAGGTATATATGCTTCCAGTTTTTATGGAAGGTGTCTAGGACCAGGTAACAGCGAAACTTATGTGGGACGGGTCCGAAAGAGAAGCCCTGCCACAAGCCAAGCTCTGTATAGGCCAACTTTGACAAGTTCATATGTGGAAGTTGTTCAGCTGAATCACTTGCTCAAATGGCCATGAAAGATGGTTGTTAGGCTTTGCCTCAACACCTCCAATAGCTCCATATCCTCTGACATCATCTCATGTTTCGCACCTGCATATGTAAATAACTCCATTGGCCCTAGAGTCTATTCAAACTAATGAAACTGCAAGTGCCAAAAAAAGATAAAAATTGTCCCTTTAAGTGAATCTACCTGTCTAACTCTGACAAATAGCCAGGCAGTTATAGCGGATGAAATTGGACAATTGAATTCCTATCAATTACTTAACAAGCTAATTCTGTAGTCCTAGGAATAGATCTCGATAGTAATTTGTCATAACTCTTTTTGCATTTTTATCGAGATTCCTTTCAAAATATCGTGATACACTGAAATTAAAGGTTTTATTGATCAACAAGCGAGATTTACTCAATTGAGGGATTAGGGATTTATTTTCCGAAAAATCTTTAGAAACAACTTTAGCCATGTTGAGAATAATAAGTAAGTCAAATAAAAAACCTCATCTATATGCATATTCTTTTGTTAGATTTGCTAAAAAAAAAAAAAGCAAATGATTATAGCTTAAACCGAACATTCCCTTACAAATATGAAACTTCTATAATAATGTTGAGAGGGGCTGCTCTTTCTACCATTTTTTGGCACATGTGCACATCAGTTCTAATGTACATAATTAAAATTTTGAATTTCTTCGAGTTCTAACATATCAAATAAAATGACGGTGTCTGTGTAAAATCATTGATGGAAAACTTAAATTCCGCAGCCGAAATCAAATTAAAAGGCCAGGACACATTTTTATCTTCTATTTTTTGAGTTTTTACAAAAATAAAATAAAGATCACTGGTTGAAGGTGAGAAGGAAGTAGAACTGCATCAAAGGAGGGTTTCCATTTCCCCGTGGCGCTGCAGAAAGCAGAAGAACACTCGCAGTGCAACCCCGCGAAGAAAAGCTCGCGTATATCCCTCCAATGGCGGCAACGGTCACTGCCGTTCACCCGCCGACCGTTCACCCTCTCTCCTCTTCCCGACAAGCCCTTCTTCATCGGCCCTCCTCCTCCTCGTGCTGTCCTCTCCGGCCTCCGAGAGACGAGTCCGCCCTCGCCTCCTCCAGGTCGCCGGCCACGGCTGAACATCTCTCTCTCTCTCTCTCTCTCTCTCTCTCTCTCTCTCTCTCTCTCTCTCTCGTCTTCGTTTCGCTGTCGTCCGAGGGTCCTGCTCGATTTAGTGGCCCTGAGGTTGGATTTCGCGTTTGCGCCGCAGGTTGCGCGTTTCGCTCCCGACGGTCGGACCGAGAAAGCGGGGATTGGGTTTGCCTCTGGTGCTCTGCTCGCTCGAGGGTCAATCCGAGACGGATCCGGCATCGCCCCCGAGTGATTCGACCGCGGTACGTGATGATTCCGGGTTCGGGATTGCGTTTTCTGTTGACTGTGTTGATGCGGATTCAACGCCTTGTCCCCAAATCCCTTTGTCGGAGGATGTGCAGGCGTTCTTTATTAATTGTGTGCCTGAATTGGAACGCTTGTTCCGTCAAGTTGCTGAATTGGTAGGAGGGAAATGTGCTATGTCAGGTTGTCATGAAATCCCAATTTTGGGTAGGTTCAGATATGAAGTACGTGGACATGTGATCGGAGCGCGCCATGGTACTTGTGATGAACTGTTACGTTAATCTAAGTGAGTTGATGTGCATTGAAAGGGCCTAATGCAGATGTAGTATATATTTCCGATGAGTGTGTCCATGTGACGGCATTAAGGCTTAGTATTTGCTTTTGAAGAAGAATGAATGTCCTTAGTCAATCCCTAGGACAACTTTCATATGCTACCTTGCATTTTCGTTTCTTTATTGTAGTTGAACAATTGCTTAGGTAGTATCCTCTGGAAGCGTAAGTTGGGGTTTATAGCTGGCCAAGCACAAAGATGATGCAAGAGAATGATGCTGTCAGGAGAGGGAGGAAGTCTACATCATATTTCATGTTTCTAGCTAACATGCTTGTGAGAGCAGTAATCTCGCTATGTTGTCACTTCCCTGCAGAATGTGGATGCTTCGAGCTTCTTATCAACTTGTGTTATCTACCTTTGCCACATCATAACCTTCTAGAAGTCTAACAGTCTTACCTTGATTCCTTGAATTTCACATGAGTGAAACATATAATCCATGAGATTCATTTATAAAGGTGAATTTCTTGCAAGATTAGATGGTAGGATCTCCCTTACACATATGTGTGAAAGAAGGGGCAAAGTACAATATAATCAACTCCAATCAGATTTGCCAACCACTTATTGTCCTCTTATTCAATTAGTTCCAAATTTTTTAACTCTTTCCGTGTAGAATTTCCATTTTTCTTTCTCCTGCAAGAGAAAAGGCATGGATGTACATTGTTCTTTTGACTTCTGTCATTTTTCCTTTAATAATTGAAGATTTATCTACCCTTGAGCATTTATGCTATGAATAAAGGGGCTTACACCATTTGCATGCTTGGTCTTAGATGGAGAACAATTGATTCATGCTTCTTTGCTATTTCATGCCTCGAGCATTTCTCACTGTTGGCCTCTTTTAATTAATTAATGTCCTCTTGGCAGCGTCTTCATCTTAATTTGGAACACCCAAGGAGAAGATTGCTTGTACAATTCACTTGTAATGAATGCGGTGAAAGAACACAAAGGCTCGTGAATAAGTTAGCCTATGAACGAGGTCTTATATTTGTACAGGTAACTCTATGTGCACTATTTTATGGTATCTGTGATCCGTCTTGTTCTTTTGTGATGATTAGAATAAAAGTTGTCACATTTTACAAGAAATTGAATGCTCTGAGGGTAAGCTATCACAGTAGTAAATTCTTCTTTGAGCAACCTATTCGTTAATTTTCTCTTGGCATTGGCAAAATCTATCTTGTAAATTGTGAATCTAAAAAGATTTCTCAGGTACTCAAAAGAATGTATGCAATTTTTGGGAGACTTACTGCTTTGGTTCAAATAAACTCATTCTGCTCACTGTTTTTCTCTTTTTTTAACCAAAATGAATATTACCAAAGAGAAGTCCTAGTTGCCTGACCTGCATATGCAGAAAAGATGATTAAAAATAGATTATCAGTGTTTTTCAGAAATGATAATAATACTCAGTCTATTGATCACCGGATTGTATTTTAGGCACACCTTTCAGGGGGCTTTAAACTCCAAAGAGTGACATTTGGTAGTTGGTCAACTTTTGGCATTCCATTACATCTTCGTTTGTCTTTTTCAATCATGAAGTGTCCTCAGGCGCTTGAAAAAGAAATAAGACAACTAGAAAGGAAATTTCGCTTATCCATATAATATTGCTTTGCATCAATATGAAGGTGAGTTGTGAAATTTGATGTCAGGGCTGTTTTTTTTTTTTTTTCCTCATTTATAAGTTGTGATCATAACGTTAAGATGCCACAGTGGCAACTCATGTTTTTACTTCTTACTGGTGTTTCTTTGGCCTAACTTTGCGTCTTTTTAGATCAGTCTTTTCTATTATGTTGATGTTTTGTTTATGCTTCTCATCAGTGTGCTGGTTGTCTTCGGCATCACAAGTTAGTAGACAATCTTGGCCTTGTAGTGGACTATGACTTGCGAGAAGAAATTGAGATGGAGCAATAGAGATCAGGCCTGTTAAAGTTCAAAATGGCGAGTACCTCTCCATACTATACTTACTCTTGTTGAATTGACTGACTTTGTAAAGGTCTTGTTTTGAATGAAAAAAGAATTGGAATTGTCCAATAGTATATCATCATGGAGAAAGAATACAAAAATGCCTTACAATTCTCGGTCATATTTTCTTTATTTGTTCTATTGGCTTCATTTTTTCTTATCAAGCCAACTTCTTCAAGTGTAAACATGTCCTGTGGAAGCAAATTGCTCTAGAAGCCGCAGCCTCTGACCGCCAGCAGAATGGCCATGGAAAATCCAATCCTTGCCCACATCCACAGCTTTCCTTGTCGATGGAAGGCAAATCCTCCATTCTGTAAACAAGCAAAAAATAGTTTGTAATAACATGCTGCTGATTGGTATCGTGATTTAAACTTGATCATGCATCAATTGTTTGCTATATTACCAGATCTAAGTTTGGTGAAGGTGCTGGGGATGTATCCTCTGTGTCTGAAACCGTAGGTGGAGCTGGGGGGCTGGGTGGAGTGGGTGCTGGTGCATGTGCGTGATGCCTTTTGTGCCTGTGCTTGTGCCTTCTCTTGTGTTTGGTGGGTGCTGGTGCGGGAGATGGCACTACTGGCGGAGGTGCAGGGGCTGGTGGTGGCAGTGATGGGGGCGGTACAGGGGGTGCTGGTGCTGGTGCTGGTGGTGCTTTTACAGGAGCTGGGGCAGGTGGCGTTTGGGCTGGTGAGGGGGATACTTGTGGTGGCGAAACGGGCGGCGGCAGCAGGGGTGGCAAAGCAACAGGCGGCGGAGGCAATGCTGGTGGTTGTGCAGGAGTAGAGGTGGGAGGGCTCTGAGGCGGTTGAGGTGGTGGAAGCTGAGGGGCTGAAACTGGTGGGTTGGACACCGGTGCAACTTTCGGGATTGGGGATGCCGTCGGACTGGAAGTCGGTGGAATCGGTGTCACAGGGGTAGTTGGTGCTGAACTTGCTGGTGGCGGCGTTGTGGTAGCCGGCGGTGCTAGCGGAAGAGTAGCAGGTGAGGCAGCCGGTGCTTGCGCATATGTGATCACCAGTTGACAAGCGAGGATAATAGCTGAAATTTGATACCAATGTACGAGGGCCATTTTATGGAGATGGGGAGTCCTGAAGGAGGGACTTGGTGGCTCTATATATGCAAATCACGAAAGAGGGGACCTAAGAAGATCAAATGCACTCGGTGGAGGGAGAGATGTCGCCCTCCTGCGATGGGTACATCGTTTCTATGGTTCTTGTAGTGCAATGAAGGAATTTTAAAATGAGGTTGTTTGGGGAAACAGTTGCGCCATCTTGTCAGCCAACCTGTTAGCTCCTGGTGCAGGGGCCTCGCATGAACTCCTCCTACCTTTAAGATTGGAGAAACAGGGGAATGAGGCTTAGGTGTAGTTCTTGTGTGATGGTGGTTCTAACGGTGTGTGTCACGTTTATTTTTCTTGTCACGGCTAGAATAGGACTCTCTTTTGCCCATTCATCAAATGATTATTGAATTGCTAGTGCTTTTATGTTGGGTTGCAAGCAGAGATAATTACCAAATCAATCGCAAACTTTTATTATATAAATACCAATTAAATCCTAAACTTTTCAATTTTCAAAATGTAGTCCTAAATCTTTTGTGCGAAATTTCAATGTGATTCTTCCGTCTAATTGCCATCGGCCATCGGAAATTGGTGTGATATGACGTCTAATCATCGTCAGTCATCCTATGTCAAATGTTGACATGGACTACTTTACTCAAAAATCCTATATTTATTTATTTTTTTGTCATAGAAACATCTTAAATTGATCGCTAGAGCAAAAATTTAGGATTACATTGGCAACATTAAAAAGTTTAAGACCGGTTGGGTTTAAGATTGAATTGGTAATTTTTCCATTATTAGTAAGATGACATGGAATTTTTTCCTATTTTCTACTTCAACAAGTTGTTTATTCCAGTGGCTTGGTTGGTACTAGTAGTCTTAAGACCTCCTTCATAACAAAGGCATCTTATTCAAATTTAGCTCCAAGTTAAACTTAATAAAGTATGGTTCTCCTGATTAAGCCTTACATGTCTATTAGTGCATTGAGATCTCTCTCTCTCTCTCTCTCTCTCTCTCTCTCTCTCTCTCTCTCTCTCTTCTGGTTAAGCCTTAATAATGTTGACATGGATTACGTTGGCAACATTAGAAAGTTTAAGACCCGATGGGTTGAAGATTGAATTGATAATTTTCCCTTTATTAGTAGGATAACATGGAATTTTTTCCTATTTTCTACTTCAAGTTGTTTATTCCAATGGCTTGGTTGATACTAGTAGTCTTAAAACCTCCTTCATAAAAAAGGCATCATATTCAAATTTAGCTCCAAGTTAAACATAATAAAGTATGGTTCTCCTGATTAAGCCTTAATAAAGTATGGTTCTCCTGTGATGACAAGAACATTGGGGTCGGTTCATGATTTCTAAGTTGGGAGTTTACAGAGCACAGCAATGTCCTCCCAAAAGTTCAATATCTTCTGAATTGAATTACTGTAACAATACCTTTTTGACGTGACGCCCCCGAAAATTTGATTTCCTATGAACTGTTTCAAGCTTTTCCTGAAAGCTGCCAAGCAAGAGAATCGCCAACCGCTCATCTTCAGCTTCAATTTGACAATTAAAAATTCCATATTTGGAAGGCTGAATTGCCACCTTACCAAACAAATGAGTTCCACTTTTTTCTCTTGCTGTTCCTCAAATCTCACTCTAAGTGGTTTTCTTGAATCTGCCATCGTGTAGCAAAAGAAAAGAAGCAACATTAAAGAGCAATTGATAAATATTTACTAAATTGCAGCACCAACCCTTTCTACCCACAATTTGGATTAATCCTCGGATCTAATCATTGGTATGCAGTCTTCATCATAATCAGCTGGAAAATGACATATCAATTACTTCTTTGCGTCTATTGGCTTCCCTTACACGAAGTGTACAAGCTCATTCCTGTGCTAAATGCTCGGCCACTCGTATTGCTCGTAATCACGAGGAGTAAGACGGCATTAAAAGAGTCAACAATCAAGATGAATGACGCATGATCTTGCATGACAGCTACAAATATGTTTGTACAAGAACAAAAAGGAATTCCTCCCATTTTATCCCTCTTGGTTACAAGAATCTCTGCCGAATTAAAGGACCGTGCAAAAACCTCAAAACTTACATATGAGACAGTAATTTCACAAGGACAATCACACAGGGTTTTCACCATGGTTTATGTGCTCATCCCCCAAAAGTATGATACAGGGTTTTCTCACGTGCTTCTGGATTGGTGACTATTGTTGCAATCATCATTGTTCTCTCACAAACAAAACATGAGGTGGAACATGTCATGCATCTTGTTGAGCAGCTTTGATGGGTGGGGCGAGATGGGAAGACACGAAGGTGGGGTCTCTGATTTCTTCTCTTTCTTCTTCCTTCTCAGCTGGAAGAACTGCTGCATCGCATCTGCACACTCTGATTCTAACACCCCTCGCCTGATGGTCATTTTTGGGTGAAATGGGTGTACAGGAGGAGCCGGCTTGTCCGTGCCTCCAGATGCAGTCGGCCCTTCACCAATTGGGAAAAGCCTGCAATAAAGCAGAGGGAGATGAATTCGTTGTGCTCAGTTCTTAACAAAGGTCAACTAATAACATCCACATGCGATTCGTAATGCATTGTTTGAGAATTTATTGATTTGGCGAGGAAAGAATATAAGGGAGGAAACTTTCAAATTTCCCCCCTTTATCTCGAGAAAATTTCAAACTTCTTCCTATTTTCGACCCTGATTTAAGTCACCTCCCCTTTCTCTCCTTCCAACATGAAGCGTAAAAGAAATTTTGACACAGAAAAACTTTGAGTAGAAGTTGCCCCCTTAGGATGGGTCTTCAGGATATGCCGGAATTAACTGCCTCAGTAAAGTTTTCTCCAGATATATATTTACAGGAAAGAAGTACGTAGCATCATGTGTTGGTGATGCTCATACTAGCCAACAAGATTCTTTAAAGTATGGATGCTAGACAGCTACTACTTAACAATTCTTGCCCTATAGCAATAGAAGCCAAATTGTCATCTGGCTTTATCTAAGCCAATTTAGTGCTCTAAGTGGAGCCCTGAAAAGTGTCTTGCAACCACCATATATGCAACAAAAAACGAACTGGGAACCAGAAAATATTACAGAAACAAACATAACCGATAATCTCTGCTGGGAAAAACATCAAAAAGTAGCAGAATAAACTCAACATACCTGACCCAGCTGCCATCAGCTCCAAGAAGCTTGTTGGGAGCTCCCCAAACAAGAGTGTCAACTCGAGCTTGAAGAATTGCTCCAGCACACATGGGACAAGGTTCCAATGTCACATATAATGTCGTCCCCTGGGGAAATAATAGATATTAGTTTCACAAATACATAGTTGTGCCAACAAAGCAAAAACTTAGTTTGATGTGGTCTCACCAGCACTCAGTTATTTCACGACAAAAGAGGCTCAAAATACGCAAACTCGGATGAATATCAAATTTAAATCTTATATGCTTAGGCATCATTTTCCATGCCTTTTTTCATGCTATTTACAGAAATTGTACTAGAAAATTACGGGTTTTGGCTTCTAAAACTTACTACGAAAAGTGCTAACCCCCAGGTTCGAATAGGGTATTTTTTATGCTAGAAACAGCTGGTAAGTAACAACATCTAAAACTTAGATACCAATAACTAATGAGCTTTGGAGGAGAGTTCTACCGCAAGTCTCCATGACCGAAGAACATTCGATGCCTCCTTTATGCATATCATTTCAGCATGGGCCGTAGAGTCCCTCAACTGTTCCACTCTACATATTATATTTCGTTGTCAAGTGATTTTGAAGTAACATCAATTGATTACAGAAAGCATAAGCCATTAAAGTTCTAAGACTTACAGGTTGAATCCACGAGCAATAATCTTCCCATGTTGCACCAGTACTGCTCCAACTGGCACTTCCCACTTTTCAGCAGCTTTCTTTGCTTCCATTAGTGCTTCCCTCATGAACATTTCATCAATCTTCCGCTGCTCGCTTTCAAGCCTGTATGCCTCTTCCCATTCATCAAATCTATCTCTTGTTACTTGCTTGGCCCGTTGGAACTTCCTCTGTTTCAAGGGTGAACTTGTAACCTCCGCTCCTCCAACTTCTATTAACTTTTTGGCATTTTGGTCCAACCCTTCATGAAGGCCACTACCAGCTAAAAGGTTCTCACCAGTATCTGAAGATGCTTCTCCTCTTGGAGGAGTTGTTACTCTCGGAGGCTGAGGTAATGAGGATTCCACCAATTCCAAAGCAAAAGGAAGGCTATTTGTGTCCTGTACTTTTTCATGCCAACTGAAGTCTTCTTCCTGTTGTGCTGAACCTGAGGAGATTGTCTTTGCCGAACTGCTTCCGGACTTAACAGGAGATGGATTCTCAGCTTCAGAAGGTGTTCTTTTTTCACCTCTTGGTGAATACGTACGGTTTCTAGTTAAAGAATGCAATGGATGTAGCTGGTCAGAAGAGGTTACTTTCTGCGGTGTGCTTCTTTCCTGCTTGACATTGTCACCATTGTTTTCGCCATGCTCATGGCCAGAAAACCATGTCTCACTGCTAACAGACTCATTCATTGTACTCTTTCTACCTGAACGTGAAGCTAAAGTGGATGATTCAGCTCGTGAACCCCAGCGCAGGCGAACAATATCTGCCATGATATTCCACAAGGACCTGCCAGATCTACTGACAGCAACAGGACCACTTGTTGTACTGCTGTCAGGTTCCTCCAACTTCAAAACTTCATGAATAGATGGATCAATTTCGTGCCATATTTCATCAAAAAGGCCTTTTGATCCAGGACTCCCAGAAGGATGTGTTGAGTCATGATTCTTTAGCTGAATGTCTTCTGAACCACCTTGAGTGGAAATAGCTTGGATGTTATCTTTGCTACCGTATCCTGACTTAGCATCAGATGTATCTACTTCGGCCTCACTGCTAATTTCATGCCTGGCCTTCTCAATGTACTCCCTGACAAACTTTCCAGATGATTCCTCCATACGAAGAGCTGATCCAAGAGCATCTTCATGAGTTCTAATATACAACAATTCCTCATGGTTCCCATCTCTTCTGCCTCCACCATCAAGTTGAGCATGCAAAGCAGAAGTTTGAGTTTCTCTGTGTGTACTTAAGGTATTAGAACCACTTTCCAAGAAATTCTCTTCAGTTGGCATGCCACTTGTCTTATCAGCATAAGAAGGGCCCTTGGCTACCAATTGAGAAGGTGGAGGTGTCAATAAAGATTGTGAATTTACTGTGTTGACCTCCTGGTTTATCACTTGCACATTCTGTTGGTAAACCAAATTAATATTCTGGTTACTAGAAGGCCGTTCTAGAACTTTTTGATGAGAACTAGATTGTTTAGTAAGTCTTGGAGGCATGCTGCCTGAAGCTGAGTCAGACTGCACGACCTTTCCTCTGCTTTCCTTTTGTCTGTCTTGGGCTTCCCCAGACAGGGTCACAACTGATGTTAAATTCGTATCTTGATCAGCCATTCTTATTTCAGAGGTTTGCTGTGAGCTATCACTAGCACGAAATTTTGACTTATTCACGTCATCTTGGGATTCACCACTTGAGTGTGCCAATTGGAGGGCCTGTGAATCTGTGTGGTAATATTGTTCCCTCTCACTTGGATATGAATATGATTCAACGTTTGTTTTCTGTTTCAAATTTATCCTACTAGAGTGTACAATGGACATCCCCTCAGCTGTCTGGTTGCTTTCTGATGGCCCAGTAAACTGTTGGGATTTCCCAGATTTACCTTTTATGGTGATCTCATCATCTGGGTGGCTTTGCTCTTCTCTCTTCCTAGCCGAGCTAGAGCCCAAATTCACATTTACCTCCCAATCATTCCTCCTAGACTTTCTATGCAAGCTGGAAGTCTCCTCAGTGTCCATCTCCTGGATATCCAGCTTTTGAGAAAATTCCTGGATATTTCTAGCAAATTCATCTCTTTCAGCCACATGGCCAGCCAGTTTCCTACGTTCATTTCTATTCTTCAAAACAGAACCGGATGAAGCCATTGGTTTCTCCTCCCTGCTACTGATCTGCTTTTCAGATTGGGAAGACACTTTAACCTCACTGCCGCAGGCTCTACAAACTTCTTCATTCCTTTTGCTTTTCCTTTCCAATTCAGAGATGTTAACATCTTCATTTCCATTTTGCCTGTGATTAATAGATGCTCTAGGATCCAAGTTTGTAGAAAAAGTCGATTTCTTTTCCGCACCAGTGAATTGCGTGCGGGAAGTGGAAGATTTTCTATCATCATAATCATGGGTTCTCAACATTGTACTGCATCCTTCCAAGGATTCCTTCTGATATTGTGCTTCTTCAACCGTCTGTTCATTGAGCTTCTTCTCGGACTTCTTTCTCCAATCCCACTCAACATTACTCCTCGCAATGGCTTTTTTCTTATCCAAGGTCTCATTTTTCTCCCTTTCTTCTCTATATATTCTGTCTTCTTCCGACATCTCATTGTCGGTTTTACTTTCTTGTCTCCTTCTTAACTCTTTACAGTGGCCACTTGATGTTTCCCCTGCAAATCTATCATCTTTGATCTCTTCTAGATCACTCTCAAAACCACCAGAAGATGAAAATGAATGATAAGATGAACAACTAGAGGCCTCTTTCTTTGCCCTGAGATTCTCCTCTCTCCTAAAATCTCCTCTTCCTTCGTCCTGCATGCGAACATCATCCCTTGACTTGATCTCGATTCTCTCAAGTTTGCATTTCGAATTATTCTCCTTAGAAGCTGACACCTTTTTCTTTCTACCCCTCGAATGTTCACTGCCATGAATCTTTTTCCTCTCCACTTCATATCTCTTGAACGAATTGCTCCCGCGTTTCCCTCTTGAATCAAAACACTCCTCATCCACTTCTTCACTCAACAGACTAAGCACGGCCTCCGCATCCTCAAAACATCTCAACTGGCGAATTTGATTATTTTCCTCGGAAACCATACACTTGATTCTCCTCCTCCTCCCCCCATTTCTTCCCTCACCACTTCTCTCCCTAAAAGCACAAGAACCCTCCTCATACAAATCCGAGACCTCCCGGTCAATGCCATGGACTGGGAGCCGACAATAGTACTGGTCTCCCCCGCCAAAGTACAGCCTCCTAGAAGCTGAACACTGAAGCAAAGAGGATTGCCTCAACCCATACAACAACGAAGGGCTTATAGACACCCTATAGTTACCATGCCCACAGCAAGCAGGACGCGCGCAGCAACAAGAACAACCACAGCAACACGACGGCGACGACGAATGGGCAAATGGGTACTTGTCGAACCGATCAGTCAAGTAGGAATTGTCATTGAAAGAGAACGAAAGAGGCCCTTTGCTCCTATAGCACAGAAAGTTCGAGCTATACATGAATTCGCGCGGCGTGCGGCGAAAGGGGAAGCGAAAGGGCTCACCTTTATAGGCAGATTCCGGGAGCTTTTTCTACTACGTCGGAGCTGAAAACACCATGAGCGAGCGATCTCTGTGGGTCTGTACTGTAGATCGGATTGCATAGAGATTCAGTTGAAGAAGATATGACCAGCTGGAGACAGAATGGTGACGCGCGGCTGAGCCGAGTGGCCGAGTCGGACGAACTCGGGTTGAGTTCATCTTAGATTTGAGGCTTGGGCTCCACCAGATTTGGGCTATCGGCCGCTATCCCCATCCTATGAAAATGGTGATGTGAAATTGGGCTCCATGACAATGTACAACTGCTCGATGAAACCCAATTGGATATAAGATTCGGATCTATCTTTCGTTTCCAGTGACAAAAATCGGATCATCAAACTTTCGACCATGTTGATTTACACCGATGCAATTAAATAAGGGATACATGTATTAGAAGCCCTAAAACTTATTATGAAAATGCAATTAAATCCTAAAACTTTTAAAAAGTGCAATTAAGTCCTAACACTTATCACGAAAATTCAATCAAATCCTAAAACTTTCAAAATGTTCAATAAAGTCTTAAAATTTATCTCGAAAATGCAACCAAATCCTAAAACTTTCAAAAAATGCAATCAATAGAAGGACTTAAATTGAACAATTTTGATAAATTTTAGGACTTGATTGCACTTTTTAAAAGTTTTAGGACTTAATTATATTTTGTGACAAATTTTAGGACTTAATTGTACTTTTTAAAAGTTTTAGGACTTAATTGCATTTTCATGACAAATTTTAAGACTTCCAATGCACTTATCCCATTAAATAGTGCTTGAGTCTATTTCGTGTTTATGATGTTATCTTGATCCCAATCCTCGAATCGAATCGTTGGTTGCAATTGTTTAATACCAATTGAAGAATATATATGTATGTTTGATTCAACTTCCTCAAAGGACTTTCGACCTCACAAGCCTCTTGAGGAAATACTGAGGTATTTAGCAAGTTTTTATAAGCAGCTTTAAGAAAGCTAAAGGCTTTATACTAATTCTCACTAGCATTAAGCTTTCAACATTTGAAGAATGCTGCAACTAGAGTTAAATAACTTTTTTTCTGTCAAAACTACTCTCACCAATTCTTTAGTTTTTTGGTTTTACCTCTTATTATTACTGTACATATCACCACCTGAAGTTGCTCGACCCTCGTCAGGGGTCGCTCGAGGTCGTGCATGTCGAGTGTTATAATTTTGTGTTTTCTTGCGATCGGTTTGGCGAAGCGCAACATCGTGTTTTTGGGAGCACCGACAAACCCTTCGATGTTTCGGGGCGTAATGACAGAGATCTAGTCAATCCTAAAGTATTTGGGACATCATTGCGTCTGTTGAAGCAGAGTCCTCCGTCTGGATATGGTTTAGGTAAAGTTGGCGTGGTTGGAAAGGCTACTCATTTAGGCCCTCCTCGGTCCTCACGATGTGACGGGCCCGGTTTTTTTTTTTTTTTCATTTTCTTTAATTTAATAAGTTGTTAACAAAATATAAAAAATAAAAATAAAAATATTAGAGATTCTTATAAGTTCGGTTTTTTTATACTAATTTCGCAAGGAGAATTAATCAAATCAACACATACTAATACCTTCGAGTATCAAAGACGATACATGAATACACCTTACATGAAACGCATGTTTCGCCATGTCAAAAAACCTCCTTTTGCGCCTTAATTATTGGAGAATGGCAATCTCCCTGTAGGTCAATGTCAACAAACCAGTCATTTTTATAGCTGTCGGTATTCACTTTTTTATTAAACTTTTTTAATTAATACATATTGCGAAACACAAATATAATTGGATGAAATACAAACACATCATAAGAATACAATTTTAGATAATTATAATCAGATTCACGCTTTCAAAAGTGATTAAAGTACAATCGAATGTTGGTGTGAGCAACACCGTTAAGTGTAACCACCGTAATATAGGATCATCATTCTCTGTGCACATTGTTAAACACATTCTTGTGGCATCATTTCCTCCCGGAGCCACAAGAGGATTAGACGACGGTCATTTCTAGATTCTAATCATTCGGCCTTTGCCATATTGACCCCATGATCGGTCCATTGGTGCTGAAAATTGGACGCCAACGGTGCCGTTGATGTCGGTGAGGTAAGCATGTCACAAGCCACGGAAAGAATAGAAAACGCAAAGTTTTGGCCTTCTTACCCCACCCAAAACAATGACGGTGTCTTCCTTGACTTTTTCAATGAACTTAGGATCATGGTTGTTGAGATTTCTAACCACCTTATCGAAAACCAAACCGAAATGCTAGTACAACTTGCGGATGTTGTTTTCTTAATCAATGTGAGGTTCCAAACTCTCATGGTTAGTTTACTTGATGATCAATGGGTCTCTATCGGTAGGGTTAAATTCCTCGATTCATATCGAGCACCATACATATCATAGAGATTGATGAGCCAAAACCTCACCATTGCCAAGATTTGTCATACATCAGTCAAATTGCCTAGACCTGAATTTTCATAATGTTGCACAAATAGAACTTCCAGCCCATTCAAAATGGATAACCTTATAATATTTCAGTATGTTGGAGATTTCCTCCACATATTAATTTAAATTTTGGGATCGAACTTTCTAACCCAATATCATAATTAGATTTTGCTCTTTTCATATGTGTGTCTATTCTCATTAGTCAAATTCCACATCACTTATAATCCAACTCACGCGTAAAAAAGGATGTTAAAATATCTTCCCACCTATTAATTTAAATTTTTGTATTTATAACACAGCAGTTTATTGTTGGTGGCCATAAGAAAATCATCGCCGCACCACACCCCCCCACCCCCCTCCGGCGGGGTTGGCTAATTCCATCAGAATTAGGAACATAAACGAGAACGCTTAATTGCTCGATGGATAATTACTTGTGGATGGAGAAGAAAATAACGTCAGCATGTCCATCCATCCGATTGCGTACCTTCTCCAACATCAAATAAGTGGAATTCCACCTAGCTTTCACATCAACGGGTTAGCTTGTCACGTTCTCTTCCATTTCGCATGCGGAGCAACTCCACATCCTAGTGACGGGACTCTTTACGGTGGTAGTGTCTGGGGTAAATGTCGAAGTCATTGATGGCTCTCGTGATTTCCATGTAGGATGCAGACATCACTGCCTCTTAAACGACAGAATACAATGGCGTGACTTCCAATTTGGGCCCGGTTCGATGGCCTATGACACAATAGTATGCAAAATTAATTTGGCCCGAGCACAAGTCCGGAGTCAATGAGACTTGAAAGTTACTCATGAAGAACAGGTGCACCAATTTTGTCTCTTTGTACCATCGCCTTGTTCTTCCTTGTGCCCGTCGATTGCGGAACGGGCCTAAAATGTAGTTTGCTATGTCTCTCCAATTCTATCCGAATCATATTGAGATTAATGCTCTATTCAATTTTCAATTGAAGACGCATGACGAGTTTTGCATATGATGGATTGCGAAACAGTTCAGGTAAGCTCGGACCTCCACGCAAGACTCAACATTTTCTCTTGAACCTCCCTGCAAATCAAATTGAACACTCGTGCTGCTCGACCATTCGCGCAGCACAAAAGCTAAATACACCAGTCAGTATCTTTATTGCACCATCTGGATTGTGAGGCACCATCCACCACGTGAACCTCGCTTTTACTCCAATGATCGCAAAAATTGACGGTACAAAGAAAAGACGGGCAATAATGTTTGCCACCATGCTAATACTCTATTGGCCTTTTTGAAAAGCGTTTGGCAAATTGACGGGATTTGAAGTCTTTTTGACGTCGGAAATGACTGGCGACTCGCCAACGGGATTGAAGATGATTCGCGCTTTATCATCCGAGCTCATCTGGAAAGATTCTTAATCTGTCAATTGCCATCCACGACTCCCCCCACCCACCACTGATTCTGCTTCAGAGTCATCTCGGTTGACTCGGCTTTTCTCTTCTTTGCTAAGTCCAAAAGCTTTTGACGAGCGTGCTCGACCGAACGAATCGAGATGACCACCGTCAGTCGTATTGTAAGTTTTCTTTTCGCAGCGACATGTATGGGAGAGCACGAACAAAAGAGGGTGTACATTAATTTTGCGCCATGTGCGTCCTTCGGACATCGAGTCGATGACCCGGCGGAGGGGCCGAATTGAATAAGGCGACTGAAACCGTGTAAATATAACTTTATTAGCAGCTGTTAATTTAATATTTCTAATGTCTGTCGGGTTCCTTTTCTCTCTTCTTCATTGTATTCTTGTGACCAGACGGCTTAAAAAGAATGTTGATAATGATGATAAATAGTTTCCAGATTAGTGATCTGCTGTAGCTGGACAACTAAGAAGTTGACAAAGCTGTCCGTCCGTGCGTACAACGTAGTGACTTATAGACTCCCCCGAGTCGCCTCTTCCTCACATGCTTGCTAGTCAAACGAGAGATGAATGTTTCGGTCGGAAAAGGAGTTTCAAACAGTGACTCTGGCATCGAATTTGAACCCTAAATTATAAAATGATTTACTCTTTCTATAGTTGGATTCTTTGTAGAGAAGCAAAGGCCGTGGAAGAAAGGAGAAGTAACTCGGTTTGCTTTTAGCTTTTAGGGTTTCGGGGTAATAGGTGGGAGAGAAACAGAGAGTTTTTAACCAGTGAAGCGTGTATCTACACATATAGGTATTTTCATTTGATTAACAATCAACCGACCATGACTCAAAAGAGAAAAACTAATCCAGTCATCATGAGGGATAAGTTTTGTCTATATGATAAAAGCGTCATGGCTTACCCAAAAAAGGAGAGTATGTGAATAGTCTACTAATCTTACTGGATTCCTTAACGCATCAACAAATCCAAACGGGCCCAAAGAAGAACGCGTAGTGCTTCGGCATCAAGTAACGTCCATAGAGATTAGGTGGACGAGTGGCTTCGTCTTGAATTTTCTTATAGCTAGTATGTCAACCTCTCACATAATAAACAACGCATAATTCACATTAGGAAAATAGAAAGTAAACCTAATATCAAATAAGAACGACCATTTCCAAAACATCCTTACAATTTTTTTTTTTTTTTTTTTTTTTTTTTTTTTTTTATGACTCGGGAACTCCCGTATGGCGAAACCCGGAGCGTGAAGGACCCACCACGAGATAAACCCGAGTGGCTTCGTCTTGAATTTTCGATAGGTAGTATATCAACCTCTCACATAATAAACAACGCATAATTCACATTAGGAAAATAGAAAGTAAACCTAATATCTAGTAAGAACGAACATTTCCGAAACGTCCTTACGAGATAAACCAAGGGGTAACGCTAGTGAAGGACCCACCACCTCGGGAACCCCCGTACAGCCAGCAGCCGGCGAGATAAATCCGGAGTGATGCTAGCGGATGACTTACCACCCTGACGTCACACTTAAGACACTAAGCGCCTCTACTGGGTTTCGAACCTCTCACCTTTAAGGAAGGATCAACGGAGCCCTTATCCAGTAACGTCTTTACAATTTTTATCGTTGTTAGGTTACCAAAGTTACTTAATTACACGGCGTGTTGTCGATGATTCGTTTTCGATTCGTGCATCCGAGTCTTCGAGACAGAGAATCATTAATGAAACTAGTTTCTGCTAATGGTTCAATGCTTAATGGCGGAGCCACTTTAGGAATAAAGATGGATGTGAATTCCTCTCGTATGAAAAGGATAAAGTGCGAGAGACGCTTCCATGCGAAGCTGCCGCGAGAGCCAACTGTTTATGATTCTTCCCCTCCAACCGTTTTATGGTTAATTCGGTTTGTTGTAGAGAAATTTATATTTGCTATAATGATAATAACAGTGCAATTAAATGAAGATAAAGACACCACAAGACATTCACTTGAGTGCTATAATTTTTTTTTTCGATCACTTCATAACTTCTAGAAAACGATTACTTGAAAGTCATAACTTTGAATATATCACTTGAGTACTGAAAACTTTTTAAAATGTTGACCCAAGTGTCGGAAATCTAACATGGCATAATACTTATGGTGAACATTTCTAAAAGGTTAAGGTACTCAATTGTTCGATCGAAAAATCATAAGCCACTTAAGTGATTAAAAAAAAGAAGTTTGATATTTAAGTAAGCACTGCGCACAAGATATGGCATTCAAGGGATTGCAAAAAAAATTATGACATTCACGTGATGATGTACAAAAATTATGACATTACCGGTGTTATTATCCCCAATTGAATGCCACTTTTCCAAACACCTCTTAAGTTTTTCTTCGTTTTCTTTGGGGTTTAGTAAGTGGGAAGTGCAAATTGGAAAGCAAATCAGCAATTGGTCTTAGTCATGTTGGAAAATTTATGTACGGGAATAGTCATACCATGTGTCATCTTTTGACAAGACTAATCCTCTCGTTTTTTTTTTTTTCTAAAAAATCATCCAGTTAGTCCTCAACATATTATACGTATGCTAATTCGGTTATGAACTTTTCAATTTACTAGTAGTCTTAAATTTCGCGTGAAGTACCAGTGTAGTATTTCCGACTTGTCAATATCGAAAAGTTTATGATCAAATTATCATTTCGTATAATAGGCATATGATTAGAAGAACAATTTCTCCTTAATTTTTCTTAGATTACGTTAGTAGATTCAGCTCAATTAACCTCCCTTATTTATCCGATTTGGCCAACAAGCCATTGTCATCAATTATAACCAGAACACAACCTAAACTCGTGTCTATAACATGAAAGCTTCACCAACCCACCAGAAGATCGTGAGTCCCCACCATTGGAGAAGCTTCTGCTGCTCCTTTTCTCGATTCCCCATCTGCCCGTATCCCTACCTTATTCTTCAACTTCTACAAAAACGGCGCCTCTCTTTCTTTCGTCTCTCTTGATCCGACGGGCGGACTCGATTCCCGCGGCTATCGGAACGCTCTCGCCATCTCGAGAAAACGAATTTTCCGTCCAGTCCGGTTCTAGAAAGACGAACGCAAAATTCCGGCGTGGGAAAGAAGGATGCTCGTTTTACGTATATTGCTGAATCCGACGAAGCCTTCTTTTTCCAATTTTCATTCTTTTCTCCATTTCCTTGGCACTCTTCTTTTTTGGGTCGGACTTTTCCTCAGTAATGATTGTACGAGGGACAGTTAAGGCCGGTCGGACTTTTTCCTCAGTATGATCGTACGAGGGACAGTTAAGGCCAAATACACGTAATGAGATAGAGAGAGAGAGAGAGAGAGAGAGAGAGGACGGAAAAGCACAAGAGACGAAAATGAAACGCTGCGATGATGAGATGTCTCGACTCAAGAAAGCCGGCGAGAGAGAAGAGAGAGCCAATTCAAAGCCTCTGGCTCGCGCCGTCTTAGAGGCAAAACATCGTTCGCACCACGTTCTTGGTCGCCGATCGCTGCGTCGTACGTGGGTTCTGCTTCGACTCGGTCTTCTGTAGCATAAAGTTTGGATTTTTTGTGGTTTTGTGTTTTTATATTTCGGGTGCCAGATCGGCGGTTCTTTCTGGGGCCGGAGATTATATCCCGAGCTTCTGCGTAGATCGGTGATGTTGTTGTCCGTCAACGGCCATCGTCGCCTGTGAGGAAGCGCTGGGCCCGATTATTTTATTCAGCTTCACTCCTCTCTTTCTTCTCCTCTCCAAGATTATTCTTTTCTTGACGCTTTTCTTGGGGAAATCTCGCTTTTTGGAGTCCTTCATCTCTCCCCCTCCCTTTGCATTGTCGCTCGAGACGTTCGCTCGGCTCATCTTTTGGCGCCCCTTCCCTTTTCTGGGTTTCTCTTCGCGATCTGGGGTGCGACCGGCGCGTTGGGTTCGGGCGAGTTCCTTCTTTCTCTGTTGTGGGGATCTATCTGATGCCTTCTGAGCTGTGTTTATGTGGGATCATCAGCTAGGAAAGAGCATTGTTCCGTTTTAGCAATTGGGTCTCTCTGGTTGGGGTTGTTCCTTGTGGTATCTGTACAGTGCTTGGTAGTGCCGGTCCGAGAAAGAATTGATCGATGGCCGGTGGAACAAGAAGGAAGCTCCGTTTGAGCAAACTCTACTCCTTCGCATGTGGGAAAATCTCTTTGCAAGAAGATCATCCCCAAATTGGAGGACCAGGTTTTTCGAGGGTGGTTTACTGCAACCAACCAGAGTCTTTCGAGGCTAGCATTAGAAATTACGGGACCAATTATGTTAGGACTACAAAGTACACACTTGCAACTTTCGTGCCTAAGTCATTGTTTGAGCAGTTCAGAAGAGTGGCCAATTTTTACTTTGTCGTTGTCGGTACCCTGGCCTTCACTCCCCTGGCGCCTTATACAGCTGTTAGTGCCATTATCCCTCTTATCATTGTTATAGGGCTAAGCATGACCAAGGAAGGCATCGAAGACTTGCGGCGGAGACTGCAGGTGCTCATTATTATCTCTCTTGATTTGACTTCAATGTGTTTAATTATGTTCCACCCACATTCATTATCCGTTCCTAAATGTGAAACTCCGTATTGTGTTTATACTTGGTATATAAGGACCTGTGTGATAAGATTAAAAGTTAATCTCCAAAACTATAGGCACTGAACTTTAATGCTGGATGCTGTAGATTTTGAAACTGCTGGGAAGAGACATGTTTGGTGGCATCTGAAATTTGAGCGATGCATCTAATTAAGCATTTGGCAATCATCAGATTAAGATGTGAAACAATTGATGTTTTTCCATTCTATCAGGCTGTGGAAACTTCATGAGAGAGCAATCTGCAAGCATTTTCATCTAAAGAAGAATCCCGAAAAAGATATAATATGTGTTTAGGATGTTATCATAATTTATTAGACAGATTTGAATGCCAGTGTGTTCCCTGATTTCACGTGGTATGCATGTTTACATGTGTGCTTATTATAGTGAGTCCTGTATCATAATTACTCTCACATACACATGTTAATTCTTCATTTCATTTTCAGTCTTTAGTAAATTTATATTTAGAAATTACAAGGGGGGAGGAATCTGAAAGTGTAAATCTCAGACTAACAAAGATGTAGATGCTTAACTATAGAATTGAGAATGACCTAAGGGAAGATTGTATGTGCTGATGATGCTTAACTCTTCATTCATCTACATTGTCAAACCTAGCCTTCTTAAATGTGTAATTTGGCCTGTGATTTATTTTTCAGGATATTGAGGCAAACAATAGAAAGGTGAAAGTGCATAGGCATAATGGAGAATTTGGTCACACTGAATGGAAGAACCTAAGAGTGGGAGATATAGTGAAGGTACAAAAGGATGAATTCTTTCCTGCAGACCTTCTTTTGCTTTCGTCTAGTTATGAAGATGCTATTTGTTATGTTGAGACCATGAACCTTGATGGGGAGACAAATTTGAAACTGAAACAAGGTTTGGAGGCAACCTCTGGCTATTGTAGGGACTCAAGCTTCCGGGACTTCGAGGCATCTGTCAAATGTGAAGACCCAAATGCATATCTGTATTCTTTTGTTGGAAGCATGGAGTTTGAAGCAAATCAGTATCCCCTTTCTCCGCGGCAACTTCTCCTCCGAGGCTCGAAACTGCGAAACACGGATTATATATATGGGGCTGTCATATTTACTGGTCACGACACCAAAGTCATGCAAAATGCAACTTCTGCCCCTTCAAAGAGGAGTAAAATTGAAAGGAAGATGGATAGGATCATCTATCTCCTTTTTTCAATAGTATTTTCTATGTCTCTTGTTGGATCTATTTGCTTTGGCATTTGGACTAAAGATGACCTAGAAAATGGGAGGATGAAAAGATGGTATCTTAGGCCGGACCACTCCACCATATTTTTTGACCCTAAAAGAGCTACTGCAGCTGCCATCTATCACTTCTTGACATGTTTGATGTTATTTAGCTATTTCATCCCGATCTCCTTATATGTGTCTATAGAAATTGTCAAAATTCTTCAAAGCACATTCATTAATCGAGATATCCACATGTACTATGAAGAAGCCGACAAACCGGCTCGTGCTCGCACCTCAAACTTGAATGAGGAACTTGGCCAAGTTGATACAATACTTTCAGACAAAACTGGAACTCTGACCTGCAATGAAATGGAATTCATCAAGTGTTCGATTGCTGGGACAGCTTATGGCCACAATGTCACAGAGGTAGAGAGGGCTATGGATAGGAGGAATGGCTTACCTTTAGCTCATGACAAGCTGAATGGCCGTGACCACATCGAGTGTTCACCTGGTACAGAGCCACATATTAAGCCACGTATTAAAGGCTTCAACTTCTATGATGAGAGGATCATGAATGGAAATTGGGTAGACAGCCCTAATGCCAATGTCATACAGAAGTTCTTTCGTTTGCTGGCACTTTGTCATACGGTAATACCTGAGGTGGAACAAAGTACAGGAAAAGTCTCATATGAAGCTGAATCACCAGATGAAGCTGCTTTTGTTGTTGCGGCAAGAGAACTTGGGTTTGAGTTCTACAAGAGGACACAGAAGAGGATCTTCCTTCGCGAGCTGGATCCAAAATCTGGAAGGAAAGTTGAAAGGTAGATGGAAAAAAAAAAAAAAATCTTTTGTGATATTGGATAAACTTGCCTTGCTGGATGGCAATGTGCAATTTGTCTCGATATTTAGCACTCTGCACTAGAATAAGAATTCACTGCATTAAAGATCCTTCCACTTTTTTTCTTTTTTAACTGGGAAGATCTTTTTTTGATCATCAATCTCAAGTCCCCCAAAATGCTTATTCTGTTTGTTTTTCTTTAGGTGCATATCTGAATTCTAACATTCGGTTGATTATTTTCATTCTTAATCTTTAATCTTCTCTTTGTATGTAAAACTTCCTGTTTGCAGGGTATATGAGCTTCTAAATGTCTTAGAATTCAACACCTCTAGAAAGCGTATGTCTGTTGTTGTAAAAGATGAGGAAGGAAAAATACTATTGCTCTGTAAAGGCGCTGACAGGTCTGTATATAGGACAATGACTACTTGAAGGTTTTAGTGTTCTTCTTCCTTGTGTTCTGAACCATCATTGGTGCATATTCATTGCAGTGTCATGTTTGAAAGGCTTTCCAAGAACGGCAATGATTTTGAAGATACTACATGGAGACATGTAAATGAATATGCTGATGCAGGCTTGAGGACATTGATACTTGCTTATCGTGAACTCGATGAGGAAGAATACCACAAGTTCAACAAGAAATTCAATGATGCGAAGAACTCAGTTAGTGCCGATCATGATGCTTTGATTGCTGAAGCAATAGAGATGATTGAGAACAAATTGACTCTTCTTGGTGCCACTGCTATTGAGGACAAACTGCAGAATGGGGTGGGTTTCCTATATGCTCAGTGCTGTTAGAGGAATGTCAGTCGGCCTTGGAAAACGCTTCAAGCTTGATTATTGATATTTCCTCTTTCTTCCTTGTCAGGTGCCGGAATGCATTCTCAAGCTTGCCCAAGCTGGAATTAAGATCTGGGTTTTGACTGGAGACAAGATGGAGACTGCTATCAACATTGGGTACACTGAAATGTCAAACTTTGAAGATGAGTCTGTCTATATTTGCGTGTCTAGTTTCCTCACTTGAAAATAATTTGCAGGTTTGCTTGCAGTCTGCTCAGACGAGGGATGAAGCAGATAATAATCAGTTTAGAAACACCAGTTATTCAGGCTCTAGAAAAGTCACACGATAAGTATGCTATAGCGAAGGTATCTCTTTGAATACAAAATGATTTGCGGTTATCTTTTAAACTGTTTCATCCACCAAACTATACATGCTCTCACCTGTTTATGAAGTGTTAGAGAGTATCATTAGAAGTCCACTAACTATGCAAATATCGGGCCACCTTATTTGCTTGGGGATATTGCATGACTTAGTAAAAAAGCCTTATCTAATTTAACTTGGTCTCGGTATTGGTGCTAGAGCGGTTCTTCACCAGACATGGTTTTGAAGTGAGATTTTGGAGACTGCAAAAGATGGAATTTTAGTAGGACACAAGAAATTCATATTGAGCTCAACTTTGTAAGAACCACGGTTGAAGGCATCTTCAGTTCTAAATGAGTTGAAAAGATGCATCAACAATGGAAATGCAGAAACATTTAGCTTCCTCCTGAAGTGCTAGTTATGCATGCTGACTCAAAACTACGGCTGGCATTCCTCCTGTAAAATCAATTTCTAACTCGTAGCATGATTTCATAATCCAATTAGATTTGCGGGCTCATTGTTAATTATACCCAATGAAGTATTCAGCGGTCCTTGCCTCTGGCTGATGACTTTGTTCTGTTGCATGACCAAGAGAAGACAGTTGTATGACCTCATGTTGGCAGTGGGTAAATCCATAGTTAAGATAATACTACATGGATACTAAATGAAGTGATGGTTCTCTTTTAGGCATCAAAGGAAAGTGTTGACAATCAGATCGGACAAGGGATTGCTTCATTGGATATGTCAAGTGGGACCTCTGAAAAATTTGCTTTAATCATTGATGGAAAATCACTTGTTTATGTTCTGGAAGATGGCATAAAGGACATGTTTCTTAAGCTTGCACTCCGCTGTGCATCTGTTATTTGCTGTCGCTCATCACCAAAACAGAAGGCATTGGTGAGTTATAATATCCGTTTCAAACTTTCTATGATGGGGTAAACTCGTTTGCATAAATGTTTTTTGTACTAAACTTAGCAAAACAAATGATCCTATGAAATAACTTGCATAATGTTTTATAGCAATAAACTTAGCAAAATAAATAATCCTTTGGATAATTTATATTGCCTGAACTGATAAAACATAGGTCACAAGACTGGTCAAGTCCGGAACTGGGAAAGTAACATTGGCTATAGGTGATGGTGCCAATGATGTTGGAATGCTTCAAGAAGCAGATATTGGAGTTGGAATTAGTGGTGCTGAAGGAATGCAGGTGCCAAACATGCCATTATAAGATCTTCAGCATCATGTAATCCGCCTGCAAACAATTGTGTTGTTTTCTGACACCTTTTATGTTTCTTTTTGGTTGTTATTTAAACTTTTCAGGCAGTTATGGCCAGTGATATTGCAATTGCACAGTTTCGATACCTTGAACGCCTGCTACTCGTCCATGGACATTGGTGTTACAGAAGGATTTCAATGATGGTACAGACCCTTTACGTATTGATTTGAAGATTAGGACATGATCATTTGTCGGCATGTTATTATCTCTTTGACAAAAAAGAATATTGATAAATAAATATATAATTTGATCTCTTGAATGGGGGACAATTATACCATCAAGCTTCATGTAGTAATGTTGCTCAGTTTTTTCTACCAGATATGCTACTTTTTCTTCAAGAACATCACGTTTGGTTTCTCGCTCTTCCTATATGAGGCACATGCAGCCTTTTCAGCACAACCTGCATACAATGACTGGTTTTTGTCACTTTATAACGTCTTCTTCTCATCACTTCCTGTGGTTGCTCTAGGAGTTTTTGATCAGGATGTATCAGCAGGATTGTGTCTAGAGGTATGCCTGTCTTCTTATTATGTAACTTTTATTACTGCTGGAAAACATTTTATGGCCAAGCTATTCATATCGCAAATATCATGTGTTATGATCCTCCTCAGAATATATGCAATTGTGATTTACTTTCCGGCACATAGGCATAATTCGAGCATCCAGGGTATTTTTAAAGTTCAGCTTTTTTAGCTCCCTGAATGCCTTTGAATTTTTTTATTTTTTTTTATTTTTGTATTTGGCTAGAAGCTTAGGATTGTCTTTAAATCTCGTGTCAACAGAAATGTCCTTTGAGATCTCTCAGCATCCTAGCATGGTCATTGATCATTAGGGCCTGTTTGCTTTGCCTTTCAATGCTAATTGAGAACAGTTGGAAACAGTAATTTGATTTTTTTGGTTTTCTTCAGAGTATTTTTGTTTAGTTCAATTCATTTTCAACTTTCGTGTTACAGTTCCCCTGGCTATACCAAGAAGGGGTTCAAAATCTCCTCTTCCGCTGGGTCCGGATAGTAGGCTGGATGTTTAATGGGTTCTTTAGCGCAGCCATAATTTTCTTCTTGTGCACAAGCACACTGGAGCACCAAGCATTCAACAGCAACGGACATGTTGCTGGGAGGGACATCTTCGGTACAACAATGTACACCTGCGTCGTATGGGCGGTGAATCTGCAGATGGCACTAACCGCAAGGTACTTCACCTTAATACAGCACATAGTCATCTGGGGCTCGATCATATTTTGGTACCTCTTCTGTTTGGTGTATGGAGCCATGTCTCCCACTCTGTCTACTACTGCCTACGAGCTCCTTATCGAAGCCCTCGCACCATCTCCCGCCTTCTGGGTCGTGACTCTTTTCGTGACAATCTGTGCCCTTATCCCATATTTCACTTACTCAGTGATTCAGATGCAGTTTTTCCCCATGTACAATCAAAGAATCCAGTGCCGTGAGTATGAAGCAAGATTGATTGATGATAGGTTGAGGCGAAAGTGATTATGACCGACAGATGGCTCATGGGTCAATTCATCCTGTAAATCTCGCAGTCCAGGAATACTTATTCCTGCAGACCCGTCTAATTTTGTAGGATCCTCGGTATAGATTTTACGAGCATGGAAATCCACTGGCTCATGCCGAACCGTATCGCTCTGGATGTGGTGGACAGAGTAAATAGGTTTCGAAAAATAACCTACTGTCAAGCTTCAGATGTGCTTGATTCTGCGGGGAGAGAAAAGCAGAGGAGAAAAAGCTGTACCATATGTTAGCTTTGCTGTAGATTCTGTACATTCTCAGATTATAGGAGACATATGCTATACACAATCTTCTTCTCTTTGTAATGAATTATAGGGGGCACATAATATTGTCAATTCTGGTTGTGCGGCTTCTCTTTTTCTTAATCATATATATATATATATAGTCAAAGAGTGCCTGGGCACGTATTAAACAATCAATTTAGAAAACTTAACAATTTCCAATGCACCGATTGTTTTCATGTACTGCACAATTAGTGCCGTGAAAATTGAATTACTCCACATATAGTATACTCAACAAATGTCCATCTGTTATTACAGACACCTTCTAAGAATTGTCTCTATTGATGACATGTAGGACTTCATATTATTAGATCTTTCTTCTTAGTGCAAGGGATTTGTTGCATTCTTAACAAGGGGGTATGAATAATTATTGTTGTGCCCTGTGTCATGATACTCGAGTATATAAATCACGATGCGACACCATTTATCAACAAGTCACCACATTCGTATCGTGCTAGCCAGACTTGAATATTGATGTGTAAGCCATATTTAATTGCCACATGTAACAAATTTAATTGCTTTTGTTCATAGCTGATTTGTATTAAAAGGCAAGTGTGATTTTCTAAATTTTGTTATCGATTTCAAATAAATGAATTTTATTTATTCAAATTCTTTTGTTTAATTAAAAGATAGATATCATCAAACCAAATTCTTTTATTTAACTTCCAAGTTTAAACTATTATTATCTTCAATATCCATTAGCCTATACATGACGAATGCATTTTTTCGAGCCATTCTAAAGTACGTTCAAGAAGGTCTCTGAAGAAGTCATAGAGGATTTTGTTTGCATTAAGAAAACATCCCATTGTCCTCATCTCAATTTATTCCACATATCTACAAATTACATTGGATAAATAATTGACATTAAACGTTTGTTTTAATTATTCATTGAATACATAGAGGTTCTAATCCATTGGAATGTTTTGTAAATATGAGCTTTTGACCTTTTGACTATAAACGATCTTGATAGACTCTCTAGATCAGCTAGACTTATGGAAGGTTTTGAATATGTTTATCATAGATCATTATTACACTTAGATTCGCTCCGTTTGTTTTATGGAAAATGAATAATTATGAAGATCTTTTTCCTGAAAATGATCGTTTGCATTACTTGCAAAAATGAATGAAAGAAAAATATATTCATCATTCATGGAGATGTTAAGATATAAATTGTTCTCGATATCAAATACATTTTTGATTAACTAAATTCTTTAAGTAATATTAATGATCATTTTCTTAAAAAATATATTTTTCAAAGCATTCATTTTTCGGGAAATAAACGATGCATTATTTACACATTTATTTACTCACGCCCGCGGGTTGGGGGGTTAAATGTCTAGTTCATTGGGGGTAACAATGAAGGATCAGCAATTCAGGATTTTACTATTTCCTTTTACTATGTATTTGACATCATAGCTCTTCTGGTTTTCTGCTACATATGGCATCCTTTTTTTTTTCCATGCTGTGCAGGAAAGTGAAGATATTTACCATAAATAGTACACAGGCTTAAGGTAACGGCACCAAATTTTATTGCACCAACCGGACAAAAAGCAAGTTGGACTCCGTGTGGCGATTTGATTCGCACTGTGAAATCGGAAATCATGAATTGCCGAATGAACGGATCATCTGTTAAGCAAATAGATCGTTTGTAGAAATTCGGTGAGAAAATGAATAATTTACATACAGAAAACTTGGAGAAAGGGTTGGCCTTCAATTTTCTTTGTACAGAACTCTCCTTCTCCACCCTGGACAATAGCCTTGCAGGCCAGGGACACGTTCAGCTAAATCCTAAAAGTCAACCAGGACCAAGTCAAATCATTCACGATCTTCCCTGGGCGGATCTCGGCTCATGATCGGCCATGGAAGCTGAATCGTGATGAACCCCCACCTCCTAAGCTAACGCAAGCCAAGAAAATCCACAGCGGACCGGGCCATGGTGGTGGCGAACTCCTGGAAGCTGATGACGCCATCGCCGTTGGTGTCGGCCTCCCTCATCATCTCCGACAGCTCGCGGTACGTCAGGGGATGGCCCATCTTGGCCATCGCCCCAGCCAGCTCTGCCGGCGTGATGTACCCATTGCCGTCGCGGTCGAACAGCTGGAACACCTCTGCCAGCTGCTCCTGGTTGAGGAAGACCTGCTCGGTCATGTCAGGCAGCAGGACGCCGACCAGCTCGTCGAACTCGACCGAGCCGTTGCCGTTGGCGTCCATGTCGGCGAGCATGGTGTGGATCTGGTCCCCGGTCGGCTTGAGGCCGAGCGAACGGAGCAGGGCGGCGAGCTCGAGATGCGTGAGGCTGCCGTCGCCGTCCATGTCGAAGCGTGCGAAGATGTCCCGGAGCTGCTTCAGCTGCTCGGATTGGAGGGCAGCGGAAGCAGCAGCCATCGGGGAGGATCAAATCGGATGATGTCTGGTTCGTTTCGTTTCGTTTCGTTTCATTTGAGACGAGGGGCTGAACGTTCCTTTTTTTTTTTCTTTTTCTTTTTTTTTTTTTTTTTTTTTTTTTGTGGCGGAGGCCTATTAGAGAATGGTTTAGAATGGTTCAAAACCAGAATGCGCGTTGCGGTGGATATGGAAAAATGAAAACTTGCAGGGTTGATTGGTCTTTGAGTTTTGGACAGGGTTGGAACTACATCCGATCCTTCGGCCAACTATCATTAATTAAAACCAAAAAGGTTTTGCTGGCGTATCGGCTCCCGTTGACTATTCAAGATTCTCTCGTCCAAGTGACCGAAAATCATGGCGAAACTTCTAATTTCGGAGGCTATTCAAGCCAGGCTGTAAGACTAAAGTTGTCTTGCGTCTCCATCCATAACGTGGGTCGGCTATAAATATAGGATGGCACGAGAAGATCTATAATTGACATGTCGGATATCGCGAGCGGAGTATTATTTATAGGGTGAATAAGTTAAAGAGGGGGCGTTTAGAAAGTTGAATCGAAAGGATCGGTGGAGGAAAATGGGTTGCGATCTTGGTTTTTCCACTCCATCCTTCCATTCCGGCTGCGAGGTCTGTGGCTTTGTCCGAATTTGTTTTTCACTTAGTACGCAGTATTCCAGTCCCTCGCTTGTCCACATTGTCCGACTTGTTACCTGGATCTGTTATCGCTGCTGAGAGCGATGCTTGGATGTCGATGAATAAGAATCTGACATAGCCACAATCATGGAGAGCAGCCCACGAGGCAAAAGAATCGGTTGACAAAAATTTGCCTCGCCATAACTATGTTGGAGCTTGCAAGTCCGGTCTTAATGAATAAGGATCTGACAAAATCTCGGATAAGCGGCAGAAGGGGGATGGCAAGGCTTGATGGAAGAGCAGAGTCGATTAGACATGATGGTGGGCGTCGCATTCACAGACGACTCGACAGAGACCCAAGTTCGATGCCATGGAAAATCCTTGAATTGCGACCAACTCGGCAATGACACTATAGCACCAGCCCAGAGGAACGATAAACCCAGATGATAGCCATTGACCCTCGACATCATGCAAAATGCCGCAGGCAATGTGGATTTGAAACGGGCTACCATCTGCGTTAAATTCAATCCATCCGCAACTAGGCGGCATCCAATTCACAGCAAGCTGATGGCGATGACTAGGACGAGTCAAGGAGAACGGCATAGAAGTTTTTCTCGACAGAAGTTTTAATTAAAGATGATGATACAACCGAATCGTTATGCATGTTAGTCGTCAGACAGCGAATGTCGGCGTAGTAATGCTTTTTCACAAATTCAGGTGTATGACGGCCTTCAGGAACCGAAAATTGAATAAAGAGCTTGATCACCCTGATGAGATTTTGATTGGCAGAAGACAACATCTCGACAGAAAAGTGGAAGAGCTGCTTAGATGAAATGCTTGTGCGTGAACTGAGAGAAAAATCAATCTTGTTCATCGAGATCGCTCTCATTGAAGGTCGACATCTTTAAGGGGCTTCAACACCATGACCTGCTTCTAAACTCCCCTGCTTTTCGACTGAATACTTGCTTCTCCAAAAACACATACGTACAGAGATGTGCGTATCCAGGACCTAAGACAACTTTTATCTGATGGCAAGGCGGAAAATGGACGGCAATCTCTCTTTCGTCCAAATGGGGAACGAACTTGTTTAAAAACAGAGGAAAGAACTTGTCGACGGGCTAGAAGAATGTTTATCACAATGAATGTGAAAGCTAACGAGAGAGCACAAGAAAGTGAAGTACTAAAACTAGCAACTATGGTTCAATGCTAGCAGGAGAGTGAACGCGGATTGCACATGTACATAAAGACTCGAAAAATTAATGAACAGGGACATTGTTCGTGACTGCAGAAGAAACGAAAAATTCACTATATAACCGTCGCAATGCATATTAATCTGCAGGGATGATCGGATGTTGATCTACAAAAGCATGTAGTGCACTTTGGATGCTGCAAGTCAGATAACATGTTCCAGTACAGTAAGAAGACGAGGCGATCTTAGGTGCATTCAACTTCCGACAACAATAACAACATACGATCAGTAATGCGACTTTCTCTTCCCATAGTATACTACTAGGATATAATCAAGTGAAGTTCTGACTTGATCTGTTTCACGAGTTAAACATGATTCAATGACAATATGTTGTCTACTAAATCAAAAGGTCTGCATTTCAAGGAAAGAGCCCTATACTCATAAAAAATGTGAAAAGGGGGACCATAGATTTGAACCTTCTTCATCCTCTTGCTCTCGACATTGTAAGAGAACAAATACGCCTCAGACTGCTTGCGTATAGTCGCAGGGATGAGCAAAATGTCGCCGTAGCCGTTGCGTGGAATGCTAATGCAGAATGATCTAGGAAAACCTATGCCCTCCTTCCAACCACGGGGCAGCACCATTCTCATCTCCTTCCAAGCCCGACTCCTGTAATCATCCAGAACATACATCGTTATGGTGTCGTCGTACCAAAGGCGTCGGCACTCTAGCAAGGCCAGATGGCCTCTGAATAGCTGCAGCTCGACCTTAACAGCGCGGACACCTTCAGGAAGCAATAACATCCTGAACTTCTCACTCGCGAGATCGAGTGTGCCAACAATGTTCCCCTTCATCGAGTCACGTGTCAGGATATGTATAGCCCCTTCTTCACTCATGCAATCATCCCAGGGAAACTTAATAGGGCAATCATCCACTGTCCTCCAGGAATTAGTACCTAGCGTCAGAACCTTATGAGCAGCGGCTACACCACCGTATGGGCTGTACAGAAACCACGTCTTGAGGACCTTGTACTGTTTCGAGGCCGGATCATAACCTAATGCGGTGAAGCTGCTGATCTCACCCTGGAGATCGTCGGGGAAATCGGGGCTGGTGAGAGGGAGGGCTGCGACTTCCCTGGTGCTGGGGTTACACACGCGAGTGAGACCCCCGGCGCTGAGGCAAACGAAGCCATGGATGCCTTCTGAGATCTTCGCGGTTTCAGAGGTCATGTCCGGCAGAGGAACAAGAACGGAGAGCCCCGTCTGGTGGTCCAACCTGAAGAACTGGCAAAGCAACGGGTCCGGCTGGCTCAGGTCGGAGATGGAAACGAGGGAGGCGACGGCCGGACGAGCGAGGGAACGAGCCAGGAACGAACTGGCGAAGGAAGGGTCGGAGATAAGGGAACGCCAGGGCTTAGAGACGCACTTGGATCGCAGCAGCGTCTTCACGGGCAGCCTGACAAGTATGTCGGTGATGATGCCGACGGGCAATTCTGGCGAAACCGCCTCACCATCTCTCCCGCTCACCTTGTCGTCCTCCTTAGTTCTCAGCTTCTTCTCGCTATTATCCGCCATCTTCGCCGAGGCCCTACTAGCAAGCACGTGAATCACCGAACCAGCGACAGGAGGGAGCCGGCCCTCACCTAGCTTTTAAACAGAGGGAAGAACACTCACTCACAAGGCACCACACTCAATGGAAGGCAAATTCATACTCAAGCTCAAAGTTGAGAGGGGATGATAGAGATAAGTAGGGATTTCTTAGGATAAAGATATTCTGAAAATTTCATTGATTATCTGTATCTTTTAAGATTGCACGGGTATTTCTATCGATGCCTATATTTATGGAGATATTATACTAACAAAGCAAAGTTATATTTTTTAAATATATATATAAACTCCTTATTCCTTTCTCAGGCATTATTATTTTCAATTATATTGAACCATCGAAAATTGAGAAGACAGCGTTGCCAATTGAGCATAAGCTGGAATCGGATGAGTTTCTCGAATCAAGAAGTGGGAATCTTCCAAAACGCCTTAACGCGAGGAAACTTTCATGAGCGAAAGATCAATAAGATTATGCAGAGATGGATGTGGAAATAAGTAGTTCTCATCAGAGAAATGCCGAACAAACAGGGCATGCCATTTTCAGGATCCTTCAGGACAAATGTGATTTGGCTTGGAATGTGATGAACCGCCGTACCTTCCCACTAAAGAAATTTCTAATTTATGGGGTACAATACAAAGTGGTACATATTTACAAAATATCGTATCATATTAAAAGTTAATGTACGACGATTTGGCTTTAAGTACTGACTAAACGCCATATGCCTAATACATACATACAGCTAGCTGCTTGTAAACCATCAGGTGCTATCTTATTTAATGTTTATGCAATTATTCTTTTACTTGAGAATGCAATGTGAGCACTCGGTATATACTTATATAGAAGAGGCATATGACGATTAGCCTCTAGGCACAATAGAATATTTACGTTTTTGGTAAGATATCTCATCATATTACAAAATAATGCACGATGATGTCGGCCCCTAGATACGATTGAATGTCATGCGCCTTGGCAAAACGTCGGCTAAAATTACAACAAAAAATACGGCAATATCACTTCAAGTACGACCAAACGTTGTACATTCTAGTACGACGTCATTCAAAATTAAAAAGAAAGTAACATACCGCAATTTTGGATTGGAACGCGGGGAACCTTGTACAATCATACAACATAGAATTCCCATTTTATGACGGTACAATGTCAGGGCGCATGTACAAGGATTTTGACGATTAGTCGGGGCTTGAAGCTTGGAAAAAGCAGTCCTTCAGAACACATGGTAAGAGTCATCTGGTATGGAGGTGGAACGGGAAGTCCATGATTATCACAAAATCGGAACCGACCACATTGATTCTGGTATACAGCTGCTAAAAACGTTTTAGGCTCCACAAGGAGTTTAAATTCTGCAGATGGGGATATAGAACAGGTATTTCAATGGTATCAATCCCAAAATCTACACTGCAATGAAATAGTTATGCGAGCGCTGCACATGCTAGCTAATGACGTCAACTTAAGGATCGCACAAAGTGGCCACATAATCGCAGCAGAAGTCATTAATTTGATCTCTGCTAATCATCTATCAATCAGTTGCATCTGCTAGTGTTGGTGGTCTTTGTACCCAGTAACACCAATCTTCAATACCGGCACGGAACCAACCAATGGACAAAATTTGTGCCGCTCGAATGAGTTGTTACTCTTCCAGTTGTTCTTCTCCATGCGATATCAAAACAACTTAGGATGTGAGCGACTATTACAAGTTACAGAAGTTTAGCTAGAGGGAGAACTTTGGCTTTCGGACAATCCCCCTGATGTGATGACTGTAGAAAAACACTCCCCAAGAAGAAGAGTTCAAAGGAAAAAAATTTACTTGTCTAGGAATGGAATAGACATCGAAGATGATGTAGACAAAATATCTATAACAGCTTAGTGCCAAGCGGTGATAACTCTCAGCTGACTCACTTTGTAATATATGATGGAGGCTCTTTACTTTAATCACTAATTCTAAAATAATGCACACCAGCAGGTGCAAACACCCTTCATGAATGTAATAGCTCAACGGGTAATGGCGACAACAACAATAAGCGGAAAATTGCAGTCATCCCCCCTGAGAGCAAGGAATAACAGAAGCATGAGGAAGTTCAATGCTTAATAATCGGGTCACATTGTGCAGATTGATGATCTCTTTTCAGTTCAAGACTAAATAGGAAAGAACTTGTAAATTCGCCGAGAGAGAGACAGATTTGACAAATAAATGTGTTCAAATTAGAAGAGATAAGGCTTCTTCTGACCCATTCGAACGAAACAATTTCACTTTCTTTCCTCTGGAAGAGCTGTTTCAGCGCCTACCCTCGGAAATCTCCATCAATCACTCTAGTTGATTGCAACAGAAATGAGTCAAAATATTTGAGGAGCCTACTTAGGAATGAAAATCGCAGAAATCCTAACATGCAAAGCCAACCGAGCACATATGAACAATTGGCGGTGCCCATAAACATGGAAAGTAATGCTTGATAAAAAGAACCAATTGTATACGGCACAATGTTAAGAGATGTAAACCAGCTCCAAGTGTCAAAGTAAACATGCAGCTTATATGAAGGAATTCTTCAGAATACCATAACCTGAAAGCACACCAGATGATCAAATATGTGCACCGATGCTATTTGCCTGCACTACTGCTATATAAAGAAGGCCTAAACCTCACTCAAAGCCAAAATGCTATGCACATATCCAATGGGTGCGCAGGCGATGATCACAGGACTCCTCAATAGAGACGGCGGAAGACCATGGACTTGAACCTTCTTCAGAGTCCCCTTCTCTACATCATAAGACAGGAAGTACACTTCGCCAGCCGTAACCTTTGGAGAAAGCAAGATTTCTCCGGCGCGGACACTACCGATTAGAAACCGCTCAGAACGACTCACATCCTCTTTCCAACTACGGGGCAGCACGATTGGACGTTCCATCCAAACTCGATTTTTGTAATCCTCTAGTACATATATCGACATGGTGTTTTCATCCTCAAGATGTTCATAGTCCAACACCGTCAGACAGCCTCCAAATGCTATTAACTTCATCTTATGCACCTGGTTCAGGGCACCATCGGGCAATGCTAAAGTCCTAAACTTCTCGGTCTCGACATCGAACGCCACTATTATTTTGTTGCTCATCAAGTCAAGCGTGAGGAAATGAATGCTTCCATTAATGCAAACGCTGCCTCCGCAGGGAAAATCGATAGGGCCGCTATCGATTTTCCTCCACGAATTGGTTCCCAACGTCAGAATCTTGTGCGCGGTGATAACTTCGCCCGCATGGTTGAGGGCGTTCGAAACCCACGTCTTCATGACCTTGTACCGTCTCGTGACGGGATCGAAGCCCAAGGCGCTGAAGCTGTGCATGCCGCGGTGCAAATGGACGGGGAAATCGGGACCCGCGGGCGGAAGGGCCCTGACCTCTCTGGTGCTGATGTTGCACAGGTACGTAAGGTCCCCGATGTCGAAGCAAATCAACCCGTTGACGCTTTGCCAGTCCTGCCCGGTCGAGTTGATGGTCTGGTCCAGTTGGCCCAGGGGAACCGCGAATCCAGTCTGATGGTCCAAGCTGAAGAACCTGCGGCCGAAGCGAGTCGGCTCGATGTTGCCGACGATGGATATGAGCGAGGTGACGTCGGAGCGGCCGAGCGACTGAGCCAAGACTAAATCAGCGAAAGACCGGTGGTCGATGATGGAGCGCCAGCCCTTCGAAATGGACCTGATCCGCAGGAGCGTCTTCACCGGCAGCCTCGACAGTATGTTGGAGATTATCTCGGTGGGCAGTTCCGTCAACCCGGCGTTCTCTCCAGTAGCCTCCTCCTCGCGAGTTCTTCTTGGCCGCGTCTCCGTCGGACCCTGTGAAAGCAAACCTCGTCAATCGACAGCCCTTTTCATTCCACCGCATTCTATTGATCTGTTTCTTGACAGGACCTGTAAGTTTCGAACCCTGACAAAGAAGAAAACCAGAAAACACAACCGAGGCAGTCCTCTGTTCCGGTGAAACAACAAAAGGAGCTCCTTTTTATAAAAGAAGATCAAGAAGAGAATGCCATTCAGGCGCCAAAGAAACACAGGCGAGATATGCGATTCGCCCTACGCATTTCGACGGAAATCGGGCCTCAACAATGCCGGCGAAATCTGTCTCCAAAACCAAGCAACGCGAATGGAAAAGGTCCGAACGACGATAACGACTGGTGACCCATTTCGTCTCGGTACACCGTTGAGCAAAACGAGCCGGAAAAAGATGTTCTTTTCCTATCCCCTGTTTCCCGTCGAACGCAGAGAAAAGGAAGAAAAAGAAGAAGAAAAGAAAGAAGGATGGAGAAGGAGATCTGAGGCAGCGCACGCAAGACAAGTCTCAACCGCGATCGCGCTGATGAAACGGAGCTCGCGACATGGTTCGGTACCAGTGGAATGCGAAGCGATTCCGCGCCCAGAGCGCCCCCCGAGGGTGGTTCGCCGCCGCCGCCGCCGTCTTGCGCCGCCATTTTCACAGAGAGAGGGAAAGGGAGAGGGAGAGAGAGAGATTGGGAGGAGGGTCGCCGTCGGGTATCGACAAAAATGCAGGGAGCGCAGACGGAGGCGACGCGATCGGAAGTCGGAGCCGCGGCCGCGGAGGAGGAGGAGGACCAGGACCAGGACCAGGTACTGTACACTGTACTGCATTGCATGCAGGAACTTTTCGCCCAATGAGCGTGCTCCACGTGGATTAAAGCGATTAGTGGTGGAATTCCACTATGCCTCGTCATCACAATTCACCCTCACGAACAAAAATACAAAAATAAAAGAGGTCCCGCAGGATTGGTGGGAAAAAAAGGTATATCATCCTCTCTCCTTTTAAAAAAAAAAAAAAATTAATTTTTTCACGTGACTCGTCTCGTAAATTCTTACGTACGTATAGTGATCTTACAAATCGAAGACTGATTCAATGATTAAACATTCTAAGTAGAGATCCTTTATAGTAACATCAGTTTTTCTCAATCGATCGTGGGAAAGTGAGATTTTAAATTGGCACTTGCACAAAATAATTTCCTTTATCTTGTTTGGAGTTTCTTTCATGGGGCGAGTTATCGATTGAAACATCAAATCCTGAAGTACTAGCCAATTATAAGATCGGGATTAACTTATGGCAATTATTTTATCGCCTAAGGAGACCAGTATTGCTTAGCAATTAGCATTGTTCGGGTTAAACATAATTATTAACTAATTAGTATACTGAGTGATGTAACAAGTTCCAATCATGGAACTGAATGTGGCCCACCAACTTCAACATTCTCCCGCAATCTGCCACAAAACTTGATATGCCAATTTTATGCACGAATTGATAATACCAAGCGTAACTCATCCTTTACGCTTTTATAATAGTCTCAAAATTTTTTGAATATTTTCAAACAAATTATAGGAGAATCCGCATACCTATTTTTATGTGTCATGAAAAACTTAAGTATTTTGAGAAAGCAAAATAAAGCGCTTGAGCAAAAAGAATAAGTGTGTTTGTTTTGTGTAAAATAAATGAATCAAAACATATTTTTTTTTCCAAAAAATCTCTTCCACTGCTTGATTATAATATTCAATGAAAATATTTTCATTATCAACAATAATACATGCTTATTAATTTTCATGGGCAACGGAATATTTTTTGTTGATTTATTTTTATAAGAGATATAAGTAATCGTTTTTATGAAAATACTTTTCAAATCATTTATTTTCCACGAAATAAATGCACTCTCTAAGTGAAATTTTAAAGGGTGAAACATCAATTCATGATCACAACACTATAAATATTTTGAAAAGAAATCCCTTCTCCTAAGATTTAATTGCTTCCGTTTTAAAAAAAAAACAAACAAACAGAAAAACGGGCCCAAGTTGCTCTCCCACGGGCCACGACGATTCTTTGGGCCTGGCCCGTTCAAAAGAAGCTGCCCAAACCGTTCTTCCATGCTTGGGCCTTTCTTGATCCTCGTCGTTACTCAGGAATTCCCTAGGAAAATGCTCTTCGTATTTCCTAAGAAAATCCTTGAAAAATCCCAACGGGGCCGTCCAAGACTTTGTCCCGATGCCAAGCTTGTCTAAGGACCTGACGATAGTGTAGTATCGTCGAGCATAGATTTTTTGAGGGAATACTTTTGTCTTAGAGTGATTAGTCAACATACAATATCGAGATATTGACTTGATCCATCGTCTACCACAAGACTATCATGATCAAATGTTAATGTAAGGTTAAAAAAAACTTGTCCCATCAATAATTGAGATATAAAGGATTTGAGCCGGTCATTATTCACCGTTGCCTTTTAGATATTGTCAGAAAATTCCAGAAATATTCCCTATGGGCGGCTCTAACTCCACTACTAGAATGGCCTCGTTCACCCCTCTTAGAAGATGGCAAAGAAGAAATTGTCCAACTTGAGGGTCCCATTCCTTACATTCTCTCTCCACCAAGTCTATTTTGTTTGATATATATATATATATATATATATATTTCCTCCTTCACTCAATTCACAAGGTTCAACAAGCAATCGATATTTCACGATCAAGGGTGTAGTACTATTTGTAGTAATAATGGCAGCATGGGGGCCTTTTTTTTTTTTTTTTTTTTTTTTGGTGCTTTAAGATTGTTTTGGGTACATGGAAGCAAAGTGAGTGATTAACAAAATTGTATCTGTGAGTCAAGGTTGAGCCATTCGCTAAAAATTGTCAGTGATGAGTGCCACTTGGGACTCGTTACTTGAGAGAATGAAGAGAAGAAATGGTGGCTCGTTGTAAAGTTAGAAAGAGATATGTGAAGCGGCTCGTGAAAGGGAGAAAGGCAATCTTGATATCGCACTCCAGGTACCTCCATGTATTGCTGCTACCCCCTCCGCCACACCCGGCCCCCGGCCCCCTCTCAATCCTAGCTTCAACACCTAGACTTCCAACCCTAGGACCACCTCCTCGGCCTTGCCGGCCCCACCTTTTCCATCATTCAAGAATTTTTTCCTAGATTTTTTTTTCTCTCTTTTTTTTTTAAGGAAATGATGTCATTCTTTGACATTGCAACCAATTATCTGATCGATTACCTCATGTCATAGGAGGAAGTTGTCGCGGGACACACTATTACTCTTTAAGAGGTGCTGAAATCATGGAATTGGAGAAGATTGTGGAAACATGGAGGACTTAAAAGAAGGGATCGCGCATGAATCTTAAGGACCATTGAAAGGAATCCTATGAGCATAAAAGGAGAGAACCCAAAGGAAGAAGATGCGCTCAAATTACGCGCAATCTGATCCCAAGAAAAAAACCTATGCGAAAACTCTAGTGAATTTTACCTATGCAAAAACTTTCGTGAATTTTTTTTTTTTTTTTTTTTTTTTTTGATGTATTCCTTTTGAAGCAATACCTTCCGAAACTATTGTTTATGGTGTTTACTGTGAATGCCAGTGTTGTGTTCATTTCAATGTACTCGTTTAAGCATCAATTTGTCTAAACTTTCAATTCATTTTCTTTCTAAGTTTGCAATTTAATTTATGTATATTTAAGCGTTCTTCGCTTTAGCTCCCCTTGCGTTTTCATTAATGTCAACATCGTCTCTTGAATTCCTTTTAAGTTTCCAGTCTTGGAATTTAATTTTCGAGTACTTTAAAAATCCTCGCCGTCCACATCGAAGCAGCATTTATTACGGAGTCCTTTGCTCTCAGGAGCTGGCACGCTTTGCTGTTGCACATTCACATCTCCTCCATCTTTGGAAGAACTTGTTTTGTAGAAGTTTGATCACTTTATGGTCAAAGTAGAACCAAAGAACACATTCGAATCTGTTTTCCCAATTATTTATTCCTCGGATTTACTTTAAATCGAATCGGATTCAAAAGAAGCACTTGAGGATATGCAGCATTCAAATTGAACACTATATAACTTTCCAGTCACAACTTATAGGTAGTACTGCTCATTTAATTTATAGATTCAACTGGAGACAAGATTTGCGCGTCTCCTTTTGCCATGGAGGAGACGGGACATGCTCATCTCCTCTGCCGATGGAGGAGACGAGGTGGCGAAGCGAACCAAGGCAGCATTTTCCGTGGTGCATCGGTGGTGGGGACGAGGGGATGACGAGGCTACGGCTCAAGAGTGGTGGCGACAGCGGTCCAACGGTTGCAGTGGTGGCGACAGCAGCGCGACGGTTGCAGTGGTGGCGACGCAGGTAGCTTCGACGGCGACATACAGCTTGTGGGCTAACACCAACGGAGAGAGAGAGAGAGAGAGAATGAAGAAGATAAAGTGCGTCTTCCTTTTTCATTTTGTTTCTTGAGAATTCTTCATTTGCCAGGTATTGCCATATGGCATGTTCTGGAAGCCTAGCCGAAGTTGGAAAGATTCGAGGCTTATCCAACCTTTTCTTCCGTGTATAAAACCTTTTTCTTCCATGTTTTATAAGACTCAACGAACCAAAAAGGTGCTATGTTTTGTAACTATGACTGAGTTGAAAGGATGGTCAATGTTGATGGATCCCTCTAGACATTATTATGAAAATTTCACGGCTGTTAGAATATTAAGTACGAAATACAACAACCCACAACTTGAAAGTCCGAGATTTGTGAGTCCATAATTGGAACCTTATCAAAATGCAAAGATGAGCTGTCGACTTGAGGCATGCACTATTAGATAATACGACGTAAGATCGATGGCGTGAAAAGTGTTTTGGAATTGGGACTCCCGGGGGAATACGAAAGCCAAATAACAAAAGGGAACTACGGCTCTACATCCACGAAGCTGAAAGAGCTGCCATGACTTCTCATAGTAGGGACGAAAAAAAATCCGAAGGAAAAGAACTGGAACCTCGTGTTTCATAGCTCCGACAGCTACACGTGCCGTTCGTTGACTACTAGTGGCCACCCGATTGCTCGTACGCTGCTGTGGCTGTTTCCGACGTAGTGATGTGAACGCTCTCGTTAATCTCGTTTTGACCAGACGGTAGAAGGCCAAATCCCGGATGATCTCCTGCTTCCTCCCAAGAACGATTGGCCAAAGGAGCCACTCTCCAATGAGCTTCATACATACGTCACGTCTCGGCGTGCAACACATGTTCCAGCCCATGATGTAAACCCTCACGGCATGGAAACGACGGTAAATGTAAGAGGTCGTCGCTTAAGTACTCATTCCAACGCTCGGTCACAGAGTCGGATAGGATGAAAACAGTTTGCATCTGAACAAAACATCCATTTCCAGTTATGTGTCATCTCCTAATGCGTTCGACGATTGAAAATGAAGAAGCATATATGAATATCTTCAATCAGTTCCGCAACTGATGGGACAACGTTCGTCACGTCGGGCTGAACGCGAAGATTTATGCACGTGAACCAAAGATTGACGCCAAAATTCTTGATTTTGGCATACGTAGAGCATTTTGTTTTGAGTTTGAACGCACGATAATTTTGTACCATGAATTTATATCCAAGTGAGTTGTTTATTTTATTGGGTTTAAGGTTAAATTTATGTGTGGAAAACACTCGAGAGTGTAAGTGATTATAAACTCTGATTCTTTTATTATAGTGGATTATTTGTTCTTCTCTTTGACGTCGTGGACGTAGATGGAAATCTTCGGGCCAAACCACATAAATTTACAGGTGATCCTTATTATTTCTCATTTATTTCTTTGGTGATTTTTGCAAGATCCTGTCGTTTCCTCGTATTATATTCCAACAATCAATTCGTGGAACATTATGATCCGGCCTTTTAATGAAAAAGCATATTTTTCGATCCTAGGATCGGAATTTCATCCCATAGTACAATGAAGTGGAGGTCCTTAGAAACAATCCCACAAGACTAGAACGTGTTTCAAGCGGGTGCTGGCGGAAGGACAAACGCCCCGTGTTCCTTCCTAAGAATCCCGCAGCGGGACAAGAAACAAAGTCCCCGAAAGTGACCTCCGGTTCAGCATCGGCCACACCTTCAACCCAGGCGATGGCGGGACCTCATTCAGAGATCATCACAATTATGCACTCAGGCGGGGACGGGAATGGGACCAGGACTAGGAGGGACCCGACCGTCGGCTCTTTCTCCGTTCCCTCCTCGCTAATGAAGGGGGGGTGAAACACGTGAAACAGGCAAAGGTTGAGGAAGGAGGCTGCTGAAGTAGAGCGATGTTCTCCGTCGCAAGTAAACCCGTCCCAATCCGTCATGTAACTTCCCCCTCTTCTACGCGGCTTATCTGTTTTTTCCATGGCGTGCCCGATGCCAATTGGTTATCGCTTAATCACGGAGTGTCGTGGTCCTCTCCAACCGCACGATACCTGGTAATTCATAGAGTCCCGCTGCCAGTCCGTGACTCCTTGAGAGCTGCCCCCAAAGTCTAAGGAATCGGCAATGGTGGATGAATCGAACTCGAAACCCTCATACCCAAACGTCTTAATCACCGCGCCAACATACGAGGATGATTGCTCACTCTAGTTCCTGAGGATTTTCTTACTTAGACTTTGGCCAACCGTGAATTGAACCGTGAGCAGAGCACAGCCATATGTTGGATCCAAAATCTCTGGTCGCCCTATCTACCATGGACCGGGAGACAAGTTCTTCAATTTTCTTAAATGGTGACAATTTAATGAGAATATCTAAAACTAGTGCACTGAAATTGTACATGCTAGGGATAAGCGGCTTCAAATTCCTTCCACCTAAAACTTGAAATCCAATTCCATAATTTTTGGAACATGAAACGTATCCTACATACCTAGGAACTTAGAACCTACCCTATCGCAAATATTAAAGTCTATCTAGATTCCATTTGTACTCTTAATTGAATGATTGTAGTAAATCATCATTTGATATCATAACTCATATTAGACACGTGGAAATTATGAAATATTCATAAAGTAAAAGTTTCACACATAGACATCACCAAAAATGAAAATTTAGACTAGTGGTTTTAGATTACTCACCATAAAATGCCGTAGAATCGTGCGAAGACATGAAGCGAGAAAAATATAAAAGATTTATTCTAGTTCTAGGTAGTTTTGGAATTTGAAATCTATCTTACATATTATGGAACCTAGAACTAGATTGGCGGGCATTGATCCAACTCTCTGGTCCGGTTCTTTCCTGGAACTATGCTCATCCTTGATACATTCATGACTATTCTTTTATTGAACATTGAATAAAAATGCACATATAAAACCTATTTATAGTATGTCGTGTCACTTGATCTGTCGATTTCGTATCGAAGTTAATGCACGTCCAACGTCACTCTCGTTTCGCAATTTACAGCCGAGTGATATTCGTCTATAAAAGGCACACGCACGGCCTCTTCAACGACAGAAGAGACGCGCGTTCCAACTGAAGCTTCCTCGTCATTTTCTCGCGACAAACCATGTCTTCTTCACTCATCTTCACCCTCTCTCCCCTCGCACTCTTGGGCGTGCTCTGGGCGATCTCCTCCTCCTCCCTCGTTCGCAATGTCCCCAAGCTCCTCCCTCTCAAAGCCGCCATGGCAGATCGCCTGTCCGCCCTCGTCGGGCCGCTCAAATGGGCCTTGGACTACTCCCTCAGGTCCTCCGTCCTCGGCCACTCGCACGGCCATGGCGAGCCAGGAGACTTAGCAATAATCCACAGGCTCGGCACGGCCCAGTACGGCAGGGGACCGCCCACAGAGTGCGCGGTGTGCCTGTGCGAGGTCGGGGTCGGGGAAGAGGTGAGGGAGTTGAAGTGCTGCGACCATGTCTTCCACAGGGCCTGCATGGACCAGTGGCTCGGCTACAAGAACGCGACGTGCCCTCTGTGCCGCAGGTTCGTGGCTCACCGGGCAAGCATGAGCGTCATCACCGATGTCGGGGCGGAGGTCATTTCCTTCGCGTTCTGCGACCTTGGCTCCAGTGGCGACCGCGAAACGTGGTGGCTACGATGACTGCAGAAGTGATATGAAGTTACCCTAATGGTCGGTGTGCTTTTTTCGGCCGACCCCGTGCGTACAATCGATCACGATTTCTGTGTACAATTGCGAATGGCATGTATGGTATTTTCATGGGACGGAGAGCGGGGTTGTCGTGAACCTCGACTCACGTTAAATGAAATAATGTTGTAGTGGACTGAGTTTAAATGCTTTCCTTTTGTCTATGGTTTTGTTCGCTTTAAGGAGTATCGGCTCATGATGTTTTCGATGCGTCTTTTTATCAGATGAACCTCAAGAAGATGAACTTCTGAAGTTATCATCGCTCCATGTAGACTTTTGAACAGAGATTACCACGATCCAAAGATTAAATCTGTGGCATTTCCTGCATCTGTATACTTAAGCACGCTCCACGTATATTTCCCTCGAAAAGTTGAGGAAAAGCGATGTATGCTGGCGGCCTTGGCTCATGAAAATCTACTTCTGATAAAATTGGTTGCGAACGAACGAAGCATCTCACCTACCATCTTTAGTTACTTATTCAAGCCTCGCCCGTCTTCAGCATGAGAAAGGCTTAACGAACCTTGACAATTTGCGAATGTACAAAAACTGAAGTTTGTTCGGTTTGGTCTCGAATTTTTTTCTAGATAGAGTGCAACGTTATATCAATCTAAGTATATATTGTCTTTATAAGACTTTCTTTAAGTCTTTTGGGTTTGTTTCAGTCAATTAACTAATTAATTAGTCATTGAGCTTGCTGGAAAGTCCAACCTAAATGCTTACGTAAATAGGTGAAGAGAGACATATATATATATATATATATATATATATATATATATATATATATATATATATATATATATATATATATATATATTAGCCCTATTGTCAAGGAACGTCGGATATTTCAAAGAGCTGAGCATTTGATTTGATTCTTTATCAGATCAGTCTTGAGCTTGACCGAACCCACAAATTCAGCCCTAGACAAATACTTAATTTGATTTGATTTCGTTTGTCCGAAATTAGCATCGATTCACTTCGATCTTCCATTGGGTTTCAAAACATGACTAAACTGGGGCCGTCTTGAGAAGCAATATTGTTGTGCTCTTTGTCAAATCCTCTAGGGACTAGACTCCCAAAAACATTTCCAGAAATCTTTCGAAGCACGGCGTTTTTTTCCATCCATCCATCCAAGTTATGCATCATACTTGTCACACCGTGATCGGTTTGAGTGAACAAAGACGTTGAGTTCTTTGCAGAAAAATGCCCCTAAAATGGAAAAAACTTCCTACTAAAAGAAAATGACACAAACTTTTTCTGAACTTTTGGCTTAGGGTGCATTTGGCAATCGGCCAAACGGTAAAAATTTATATTCTTTTGTTCCTGAGAATAGATTTGGAATAGAAATCTGTTTGGTAAATTTTTTGTTTCGAAAGACAAATTTGTTCCGAGATTGGAACAGAATCAAAGAGTAGAAAAAGTTGATTCTTTGTTCTGAAGAACAATTTCAGAATTAAAGCCAACTTATTTTTTTTTTCTCTTCTCTTCTTTCTTCTTGTTCTTCTTCCACTACTGCTGTCGTCAGCCATCACCGTCGACTGGTTGGGCGAGATCCGGCGAGCTCACTGGAGGCTTGCCTAGCCAAGGCGATATCTGGCGAGCTTGCCGAAGGCTCGCCCAACCACTGGCGAGGCTCGGCCAAGCCATGGCTAGGCGAGGCTCAACTCCACCCAGCTACTGGCAAGGCTCAGCCGACGAGGTGCGGTCTCACTAGAGACCGACAAGGCGCAACCTCCCCAGGGATCGACGAGGTCGCCAGCCCTCGTCTAGCCAGTCGCCGGTCATCCCCTAGTCGGCCATTGGCCAAAGCTTGAATAAGAAGAAGAGAAAAAAAAAAAAAAAAAAAAAAGGTAATAAAGTTATTTAAAAATTAAAAGAAAATGATTTGGATTAGAAATTTTGAGAACGGTATCAAACACAATTCTATCCCGAGAGTAAAATTTTTGGATAGTTATCAAATACCTTAAAATACTTAGAAATTGTTCCTAGGAACAGAAAAAAAAAGAATCATTTCTTATCATAATTTTTTCCCCGGAATAGAATGGTTACCAAACGTACCTTTAGTGTGCACTAATCCTTGAACTTTTAATGTATTTAATGTGGTCCATAAACTTTAGCCAAATGTGCAATGTGGTATGTGAACTTTTAATTTGTTCAATGTAGTCCCTAAGCTTTTAAATTGTTCAATGCAATCCATGAGCTTTTTATATATATTCAATTTAGTCTCTAATTGTCTCTAATCTTGAATTAATGCAATGACTATATTGAACATTTTTATATAGTTAATGGACTATATTGAATATATGCAAAAAGTTTATGAATCATATTAAATAAACTAAAAGTTCCAGAACTACATTGAACATTAGGTTAAAGTTTATAGACTAAATTAAAAGTTCAGGGATCATGAAAATTAAGAGATTATATGTGTCATTATCACTTTCACCAACTAAGGCCGGTATCACCCCAAAGACTTCAACCCTCCTATAAGCACGCCTGATGTCGCTGTGGCCATTCAATTCAATCGCAAAGGGACCGTCACTTCAAACTTGTAGCAGTACTTTCATACTGCATAGAGAAAGAGTAGAGTCATTAACTGTGAATGGCCTGATTCTTCCATGTCGGGATAAAAGACAATTAGACTTTTCCCCTCAATGACTTGAAATGCCTCGATATTGCTATATTGCCTTCCTTTTCCATGTCTATCTTCTTTAAACGAAATGAATTAGTGCGGCCTCACATATGTAGATGTTTAAAACGTTTAGACGGTAGGGCCGGCTTTTCCCTAGGCCTTTCAGACGGAATCTTATCGTTCATCCTTTCTTTTGAGGGCTTGACTTGCGCGAATCTAAATTTAGCTCGTTACAGAATAATCCTCGCACTGGTCGTTGTTTATTTCACCGTCATCTCTATCTCTACCGGTGCTTTGCATTTCTCTTCTCTTGCATGAACTACCTTGCCCTATATAGTTTCTGGAGGGAATGTCTACCATAATGCCCAACCCCATCAACTATATAGGTGAAACCCGTGAACAAAAGGAGAGGGTCTTAAAGGGTCTGACACCTTCGAAGCCAAAATCAGGAAGTATAGCATCAATCAGATTGCGCAGAACTCGGAAACGGTCACATGCGCTTTGATTGAAAGCTGAATTTCACTGATGCAACTTAACCACCCTGCTCGCAGCCCCTTCAGCCGCAGCAGTCAACGCGATGGCATCAGTAGATATAAATGGCTCGATTGTTCAGGCATAGCAGTAGCCAGGAACAAACAAGGTAGGGAACGGTATGCGCTAGACGAACATACAGTGAAACCTTGAGATATTTTTTCCGCTGTTTAATATGGCAGCGGCTTAACTGTACTCACTTTTGGTGAGAATTTGACTAGCACTGCTCGTTGTGTAAGTGCAGGGGCAGGTGATCAATAAATAGCACTAACCAGGTCATGTAGCTTTCGAGGATGCAAGGTACGAGTAGCCAGCCGGCGCTCATCGCTCGTGGGACATGTTCATAATAAATAAGGATCACGCGCAGATTGAGAAATTATTGTATATTTCGATATGTTAACAATGAAGAATACATGATGTGGCATTATAAGGTGACTATCAAGAGTAGCTAAATTTTACAATATCAATCACAATCAAAATCAATCAAAGAACATAACGCGCAATCCACCATATGTCGTCTATAGCACAATGTTCTACTTCCATGCTAGATCAAGCAACATAATATGTTTCTTGCTATGCCATAAGATGAGTGAGTTACCTAAACAGAAGGTGGATTAAGTCAATCAAGTACGATCAAGGATATGCACAATCGGAGATATGAAGAACCTCCTATATATATATATGCACAATTATAATATATATGAAAAATATTTTAAATATCTCTAGAAAATATCTTAAGTATCTCTAATATCCCCAGACTCAAAGTATGAAACCAAAATAAATCATAATAATGCTTGGGTGGGTAGTTCAGTGTTGGCTATAGGGTCTAGCTCATCTAAAGGCGAGTGGCGATATCTATTTTTCAAAATGAGCAGCAAAAAAGTCTCGAATAGCAATTGAAGCTGTGGGCGTGGCAAAGAAACAAGAGCTATGTAGCTTATACAAGATGATGTTGTCAACAAAATTTTAGGATCTGGCTCGTCAGATGGTGATGAATCCAATGGCGATATCTATTTTTCAAAAAAGTCTAGAATAGCGGCTGAAACTGTGCACTTGTTGAAGAAACGAGAGCAACGTAGCCTATGTCGCCGTCAATGATGTTTTCGGATTAGGTTCGTCTAAGGACAATGAGTCTGGTGGTGATATTTGTATTCCAAAACGTCTCAAACAAGTGAAGCTGTGGACTCGGTGAAGAAGCAAGAGCCACCTTGTCTATGCAATTGGCCGCTGGCGGAGTCGCATGCACACTTAGTTGTGCATTGCGAAAAGAGATGCATATGATTTTTTTTTTTTATATTTCAATATGTTAATAAAGAAAGTACATGAGCTTATTTATACTCATTGTATGATGACTAAATAGAGTAACAAAATAGTACAATATCAAGTACAATAAATTAGGATCAATCGAGGAAGATAATGCACAATTCTAAGAAATATACAATCAGAATCAAGGGAAAAATTACCTCTAACAATAATAATTGTCCATCCATTGCAAAATGCTCAGTTTGAATTATAATTACTCAACCCATTTGTGAGACTAAGGCTTGAGATTTTAATGAGCTCGTCGCCAAAACTGTACTGCATTTGTAGGGATGGGCATGGGAAGGGGCGAGGCCATGGATCAAAGATAATCCAAAGGCAGGTGGTCAGCTCGAGCTACCCAGTCCCAGGAGATAACTGGGCGAACTTGGGCAAAGGCCTTACATGAGAAAGTTCAGCTTGCCAATCTTGGGTCCGGTCCTAATGGAGCCTGATGATCACCTCTATCGAGTATTGCAGTGCATGTGCTTGCCATGTGGAGGTACAAGTGTCAGCACAATCGAAATATTCCACTGAACCAGTTGCGCCCTTTCTCACGTGTTAGCTGGCTCGCATAAGTGCAGCAGATGGGAGGCGGCATAACCCCATTAGACACACAACCGTGAAAATTAACCGTTAAAGTAGCAAGAGTCGTAGGCACATCCACAAAACCAGGAGGACTTATCAGAGTTCGTACTCATACCATACATTCCTAGATTATATTCGAAAACCATATATCTAAAAGCTTTAAATTTTGTAAGGAAATGTGCGGGTGTTTATACAGTTGCAAGTTAATCGAAGTACAACAGAAGATGTGAGGTGGTGATCTTTAAGCGTTTCTGACTTGCACGACAAAACTGTTGCTGAAACATAATGCCAACGTTGTTCTGTTGCGGCCAAGGAAGAGAACGCATGCGAAAAATCCCTACAACGTTATAAAAGTTCCTATTTTGTATTTTTCATTTAAGATGTTTGTTGTATTTATTTTCGTATTCACTTATTATTGGCCACGAAGATGGCTAGAAGTTCGTAATATCAAACAACACATAAAATCGAAAGACCGATCTTGTTGAATCCTATCCTTCATATGCAGCTCATGTGCTCCAGAACGACTGAAGCAGCAAAACAATATGTCGGATCCGTCCCTATCCACCTACAATCCTTGAAATAAACGGGTGAAATCTGAGGTCCAGAAAATCGGTCTGTCTTGGACCACAAGATGTAGGGTCGGGCCGCGTCGTGTCTCCTTGTTATTTTAGTCAAAACTAATGCACGTACATCTCGAAAGAAAGCTTAGGAAAATAGGGAGCAACTAGCATGACCATCCTTTACGAAGTGACGGTCTGACGATCAAGACGAGAAGATATTAGGTGGTCCAGGACCGCCACGTCAGCGTGGTCCCGGACCACTCACGCGGCGCCACGTGTGAGGGGAGGGGGACAAAAGGACCGGGATTGGGCCCACCTCTCTGACGCTCTCTCTCCTCTTTCTCTCTTTTGTCCCCTTCCTTCACACGTGGTGCCACGTGAGTAGTTTGGGACCACGCTGACGTGGCGGTCCCGGACGAAGCCACAAATATGTTTTGAGGAAACTGGTAGACTTCCTCGACTTCCTCAACTGGTTTCAATTTTTGACCGTATGTTTCCTTTTCTTATCTTTTTTTTTTTTTTTTTTTTACTTATATGTTTCCTTATTGCAAACTCAAAGCGAAAGACAAAATCATAAGAGGGTTCACAAAAATCAATTTTCTTAAATATGAAGAATAAAAAATAAATTAGATGCCAAAATATAAATAAATACAAGTATAGAAATCGTTATATCACTATATAGATTTATTAAATTTAATAGATGAAAAAAATTGCATATTCTCTTGTGTTGTGACATTTTCATCAATAGCATCTTCAGTTGCATTATTGATCTTGTCTTCATCACCACCATTACTTTCATTAGTGGAGTTGCTTTCAATATGAACTCCTTCCATCTTAACGAGATTAGAAGAAAAAAATTAAGCATTATATGTATAAAATATATAGATACGAACTAAAATTTGATGACAATGAATACCTCTTACTTTCTTGCAATAAAAAAAAAAAAAAAAAAAAAAAGATTAACAAGCCTTTCTCCACATGATGACTTATTCGATTACAAAATCTTACAATAATCGGAAATTCAAAATAGACAAGATAATTACATTCCTATTTTTTTAAGTTATCAAGTTATTTTTTTATTTGGCAACAATATCCACCGAATCTTTTTCTTATCCAATATCCACTATTTTAATAGTTGTAACTGAGTTCTTCATATATTTCTTATTATTTGAAAATTATCACTTTGATAAGACGAAGACCTATTTTATAAGTCTCCATATAAATCATATTAGACAATCGGAACTTTTTTTGAATATTTTCTCAACAAATTTGATCATGACCTGCTTTGGAAAACGTATTTTTATATAATAAAAATGAAAACCTTTTAAGTAAATCTCCCGATTTGAAGATGGAAAATATGCGGCCGAGGTTTGGCCATTCCTATTCAAAGCTAACGGCATAGTTATCTCAGCATTTTCCAGGAAAATATGGATCCATGCACGGGCCAGAGTACCGCATAAATGGACTTTGGACTGACGACCCGAGCCAATCGGTTTTGCTTATTTTCTATTATATAAGATGGGTTTACATCAACTTCAGAGACGACCTAACTGTCGGTGTGTGAATCTGACCACTACGCTCGCCCATGTAATCTGCACAACGCCGTGTGGACGGCCCTCCGATGCTTAGGTCAATGCATGTACGTAGGAGAGAGGGAAAGATAACAGAGTTTTAAGGCGCGCATGATAAAATTCATACTTTTCTATTTCTCTGTTTCTCTATTCCCGAAACAGGTTTGGAATATAAATCCGTTTGGTAATGCAATTTGATTTTTCTATTTCTAAAACAGATTTCTATTCTAGAAATAGATTTGAAGAAAAATCGAAAACTAAAATTTTTAACTTTTGATTTAAATAGAAATTGAGAAATCAATTTTCGCCAGAAATCAATTTCTATTCTAAAAATTTTGTCATGCGCATCCTTGGGGCTGTAGGCATACAAATGGCCTAAAACACTAATTTGGCCTTAACCTGGGTCCGAAGGTTTGAAGCCCATCATATTGTCGCTTACTTTTAGAAACGAAGTGATCTTACGGTTTTTAAGACAATTTACGCCAATAAAAAAGATGACAACTTATACTTAACGAGTCTCAATTCAATCTTGTTAATAACCACGAGGGTTGGCATTCCTCGTCAAGGTCTATCATGCGATCTCGAATTCCCAAGGGCGCCCATCTACGGATCCCCAGTGTCATCCCCGCCGCTGAAGTCGCCTTCCTTGAGAGAGAAAATCCTTCTGGTTCGCAGATCTCGGAAACGGTCACATGCGCTCTGATCGAAAGCTGAATTTCCCTGGTGCAACTCAACCACCCCTGTTCGCAGCCCCCTTCAGCCGCCGTAGTCAACGCGATGGCATCAGCAGATATAAATGGCTCGATCGTTCAGGCATGGCAGTAGGCAGGAACGAACGAGGCACAGAACAGTATGCGCTAGACCCGCATACAGTGAAACCTTGAGATATTTTTTCCGCCGTTTATTATGGCAGCGGCTTTCCTGTATTCTTTTTTGGTTAAAACTTAACTAGCACTGCTCATTGTGTGAGTCCAGGGGGTGGGTGATCAGTAAATGGCACTAACCAGGTCATGCGGCTTTCGAGGATGCAAGGTTAGGGACGGAGTAGCCGCGCTCATATTTCGTGGCATGTTTATAATAGATAAGAGTGATGCACGGACGGGGAAATTTCTGTATATTTCGATATGTTAATAATGAAGCATTCATGATAGGCTTTAAGAGGTTACTATCAATACTAACTGAATTTTACGATATCGATTACAATCAATCAGGCTCAATTAAAGAACATAATACACAATCCACCATATAATGGATGCCCTATGTCGCATCTACCATGATGTTCTACTTCAGTGATGGTATGTTCCTTTTTATGCCATGAGATTACTGAGTTACCTAAACCGTAAGTGGAAGAGATCAATCAAGTATGACCAAGGATATGCTAGTTGGAGATATGAAGAACCTCCCCTGTATCTATGCACATTTACAATATATATGAAAAATGTTTTTAATATCTCTAGCATCCCAAACTCAAAGTATGTAAGAAAAATAAAATCATAATAATGCTTGGGTGGGAAATTCGATGTTGGCTACACAACTCAACGAATTTTTAGAATCTGGCTCATTTGAAGGCCATAAATGGCAATATCTATTTTTCAAAATGAGCAAAAGAAAAGCCTCGAATAGCAATTGAAGTTGTGGACTTGGCGAAAAAACGAGAGCCATGCAGCCTATACAAGATGATGTTGTCAATGAAATTCCAAGATCTGGCTTGTTTGAAGGTGATGATTTTGATGGCGATATCTATTTTTCAAAACAAGCAGCAGAAAAGTCTCAAATAGCAGCTAAAACCGTGGACTTAGTGAAGAAACGAGAGTGATGTATCCTACGTTGTTGTCAATGAAATTTAAGGATTTGGTTTGTCGTAGGATGATGTGGTGGTGATATCTATATTCCCAAATGTCTCAAACAACTGAAGCTGTGGACTTGGCAAAGAAACGAGAGCCCCCAACCTATGCAATTTGCAGCTGGTGAAGTCACCTGCGGAATTGGGTGTGCTGCGTGCACATGAAAAGAAGCAACTTGGGTATGCACTCTGAAAAGAGAGATGTGAAATTTATGTACATCTCAAAATGTTAATTAAGAAAGCATATGAGCTTATTTATAGTCATTACATGATGACTATTTAGAATAACAAAATATTACAATATCGACTACAATCAATTAGGATCAATCAATGATTATAATGCACAATTCTGAGAGATATATAGAATTAGAATCAAGGGAAATATTACCTCTAACAATAACAATTGTTCATCCATTACAAAAGGCTCGGTTTGAAGTATAATTATTCAATCTATTTGTGAGACTGAGGCTTGAAATTTATGAGCTCGTTGCCAAAACTAAACTACATTTGTAGGGATCGGCACGAGAAGGGGCGAGGCCATGGATCAAAGATAATCCAAAGGCAGGTGGTTAGCTTGAGCTACCCAGTCCCAAAAGATAACTGGGCAAATGTGGGCAAAGGTCTTACGTGAGAAAGTTCAGCTTGCCAATCTTGGGTCCGGTCCTAATTGAGCCCACGAATTCCTTTGTAAATTTGATGATATCGGTAGGCTCAGGCAACACGTTAAGCTTGATTCGAGCCCGATGATCACCTCTATCGAGTACTACAGTGGTTGTGCTTGCCATGTGGAGGTACAAGTATCAGCACGATTCCACTGAACTAGTTGCGCCCTTTCTTGCGTGTTAGCTGGGTCGCATAAGTGCAACAGATCAGAGGTGGCATAACCACGTTAGACAGGCAATCGTGAAAATTAACCGCTAAAGTAGCAAGAGTCATAGGCACATGAATAATAAAAACAGAAGGAGTTATCGAGGTTCGCACTCATACCATACATTCCGAGGACATATTCGACAAACCATATGCCTTAAACCTTCAGTATTCGAGGAAACGTGTGGGTGTTATACCGTTGCAAGTAAATCGGAGTACGACAAGAGATGTGGAGTGATGATCTTTAAGCGTTTCTGACTCACACGGCAAGGCTGTCGCGGAAGCATAATGCCATTGTTGTTCTGTTGTGGCGAGGGAAGAGAACGCACACAAAACATCTCTGCAACGTTATAAACGGTCTGGTTTTGTATCCTTAATTCAAGATGTTCGTTGTCTTTATTTTATTAGCCACTTATTTTCAGCCACGAAGATAGCTAGAAGTTCGCGATATCAAGCAACGCATAAAATCAAAAGACCGATCTTATTGAATCCTAGCCTTCATATGCACCCCATTTGCTCCTAGACTCCAGTACGACGACGGAAGCAGCAAAACAATATGTCGGATACGTCCCTATCCACCTGCAATCCTTGAAATAAACGGGCGAAATCCGAGGTCCAGAAAATCGGCCTGTCTTGGACCACGTGATGTAGGGTCGGGCCGCGTCATGTCTGCCTGTTGTTTTAGTCAAAACTAATGCACGTACATCTCGAAAAAAGCTTAGGAAAATAGGGAACAGCTAGCATGACCATCCTTAGCAAAGTGACTGTCCATCCGAGGGCAGCCACAAACATGTTTTGAGGAGATCAGTAGACTTTCTCTAACTGGTTTCAATTTTTGACCGTATGTTTACTTTTACTTTTTACTTTTTACTTATATATTTCCATTGTAAATTTGATGATATCAGCAGGCTCAGGCAACACGTTAAGCTTGATTCGAGCCCGATGATCACCTCTATCGAGTATGAGGTACAAGTGTTAGCACGACCGAAATATTCCGCTGAACTAGTTACACCCTTTCTTGCGTGTTAGCTGGGTCGCATAAGTGCAACAGATCAGAGGTGGCATAACCACGTTAGACAGGCAATCGTGAAAATTAACCGCTAAAGTAGCAAGAGTCATAGGCACATCAATAATAAAAACAGAAGGAGTTATCGAGGTTCGCACTCAGACCATACGTTCCGAGGATATATTCGACAAACCATATGCCTTAAACCGTCGCAAGTAAATCGGAGTACGGCAAGAGATGTGGAGTGGTGATCTCTAAGAGTTTCTAACCCACACGACAAGGCTGTCACTGAAGCATAATGCCAACGTTGTTCTGTGGCGGCGAGGGAAGAGAACACACACTAAATATTTCTGCAACGTTATAAACGGTCAGGTTTTGTGTCCTTCATTTAAGGTGTTCGTTGTTTTTATTTTCATAGTCGCTTATTTTCGGCCATGAAGATAGATAGAAGCTCGCGATATCAAGCAAATCACAAGATTAGAAGACCGATCTTATTGAATCCTACCCTTCAAACGCACCTCATTTGCTCCTGGACTCCAGTGCGACGACTGAAGCAGCAAAAAGATACGTTGGATCCGTCCCTATCCACCTACAATTCTCGAAATAAATGGGCGAAATCCGATGTCCAGAAAAGCGGTCCGTCTCGGACCACGTGATGTAGAGTCGGGCCGCGTCTTGTCTCCGTGATAGTTTAGTCAAAACTAACGCACATATATCTAGAAAGAAACCTAGGAAAATAGGGAGCAGCTAGCATGATCATACTGAGTGTGAGATTTTGTGGAACCGCTGTCAATTGTTTTAAAAGCTTAAGTTATTAGATGAAAACGTGTTTTATTATTTAAATATTCTAACACTCCCCCAAAGTTATTAGATGAAGACGTGGTTTATTATTTAATTATTCTAACACTCTCCCTCATGCTTAGTCCGGTCTTTTTGCCTAGTACTAGGCGTGGAAATTTAATTGGGGAGGCAAATAGGGGCCTAGAAGATTCGAACTCAGGACCTCCTATCTTGATACCATGTAAGATTTTATGGACCACTATCAATTGTTCTAAAAGCTTAAGCTATTAAATGAAGACATGATTTATTATTTAAATATTCTAACACGAGCAAAGTGACTGTCTAACAGAGGGCAGCCACAAACATGTTTTGAGGATCTCAATAGACTTTCTCTAACTGGTTTCAATTTTTGACTGTATGTTTCCCTTCTTTTTTTTTTTTACTTATATATTTCCTTATTACAAGCTCAAATAAGAGACAAAATCATACGTGAGTTCAAAAAATCAATATTCTTAAATATGAAGAAATAAAAAATAAATTAGATAATATAAATAAATACAAGTAGAAAAATATTATTACTTACTAAAAAGAAATCATTAATGCCACTATATAGATCTATTAAATTTAAAAGATGGAAAAAAAAATCATATTCTTTGGTATCATGGCACTTTCATCACTAGCATCTTCAGTTATATTGTTGATCTTGTCTTCATCAACATCATTATTTTCATTACTAAAGTTGCTTTCAATACGAACTCCATCCATTTTAACAAGATTAAAAGAAATAATCAAGCATTATATGTCTAAAATATATATATACAAATTAAAATTCGACGACAATGAATACCTCTTACTTTCTTGTAATCAAAGAAGCGGAGATTAATGAATCTTTCTCCACAGTTATGATTTATTCGATTACAAAATCCTAGAATAATTAGAAGTTCAAAATATTCAAGATAATTGCATTTCTATTTTTTTTCCTAAGTTATCAAGTTTTTTTTTTTTTTTTAATTTGGGAACAATATCCACCTAATCTTTTTCTTATATTTGGAGAATAATATCTACTATATTAAAAGTTGTAACTAAGTTCTTCATATATTTCTTATTGTTTGAATATTATCACTTTGATTTGTTATTTTAAATAAGACAAGAAAATTTGCTTTAAAAGTCTCCTTATGAATGATTCTAGACACTCGGAACCTTCTTTGAATATTTTCTCAACAGATGTGATGGTGATCTGCTTTGGAAAATGTATTTATATAATAAAAATGGGAAACCTTTTAACAAAATCTCCCATTTTGAAGATGGAAAATGTGTGGCTGAGGTTTGGCCATTCCTATTCAAAGCTAACGGCATAGTTATCACAGTACCGCATATATGGACTCTGGACTAACGTCCCAAGCCACTCGGTTTTGGTTATTTCTAGTACATAAGACGGGTTTACATCAACTTCAAAGACGACTTAATTGTCTATGTGCGAATCCGACCACTACGCTCGCCCATGTAATTTGCACGGCGTTGTATGGATGGCCCTCCGATGCTTAAGTCAATGCATGTACGTAGGAGAGAGGGAAAGATAACAGAGCTTGAATTGGCTTGGACGGACCCTGAATCGGCCCAACCCTGCTAGTTCTAGTCCAACTCCTAGGGAGATTGAGTCGGTCATTCATCCAAAGATCTTTGGACCAACACCATGCAAATTGGTTCTTGGTCTGTGAGTTTAGGGTCAGTCTAACCTGAACCAATCCTAAATATAAATTTCTCCAAACACTATTTTACTCAAAGGTACTTCTTAATGGACTTACAAATTATAATTTACCAAATGCAATTTGCATTTTAGAAAACTCCATTAATTTAAAGTTCTTTGCATTTTTCCAAAGGCTTTTTCCAAAAATTCAACCAAACGCACCCTAAGAGGGGCCCGGCGGGGATTCTTTCTCCATTCGATCCTCATTGGTGAGGGGTGACCGTGAAACACACGAAGCAGGCAAAAGAGGAAAGGGACTGTCAAGTTGACTGATGTTCTCCGTCGTGATATTTCTTATTTTTAGATAGGGTGTTCGACGCCAATTGGTTATCACTTAATCATCATTGAGTGTTGCAGGAGAAAATATTGGGTGGGTTTAACACTCCACGTAGGTGAAATGTACCACCATACAAAAGTCGACACGTGGCGATTTTGGGCCCACCTGTCAGCGCCCTGTCTCTCCGTTAACTCCGTCTCTCTCCCATTTACTCTCTCTCCTCCCCTCTGTTTCTGCGCACAACTCTCTCTCCCCCTCTTCTCTCTCCACTTCTCTTTTCTTTCCTCCATCGGGGGAAACATGGGCTTTGGCGGCGGCAGAGGTGGCGGAAGTGGCGGAGGTGGCGGAGGCGCCGGCGCGCCGGCGCGGTTTTTTAACCTCATCCTTAGCCGTGTGAACAACAGTCTCATACCTCCTCCTCGGCTTCCGATCATTTCCACCGCTCGCGCTCGTGGCGGGGAAGGCGGGGCGGCGGGGGCGGGCGAGGCGCGACGGCGGAGGCGTGATGGAACTTCCATTTCCTCGACCGCAAAGCATTACGATCACCACTATCTTCGGCGACCACACGCTTGATCTCGAACTTCTTCTCTTCTTCGTCTTCTACTTCTCCGTTCCTTCTTCTCCTGGAATAGACCGGTTCCGTCTCGAAGCCCCGACCCGCGACAAGATGGGTATCGTCGTAGAATCTCCGCCGCCCTTCGCCGTAATCCCACGGCGAGTGATGCGCCCTCAGATCCGGGTACGAGATGCTGGTTCTCATCCGGCCAGACGAACTACCGGAGAACCCATATTCGCTCCCCTCGGAGTTCTGACGGTCGTAGCTGTCGTGCCACTTGTACGGCGTCCCGGGTTCGACGACGACGACTTCCGGAGTCCGACGCGTCGGGCACGACCCCGCCGACCCCGTCCCCGCCGCCGTTGGATCTCGCGAGGAACCCAGGACGATGGCGAAGAGGACGAGGACGAGGTCACGTCCGCGGTGGCGGGCAAGGGTGTCGCGGCGCTCGGGCAAAGCAACGGCGGCGGCGTGCGGAAAAACAACGGCGTCGGGAGCGGCTGGTCGAGGCGGTGGGAAGCGGCGGCGTCGGGAATGGGGGATATTCGATCGAAGATGAGCGAGGAAGAAGACTTCCTCCCTCGCTTTCTTTTCTTCTTTCCCACCCCCCTCTCTCTCTCCCTCCTTTTCTTGTCTTTTCCCTTGCGTGTGTCAGACTAACGAGGGAAATTTTCTCGAAAATAGAGAAGTAAGAGAGAAGAGGGGGAGAGAGAGTTGAGGGCAGAAACGGAGGGGAGGAGAGAGAGTAAATGGGAGAGAGACGGAGTTAACGGAGAGACAGGGCGCTGACAGGTGGGCCCAAAATCGCCCCGTGTCGACTTTTGTATGGTGGTACATTTCGCCTACGTGGAGTGTTAAACCCACCCAATATTTTCTCGTGTTGCAGTCATCTCCATCTGCACGATGCCGGGTGATTCAACGCCAGTTGATTATCACTTAATCATCATCGAGTATTCGACACCAATTGGTTATCACTTAACCATCATCGAGTGTTGCAGTTATCTCCATCTGCATGATGCAAGGTGATTCCTAGAGTCGCGCGGGGCCATGACTTTTGAGAGGAGCTCCAAATTCTAAGAAAGCGGCAATGGTGGATGAATGGAACTCAACCCAAACGTCTTAATCACTGCGTCAACATACGAGGATGATCGCTCACTCTAGTTCCTGTGGATCAACTTATGTTCTTACTTAGACATAAAACCATGAATTGAACCATGAGCAGAGCACAACTACATGTTAAATCCAAAGTCTCTGGTCGCTCGATCTACCATGAAGCAAGAGACAAGTTCTTCATTTTTCTTAAACGGTGACAATTCCATGAAAATATCTATTTGAATATCAAAACTAGTGAACTAAAATTGCATAAGCTAGGGATGAGTAGTTTTAAGTTACGTCTAAATTCCACTTGAAACCTACTCATCGGAATAAGTTCATTATTTGTTGGAACCTGAAATCTACCTAGGTTCCACATATACTCTTAATTGAACGATTGGACAATGAATCATCATCTACAATCCACTAATCATGAATGATTGCACAGTGAATCATCATCTACAATCCACTAATCATAAACGATTGCACAGTGAATCATTATCTACAATCCACTAATCATAACTCATATTAGATACATGAAAATTATGATTTTTTAATAAAGTAAAAGTCTTAGTTTGGATATCGCCGGAAATAGAAGTTTAGACTAGTAATTTTCAGATTACGCACTCATCATTTGACGCCATGGAATGCTGTAAAATTGCGCGAAACTATAGAAAAAGAAAAATACAAAAACTTGTTATAGATTCTACGTTCAAGGTTCCCAGTTTTACCTAGAACCACAACGTAGCCATTGAAACAAATTCCATATTCTAGGACCGGTGTACTATAGCATCACTGTAGTGTACTATAGTAGTACTATAGCAAAAGTGAAAATTGTGTAATAAGTCGAGCATGAAAGTCAGATAAAATTAGTCTGTCAGTGTAAGAGTCGGCATGAACAAATTATTGGCTAACCCCGGAACTATGCTCACCCCTAATATGTACTTTTTTTTTATTGAACATTGAATTAAATACACATTTAAAAACCTACTTACAGTATGTCAATTAACGTAATATGTCATCTTAGCATAAGAGTTATGTGCGTCCAACGTTACTCTAGTTTCGCAATTTATCGCCGGGTGATCTTCGTCTATAAAAGGCGCGCGCACGCCGTCGCTCCAACAACAGAAGTGACACACGTTCCAGCTTAAGCTTCCCCGTCATTTTCTCGCGACAAACCATGTCTTCTTCACTCATCTTCACCCTCTCTCCCCTCGCACTCTTGGCCGCTATCTGGGCGATCTCTCCCTCCCTCGCTCGCAAGGTCCCGAAGCTCCTGCCTCTCAAAGCCGCCGTGGCAGCTCACCTGTCCGCCCTCGTCAGGCCGCTCATATGGGCCTTGGACTACTCCCTCAGGTCCTCCGTCCTCAGCCACTCGCACAGCCACGGCGAGCCAGAAGCCTTCAGAATAATCCAAGGGCTTGGCACGGCCCAGTACAGTGGCGGACCACCCGTGGAGTGCACAGTGTGCCTGTGTGAGGTCAGGGCCGGGGAAGAGGTGAGGGAGCTGAAGTGCTGCGACCATGTCTTCCACAGGGCCTGCCTGGACCAGTGGCTCGGCTACAAGAACGCGACGTGCCCTCTGTGCCGAAGGTTCGTGGCTCTCCGGGCGAGCATGAGCATCGTCGCCGAGGCAGGGGTGGAGATCATATCCCTCACGTTCTGCGACCTCGGCTGCGGTGGCGACCGTGAAACATGGTGGCTACGCTGACTGCGGAGGTGACATGAAGTCACCCTAATGGTCGGTGTTCCTTTCCCTCGAATGTCGAATGCGGGCCGACCCCATGCGTACAATCGATCACGGTGTCTGTGTACGATTGCAGTGACATGTATAGTATTTTCATAAGACAGAGAGCGGGGTTGTCGTGAACCTCGACTCACGTTAAATAAAATGATGCAGTAGTAGACTGAGGTGTAAATGCTTTTACTCTTCAGCTATGGCTTTGTTCGCTTAAAGGAGTAAAGGCTCATCATCTTTTCGATGCGTCTTTTATCAGTCGAAGATGACCTTCTGAAGTTATCATCAATCCATGTGGAATTTTAAACAGAGATTACCATGATCCAAAGATTAATCTGGGGCATTTCTTGCATTGCGGCTTTCGCTCATGAAAATCTACTTTTGATAAATTGGTTACGAACGAACGAACGAAGCATCTGACCTACGTTCTTTAGTTACTTATTCAAGCCTTGCGAGTCTTAAGTATGAAAAAGGAAAAAACGGCTTAATCAACCTCGAAAAGTTTTGAATTGATTTTTGATATAGAGTGCAACGATATATCAATCTGAGTGTATCTTCTCTTTCTATGAGAAATTTGTTACAAAATATGATAGTAATGTATAATCACATTTATATGACTCGCTCTAAGTATGTATGGTTTTTTCTATCAATTAACTAATTAATTAGGCATTGAGCTTGTTAGAAAATCCAATCTAAACGTCTAAATGACTAGTTAAACGTTTATATGTCGATTAACTTAAATGTTTATATGACAAGCTTTTGAGTATGTATGGTCTTTTCTGTCGATTAACTAATTAATTAGGGATTGAGCTTGTTGGAAAGTCCAACCTAAACATCTAAACCAATTGGTGAAGAAAGATAAATATATATAAAGAATATATAAGCCTCATTGTCAAAGAATGTAGGATATTTCAAAGAGCTGAACATTAGATTTGGTTTTGTATTGGATCAATCCCGAGCATGATCAAATCCACCGATTCGGTCCCAAACAATTACTTAATTTGACCGGATTTCGCTCATCCGCAATCAGCACCGATTCGCTTCGATCTTCCATTGGGTTTCAAAACCTAACTAAACTGGGGCTCTCTCGAGAAGCAATATTGTTGTGCTCTTTGTCAAATCCTCTCGGGACTAGACGCCGGAAAACATTTCCGAAAAATCTTTCGAAGCACAGCGTTTTTCCATCCATCTATCCAAGTTATTCATGGTACTTTTAACGCCGTGATCAATATGGGTGAACAGGGATGCCGAGTTCTTTGCATAAAAATGCCCCTAAAATCGATAAATCTTTCCACCAACTAAGGCCATTATCACCCCTAAGATTTCAACCCACCAATTAGCATGTACGTGTTGCTGTGTCCATTCAATCTAATCGCAAAGGGCTTGTCGTTTCAATCTTGTCGCTGCGCATGCCTACTAATTTTCATACTGCACCGAGAAAGAGTAGTGCCGTTAACTGTGAATGGCCTGATTCTTCCACGTCGAGATGAAATTCGTCGGACTTTTTCTCCCCAATTATTTGAAATGCCACGATGTTGCTATATTGCCTTCCCTTTTCATGTCTATTTTCTTCGAACGGATTGAATTCTTGCGGCCTCACATATGTGCATGTTTAAAACGTTTAGACTGGCGTGAATCTAAATATAACTCATTCCAGAATAATCCTCGCGCGGGTCCTAGTTTATTAAGTCTCTATCTCCACTAGTGATTCGCTGCTCTCTTCTCTCGCATGAACCACCTCGCCCTAGATGGTTTCTGTAGGGAATGTATATCGTAATGTATTATCCTTCTCTTACGCCCAAACTAACCCCATCAAATATAGGTGAAACCCGTAAATGAGAGGGTCCTAAAGGATCTGACACATTCGAAGCTGTTGGGATCGTCGGATCCCCAAAAAACCGGATTCGGCACCTAAACCGAACCCCTAAAACGATATGCGGAAGATAAGCCCGGGAATGTCACGTATCACCGATCAAAAGCACACCACGGATTCGAGTGTACCTTGTTGGCCACAGATTAGACACCGACGCCGTATTGAGGAAGAGGATTCAGTCCCGTTCGATCCGATGTCGAAAATTCGCCGTTTAAGGGAAGATGGAGTCGCTTCTTCGTCTTGGAGAGAGAGACAGCCTTTTAGGAGAGAAAGGAGAACGTACTAAATATGAAAAGGTACGTTCATTCTCTCTCATCCCTTTTATAGGTTCCCCTTTCCACGGGCCTAATTTCCGTGGGCCGGGCCTTTAGGCCCATTGTGGCCGGGCCAACTTAGGCCCATGACTAAATCCATCATCTCCCACTCGCACATGGTGGATCAAAACCAACATGGGCGGATAGGCCCAACTGAGGCCCATCAACTGAAAATCCCTCTATTCCTCTTTCAACATTCATACCGGTGAATAATCCGTGCGACCAAAGCATCTTTGAGAGCTCGTTCTATACATCTGTTAGGAATATATAGCAGCTCATATTGGGCATCATTTTTCGAGTAAATTTAGTATGCGGTACCCTAGATCGATCGATCACATTTATATCTCTCTTTAATCTCATTTGAACAATGATATATTTATTGTATTCACAATTATGATTATCCCAAAGACAGTCATAATTGGTCGACCTGTGAATACAAAAACCATAATGTGATTCTACAAATCCGATCTTCCTCTTTCCTTCAAACTCTCAATTTCAATTCAACTTGCTTTTCTAGAAATGTCCCATTAGATCGAATCATCTCATGACCATTGGCAACAATCTAAGATAGCAAACACTAAATAGAAATCTTGAGAATAAGTAAGAGTCATGAGGGCACTAAAATTTAAGGAACTCTATTCCTCAAGAGTCTCACACGTCATAAAAGTTGAGATCAAACTTTTGTCACTCTTATAGGTCGTCTCATGCATACGTAGTATGAAATACGTATTACGGTATTAACTCCTTTCCCATGGAGCGTATGTCTACACCATCAATACCGTACAGATGATAGTTCAGACATACCCAATGTCTAACTTGAGTTCACGTATTTACTCATTCACAAAATTCATCAGAACTCATATCGGGCATATTAGACAGATAAAGTAAAATGTGTGGGTTATTTTACTTTCAGACATCGTAAGTACTATGTCCTCATCTTAACACTCAGTTAAGGCGACATACGTATTTTAAGCTTGAGCTCTCGATTATCACCTAGATAATAAGCTTAAAAACCGTCTCATCTCTATTTATCACATAGTAAATAGAGGCAATTACCCGTGTGAGTGGGCTAATCTCTTATGTGTCCGACATATTTTCTCAACATAATATAATGCACTAAGCATTAAGATGCATAAAGATCAAACAAAGATACATAGGCATTAATAATGAAACAATACTAGTTCATACATGTGAACAACTCAGGGAAATTACTATCCAGTACATCAGACTCTACGCAATCCTAGAGATTTTACATGACCACAAAACACATCTCTAGGTATTGGCTTTGTCATAGGATCTGCTACCATTCTATGCGTAGATATGTACTGCAAGTTCACATCCTTTCGTGCAACCATATCTTTTACAAAGTTATACTTGGTATCTATGTGTTTGGTCTTGCCATGATATTTTGGATCTTTAGTGTACGCTATAGCTGCTTGGCTATTACAGTTAACCAATAACAGATGTGCAGCTTTCTCAATAACACCTAAATGATCCAAAAATCTCTTAAGCCAAACTCCTTCTTGTACTGCTGCTGATAATGCCACGAACTCAGCTTCCATCGTGGATAAGGCTATACACGTTTGCTTCTTACTTGCTCCATGATATGGCGCCATTGTTCGATAAGAAAGCAAATCCAGAGGTAGATTTCCTTTCATCTAAATCTCCTCCCCAATCAGCATCGAGTAGCCTTCAAGTCGCAGATCCTTTCCTTGGTAATTCAACTTGAAATCAGCGGTTCCCTAAGATACCTTAGTATTCTCTTCACGGCTTTCCAATGTCTTTGGACTGGATTGGATTGGTATCTACTCACCATTCCAACTGCAAAACATATGTCGGGTCTTGTACACATCATAGCGTACATCAAGCTCCCAACTGCACTAGCATAAGGAACATGTTTCATTTGTTCCTTCTCTTGTGGAGTCCTCGGACACGATCTATGGCTCAATCCTTCACCTTTTACAATAGGAGTATCTATGGGTTTACAATCTTGCATACGAAATCGTTCAAGAACTTTATTTATATATGTTTCTTGTGAAAGAGACAACGATCTCTTGAACGATCTCTTGAAATCTTAACTCCAAGAATGTATGCAGCCTCACCCATATCCTTCATCTCAAAGTTGGAAGATAACCAACTCTTGACAGTATGAACAAACTCCATATTGCTTCCAGCAATCAGTATATCATCAACATATAATGATATGATCACAAATTGATCCTTGGATCTCTTGATATATACGCAATGATCCTCATCAATCATTGTAAAATCATATGCCATTATGGCATTATGAAAACGTATATACCATTGTCTCGATGACTTGCTTAAGGCCGTATATCGATCTCAAAAGTCAACATACTTTTTCTTCTTGGCCTTTCACTATGAAACCAGTAGGTTGTTCCATGTATATTTCTTCCTCTAATTCTCCATTGAGGAAAGTAGTCTTTACATCCATCTGATGTAACTCAAGATCCATACTAGATACTATTGCTAGAATAATGCGAATCGAGGTAAATCTCACTACAGGAGAGAACGTATCTTCATAATCAATTCATTCCTGTTGATTATACCCCTTCACAACAAGACGGGCATTATGCCTTTCTATCGAGCCATCAGCCTTTCGCTTTATTTTAAGAACCCACTTATTCCCAATAGCTCTGCGTCCTTTTGGAAGATCAACCAGTTCCCAGACTTTGTTTGATTTCATTGACTCCATTTCCTCTTCCATTGCATGAATCCATTTTTCCTTACTAGGGCAATTCAGAGCCTCATTAATATTTCTAGGCTCATCCTCATCTTGTGGAGCAACCATAAAAGTTTCCCCTTCAATGTCAAAACGTCGACGGGGAATACTTTGGCGACTTGTTCGTCGTATGAGAGATTGTATACTTTGTACATCATTTCCCATTATGCTCCCACTTGGATTAGACAATGATGATGTCGTCACATCATGTGGTTGCAATTGAGAATGAATTGAATTCAATTCATCACTTCTCATATTACTCCCACTTAGACGAACTCCACTAAGATCATTATCTTGATCCGAGGTTTCAAATAGGGTGTTGTCTTTTCCTATTTCGCCCTTCTTAGGAAATTCATCCTCTAAGAATGTGACATCACGTGATTCAAATTCAGTTATACACCCACTTTCCTGCTCACCTGTGAACACATACCCCTTCGAGTGTTCCGAGTATCTTATGAAAATACTCTTCTTTCCTCTGGGACCCAATTTCCCAAACTTGTGAGAGGACTCATGTGTATAGGCAGCACAACCCCATGGCTTAAGAAAATTTAAGTCCGGTTTTCTACCTGTCCATAACTCATATGGAGTGGAAGTAACTGATTTGGAAGGCACACGGTTAAGTATATAGGCAGCAGTTAACAACGCATCACTCCAAAAGGTGATAGGTAAGTTAGCATGCGCCATCATGGACCTAACAATTTCCAGTAGGGTGCTGTTTCTTCTCTCCGCAACACCATTTTGTTGGGGAGTATATGGAATAGATAACTGTCTTTCTATTCCTTTTTCATCACATAATTTTATGAACTCATCAGATAAATATTCTCGACATCGATCGGATCTCAATGCTTTTATTTTCTTGTCTAATTGATTCTCTACCAGATTCATAAATCTTTTGAAACAACTTATTGTTTTAGATTTGTGAGAAATCAAATAGACATATCCGAATCGAGTATAATCATCTATAAAAGTGATGAAATAAACAGCCCCATGCCTTCCTCTTACATTCATTGGATCACAGACATCAAAATGGATTAAGTGTAGAGGAAATTCAGCTCTTTTACCTTTTCCAAATGGTTTTCTTGTCGATTTCCCTTCTAGGCAATGCTTACATATGGGCAAATCGACTTTTTCAATATTGCCCAACAAGCCCTCTTTGGCTAGTCTATTCATACGTTGTTGGCCAATGTGACCAAGTCTAGCATGCCACACATTCACATCATTATCATATGTATTAGGAGACGTGAGAAGGGAATAACAAACATTTGCATTAACATAATCAATATCTAATACAATGAAACCATCCAGAAAATAACCACAACCATAGTAATTTGTATTCAAAAACAAATCCACACCTCTATCATAGAAGTTCATATTAAAACCTAATTTAACCAACACTAAAACAGACACTAAATTCCGACGAATCTCCGGAGCATACAACACATCATGTAGGAACAAAGTGCGTCCACCACGCATATTCGGTTGGCATGTGCCAATTCCTTTCACTTCAGCTCGGAGTTGTTTCCCACATAGATCCACTTAGTTCCGGTTGGTACTGTCGGAATTCCACGAAGGATCCTCTATCCTTCGCTACATGGTCTGTCGCTCCCGAATCCACAGTCCACAAAGGATTAGACTCGGTTAAGAATACGAGAACTCGACACGAAAGCAAAATTCTGAAAAATACAAGGGTTGCATACCTTCTTTGGCTCACGACAGTCGCGAGCATAGTGACCCTTCTTGTCACAGTTGTAGCATTTCACCCTTGCAAGCTTTTTCATGCGATGACGCTTTCCTCTTTCATGTTGGTTAAACTTGGGTTTCTTCCCTGAAGGACTGCTTCCTTGCCTTTCCCTTTATCAAACCGGTTAGGGCGCTTGCGCTTGGAGCTCGAAGCTCCATTTGAGCTAGAACTAGCATGATAGAGTTCGGCATCCGGCTTAGCCGCCAACGGAGCGGTCCTCTTCCAGCTCAAGATGACGCATTGCATCCCCAAAGGTTTTGATATTTTCATTATGAGTCAGGTGCACCTTCATATGCTCCCAACTCTGAGGCAAGGAACGAATCACTGCTTGCACTTGCTGCCCATCTATCAGGACATGGCCAACATCTTTAAGCTCATTTATCATGTTTGACATCTTTCTAAGATGTTGCTTCATGGTCTGACCATGAGGCTTCTTATAAGAGTCAAACCTAATAGTGAGCTGCCTCGGTCGTCACCGAAGTATAACCAAATCTTGCCGCCAATGCTTCCCACATATCTTTGGCATTGTCAAAACGCCTAAACTCTCGCATGACGTCATTTTCCATGCTGCTCGGCAACGTGATGCGAGCAAGAGAGTTCTTTCTTTTCCACGCAGCAAATGCTTCTTTGTCTCTCTTATCTTTGTGCAAGTGCTTCCTTCTTCAAGTTCTACCATGGTCGGGTTAAGAGCCTCAAGTGCTTCTTGCTCTTCCAGCACATCTTGGATTTTCATTTGCCAAATTTCATAGTTGTCACCATTAAGCTTTTCACCTTTGTTCAGCTCGGCAACTATACTCTTTGTGGCTGAAGCCATTGATCCGAACACATCGACATATATGCACGAGTTATTAATGCCTACCATTTATGCATCCCTTTTGCCTGAGACTCATCATATTAATGAATAATTTCAAGTAAGGTTTTTAGAATCAAAAGGTCACTATATTTCCAATCATCCTCCAAAAATCCTAACTTAAAATTATCATTAATATGATCGTCATATGCAAAATCAATTCTATGAAGCTACAAAAACTTCTATTACTACCCACAGCTAACTACCCACAGCAACCAGCAATAACAGAAAGTAACGGATAATTGACATACAATAATATAATAATACTTTCAGTTAATACAACTAACATATAGGTCGCTACAACAACAACAATCAGATAGTTAACATTACATAAGATGTCCACTAAGCACACTCAACAGAAAAACAGCTAATACATCTTACATAAAACCTTCACTCGAACTGGGAAAGATCCTCTTTTGTTCAATTTCTTGATCTTTTCCCTTGTAACAATGCAGTAATATTCATTAACAAAATCGTTCACAATTTTCTTATATGAAGCAGCACCGTTGACATCCCATATGCGATTCAACACATCTTGCCATTCAGGTGGAAGAGTGTTAATGAAAAATCGCACCATCTCTGACTGTGGCATGGGATGACCATTCCATATGACCTGTTGTATCATCCCGTTGACTTCAAGTACATGATCAATTAAGTCACCATCCTCCCATCGATAATCAGTCAACTCAGCTATCAACTTAGAAAGCTTTGCCTTTTGTTTATCGGTAATCACGCGAATAGGCGTACGTAACTGAAGAGGAGGCATTGTTCCTGCAACAAATGCAGAACAAATAAGGGATTACATATAATCCACATTGACTCAATTGGAAAAAAGAAACGAATTTTTTTTTTTTTTTCGGGTCAACGGTCAACGGTCATCGGTCAACGGTCAACGGTCGTCGATCAACGGTCAACGGCCGGTCAACGGTCCGGCCGGTCGCCCCGGTCAGACCGGTCGTCCGATCGGACCGGTCGCCCCGGTCAGACCGGTCGTCCGATCGGACCGGTCTCCCGGTCGGGCCGGTCGGACGAACCGGCCGACACGTGCGGGCGCGTGCGGGATGACGTCACGATGACGTCATCCGGCACGCGCGTGGCACGCGCCAGAGCCGAACGCCCGCGCCGTTTCGCACGCGCGTGCATGGCACGCGCCGTTTCGCTCGCGCGTGCGTCGCACGCGCCCGGGCCGAAACGGTGCGTTTCGCGCGGGGGAGCCGAGTCGGCGCGTGCAACCCCCGCGCGTTCCGGCCGCGCGTGGCGGCGCGTCCGGCAGCCTCCGGTGGCGCGCGACACGTCGCCGAACTCGTCTCGACGTCGCCTTCCTCCCTATGCCATCAGATTTTGATTTCGACTTACTTAAAGTCGGAAAAAATGGCGAACAACGCTCGGGTGTCGGGATTTCTCGCCCCGATCCGTACGGCCGAATGGTTTTTTGCGAAAAATCAATCAAAAACTTCAAATTGGTCGGGAAAAACGTGAATTAAGGCTCTGATACCAATGTTGGGATCGTCGGATCCCCAAAAAACCGGATTCGGCACCTAAATCGAACCCCTAAAACGATATGCGGAAGATAAGCCCGGGAATGTCACGTATCACAGATCAAAAACACACCACGGATTCGAGCGTACCTTGTTGGCCACAGATTAGACACCGACGCCGTATTGAGGAAGAGGATTCAGTCTCGTTCGATCCGATGTCGAAAATTCGCCGTTTAAGGGAAGATGGAGTCGCTTCTTCGTCTTGGAGAGAGAGAGAGCCTTTTAGGAGAGAAAGGAGAACGTACTAAATGTGAAAAGGTACGTTCATTCTCTCTCTCATCCCTTTTATAGGTTCCCCTTTCCACGGGCCTAATTTCCGTGGGCGGGCCTTTAGGCCCATCGTGGCCGGGCCAACTTAGGCCCATGACTAAATCCATCAGAAGCCAAATTTAGGAAGTACAGCATCGATCACGATTGCGCGGGACCCGGGGCCGGTCACATGTGCGCTTTGATTGAAAGCCGAATCTCACTGATGCAACTCAACCACCCCTGTACGCAGCCCCTCGAGCTGCAGTAGTCGACGCGACGGCATCAGAAGATATAAATGGCTCGATTGTTCGGGCATAGCAGTAGCCAAGAACGAACAAGGTAGAGAACAGTATGCCAAACATACATGCAGCTAAACATTGAATATTTTTTCTGCTGTTTAAATGGCGGCTGCTTTTAACCAGGTCACGTAGCTTTCGAGGATGCAGGGTTGGGGACGAGTGGCCGGCGCTCATAGCTCGTGGATCATATTTATAATAAATAAGGATGACGTGGGTAGAGAAATTTATGTATATTTCGATATGTTACCGATGAAGAGTATATGAATCTATTCACAAACTTTACAAGATGACTATGTAAACTAACTGAATTTTACAATATTAATTACAGTCAATCAAAGAACATAATGTGCAATCCATCGTATGATAGGCGATGTTCTACTTTTGTGCTAGATCAAGCAACATAATATGTTTCTTACTATGCCACAGGATCAGTGAGTTAAAAAGGTGGAGTGAATCAATCAAATATGACCAAGGATAATTGAAGATATGAAGAACCTCCCATTTATATATGCACAATTACAAGAAATATGAGAAATATATTAAATATCTCTAGAAAATATCTTAAATATCTCAAACATCCCCAAACTCAAAATATGTAAGTAAAATAAAATCATAATAATGTTGGGTGGGCAGTTCGGTATTGGCTAAGCGACTCAATGAAATTTCAAGATCAGACTTGTCTGAAGGGCGATAAATGGCGATTAAATATATATAACGAATGGCAGAAAAATCTCAAATATCACGAGAGCGATGCAACCTATACAAGATGATATTGTCAATGAAATTTCAAGATTTTGCTCGCCTGAGGGCAATGAATTTGATGGCAATATATGCTTTTCAAAATGTGCGGTGAAATAATCTCGAATAGCAACTGAAGTTGTGGACTTGGCGAAGAAATAAGAGCAATGCAGCCTATGTTGCTGTCAATGAAATTTCAAGATTTGGTTTGGATGAACCAGGTGGCAGTATATGTTTTCCAAAATGAGCAGCAGAAGAGTTGTAGAGTTGGCAAAGATGTAAGTAATAAAAAAAAAAAAATCCGAACAGTGCCCGGGTGGGTAATTTGGTGTTGGCTACATGACAAAAGGCTCGATGCAATTGTCAACAAAATTTTGAGATCTGGCTCGTCTAAGGACGATGAATCGAACGGCAATATCTATATTCCAAAACGAGCAGCAAAAAGTCAACAGCGATGCAGCCTATGCAAAATGCTTCTGTCAATAAAATTTTGCGATTTGGTTCGTTGAGGGCGATGAATAGAGTGGTGATATCTATTTTCTGAAATGAATAGTGAAAGAGTCTCAAATAATTGAAACTGTGGAGCAACCGTGAAGGAACGAAACACGGCTGGCAGAACCATATGACCCCCAGGATGCACCCACGGGTGTGTACTGTGGAAAGAGAGAAACGTGAAACTATTGTACATTTCAATATATTAATAATAAAAGTACATGAGTCTATTTACCGTCATCACATGATGACTATTTAGAGAAACAAAATATTATAATATCAATTACAATCAATTAGAATCAATCAAGGAAGATAATGAACAATCTTTAGAGATATACAAAATCTGAATCGAATGATGTATTATCTCTAACTATAATAATTGTTCATCTATTGCAAAATGCTCGGTTTGAATTATAAATATTCTATCCATTTGTGAGACTAAGGCTTTAGATTAATGAGTTCATTGTCAAAACTATACTGCATGTGTAGGGATGGGCACGGGAAGGGGCAAGGCCATGGATCAGAGATCATCCAAAGGCAGCTGGTCAGCCTGAGCAGCCTAGTCCCGGAAGATAAATGAGCGAACTTGGGGAAAGGTCTTAACTGAGAAAGTTCAGCTTATCCATCTTGGGTCCGGTCCTAATTGAGCCCACCAATTCCTTTGTAAATTTTATGATATGGGCAGGCTCAGGCAACAAGTGAGGCCTGATCTTAGCCCAATCGCCATCTCTATCGAGTATTGCAATCCCGTCCTTGCCGTGCGGAGGTACAAGTGCTGGCACAACTGAAATATTCCACCAAACTAGTCACGCCCTTTCCCTTGTACTAGTTGGGTCGCATAAGTGCATGCGTAACCATGTTAGATAGACAGCCGTGAAATTTACCAGAAAAGTAACAAGAGCCATAGGCATATGATAAACACAGGAGAGCTCATCAACATTCGCACTCATACCATACATTCCGATGTCATATTAGACCATCCATATTATGTCAGTGTTGTACCGTTGTGAGTGGATCGGGGTACAACAAAAGATGTGCGGCGGTTATCTTTAGGCGTTTCTGAGCCACACGACAAGGGCTGTGGCGGAAGTGTAATGGCAACATCGTTCTGTTGCGGCCAAGGGAAAGAACGCATGCAAAACATCTCTGCAACGTTGTAAACGCATGCAAAACATCTGCTGCGCTTGTCCCATGTCATCTGCACGATGCAGATTTGGGTGGCCCCCCCGTGATTAACTCACCGCAGGTACGTACGAGATTGGGGAGAGATAAGCAGAGTTGCTAAAACAATGGGCCTAAAACACTAGTGGGCCTCATCCTGGGCCTAGAGGTTCGAAGCCTAATTATATTGTCGCTCAGGTTTAGAAACGAAGTGCTCTTATCCTTTTTATAACAATTAACACGTGCAAAAAAGATGACAATTTACAATTCAACGAGTCTTGATTCAGTCTTTGTAATAAATAGAGGAGCATAGAGGTGTGCATAGTGTCAAAATAGAGCCTGAAACTAGAAAACCAAATTGGTGACCCGAAATCTGAAAATTGGATTGATGGGAACCTATCTTGTTCCGGGTTAGATAGATTCCAACTTCCAAAAATTGAAGTACTTATTTCGAGGAGTAGGTATCAGGTATTAGGTTGGTGGAACTTAGAATCTAGAACTTGGAACTTGTATCCTCAACTTTGGATCAAGTTTTTGTATTTTTCTTGACCTATGTCTACGCGCGATCCATTGGTATTCCATGGCGATGAATGATGAGTATATAATTATGAACTACTGGTATGAGCTTTCATTTTATAACTTAGATTTTTACTTTGTTAATATTTCATATTACTTATGTGTCTAAATATAAGTTATGGTCAATGAATTATAACAGCAAATGGTAATTATTAAAGACAATAATTCACTGCAATCGTTTAATTAATTATATAAGTGAAATCTTGATAAACTCTAAAACTTGTAATAGGATAAGTCTTAGGTTCCAAGATATGCAAGGTAAATTTTAAGTTCCAAATTAAAACATATTCAAACAGGTAAGTTTCAGGTGAAATATGTACAGAATCTGAAATCACTTTCCCCTAGATCGATATTTCTCACCAAGGTCTATTATGTAATGTGTGCTCGTTCGAGTTTTCTAACCTGAGATTGAAGTAGAGACACTCAGAGTGCTCGAGGCATGTGGCGTGAGAAGGCGTCTCTCGTGACCGTGGTGCGGGGGTAAAGTATGCATCCTCACCTCCGCCACCTGGTCGCCCCCCATCGACACTGATGCTAAAGTGAGCAATGCAGAAGGCAGAGAAGATGCACACACGAATCGATCTGTCAACTTCTGAAAAATCATTCATTTCCTTCCTCTGTTTCCCCGCTGCTTTGGACCTTGAGAGAGCCGGACCGACCATAGAGATCGACCGTGCTGGGCCGTAGCAGGATACTCTAAAGACAGAAATTTCGGCACGAGAATAAGAACACACGAAAACAAAGCAAATGAAGCAGCAGATTTTTATTTCTTCCATGACTGTCTGTTTAAGCACACTCTCTTTATTCAGCTGCAGCGCGATCAAGAAGCAATTCCCATGCGTTTGAATAAAGGAGAGAGAAAACAGAAAGCCCAAGACCGTTATTGTTCCCTCACTTTGTTCCTTACTTATTATTTCGTCTTTCGATGATGATCCCACACCGTCGCTTAAAAACGAAACGACTATCAGATACAAAGAGCTGGACTGCGGTAAAATATTGGAAATAGCAGTGAAGTAATCAACTCTAATAACCGAAAAAGGACCATAGTATTCGAGAGAGATCGATCCGATCCGATCCGATCCAGTCTTCACTCGACATGGCGGCATTATCCTTGACACCGTCTTGTCCTTCACTCTTTACACAGCACGGCCTGGTCCCTCTTCTTTGTGGCCATCATCCAATTTGGGTGCTGATGATGCTTGAAACTAGAGGTGATCGGGTCCAGGGTGGGTAGGGTCCTGACCTAGACCCTATGCCCAACCTTGTTATAACCGGTTCCTTTTTTTAGACCATGTACCCGACCTTGTTTGTATTGGACCCTGTATCGGTCCCACCCTGTTTTTCTGGTCCGAGAACCGGGTTAACCCTGTTTATATTGGAATTTGTTTTGCATAAAAATTGTTGTACAGTACAGCAACCTCACAACCTATTTTGCATAAAAACCACAAGGACTAGCGATTAAAAACATTGTCAATCGAAATGCTAATGACTCTCATTCTTATCCAAAAGTTCCTAGGTATCACATGCACGCTTTCAAACCAGCAGAACAATCGATCTCAAAGAAAATAGAACTTCTCTAATCTCAAAACCGAAATACAAAGTGAATCCCAACCGAAAATCTGCCGACGATTTATACAAACAGCTTCCATATTCCATTGCCAATCGGTAAATCATAAGTTCATAGGGACCTCAACCTTGTCCTTGATGCGCTTGATCTTCTTCTCCTTCTTCAGCCTCGCGTTCCACATGGTGCAAAATCTCTGACAAAAACCTAAAATTCATATATAAAGAAAAATCAACAAGAAACTATGCTCTATAGGCATTGTTTTCAAGATCCATCTCCCAATTCCATGAAAGAATATCACTACAATCCGTGAAACCCTATACCTCAAACGGTTTACTTGACTGCTTTTTCGAAAACATTGATCCAAAGTTTTCTATTGGCAGAAGATGTAGCATAGTTTACATGAGACAATCTACAGTAACTACTGCCCTGAATGATTTTAAGTTTTCTTTTCAGCCTGCTTCAATGGAGAACCAAACACTTCACCATGAAAACCCAAATCTACTACATTGATTAGCTAAATGGCAAATTATCAATGCTTGGAAGGCAGGACCGAACCATTAAAGCTATTAGTAGACGCCCACTCAAAAGTTCACGACACAGCAGCCAATAATCCTTCCAATGAATCCAAAGTGCAATACTTATCGTTCATACTTCAGAACTGGGAGTTGCATCGAGACAAGCATTGATTGCAAGACAAGCATTAACAAGGAAATGGTTTGCAACAGCATGTAGATGAATAAAAATGTTGGCTGACAATTTCAATTCAACTCTCTTGCACAAAACAAAAATCATTTTCAATTCAAGTACAAAAAGAACCAAAGTGAACAACAGTTTAATAATTTTCACTTCGAATGTGTCAATAGATCAAAAACAATTAGACAGACCCATCTGGAAAATTTGGTCTGGTACAGAAGTTTTTCGAGCTTATAAGAAAAAACCAGAGAGAGCAACTCAAAGGTGCTTGAAACCTACATAAACAAATTGAAATCTTAAAACCTAGCTTGATATATACACATCAAAGGCTATCATTGAGCTGATCTACATATCCAGAACCACGGCCCATCTTGAGTCGAACCCTCCAAGTCCAAAAACCATTTCTCTCTCATCGCTCAGAAAGTGTGGATAACACTACTGACGAGAGAGAAGCCGAAGCTCTGAGCGCCTAAGCAAGAACCAGTAAGGAGATATCCGATTCGAAAAACGGCTTCATCTTTAATCTCCGTGACATTGTTCTCTTCCCTATCCATTCCCAATTCGCACATGATTTCCCAGAAACCCAAGCCCTCCTATGTGTTCTTACCCTCTCCGAAGGCATTGAAGCTTGAGACTCTGAAAAGCCTGCGGACGGCAACGAAGGTCACAGCGGCTCCCGAGTTCTATGATTTCTTCCCTCTCTCCCCTAGCTTACCCCACCCATTCACAATGAGTTCCCATATAAACAAAAAAACGCAAACTTTTCCACCAATCTAACAAGAAATCCAGCTCAGGAAAGCACCCCCAAAGAAAATGAGAAGAACCTAGCTTCAATCTGAAAGAAAATTTTAGGAAAACTGAGGAAATTTGCGAGCTTACAGATGAGGAAGCCGGCGATGGATGAAATAAAGCGACAGGGAGCTGGCAATGGCGCAACGATGAGCTGGCGATGGCACGACGAGGAAGCAGATGAACACAGATGAGGAAGCAGCGCGACGGGGAGATGGATCTGGCGATGGCGCGATGGGGTGTTGGCAATGGCACGACGAAGGAAAACGTTGTGAAGTGTCAAGTCTGCGAGTGTGAGAGGTAAAGATAGAAACAAGGAACGAATTAGGGTTTTTTGGGTTGGCTTACAAATTGGTTCTCAAACCGGTTCCGGTTCCTGAGTGGGTAATCCCTCAAAACCGGTTCCTAGACCGATTCAAATTGGTTCTAACTTTTGGGAACTGGTTTCCGGACCGATTTCAACCCGAACCGATTCCCAACCTTGTTTTTCGGGTGGGCCAGTCCGGGAACCGGGTTTACCCGGTACAGTTGCGCACCCCTACCCAAAACCCCACCTCCACCCCATGAAGCTCCTCTTGCCCTGCTTCACCTTCACCTCCTTCTCATTCACTGCAACCCGACATGACTTGCTCCTGAAATCAGCCCCCTACGCGATGCCGCTGCCGCTGCCGCTGCCCCCGCTGGTCCCTCCTTGCCGCAACAATTCTTGCCTCCCCTGAAGCTGCTGAGGGATCTCGATCTGGACATACCCGATTGGTGATCCACGACCCACATCTCACTCTTCGCATCGAACTCATTATCGACACTCTTCTTGCGATCCTTCTTCTTCCTGAAGAGCTTCCCGATCCTCCAGATCCTCTGAACCCTCTTCATCTCCACGCTGCTACTACTGCTCCTCTTGAGCACCCTAGGTTCCTCTGCCTTGTTGTTCCTATATTCTGCCCCCACCAACTCTGGGCTTCGAGGAGGTGTTGATATGGCGCAAGAGCAAGAGCTCGCTCTTGTTTCTCTCGAGCAAGAAGGAGATGCAACCAACGCTGCCGACCTCCACAGTGCAGGAGTTGCGGTTAGAGGAGATGTCGGAGGAGCAGGAGCAGGAGGAGGAGAGGCGCTTTTTCCCTCTTCATCTCCACACAACTACTACTGCTCCTCTTGAACATCATAGCTTCCTCTACTTTGTTGTGAATTATGCGCTCGGGCGAGGACGGGAATGGGACCAGGACTAGGAGGGATCCAACAGGATTCTTTCTCCATCCCATCCTTGTTGGTGAGGGGGGTGAAACATGTGAAGTAGGCAAAGATCAAGGAAAGGAGCTGTTGAAGTCTATCGCGATCAAATTTTCAAGTGAACCACCTAGGGTTTGGCTAATGGATTATTAAGCCTAAACTTAACTCGAGCTCTCCCAAACCCATACCAATTTGCGACTTAGGTTCAAGTTTGTAATATGCAAATGATTTTTTTTAATTAGAAGTTACCACTAATCTATTTTTGATGGGTCGATTAGAAACCCAAATAAAGTAACGGGAGATTTACTTTACTCCTACGAACCACAGATTATGAGTTCGAAACTTGATTACGCTAGATTTTTCTAACGCCCTTTCGGTACTTTTCTCTTTTATTTTGAAAAAATAAATATTTGGCAAGCAACTTGAATTGATTTTAATTCACTTCCCTAACATGTGAGGTAATCATACGGGTGCGCAAACCACCAATTGAACACTTAAGAAAGCAAATATAAAAAATGTAGGACTTACTTTATAGCAACGAAAGCATCTGCGTTGTTAGATCATAATTCACATCAATGGTCCTAGATATGATTTCTAATTAATACGCAATTTTTTTTTTTTTTACTTATTTAACGAGAATCATGCTTTATGCAATGCATGCTACTAATCTAACATGAAATGATATGACATGGCAACATGACCTAAACTATATGACACAAATAAAATGCAATCTATCCTAAAGAATAAAATTGATTTATTCTAAAACAATTTTTTTTGTATTTTCCACAAAATTCGAAATTAAAAAAAAAAAAACCGCAATCTAAATGTGCAATCTAAATTAACCAAATGACCTAATTCTAATGACGAATAATTTCTAATTAAATGAACCTAGCAATAATCACTAAATGACATGCATTTCATGAACCTAATCATACATGACATGTGCATGATTTTTTTGTATTTTTTTATGAAAATTTGTAATTGAAATCACTAAAAATAAAAATCTAACTAAAGTGAAATGTTATCTATTCTAAATGCCTTCTAAACATGCATTTAAAAAAAAAAACTAACCTATCATGCAATCAATCCTAATCTATATAGAATGTAAATGCAATTTTTTTGTATTTGCGGGATAAACAGAACAATTAAGAGATAAACATTAAATCATCCATGGTCATCAAAAATGTTATCCACCATTCGAATTGAAATTCAAACTTGATTATTTCGCTAATAAAATCGATAAATTGATCTTAAGCCTTAAAGATCAAGATATCAATTTTATTCCCGCATGAATAATTATTCCGTCTAAAGCTTTATAGATAGAATAAAAATTCGTACGATTGCGACTTGGATGCTACATCATGGAATTTCAATTAGGCATCAAGGAATATTTCAAACAATGAGACAACATATCAAAAACTGAATAAGATAAAATAAATCTACCTAAAAATAAAGTAAATCTCTACCTAAATTGGAATTTTTTCAAAAATCGAATCGGCTCAAGTGAACCACGGTAGAGGTTTGGGGCGACATGGCTAAGGACAGAGCAAGGGCAACAGCTATGGTGTCAATAGTCACCATAGTTGGAGGTCCAGGTGAATGGAGCTCCGGCAAGGTCCAACGAAGCGGCTCAAGCAGCAGCAAGGGGCAATCGCAGGCTCGGACCAGGAGCAAAGGCATCGCAAGGGCTTCATCGTGGCTTCACAAGCAAAGGCGTCAGAGCAACAACGAATCGGAGCTCCGGCGAAGGTTCAGCGAGGGGGATCGGCGATGAGTAGACTAGCGGCAGCAACAATTCATGGGTCGCGCCACAGGTCAACCGAAATCGTGCGACCGGAGCAGGAACAACGACTCAAAGAGAAGAAAGGCCCAATCCAGCAACAAATCGGCGCTAGGCGGTCATAGACATGGGGCGGCTCAGTGAGCGTCACAAGCGAGACCGGTGGAACGTCGGTGGAGCAGAGAGGGCTCGTGGGTCTGGCAGAGGCAGCGTCGCGATTTCAGGGGCACGGAGCAGCAGCACTCGGAGCAGGGGCACGCGGGCCAGTGCGTGGGTCATTGCAAATCACTATGACAATGGTTGTCAGGGGAAGATGCCGGCATTCTGAGGTGCGGCAGTGCAGTGCAGGGGGTCGGCGACCGGTGTGGCTGAGCAGTGCAGGCACGATTGGTGAGCGATGGCAGCCAAGGCGCTTCTGGCGGTGGCTGGCATGGATGCAGGATCAACATGGACAAAGGAAGAAGACGTTGCTTTGCTTTTTCCTTTTCTTGTTTTTCAGTCTTCTCACATCACTCTCTCCCGTCCCCTCTCTCGGCAGTTCTCTGTTCCTCTCTGCCAAAGCTTGACTTTTTCTCTTTTCTTAACCAAACTCTCACTCCATCAAAACAAAAGCCCCCCATTTTCTCATACGTATATGTCTTTTTATAGTCGAAGACTTAGGATATTAATCTCTTCTTTGAATCAACATCCGCAATATATTTTTTATACCAATTTTGTCACATATTGATTAGGATTCAAGATTATGATAGAATTTGTCTCTAAATTTAAATCTTGCAAAAATATATCGCAATATCCTTTGTCACACCTATCCTATCAAAAAAAGATATTCATCATATCCCGGAAATTTTCAAATTTCTATTTTCTCGAGATAATTTCCAATCACTTAAAAAAAGGGGCTTGGGCCAATTTGCTCACTTCATAGGCTTAGTCCGGTCCACCAAGTTAAAGATCAGAATCACTATTTCGAACTCACCTGTCACCGTTCCAATAAATAAAATAATAATAATAATAATAATAATAATAATAATAATAATAATAATAATAATAAAAAATAAATGCATCTAAATCTATATGCCATGCAATTAATAATTTTTCAGGGATAAAACTAACCCCTAATTTTATGCACTAAATAAATGATCAGATTGCCAAAATTTAGATGTTAACAAAGTCAAATGACATTCTCCGTCGCGACTTTCTTATCTTTATACTGGCTGTCTGACGCCAATTGGTTATCGCTTAATCGTCATCGAGTGTTATAGTCCTCTCCATCCTCACGATGCCGGGTGATTCATAAAGTCGCGCGGGTCCATGACATTTTGAGAGGAGCTCCAGAGTGTAAGAAACCGGCAATGGTGGATGAATGGAACTCAATCCAAACGTCTTAATCACTACGCCAACATACAAGGATGATCGCTCACTCTAGTTCCTGTGGATTAACTTATGTTCTTACTTAGACATGGCCAACCATGAATTGAACCATGAGCAGAGCACAACCACATGTTGGATCCGAAATATCTGGTCGCTCGATCGACCATGGACCAAGAGACAAGTTCTTCATTTTTCTTGAACGGTGACAATTCCATGAAAATATCTATTTGAATATCAAAACTAGCGCACTAATATTGCACAAGCCAAGGGTGAGCAGTTTCAAATTCTGTCCAAGTTTCACCTGAAACCTACCCATCAGAATAAATTTTCCTAATTTTTGGAACCCAGAACCTACCTTATTGCAAGTTCTAAGGTCTACCCAAGTTTCATATGTACTATTAATTGAATTATTGCAATGAATCATCATCTACAATCCACTAATCATAACTCATATTAGATATGTAAAAATTATGATAAAGTAAAAGTCTCAGTCTAGATCTCATCGGAAATAGAAGTTTAGGCTAGTGGTTTTCAGATTATGCACTCATCATCTGATGTCATGGAACACCATAAAATCACGGGAAGTTATAGAAAAAGAAAAACACAAAGACTTATTCCAGATTTTACGTTTAAGGTTCCTAGTTCCATCTGGAACCCTGAACATACCCATCAAAACAGGTTCCATATTCTAGGACCGGTGTAATGTAGCATCACTGTAGCATACTTTAGCAATACTGTAGCAGAAGCAAAAATTCTATAATAAGTCGAGCATGAAATTCAGGTAAAATTAGCATGTCAGTGTAAGGGTCAACATGTACAAATTATCGGTCAATCTCGGAATTATGCTCACCCCTAATATAAATTTTTTTTTTATTGAACGTTGAATTAAACAAATATTTAAAAACCTACTTATAGTATGTCAATTAAGGTAATATGCCGTTTTAGCATAAGAGTTATGTACATCCAACGTTACTCTAGTCTGGCAATTTGTCGCCGAGTGATCGTCGTCTATAAAAGGCGCGCGCGCATTGCCGCTTCAGCATCAGAAGTGACACACGTCCCAGCTTAAGCTTCCTCGTCATTTTCTTGCGACAAACCATGTCTTCTTCACTCATCTTCACCCTCTCTCCCCTCGCACTCTTGGCCGCGCTCTGGGCGATCTCCTCCTCCCTCGCTCGCAAGCTCCCGAAGCTCCTGCTCCTCAAAGCCACCGTGGCAGCTCGCCTGTCCGCCCTCGACGGGCTGCTCAAATGGGCCTTGGACTACTCCCTGAGGTCCTCTGTCCTCCGCCACTTGCACGGCCACGGCGAACCAGGAGCCTTCGGAATAATCCACAGGCTCAGCACCGCCCAGTACGGTGACAGACCACCCACGGAGTGCGCGGTGTGCCTGTGCCAGGTCGGGGCTGGGGAGGAGGTGAGGGAGTTGAAGTGCTGTGACCACGTCTTCCACAGGGCCTGCCTGGACCAGTGGCTTGGCTACAAGAACGCGACGTGCCCTCTGTGCCGCAGGTTCGTCGCTCGCCTGGCGAGCATGAGCATCATCGCCGAGGCCGGGTTGGAGATCATATCCCTTGCGTTCTGCGACCTCGGCTCCGGCAGGGACCGTGAAACGTGGTGGCTGCGATGACTCTGGAGGTGATATGAAGTCACCCTAATGGTCGACCCCATGCGTAGATCACGATCTCTGTGTACGATTGCGAATGATGTGTGGTATTTTCACGGGATAGAGAGCGGGGTTGTCGTGAACCTCGACTCACGTTAAATAAAATGATGTAGTAGTAGACTGAGTTGTAAATGCTTTTTCTCTTCAGCTATGGCTTTGTTCGCTTAAAGGAGTAAAGGCTCATCATCTTTTCGATGCGTCTTTTATCAGTCGAAGATGACCTTCTGAAGTTATAATCAATCCATGTGGACTTTTAAACAGAGATTACCATGATCCAAAGATTAATCTGGGGCATTTCTTACATTGCGGCTTTCGCTCATGAAATTCTACTTTCGATAAATTGGTTACGAACGAGCAAAGCATTTGTCCTACCATCTTTAGTTACTTATTCAAGCCTCGCCGGTCTTAAGCGTGAAAAAGGAAAGAACAGCTTAATCGACCTCAAAAAGTTTCGAATTGATTTTTAAGATAGAGCGCAATGATATATCAATCTGAGTATATCTTCTCTTTTTATAAGAAATTTTTTACAAAATGTGATAGTAATGTATAATCATATTTATATGATTAACTTTAAGTATGTATGGTTTTTTTCTGTCAATTGATTAATTAATTAAATAGGCATTGAGCTTTCTAGAATGCCCAATCTAAACATTTATATGTCGATTAACCTAACCGTTTATATGACTAGCTTTTAACTATGTATGGTTTTTCTGTTGATTAACTAATGAATTAGTCATTGAGCTTATTAGAAAGTCCAACCTAAACGTTTAAACCAATTGGTGAAGAAAGATAAGTATATATGGAGAATATATAAGCCTCATTATCAAAGAATGTAGAATGTTTCAAAGATCTGAACATTCGATTTGGTTTTTTATTGGATTGGTCCCAAGCTTGATCAAATCCACCAATTCGGTCCTAGACAATTACTTAATTTGATTGGATTTCGCTTGTCTGCAATTAGCATTGATTCTTTTCGACCTTCCATTGGGTTTCAAAACATAACTAAAATGCGGCAATCTTGAGAAGTAATAGTGTCGTGCTCTTTGTCAAATCCTCCGGGGACTACACTCCAAATAACATTTCCAAAAAAAATTCAACGCACGGCACTTTTCCATCCGCTCATCCAAGTTAGTCATCGTACTTTTCAGCCCATGATCAATTTGGGTGAACAGGGATGCCGAGTTCTTTGCACAAAAAAGCCTCTAAAATCGAGAAATCTTTCCAACAACTAAGGCCATTATCACCCCTAAGATTTCAACCCACCTATAAGCATGGCCGACGTTGCTGTGTCCATTCAATCTAATCGCAAAGGGCTTTTCGTTTCAAACTTATCATTGTACGAAACTAGTGAATTTTCGTACTGCACCCAGAAAGAGCAGTGTCAAGAACTGTGAGTGGCCTGATTCTTCCATGTCGGGATAAAATTCATTTGGACTTTTCTCCCCAGTGACTTGAAATGCCACGATATCGATATATTGCCTTCCCTTTTCATGTCTATCTTCTTCGAACGAAATGAATTATTGCGGCCTCACATCTGCGCATGTTTAGACAGTAGGGCCGGGTTTTCCCTAGGCCTTTGAGACGGAATCTTATCGTTCGTGCACTCCTTTCGAGGGTTTGGCTGGCGTGAATCTAAATATAACTCATTCCAGAATAATCCTCGCGCGAGTCCTAGTTTATTTCGTCTCTATCTCCACCAGTGATTCGCTGCTCTCTTCTCTTGCATGAACCACCTTGCCTTAGATAGTTTCTGTAGGGAATGACTGTCACAATGAATTATCCTTCTCTTACGCCCAAATTAACCCCATCAAATATAGGTGAAACCCGTGAATAAGAGGTCTTAAAGGATCTGACACCTTCGAAGCCAGTCGCTCTCAATCCTCGACTTCAGTAACTAGAAGTAAATTTTACTTGAGCCGTTCGCTGCTTGCTCCGGGCTCGATTTGCAAGTTCAGCAGGGCATCATTTGGGTTTCGGAATTGCCCTCACGCTTCCTCCTCGTTGTAAATGAAGAGAAATTTTTTTTTTTTTAAAAGTCAAAATCCATCATTGATGAGGCTAATCTAGCGTGCTAAAATAACATAAAAGCGAAGGTCGGTGGCTCCAATCCTTATATCCAAACTTTTCTAAAACCTTGACCCGTTCCATTCCCGGGTCACATTACCGACCTCCGCCACAATGCGATCAACAAAAGAAAAACCAAACCAGCCCATAATGCGCACAACGTTTATTTTAAGGAAAATCACATAAATAGTAAGACCCAATATATAATATAATATATGAATTTTAAATTTATACTAAAAAATCAACCTATGATACGAGTCAGACAAAACAAAAACAGAATTTGTGACTATAACGGCCTGTTAGCCACAAAATTATTCTTCGTTTTTTTGGCTCATGTCATAGAAAATTTTAAAGTAGTAGAGTTCTGATGTGCAGATTTCACATTGTGGCAAATGCAAAGCATACTACCAAAGTTGATCAAAACATTTCTAGTTTTAAAGAATCTTACCAAGCAGAAAAGAAGAGGGAGGAGAGGTCTTAGAGATTCATAACAAATCACAGAATTTTATTTCTAGAGAGGGTGCATTATGTCCCTTAACGGGTACATATGTTGCTTTATATAGGTAGAAAACAACACGCTAAAACATTACAGACTTTGTTTAGCCAACAAAAGACCAATTATTTGCGCATGCTAAGTTTTTGTACTGACAGAATGACTTTTGCGCTCATTAAACTGCTTGTTTTTTTGCTTCTGCTACAGTGCTACAATACTAAACAATGCCGAACAGCACATGAACAATGCCAAAAAGTCACATTGTGGCAAATGCAGAGCATACTACCAAAGTTGATCAAAACATTTCTAGTTTTAAAGAATCTTACCAAGCAGAAAATAAGAGGGAGGAGAGGTCTTAGAGATTCATAACAAATCACATGATTTTATTTCTAGAGAGGGTGCATTATGTCCCTTAACAGGTATATATGTTGCCTTATATAGGTAGAAAACAACACGCTAGAACATCACAGACTTTGTTTAGCCGACAAAAGACCAATTATTTGCGCATGCTAAGTTTTTGTACTGACAGAATGACTTTTGCGCTCATTAAACTGCTTGTTTTTTGCTTCTGCTACAGTACTAAACAGTGCCGAACAGCACATGAACAATGCCAAAAAGTCACATTGTGGCAAATGCAGAGCATACTACCAAAGTTGATCAAAACATTTCTAGTTTCAAAGAATCTTACCAAGCAGAAAAGGAGAGGGAGGAGAGGTCTTAGAGGTTCATAACAAATCACATGATTTTATTTCTAGAGAGGGTGCATTATGTCCCTTAACAGGTACATATGTTGCCTTATATAGGTAGAAAACAACACGCTAGAACATCACAGACTTTGTTTAGCCGACAAAAGACCAATTATTTGCGCATGCTAAGTTTTTGTACTGACGGAATGACTTTTGCGCTCATTAAACTGCTTGTTTTTTTGCTTCTGCTACAGTGCTACAGTACTAAACAGTGCCGAACAGCACATGAACAATGCCAAAAAGTCACATTGTGGCAAATGTAGAGCATACTACCAAAGTTGATCAAAACATTTCTAGTTTTAAAGAATCTTACCAAGCAGAAAATAAGAGGGAGGAGAGGTCTTAGAGATTCATAACAAATCACATGATTTTATTTCTAGAGATGGTGCATTATGTCCCTTAATAGGTACATATGTTGCCTTATATAGGTAGAAAACAACACGCTAGAACATCACAGATTTTGTTTAGCCGACAAAAAACCAATTATTTGCGCATGCTAAGTTTTTGTACTGACAGAATGACTTTTGCGCTCATTAAACTGCTTGTTTTTTGCTTCTGCTACAGTACTAAATAGTGCCGAACAGCACATGAACAATGCCAAAAAGTCACATTGTGGCAAATGCAGAGCATACTACCAAAGTTGATCAAAACATTTCTAGTTTTAAAGAATCTTACCAAGCAGAAAATAAGAGGGAGGAGAGGTCTTAGAGATTCATAACAAATCACTTGATTTTATTTCTAGAGAGGGTGCATTATGTCCCTTAACAGGTACATATGTTGCCTTATATAGGTAGAAAACAACACGCTAGAACATCACAGACTTTGTTTAGCCAACAAAAAACCAATTATTTGCGCATGCTAAGTTTTTGTACTGACAGAATGACTTTTGCGCTCATTAAATTGCTTGTTTTTTGCTTCTGCTACAGTGCTACAGTACTAAACAGTGCCGAACAGCACATGAACAATGCCAAAAAGTATATAAACAGTGTGCTACAGGTACTTTGGGTCAATTTTTTTGCCTCCTTCACATGATTCCTTTGTCTCTTCTAATTTGTCTTGAATAAGTCTCTGGCAAAGGCTTCTTTCCCTTCACTTATTATGCTTGTAAATTGGCTTTTCAGTGCTGTCATTCGAGTCGTCCGAGTCTTCTCCATATTTTTGCCTCCGATATCCTTTTAGCATTCTTTCAATTTCCAAAGTTTCAAGATGTTGAGAACCTATATCATCTAGAGGCTGGTATGAGCTAGACAAAATGTCAGGAGGATTGAGAGTGCTTTTTTTCTAGATGCTATTGCTTGAGCGTTTCGAGGAGTTTTTCTACTTCTTGAATTGCTTCAGTCGATCGTGGTCTTTCGAATGTTTGGTGAGAAGTTGTAAGAGCATCAGCGGAACTTGCTGGGATACTAGACTAGGGTAAATACCCAAGCTGGAGAAATGGGCTTTCTTTGCCAAGATCTAGATTGAATGCAAGCTATAATTCATTATAATCAAAAAGATTCCGTGATAGTGGACCTCCCCCATAGATCTTGTGATGATGAAACCGAATCCTGTGAATTTGCCGGTGACTCAGAAGTATCCGGTACATCCATTCCGTAGTATCTCCTTAAGCAAGCATCGATTGCTAGACGGTTTACGGGATAGTCATCATTGTGATTTCAAGAAACAAGATTATCTTTTTTGTTGGCCAAGCTTTTGGTTGAATAAGTTGATCATGATGGCATGACATCCTTTATAATTCCCGATACTATCGAGGATAAGCTGAGATTCTACAGGAGAGTGTTTCAAAAATCTCATTTTGAATAGGTTGGGGCTTATATGTGATTGCTCCAACATTTGCTGAAGTTTTAGTCATATCTCCATTGAATCGAACAAATACTCATGGCTAGGGCCGTCCAATGGGTGGGTTGGGTCGGGTTGAAAATGGTCTGACCCATATTGACCCATTTAACCCATTTTGACCCATTTTCATATAATGTAAATTTGATGACCCATACCCGACCCTACCCATATTATCGAAACACATTTATATTTAACTCAATTTAGTTACTTAAATAAAAACTTCACACCAAATTTAAAAAGTAAATAAAATAAAAAATGTGAAAAACCTTTAAATTGAAATACTTTTGAAGAACTCTTGATAAGAAAAAGTTTGATGAGCTAATAATTGACATGAAAATAATATTTGCTTATAACAAATCTTCTTGAATGCGAGAATGCATAGCTTCTTAATTGTACTTGTTTTTAATTTTGGTTGATTTCTTGATTTTAATTCACCAAGTTAAAAATTACATTATGATGTTTAGAATTTCTATTTATCAATCTTAACAGCATCAAGCTTCATCTAAATGTACTTTTACAGTATGTATATGGATATCTATCTACCAAATATTATTAAAAAAAAAATCGAATTTTTTATTATTTTAAAATTTTTTGAAATTATTGTTATTATTATTTATTTTATTTTCTTCTTTTCTCTTTTCTCTTTTCTTTCTTTTTCCTCCTCCTTCTTCTCCCTTGTTACTCTATCGACGGTGACCAGCCAAGCCGCAATCCGGCGAGATCAAGGCTCCGCCTGTCCGGGTGAGCCCAAGCTACCAAGCTCCGTCGCAGCCGGTGAGCTCGGGGCTCAGCCGATCCAGGCGAGCCCGAGCTCTGTCGCAGCCGGTGAGCCCGAGCTCGGCCATGGTCGGTGAGCTCGCGGCTCCCTAGATCCAGGCGAGCCCGAGCTCGGCCATGGAGCTCGCGGCTCGCCAGATCCAAGTGAGGCCGAGCTCGGCCAAGGCCAGTGAGCTCGCAGCTCGCCCGATCCAGGCGAGCCCGAGCTCACTCCATCGAGGCCGACGAGCTCGCGGCTCACTTGAGGCCAACGAGCTTAGGATCGGCGATGAAGATGGTGATATGACAGCGAGGTAGGCGGTGGCTGCAATCGGTTGGGATCAGAAAGGAAAGGGGGTGTTCTACTCATCCAAAGATTTATAGTCATGGAAGGAAGAGAGAATCGAGGCAAAGCCTCTGCCGCAGAGGAGGAAGGCCATGGGTTCAAAGTGGGTTTCCTAATAACCCATTCAGACCCATTTCATTTATTGCTTTACTTTCTAAGACCCATTTGTGACCCACATTTAACTTTCACTTGACCTATATATGACCCATTTAACTAAAGATGAGTCATAATATGGGTTTATGACCCATTTTGCCAGCTTTACTCATGGCCTGAAAAATAAAATAACCATTTAAAGTTTTGGGTTAGGCCTGCATGCTCTAAGTTTAGCTTTAAAAAAATTTTCCATGCACCCAATAGTTTAAACCAACTAAGCATGTCCCCAAGATATTTATGCTTGGCTTCTCCTTGAATAATTCTATTGATAATAAGAGGCATCTTGGCTGTTAGAAATTCAATGGCAATGGTATAAAGATTAAGCAAATACCAATAAAAACATTTGAGTTTTTATGAAAATTCTTTCTCTGAGAAGAAAGTGAGAGGATGAATAAATGAATATTTTGGATGCAATCCATCTGGCCTGAGGAAAAGACCACCATATTCACTAGAAATATGGAATCATATTGCCACATAAGTCTTCTAAGATTTTCAACAAGAACATTATCTTAGATAAGCCTAGAGATTCTAGCGGGTATAAATATGAAGGCAATTTGGGCTTGATTTCTCAAGCCTTGAAACTACCTCTTGGATTTCTTACCACATACATATTTATGGAGGTGGTAGCTACAAATTCCTTTGATCTGACAAAAAATAGCAAGTACATCCTTTTTTCCCTCAATATGTTTGGTCTTAAATGAATACTTTGAAAACCATTTTGCCCATCTAAGAAGCTATGGATGCGGAATTTGCTTCTACTTAAACTTCAACATTTGAAAGAATGAGGACATATCCATCTCCACAAGAAAATGATGTCCTATAAGATGGAATTCAAACTTCTTAATGCTATATTTTACTGCCAAGATTTCATTTAACGTAGAGTGAAATGCATTTCTGCTTGCGTGAATTTTCCACTCTTATGTCCACAGACTTGTCTCTTTCCATCAATTTCTTCAAAAAGAACAACAATCCAATACTCATCATAGGCGTCTATTTGCAATATTCTTTTTCTCGTGGAGGAGATTTGCAAAAGAGAGAAATGTTGTAAAATTTCCTTAAGTCTGCGTACAAACTTAGTTTGTTGTGGTCCCCATGGAGGAGTATCTTTTTTGAGCATTTGTTGTAGTGGATTTACAAACTTTGTAATTTTTTGAACAAAATCTCGGAGGTAATTTACAATCCTTAAGATTTGCTGAACCTCCTTGCGAGAGAGATTTTCATCAGGAAACTTTTGCAATTCCTTAGCAATATGAGGACTAGGATAATAAGTTCCATCTTTGAGATGCATCCCAAGAAATTCAATTTCCTTCTGGGCAATGATCATCTTCTTCTAGGATAGCATGATGCCATGTTTTTGCACCAAGTTTACAAATTGGGCTGATAATTTACAATAAGAATCCTCATATGGGTTGTAAAGGAGGACATCGTCAATGTAAATCTGAGTATTGACCATGATGGGTTGGAAAATTCTACACACAGCCTTCTGAAACAACGAAGAAGCTATTTTGAGGCCAAAAGGGAGCATTGTCCACTGGAAATGTTGATTCGAGATGCAAAATCCAGTTTTGTACCTATATTCAGGGTGAATTCTCAACTACCAAAATTTAGCTTTAAGTTCAAACTTGGAATATACTTTGGCTTGGTGAGACTGAAAACTAAAGAATTCCAATATGGCAAAAGAAACTTATCATTATGTAAGAATTAATTGAGAGGCTGATAATTAATAACTAGCCTCATATTTCCTCTGTTTTGCTTCGCTCGTTTATTAACATAAAATGTTTCGCAAGCTCATTGAGAGTCTGAGGGCTCGATTAGTCCTTGATGAAGTAAATCCGAACATTCTTTTTGGGCTAAAAGCAAATGTCGTGAATTCATTCCAGAGTGACTAGCTTTGGTGGGATTGACATTCTCATTTTTCTTAAAAAGAATATTAATAAAGAAATCAAGATTTTTCCACAAAGGGTTGGAAGCATTTTCGGACGAAGTCTGAATGAAAGTCTGAACATGCCCATAGAAGGATTTGCAGAATCAGATCTAAAATGCTCATTTGGATAGTGAAGAATCTTTGGATACCTACAAAAACCCGAAACTACCCTTTGAATCGTAATCCATTAGACACAATTCCAAGTTTAGAAATTTGTGTGAGGATATCCCCACTAATAGTGATATCTTTATCTGGAGAGCTTGAACCAAAGATTTTAGTAGTGACTGAACACTAGAGAAAAAACTGAATGGTGATAGGTTTGCTTCATATTCTTATAGCAAAGGCATTTCTAGAAGCAGAGTTAAAATACAGGATGTATGACATCCACTATTCTTCTGGAAGTATTTTTGTATCAAGAATAGAAGCACTGGCTCCAGTGTCGATAAAGGGAATAAGAGGAATAAGCTTGTCATACTTAGATGGGTATATCTTTATAGGAAAATATGGGAGGATAAAAGGAGTGTATGCACAAAGACTGTCACGCCCGATCCTCGAACGCATGCCCATCCCTCACCTGGTCGATTAATAGCGACGTCCCAGGACGCATCGCCGACCCTGTTCATTTAATATGCGCAAACGGAAGTATAAAGAAAATCCACAGACAATAAAACAATGGGATAGAAAAGTAGGATTAAATTTCAAACCTTCACTCTTATATACATTGCAAAACAGTGCACATATATATACAAAGTGAACCATTAAGTCCAATTCACATTTAGCTAGTTAAAAACACAAGGTCTATAAACAGAAGCGGGGTTCTACAAGTTCCGGGTCCCCATCCTTCTCTTCATCATTCTCCACACTCCAATTGGAGCCTTCACTAGACTGCACTGGACTTCAAGACCTTCAACATCCAAGTCTGCTACATCTAGGAACCTGAAATGGTTATTCGATAACCAATGAGACCACGTCTCAGCAAGTTCTACCCCCTAAGACCCGATTAGTAAGCCAATACACTACTCGGTTGCCTAAGCACATCATGAGTCAGAGGACTTACCTTGGCCTCAGATTCCACCTGTAATTCAAGGTTATATGCCACGTTTCATAAAACGTAACGAACAATCAATCAAATCGATGGTCAATCGAACTAGTCAATTACATGTCAGACGGACCCTTCTAGGTCATCGGTTCCACACCATATAACTTCCCACATTTCACTCGGTCACAGAGCCACATCAATGCTCTCGGGCGTCAAATTCGCCAAGGTGACATAAATAACCGACGATCTACGTGCGTTCTTTAAGGCGCCATTTTCGCACAGTGATCTTCCCCATCACCGAACCACGCCCGTCACGGTTCGCAGACAGTCTACGTGCGTTCTTTAAGGCGCCGTTTTCGCACAGTGATATTCCTTAATCACTGAACCACGCCTGTCACGATTCATAGGCAGTCTACATGCGTTCTTTAAGGCGTTGTTTTCGCACAGTGATCTTCCACATCACCGAACCACGCCTGTCTATGCTTTGTACTTGATCTGTCTCAGCCAAAGTACTCCCAACTCACTCTCACCATTCCACATACTTTACAACTCAACAAAGCATAAGAATGCTAGATAAACACACTTGGCCAATTTCCAAACAACAATTCAATCTCAATCAATTCCAATCAATTTAGGGCAAACCCCTAAAATATCACAATTTAATTAATTTCAAGCAACATAGAGCTCAAATAAATAAACGGACTGTGCCACGACAATCAGCACGAAATTTCGGTCGTCGACCATCTCAGCCTTAATTTCCGAAAAATAATTAATTAAATAATTAATTTCGAAAATTAAATAATAAATATTAGAAATTCAATTTAGCTCAAAATAAAGCCTGATTAAATAAACGGACTTCACCATTGTCATCAGCGTAATATTCCGGTCGCTGGCCATCACACTTGAATTTTCGGAAAATAAATACTTAAATAATTAATTTTGAGAATTAAATATATAATTACCATAAATTCAATTCAGCGCAATATAAAGCTCAATTAAATAAACAGGCTACACCACGATCATCAGCATTATATTCCAGTCGCTGGCCATCCAAGTTGAATTTTCGGAAAATAAATAATTATTTAATTTAATTTCGAAAAATAATATTTAAATGCCAAAAATTCCACTTATGCCCGAAATATCAAATTGAAGCCCGATTAAGGGTTGGAAAATTCCCGGGCTACCCTCAATAAATAGTAGACCATATCTACTTGCTAATGTCTATTTCTAACCACCTAATTGTATTTAATTAAATCTAACTAACCCTAAGTATAATTAGCAGACTAAGAAAGCATTAGTGAGTAAAACTCACTTGGCCAAAAGCGGACACCGAATCACCACGACGGCGACACGACGGTGGTCGAACTTGGGTCGGGCCGAAAGCCATGCTTCACGAGCTAAGGCTTCAATTGAGCTTGTTGGACTTCACTGATTTGTGGGCCGATGAACTGATTCAAGTGGGCCTCGAGATGGGCTGAACTGCAGCTTCAAATTGGGCTGAACCACAATTGAACATGGGCTTTGGGCCCAGCTGGATTGAAATTTGCTGAAATCGTGTGGGCTGAAGATGGGCCTGCTGAAGCTGTTGAGTTGGACCGAAAGGCAGGAGAGGGGGGCACAAACGGGCTGCTGGGCTGAGATGTCAATTGTTGGGCCGAGCTGCTGCAAACCGAAGCAGCACGGAGGAGCTGGCGTCTTCGAGACTGAAGACCGATGCTGCTGGAGAAGATGGAAGCTGCTTGCAGACATGCGCAGTCAACCGAGCAGCTGGGGAACGCAAGGTTGACTGGTGATTTCGTGGACGAAGAGCAGTTTCGGTGAGAAATCTTTGGGCTTTGCTAGAGAAAATCTTGACCGAACAAGCTGGAGGAAAGAAGTGGACTTCGGTGGCCGCAAGCTAGAGAAGAACACGCGTGAGCTGTAGGGGATCGTGGCCTAAAGTGGAGGAGTCAACCTTGGTGGCAACAAGGCTGATTTGTTGACCAAGAGTGAGCAAATCGTGGACGTGTGGCAATAGAAGGGAATTGGGTGGGTTGAGATGCTGACCAAGCATGAGTGGAAGATAACTCGGTGGTCTGAGAGGAAGAGAAATCGAGGGACTGAAGCTGCGACAGAGACGAAAAGGAAAATTGAAGCAGTCGATGAGTTCGACCAAGAGAGAAGAGGAAGCTCGGGCGCACAATGGGAAGCAGCTGGCGTCCAAACGTGCTGAAGAAGATTCAATAAAGGAAGGGCAAGTCAACACCACTTATCCAATGCATTAATGTTTGGTTCCCCCTTTTGCTTGCAAGAAAATATCCCAATGTCCCATATTTCTTTCTTGAGTTTGAATTTTCATTTAAATCAACTTTGAAGCAAGAATTTCTAGTCCTTTGATCAAAACCGAATTTCACTTTTCGGTCTTAAATTTTATTATTCAATTTCCCAAATTGAGGTCCAATTTCAATGGAGAAAAATCCCGGATAATTTTCTATAAATCCCCGACACTCACAGGCTTGGCTTGAAAGTCCAAACTCGCTTAAATTCAGTCCATACTAATTTCTGTTAATTTTCCGCGACGTCCGAACGATTTTCCATAAAACTCTCAGAATCTCTGAAAATTTCTCGGAAGGACAAGACGACGTCCTATAAATCAACCGTGACATGCTCAAACGTTTGATTTCCGAAACCGAATTCAATTTCATGGTTAAAATCGACCGAACACGATTTTAGTCCGATCCAACCTATCGAGTAGCTTTTAGGGATTTTACAGCGGTTATATCCCTTAACGGCTTCACCCAACAGATCGGTTAACTCATGAGTGATCAGCTCAGAGAAAAAGGACCATCGGCGCGTCGACGAGATGTCCATTTCATATATTCGGGACGGGTCGAAATTTCGGGATGTCACAAAGACCTTGGATTGTGAGGGTTCAAAGAAAACAAATACCTCTTCTTCTAGCTCTCTTCTTCTAGCTCATTAGACGAGCTTTCAATGTCACTAGTTTGTAACCATGTTTGTATAGCACACACAGTGTGCTTGGTTGGTTCATCTTCCAGAGAGAAGACCAATTCAACATTATCATCCCAGAGTGATAGTTTGCTTCTCTATCTTCTTAATTAAATTGGAATTTCTTCCCTCAGCCTTCGGATAATTCTTGGCAAAATGGCCTTTCTTGTTGCAAAGGTAACACCTGTCGGATTTTCTACGTCTTCTAGAAGAGCTTCATTTAAAGCGTCTTTTTTCGCAAGAATTGCCATTTGCGTCACTTCTTTGCATGTCTTAAGGAGAATCTTTTGAAATGCCTTCATTTCTTGCATCAATATCCACAAGAAGGATCATCACAGGAGTCTTTCTTTGGACACTTCATTCTTAACTCAGGCTTTTGGCAAGCTCGATCAGGTTCTTTGTTGCTCTTGAGATAACTTCTGAAAGCCTTTCTTCAAATGCAAAGATCATCGAGAGCAAGATGTTTCTCTTGCTGGAGTTCTCCAAGGGAAACATTGGCGACAATTTGTTGTTTGTTTTGAATGGATCTTTTCACCATTTAGCTAATCCCCTTTGGAATGGAGGCCAAAAATTCCTGCTTCAACAAAAGCATAGAATCATTTAAGCATTTCTTGGAAATGCATATTGAGATGCTTCTCCGTAGAAAGCAACATTTTCTTTCAGAAATTTCTCTTCTTTTAAGCTCAAGGACATCTTCTAGTTTACCAATAAAGAATTGGTGAATAACCCATATCACATGATGAAAATCTATTTGAAGCAAGAATATCATTTGATCTTGGTCAAAAATATATCTCCATCAATCTTTTAGGCTTCTAGTGAATCTGCTTACGAACTCGGTCAATATGTCATATCGGTGTTCAACAGAGAGTGCTTTAGGGTTGAGCCAAGCATGAAATTTTTGCAATCTATCTGGCCATTTAGAATATAGAATGTCATTAAGTGTGAAGTAGTATTTTGAAGTTGAAGACTTTTGCTCAAAATTTAAGTCATGAATGTGTACTACTTCTGGCTCAGATGAATTTGATTCCATTTCTACTTCAGGGGGTCGGCCATAAAAATAGTGAGTACACGGGATTTTGGTATTTGTGTCTCAGAGGTTGAATTAGTTTGAAAGGAGAAGCAATCTGTACCTAAGGTTGATTCGGAGGTATTTTGCTTAGCAGAATCAAACAAAGCAATAGTTGGTATACTTTGTCTGCCTTGATCTCGCAGGAAAGCCTCAAGTAGATTTGAGACAATATAAGTAGAGGGAGGTTCTAGAAAAGGTTCAAGGGTCGGCTTCTTTTCTTCACTAATTTCTTTGTTTTTCCATTTTTCTGATACGATTTCGAAGGGTAACAATATCCCTTTGATCCTGTCTTGGAGCTTTGTTAATAATTGAACTAATTGATGTAGCCCTAAAAGGGCCCACATCCTTTGAAATCGTTTGTCAAGGCTAGGAAAATGGATCTAGAGAAAGAATAAATTTTACATCCTGCAAGAGCTTAATTTGTCTCCTCAATTTTTCCATTTTAGCCATTTGATCTTCCAAATAATGATGAGAGACAAATCTTCCAGATTCTATCTACTAAAGTTTTTTTCTAGAATGTCTCAAGCAATTTATTTGTGACTAAAGCCGTTTGATCAACCTTCTAGTTGACATAATCAAGACGAGCTTAGACAGTTGAAAGCTTGGTACCAATTGTTTTGAGAACATTATTTTGGGCCAAGGTATTTTCTAATTGTCAATTCAAGACAGCTTCAGTAGCTCTAACTTTCTTTTGCCCCCCATGGTTGTCAGTATCTGTAGAATTCGGGACCTTAGAGATATGACCAAATCGATTATGAACATTTGTAAACTCGTCTAGTGCCGAGAATAGGGCACTGGAATTAGACCTTTCCAACGGTGGAAAGTATGAGGAATGGAACATACACATAAATGGAAAGACAGGTGATGGTTTTAGACCATCCATATTATGTCAGTGTTGTACCGTTGCGAGTGGATCGGGGTACAACAAAAGATGTGGGGAGGTTATCTTTAGGCGTTTTGACCCACACGACAAGGGCTGTCGCGGAAGCACAATGGCAACGTCGTTCTATTGTGGCTAGGGGAAAGAACGCACGCAAAACATCTCTGCAACGTTGTAAACGGTACTATTTTGTATTCTTCATTAAAGATGTTCGTTGTCTTTATTTTCGTAGTCACTTTTTTTGGCCACGAAGATGGATAGAAGTTCGCGATATCAAGCAATGCACAGAATCAGAATATCGATCTCATTGAATCTACCCTTTAAAGAGAGAAGTGCCAAAAAAGTCATAAACCTTTTATGTTTGTGCCAGTTTAATCCTAAACCTTTTTTTTTGTGCCAATTTAGTCCTAAACCTTTTTATTTAGTGCCGATTCAGTCCTTTTGGCCGGATTTTGCTTCGAACGCTTTACTACTGACGTAGACAATTTTTAATATTTTTAAATATTTTTTATTCTTTTTAAATATTTTTTCTATTTTTTATTTTTTATTTTCTATTTTTTCTTTTTTTTTTTTTTTTCTTTTTTCTTTTTTTTTCTTTTTTCTTTTTTCTTTTTTCTTTCTCTCCTCCTCCCTCCGGCCGCTAGCCGGACCACGGCGACCGGCCAAAGGAGACGGCCGGCGAGGCTCACCGGCCACCTCACCAGTGGCCGCGAGGGCAGCCTCGCGGCACTGGCGGGCCGGTGAGGCTCGCCCTCGCCGCCTCGCCGGATCCGGCAAGGTCGAGCCTTGCCCATGGCGGCGAGGCTCGACCCTCGCCCGGCCAAGCACGAGGCCGCGATTCGGCGAGGTTGAGCCTTGCCGGCCTAGCGGGAGGCCACCTCGCGCCGGATCTAGCAAGGGTCGAGCCTTGCCCATAGCCGACGAGGGCGAGCCTCGCCACCGCCACCCAGCGCGAGGCCGCCCTCGCGGCCGCTGGCAAGGTGGCCGGCGAGGCTCCTCTGGCCAATCGCCGTGGTCCGGCCAGCGGCCGGAGGGAGGAGGAGAGAAGAAAAAAGAAAAAGGAAAAAAGAAAAAAGAGAAAAGAGAAAATAGAAAAATATTTTAAAAATATTTTAAAAATATTTAAAATTGTCGCGTCCGACCGGCGTCCAATCAAGAAAAATCCGCCAAAAGAATCGAATCAAGACTAAATAAAAAGGTTTAGGACTAAATGACACAAAAAAACGTTTAAGACTAAACCCAAGACAAACACAAAAGATTTAGGACTTTTTTGACACTTCTCCCGGCCTTTAAATACACCCCATTTCCTCGTAGACTCTAGTACGACGATGCAAGGAGATACGTCGGATCCGTCCCTATCCACCGGCAATCCTCGAAAAAAACGGGGGAAATCCGAGGTCCAGAAAGTCGGTCCGACTTGGACCACACGATGTAGGGTCGGGCCACGTTGTGTCTTCGTGACATTTTAGTCGAAACTAACGCGCATACATTTGGAATGAAAGCTAAGGAAAATTTGGGTCCACGCATGGGCCAGGGTTCCGCATAATTGGGCTATGGATCGACGTCCCGAGTCAGTCGGTTTTTGTTATTTTCTAGTACATAAGACGGATTTACATCAATTTCCGACCCCTGCGCTTGTCCCATGTAATCTTTTTTTTTTTTTTTTTTGGTCAATGTCCCATGTAATCTGCACGATGCAAATATGGGTGGCCCTCCCCTGATTAAAGTCACCGCATGTGCGTACGAGAAAGGGGAGAGATAAGCAGAGCAGAGTGGCTAAAACAATGGGCCTAAAACACTCGTGGGCCTTACCCTGGGCCTAGAGGGTTGAAGCCTAATTATGTTGTCGCTCAGGGTTAGAAACGAAGAGCTCTTGCCCTTTTTATGACAATCTACACTTGCAAAAAGATGACAATTTACACTTCAACGAGTCTCAATTCAGTCTTTGTAATAACCAGGAGGGTCCACATAGGAGGGAGCACGGTTTCAAAGTAGAACTTGATAGCTGAGAACCAGATCGCGGGGAATTTGTCTAGTTTTAGTTCCAAAGTATGCGGGATAGGTTATAGGTTTCAAAAAATGAAGAATCTATTTTGATCGGTAAGTTTTAGATTCTAGATTGATGGAACCCAAAACTTAGAACTTGGAATTTGCAACCTAAAATTTAGAACAAGTTTTTATATTCTTCTTGACCTATATCTTCATACGATCCGACGATATTTCATGACGTTAAATCGGTATATAATTTGGAACCACTAGTTTGAATTTTCATTTTATAATTTAACTTTTACTTTATTATTATTTCATATTTTTTGTGTATCTAAGTATATATTATGGTCAAAGAATTATAGCAACAAATGATGATCATTAATTATAATCGATCAATTAGTGATACAAAAGGGAACTGGATAGATCTTAGAACTCGTAACATAGTAGATTATAGGTTTTATGATATACAGGATATGTTCCAAATTCCAAAAAATAAAGCACCTGTTCAAACGGGTAAGTTCCAACTTCTAGAGGAAACTTCTACGAAATTTGAAACTACTTACCCTAAGTCGGCATTCCTCATCAAGGTCTATCATGTAATGTTAAACCATGCTCATTTGAGTTTTCTAAACCTGAGATTGAAGAAGAGAAACTTGCAGTGCCGGACGCGTGCGGCGTGAAATGGCATCCCTCATGACGGTGGCACAGAGATGGATTATGCATCCTCGCCTCTGCTGCTCGGTCGCCCCCATCGACACTCCTAGCGATGCTAAAGTGAGCAACGCAGAAGGCAGAGAAGATGCAATACGCGAATCAATCTGTCAAACTTCTGATGAAGTCATTCATTTCCTTCCTCTGTTTCTCCCCGCTGCTTTAGACTTCGGGAGAGCCAGATCAAGCATAGAGATCGACCGTGCTGTGCCGTAGCAGGATACTCTAAAGATAGTAATTTCGGTACCAGAATAAGAACACGCGATAAGAAAGCAAATGAAGCAGCAGATTTTTATTTCCTCCATGACTGTCTGTTTAAGCGCACACTCTTTATTCAGCTGCAGCGCGATCAAGAAGCAATTCCCATGCGTTTGAATAAAGGAGAGAGAAAACAGAGAGCCCAAGACCGTTATTGTTTCCCCCACTTCGTTCCTTACTTATTATTTCGTCTTCCGATGATGATCCCACACCGTCGCCTTAAAACGAAACGACTATCAGATACAAAGAGCTGGACTGTGGCAAAATATTGGAAATAGCAGTGAAGTAATCAACTCTAATAACCCAAAAAGGACCATAGTAATCGAGAAGGATCGGTCCGATCCGATCCGGTCTTCGCTCGACGCGGCGGCATTGTCCTCGGCACCGTGTCGTCCTTCATTCTTTACACAGCACGGCCTCGTCCCTCTTCTTCGCGGCCATCATCCAATTCGGGTGGTGCTGGTGATGCCCGAAGCCCCACCTCCACCCCATGAAGCTCCTCCTGCCCTGCTTCACCTTCACCTCCTTCTCGTTCACCGTGACCCGACACGACCCGCTCCTGAAATCGCCTCCCTGCGCGGTTCCGCCGCCGCCGCCACCACTGCCCTCGCCGACTCCTCCTCTTATGCTCCCGAACGCTGATCTCGAATTCCCGAGGGCGCCCATCTTCGGATCCTGCCTCCCCTCGGTCGAGAAGAACTTCAAGTCGATGAACCCCGTGTCGTCGCCGCCAGTGAAGTCGCCTTCCTTGAGAGAGAAAATCCTCCTGGTGGGGGGTTTATTGCCAATGGGGTCAAAGCTAGGAGTGACATGATGCTCGAGGGGCAGCCCGTTCTCCTTCCTCTCGCCGCCGTCGAAGCCGCTCTTCCTAGGCTCGGCCTCGCTGAACCCGCTCCTCCTAGGCTCCGCCTCGCTGAAGCAGCTCCTCCTGATCGTGTCGGATTCGCTGAACCCGCTTCGCCTGAACTCCGCTTCGCTGAAGCAACTCTTCCTCTCGGGATCAAAAAGGAGACCGCCATTGACGCTAGAGGTCCTAGCCCCTGAAATGGAGCTCCTGGCCCCTGAAAACGTCCAGTGATCGCCCCCGTCCTCTGAGCCGTAACAGTTCTTGCCTCCCCTGAAGCTGCTGAGGGATCTCGATCTGGACACGCCCGACTGGTGATCCACGACCCACATCTCGCTCTTCGCATCGAACCCATTATCGACGCTCTTCTTGCGATCCTTCTTCTTCCTGAAGAGCTTCCCGATCCTCCAAATCCCGTGAACCCTCTTTATCTCCACGCAGCTGCTACTGCTCCTCTTGAACATCATAGCTTCCTCTGCCTTGTTGTTACTGTACTCTGCCCCACCAACTCTGGGCTTCGAGGAGGTGCTGATCTGGCGCGAGAGCAAGAGCTCGCTCTTGTCGCTCTCGAGCAAGAAGGAGATGCGGCCGACGCTGCCGACCTCGACGGTGCAGGAGTTGCGGTTGGAGGAGATGTCGGAGGAGCAGGAGCAGGAGGAGAGGCGCTGCTCCCCGCACTCGGAGCAGACGAGCCTCGCGAGGCGGTCCTTGAGGCATTGGGCGCACACCCCGACGGAGGACGCCCCCGGGTGCTTCCGGCACGGGTTCTCCGACGACGAGGAGTAGTAGTTGTCGGCGAAGAATCCATCGCCGTCTCCTCCGCCGCCGCCCTTGTACGCTTCCACAGCTTTGCCCCTGTCTTTCATATCTTCACTCACTCTGTGATGCAAGAGAAGGCGAAAATGCACAACTCTCACCCACGAATGCAAAGAACTTCAGCTAATCAACATCAAGAAAGAAGACACGGAGCGAAGACACCGCAATTCAAGAAGAGAGAGAGAGAAAAGGAGAGAGAGACAAAGGAAGAGCAGAATTTTCAAATTGGAAAAAAGGGTATTGAACGAGAGCTTTTCTTGATGACAAAAGGGGGGAGTGCGAGGTACAATGACGCACATATTGGGAGTGGGACTGAGGGAGAGAGACTGACAGACAGATACAAAGGCGTCAACTTTACGTCTTCTTTTTTCAACCGCGAGTACTGGAACAGTGACCCGCCCCCCAGCAGCGACGAAAGCCGAAAGATGATTGAAAAAGGGACTGGTGTCGCATTGTCGCTGTTCCTGCTCTGCAGGTAGTATCATTGTGTTCGGGCACTAAAGGGGGGGCTTCCCTCGGTTCCCGATTCGTCGTCGTTCTCCTCCCGATGCATCCCGCCATTTCAATTGTGTTAAAAAAAAAAACAGAGAGAAAAGCTTTGTTCATGATTTGAAGGATCCGTGGCATCGCATCTGTCAATTCCCCTGCGCGTTTTCTGTTGACTTTCTTGTGTAAGAAGACATGTTATCTTTTCTCTCAGTAAGAGAGAGAGAGAAAGAAGGGGTTGTCTGCGTCCCAGCTTTTTGACAGTCATTGTTGGGTTGTTGGGATTGAAATTAACCCGTCGAAGGAGCATGAGGAGAAGAGAGCACGCATACGTTTGTTCCCCCTCCCTCTTTGTCTGGATCGGCTTTTTTCTGCGTTCGGACAGGCGATGATGGAACGTCGACACGAGTGTCGTCTCGCCCGGTGGATCGCCACCACGTGTATCCATCCCCCGACGGATGGTGATGTGCCGGGCTGCTTATGTGGGTCGCCTTTGAATTTCCCCTTCTTTATCTGTTTCCAAGTTGAAAATTTCATTGATTCTACTGAGACTCGATTTCGATAATAGACCCTGTAGAATTGCACTGACATGTTTGAGCGAACTCGTGCTACATCCCTTAATTTTCTGTCGTAAGATTGTGACACATGTCTTTTTTAGTTTGAATTTATTAGTTTCATCACCATCCATCAAAATTACTAGAACGCAAATATTTTTTTGTTTCTATTGATATTTTCAAAAGAAATCAATAAATTCTTTTACTGATTTCAAAATGTAATCACGAGGATTGATTTAAATTTATTAGGATGCATTGCGGCTAAGGCTAGATAAGAGGGGACCATCTTTCGAATGAGACCAAAAATCGGAGGTTAGGAATGCCTAGGAGGGACCATGATGAAGCAAAGAGGCAGTGATGAGCAGCATGATAGCCTTCCAACTTTCAAGGCATGCCCTCGTTGGATCACGCCAGTGTAGTACCAAAAGTCCCACATGAAATTTGAGCGTTGATTAGGAAGACCTTGGTCAACGCACTCCACGGCCCATTAGAGCAAATTGGAGCTCATCATTGAGATCGATCGAGGATGTACGGATTCAACGGCATAGATCGATTGATTGCTCGCTCGCTCGCTCGATAGGCCACCTAAACTATTGACCTAAACTCTACCGAAACACACCCAACACACTCGATTGGAAAATGGGAGTATTGATAGATTTGCATGGGTCGCGGTGTGGACAAGACAAGAGATGATAGCAAAGATGTTCCGTTGAGGTGTTTTGGTAGACTAGTGAAAGTAAAATTTCATTTTTCTTCCATTGGGCGTTGCATTGAACAGTTCTGATTAATTGTCCAATTCTCGATTCTAGATGGTTTCTGAAGGGATTGGTCCAGTAATTAAATAAATGTTGTGAAACTCTCATTTGTAGATAATAAAAAAACAAAATAAGAAAAATAAGAAGTCACCCTTGTTTCTACAACCGACTAAACTGGTCGATTTAGTTCCAAGATCGAGTGAGCTAGTTTCATAAATCGAAAGCTCACCCCACCTGATAATCAATCTATTTTAGAACTAATTACTCCTAAATTTTCTCTTTTAATGGAGATGATCCAAATCTCAATCCCTTATCCTTTTAGCTTGATGATTAACAGGATAAGTCACTACCGACTCAGCACATCATGCTGTGCACGGAACGAACGAAAACGAAGGCTTAAGATAAACGACCATCATAAACGTCGGACGGTACAAATCCAAGATAGTGGCTCGGCCAGAGAATCCGTTCACGTCAAGGACTCCCCGAAAATGATTAAAAAAGGGGTAAAAAAAAAGGACTGAGCAGAACGGAAGCGTAGGGAATACAACAACAACATCCATCCGGGGAGTTTCATCCCAAAGCACGTCTGCTGGCTAATTGACCGATTGACCATGATTGGGCCGGCTCGCATGCCCCGAAATCATAAACCCGCCCGAACCATCATTCCACGGGTCCCAAGGAATTAAACAAGGTACGTTTAAGGAAATTAATGCGTGCCTGTCAGAAAATTATTGGCAAGTGTTCTTCCATTTTCTTTTAATTTCCGAGGCGAGAGGGAGGGAGGGAGGCCCTCGCCATCATCGCCATCATGATGTCCCCTCCCATTGCCCCGTCTAATCTCCACTAATTATTTTGTTGCTACTGCCATTAATGTCTCCCTCCCTAAGTTTTCACCACCCCTCAGAAAAATAAAAAATGAAAAAAAAGATTTAAAATTTGCGAGGAAGAACGATAGAATAATGGGAAAGGAACGGAGGGTATGGAGGAGGTCATGATTACGGACAGCTTGGCCGACACATTTAAGGGGGAAGGACGCATAAATACGCGACACCGCTTTTTGGGTTTTTGGTTTTGGTTTTTTTTTTTTTTTAGGGGGTAGTGTTGGGGGGGGGGCCTCCTTCTTTTTGGCCGCTCTACGGGCCGGGCCAGCACCGCCGTGGCACGAGGGTCCGCGGGCGTTTCGTGCGGGTCGTCATCATTGGCGTCGCTGAATTAAAGCTTAAAGCCGAGCCTCGATTTCGAGGTTTAAAGTCGAACATCCTCCGCCAATTCTCATTTCGTCCGTAGAGGAGAATCCCCTTTTGTCTTTCGGCTTTTTGGCCTCCCTCCCGATCACATGTTTTCGGAACGTTTCCAATGCATCCCTGTTGACAGTGCGATCGCATGCCCATGTCAAGGAGCGCACCGTTGTCCCGACCGGCTCGTGGTGCCCATTTTTTGGGACACTCGCGGTTCGCATTGGCTCATCTAATGCGAAATGCAAACGAGTAGATTGGGAAGTTTCTCTGCCTTTACAATGCCGGCTAGACATGGCCAAACTCGATTCAGCTCGGCCTGACCAAATTTTCTCCCAAAATAAAAGTTAGTAATGGCCACTCAATACACACATTGATTTCGCTTATAAAGAAATTATTCTTTTGGCATTTCGTCTTGACTAAACACAAGCTTAGTATACCTAATTTGTCTTGGTATAACAAGGCATTCTGAGTAGGCTTTAGCTTGAGCTCGGAAATTTTCGACATTTTGCCAGTCGTGTCCAAAGTAAAGTGCTATGCTATCTTGTATACTCATTGTCGAATTGACCAGAAAAGGAGCATTCGAGCAAAAATATGATATCTTGTTTCGAAATCAAGAGACTCTTTCCACGTCCGACATTTTAAAGTCGATTAAGAATCACAGATGGCTAATAAGGACTAGAGAACTGTGTGAATTTGGAAAGAATCAGACAATTTCATGCGAATCGACTTTGGAAATATGCTATCATTCCTCACCTTCAATTCAAGCCCATGGATGCGTCGTCTAGCTTGGACCAGTTCTGCTGAGCTTGTTAGCATTGGCCCATGATTTCAACCAGTGCTTCGAACATGGCCCAGCCATTCTCTGTTCTGCTCTGCTCTCTCTCCCTCTTCCTCGTTTCCCGTCGGTTCGCTGCCACTCCGGTCTTCCACCATGAATCTCCTGAGAATTCACCATGACCGGACTTCCTTCCTCCTGCACCGCGCCGCCCCTCCTCGTCCCTCGCCCCCGTTTCCTCGGCCGCCCAGGTTGCGCTCGAGCCCCGCCTCCGTCTCCGTCTCGCCGTCGCTCTCCGCGGCCTGCTGCGGCTTCAGAGCTCGCGGCGTCTCGGAACGCGCCCCGCCGGCGTGCGGCTATGGGAGTGGCGAGAGCTTCGGCGGCGGGGCCGTGGGGATGGAGGAGGAGGAGGAGGAGGAGGAGGACCTGTCGGTCGACGGGGTCGTGTATCGGAACACGCTGAGACTGGTGGAATGCTCCATGTTCGCGGCGCTCTCGGGCTTGGTGTACTTCCTCAGCAATTCGCTCTCGATTGAGGTTAGTTTGGGCGGATATGATAATGGGTCGTCGTTAGATGAGCTTAGCTCTCGACTCATGCCTCAAAGTTAAGATTTTCGGTTGCAATGCATTGTGGTTGATCGTGAAGCCATTGGTCTTGGTGGGTTGTTTGACCGGGTTTCTCGGACATTGTTCGAGGCTGGTTTGGTGCAAATTTCTTGATGTTCATTTTGCTTTGTGGGCTGACATTATTTTACTTTGGACAGAATTACTTTGGTTGTTTCTTCGGATTGCCGATTGTGATCTCCTCGATGAGATGGGGCATTGCAGCTGGGAGGAAAACTATGGTTCGAATCCTATTGGCTGTTAAAAAATTTCATCTTCTTGAGTTGAGTTGTGACTGATCGTATTGGCAAACACATTGTTTATCTCCACAGGTTGCCACAGCTGTGCTGTTACTTGTACTCTCTGGTCCACTGAAAGCATTAACTTATTTGGTCAGTACCCTTTGAGGAGGCTACAGAATCTCTGCCTGATGGGCATATACCTTCGCATGCTTGTGCTAATTCTGGCTAGTGTGAAGATAAATTTGAGTACTTATGTGTGCTTGGTTATTCATTTAATGGTTGAGCCACAATGTGATTTCCTGGGCTCGACTTTTTTGGCCTAAAAGAGAGTATCATCCCTCGTGGTATTGCTTGATAGTAAACTCAATCTTGTAGACCTTGTGGATTTTGTCATGCACTTCTTCACATATCTCACTGATAATTGGTTCTCTTCCTAGGCTTGTTGAGGCAGGTTTTCTGGTGGGTTTTCTGGTGGTACCAAATTTGTCATTGTGTGAATTATTGTTATGGTCATCACCGAGAGACTGGTCTTGTCTATCTGCTCAGACACATTTGTCTCTAAAAAAAGTGGTTTTCAATGTTTTATATATTTTCTGACATTTTAGTTCAGACTTTACAATCTGAATTAAAATATCTGTAGCATACTTTGCTCAACGAAATTTTTTCTGTTGCAGCTTATGCATGGGATACTTGGTTTCACGATTGGTTCTTTATGGAGGTAAGAACGTAATTTGCTGTGCTTTTACATGTACTACTACGATTATCCTTCTCCTTCTGCAAGTGCATTATTTGATACAGTTCTTAGCCCCAAGTTTCCACATCCATTGAAATTTGGATCCATGGAGATGCTCAAATAGGTTGTTACACGGCTATAAGATATTTGTCGTGCACAAAAAGTTGTTTTATTTTCTGGAAACAAAAGAATTCAACACGAAGATGCAATTGGTAGAGAACTGTCTAGAGTATGTTTTAACACTATTACTGTCTTGCCATATGACAAAAACTTCTTTTGTTTTCATAGAAATACTGATTAGTGCTTTTAGTTTTCATAGAATCTGAATTGAGAGCTTTCATTTTGTGAGTACATGGAATTGAAGTCTTTCATTTGACAGGCTTGACACATTTTTGATAGTTAATGCATGCTTTGTTGACTTGCTTCACGGTTGCATGTTATCCTGGTGAACCATATGTGATTGATTAACAACTAACTTCAGCTTCACATTTGGCTTTTTAACAGGTTGGGAGCCAGTTGGGGTGCTTCAATCTTCATCTGCACACTTGTATAAGTGCTAGTTATTCCCTGATTTCTTAGCATCTTTCCAAAGCTGTGGTGTTATATAGCTGTTTTCAGGTTTATTCTGACTCATGTTACTTCGATATGCAGGTTCGGGCGCTGTGTGCCATGGGTTATGTTTTGATATCCTCATTCTTAATAAGGGAAAATATACTTGATCTTGTAATTCCTTATGCCCTACATAGTAAATTATCTCGACTAGTTTACATGAACCAGTTAACTGACAACATTCTCTATTCCTGTAGATCACCATAAATCTTCATGCTTCCATTTCCTTCTTGTTCACTGCTTCGGGCATCAACACAGTTCCATCAATGAATCTAATATATGCGATATTTGGAAGCGTGGTATAATCTCTTCTCTCTCTTTCAATTCCTCCCATCATCGGTCATCTTTCCTGCTCATCCATTGTTTTCGTGCATGAAAATATCTCATGCGATTGCTACTTTGTTCAACAGCTTCTGCTGAACTCCATATTTCTAGTTTTCCTGCTACACCTACTGTACTCGGTGTTCCTTACAAGGCTTGGAATGAGAACTTCGCTGAAGCTTCCAAGATGGCTGGAGAAGGCATTATAGAGATGTCATATCTTCTTTTTTCATTCGGGTCAAATACAATAACCGTTATACAACATTGAGGGGAACAGATGCCAACTGCCAAGTACACATCGTCAGAGCCCAATGCCCTTGCAATCACCTCTGCAAGCTGCATCCTCTCCTCATCCACTATCAATTGCCTCCACCAGGTTGGTGTTCTTGAATACTGAATACACGATGCATCCATGTTGCCCCGGTGCCAGTACCTGGTGCATTGATTCGGAAAGATGAGAAGAAAATATATTGGCCAGTGGACTGGGCTCAAAGTTGCTGACCCTTCAAGTGATGCAGGTGCAACAGTTTGGATGCATTCATTTTGTCTGCAAACTCCTTTCCTGCAATGCTAGATAGTACCGCAATTATGATCAATATTGTTCGAGACTCTTGACAAGCTGTTGATATCATGTATAAGTCAAAAAAGCATTCATAGGTGTCATATATCATAATCAGCTTTTGCGTTAGAATTTTAAAACTGTCGATTCTTATTGGATGGCTTGTCCACTCGTTACTTATACGTGGCATGGCTGCTATACAAAAACACTCATACAATTTGGCACTTGAGATTGTAGTCATTAGGGGTGTAAACGGGTCGGGTCAGGTCGGGTCTTGATGTTACCCGACCCGACCCGAAACATACGGGTCAAGTATTGTGACCCGACCCGACCCGACCCGACCCGACCCGACCCGACCCAACCCGACCCGACCCGAAACACATTAAACTCGCATAGGAAATTCGGGTCGGGTCGGGTCGGGTTTCCGGGTCTTTTTTTTTTTTCTCGTTCGTTCGTTTGGGTGAGAGTCGAACGGGGGCATTCATCTTCATTGTTGTTCGTGACTTCTCGCAACTGTTATAGGTTATTACGAAACATTCCAAGCCTCAGCTTGGCTCTTTATTTTTTAGCATTGGATTGATTTTTGTCTCTTTTTTCTTTTGGCTGGCCTCAAATGAATGTATCTTCTACAAATGAGCACAAGCATATGCATGTGGGGAAAAGAAAGAAGTTAAAATGGGGTCGGAGAAAAGTAAATGTTTAAGAAATACATTCATACAATTGGAAAAGAAGATGCTAGAGAATCGGAAATAAGAAAAGCTGCACTTCTTGCTAATGCCCACGAATTCATAAGGTATGGTGAGCTCGGTAAATATGCTGAAAAGGGTTTTACTTTCTAGAGTAAAATATGCAATCTTCTCCTTTCTTCAGAATCTACTAGGATGATTAAAAATCTGATAGGCAACAAGCTATTATTCAACTAGGAAGATTTTATGACTTTGTATCATTGACAGCAGTAGAACTTCTTTGGACAAAAATGAAATCATGCATCATGCAAGATTGGCCATTATTTATCCTATAATTGATCCGACACACACCAAAGATACACAAAAATTAACAAAACCAGATTCTCCTCCCAATGCAGTCTTTCACGCGAGAATTTTAAGAAGGCAAACAAAATTCACTCTGTTCGCAAAGACTAGGAATCTGAACAACCCCGAAGAACTCAATGTAATGAAGGATAAGGACTACATATCATAAGAACCAAACACCATGATTCATTCAAATCTTCATTCAATGAAACCATCCCAAAACAATGATTCTTTTCCCTCTTCCATTAAATAAATCATTTCTAATCCAAACACTAACTAGCACTCATTTCTAATGCAAACACTAACCAAAGACGCCCACAATCCAGAATACCAGAAAATTAATCTCATTCTCAACCTTCCTCACACAAGGGAGAGTCCAACTCAGCCCTTAGTCAAGCAAAATCAAAGCTAAAGCAACAACAGAAGTCCCCACTTGCCAAAAGCAACAACCCCCTAAATTCTTACCCACCCCAAACTTTAGTTTGACATCCTTGTTCTTCTTGCCGGTCTTCTTAGCAGCCTGATCATTGAGAGTCACATTAGCACCCACTATTACCTTATACCTCTTGGTCTTCCAAACCATGATCTTGAACCTCACTGCAGTGGCCAAATAAGTAGGAACAAATTACACAAGTTAGTAAAAGCATCAGAATCTATATAGAAACAAGACCTGGATATTTCAAGTTTATGTTCATGACATCTACATCTAAGAACTAGCACCTGATACTTCATAAATTTGTTAGGACACACCCAAGGACTGCAACTTAATCTTTCATTGATAATTGCATGCAAAAATCATTGACATCTTATACAGACTCCTAACAGGGTTTCCCTTGCGCAACTGCGCAGAAAGAAGGAAAAAACATGCCTCTCAAATCAATAATACAGCTAAAAAGGTACATGAGGATGGATTTCTTAATAGAAGGCAATGTACATGAGGATAGGTTACTTAAGAAATCGTACATAAAGAGATAAGTGTTCTACCACACATACGAGAAAAAAGGGCAAAATACCTCGCAATGACTTGCAATGATAAAGGTCCGTCCCGATTGCGGCTTATCCACCTTCTCCTTGTCACTAAAAGTTAAACACTCAACGGATGAAGATTGAGCAACTCCATTCTTCTGATATATCCTATGAAGTCTCTTTGGAGAAACTGATCGATTTGGTGGCACCTGCGATTTGAGTTTTCACAGGCGCTCTTTCAAGGCTTGGACAGCTTCAGTTTTATGAAGACCATGCAAGTCCAATGTCCATATATCATTGTTGCTATTCCTAATACTTAAGATGTCCTTGGCTGCACTGTCATTGAGTCTTTCCGCAACCAACCATTCCTCCCGAGCCTTTAAAGAGTGATGCTGTGTAGAAGAATGATCACCTCTTAAAAAGGCATTTTGTGCAGCCCTGGAATGCTGAGATGCTGATCTACGTAAAGTAAAGATTTCATTAAATCAGGACTACACCAGCAAACAACACAGGACTCCACAACATTCTGTTAGAGACACAACACCATGACTCCTGAATACTTGCATTCTTGAGGTGTTAAAGCAGAAGGATCATAGAACTGTCAGAGAGGTCAATTGTCGCAACAGTTTAGCGGCTAGCTGCAGTTCAGTACCCAATATAGCTTACTGAACACGTTGCGCAGGGCTACCGATGTGCAGAATCTATTTTCCATAAACAATTCATGTAAAAATAACATAAAAGTACGATAGCCTTGTAATCAAGCGCATTCAGACCCTTCTCACGTATTTCATTTAACAAAACTCCCACAGTTTTGAAGGCAATCTTTGAGCTGTAAAAGAAGACAAGTAGAAAGGAATAAGGACTTTAGTTTAAGATAGACCCAAGGGCCGCTTCGATGGCAGGACGAGCGATGACGACCGACAGCTTGGGGATGCATACGGAACAGGAAAATCAGCAGACAACAAAAACACACGGCAAGAAGTAATAAATTCCCCTTAAAATATTTCCAATCGAGGGGGGAAGGCGCGTGGATCTGGAGGGGAATCCTCACTTGCCGCTGCTGGGACTTGGAAACGAGGCGAGAAGCGAGCGCCCGAGCGAACCCAGTCCCCGAGCCATCGACGATGGTCGGCCACACGCGGCGGCTAGGGTTCCAGCGTCGGCGAAGCGGGGGCAAGGGGTCGCGACGGTGACGGCGGGGCGGAGGCGCATCGATCGGAGGGCGGCAGCGGACTCCACGAGAAGGCACACTCGTCGGAGAAGAAGCGGAGCCGACGAGGTATGTGTTTCACTGTTTGTGTTTGGGGGCAAAAGTGTTTGTGTTTTTCGTGTGTTTGGAATTTAAAATTAACGTGTTTCTCGGGTCGAACAATGTTCGAACCTGACCCAACCTGAAACATATTTTTTAGTTTGTTTTATATTTGTTACCCGAACACAAAACATGTACCAAACTTGTTTTGTGTTCGGGTCGGGTCGGTTCAGGTTCTATCGACACCCCTAGTCATCCCCTATTCACCTACATCTGTGAAGTTTACTTTGTGCACCATGAGAGGCCTCTTTTATGGGGTAATCGTAACTGCGGTTGTCCAATACCAAAAGAACCAAAACAAAAGTTGGCATTGCCATTTTATTCTCCACGAATCAAAGTAGTTTAATACCTACAAGTCACGATGGTATTATCGGCGAAAGCGCACGGAGATAACCTTCTCTAGCGCGCCCCGGTAAGAGCTTATTTTCATCTCTGACCATATACAGTTGAAGAACACGGAGACAACGTCTCTCCCGCCTTACATAAAGGGGCCCATAACAACAATCAACATATCAAATTGTAAATAGCAGCTTAGATTGCTGCAAAAGCCTAATGATCTCTTCACATGGAGTCAGTAGGCCCATCCTTCAGGTGCATCTTAAGCATGGGGTATCCAAAACCGTTGTGTGCGCTCTCTACGCAAAGCCGATGTATAGACATTAGGCACAAGCACAACCAAAGGCGCAAGCACATTGGGCATTGGGATCAAACGACACCCGTGGCAACATATCTTCTGTTTAACAATTCAATATCCTGGGAAGAAGGAAAAACACAATAATATTAAATGCTTTGAATATGTAGTTTGAAAAGTATAGAATGGTTGCACAAAATTGGGGAATTAGCAGAATTAGCAGTAAAGGGATACTCGACAGTCAATAATTGCTTATAGATATCGCTCAGCCCTCTGAAAAACCTCTCTATCGGCTCTAACAGCCATCTCGATAAAAAGCCAATACAATACACTGTTTTGGGACATTTTACATTCCTAAAACCCCAAATAGTATTATTCAAAAGTATAGTGCTATGCGTCGTCGAGCTAGACCCCTCATGCTCACAGCTTCGCAACCATGATTGGGCAAAATCATGAGCCACTTCCTCCAGTTCTCTTCATCAGAACTTCTTGATCCGCTGCATAATTTCAACAAAGGTGGATGACAGTAATAAGAAAGAAGGCATTATTAATAAACTTAACTCTGTAAAGCATAACTGGAACCAAAAATTTTCATTTCATCATAAAAAGGACAAAAAAAGAGGAGAAAACAGGAACGCAATGAATGGAGTTATACCCAAAAGCCAACCGCATCATGAGTCTAAGCTTCCTTCCTAGTTATCCTGTAAATTGAGAAATAACAATGAGTCAGTCACGAATACTGGCATATTGCATGAACATCGACACAGTGATGTGAAGAAGATGTAACAGATAGTCTTAAGGCAGAAAATGTACAGTCACTAGGAACCCAAGGCAGGTCAACATTCTATTATGCAACTTCAGAAGAGAAGTGATGCTAGCAAGTAGGAGAAAAAATCAACGGAAAAAATCAAGACCACTGAAATCTTCTGACTTGCGACCAATCGAGGCACAGAAATGTGGAAGTCTGAGTATGTCAACAATAAACAAATACATGTGAATATTGTGATTTACCAGACCATAGATTGAGTTCTCCATAAATCCTATATTAAATACGCATCAGAGCTTTCACAGACTCGTCTGTCCCCACTACCAGTATTTCCACTCAACAAATCATATACACGAGACAAGTTCAGCCAGGAAGAACATAACCAAGATAAGGAGCACATTGCACACTTTCTTCAATATATTGCATCCATACCTGAAGCAGTAGATTCCCAAGGCTGTTGTAATTTCATGTATAACAGATGTAGCAAAATGTAGGTAGAGCCCCGCTGTATTCAACAAGAGTGTCAAAAAGTTAGCATATGAAACATGAAACTTTTATATAGACAATTAAAAATGAGGTTTCTTACAGCAACAGACAAATTATCCAATTGCCAAAAGAAAAATAAATGCATATTGCAGCCACAACTTTCTTGTAATGAGACTAAGACTTTATCATGTTAATCACCATCAGAAATAGATAATTGCATCAATTAAATTGAAAAATCGTGTTTAAGAAAGCAAGCCATGTACCTGTGAAAATACAGAAACCCAGGAGAACCCACAACTCATCCACTAAAGGAACTCTGTGATATGACAGTGAATGTAAGCAGTGGTATCTCATTACCAAAACATTTAAAACACAAACATTTAATTAAGTGAACGCCACCATGACATACCCGTCATTCAGTTTAGCAGTCAGGACGTTGGCAATGGCAAAAGGAAGGTACAACAGAGACTACGCCAAAGTAAAGACAGATATAAGTAATTCTGTTTTCCATAAAAATTGACTCGATAACTCTCATAAGTCAAATTCTCAAGCAACCAACAAGGACAATAAATTCCAAGGACTACCAACCATTCCCCTTATCAATGCTAAATCATCTGTCTCATATACCTCATCATCGAATTGGACAAAATTTGCTTCCCACACCATCACAAATTACATATATTAGTGAGTTTGTGTAGACAGAACTAAATAAACAAGTAATTCCTTGCTTAATTTTTGCTATACTTCTAGATTATTTTTAAAATTCCAAAGTTAGCCAAACACTAGAAATAAATCGTTTTTCCCTCAATGTGAAGCATATCAACAATGTCCAGGAGGCACATTAATAATACAAGCCCAACACCAGCCAAAGAGATCGTGTTTTGCACTTGTCAAATAGTTCTCTCTTGTGATGAATAACAATAATGTCTGAGAAAGACATGCTGGAGCAGTGACACTCCACTAACTTCCCAGAGGCACATCATTAATAAGCCCAACACCAGCCAACATGAGATCTGCTTCCTACTTCTCACCCAAAAAAAAAAAGATCCTGTTTTTTTGGGGTGAGTAAACTGTGGACCATATAAAAAGATAAACATTAACAGCTTTCGCAATCAACTTGGGGAGTTATGTCCAGAATCACTCATTTGAATAATTCTGGGATGTTCTAGGTCCATAACAATTCTCTCCCAGAAAAAGGATCAAAGTCTTTACTAACTGAAATTGCCAATTGAAATGCTACCTAGTTTCAATAAGAACCTAAACCATCAAATAAGGGAGCATATTTTCCTCTGAACATACGTATATTATAAATTCTGGCAAAGAGAAAAGAATAAAATGTCCAAACTATAGTCATCTTAGCACTGAAATGCTTCTTACCATGCACATATTAGTTTTTAAACCTTTCGGTTCATCGCACAAATGGGCCAAAATCATCCTTCCCTGTCAAAAGATCTTATGTCAAGTCAGGCAATAATGTAGAAAAAGAAAAGGAACCAATGTGCAGACGTGCTAGTTTCAAAATAATACTTAGCGCATAAGTTCGACACTGCAAGAGCAATAACAATGTTCTCTAAATTATACGTCACTATACAAATACCATAAGGGCCACTGTCTTTCAACCTATGTATAGAAAATAAAACATACCTAAAAATCAAAAATCTAAAAAGCTCAAAACACAATATTTTTCAAGATGATGTTTAACTCATCAAAAACAATCATCAAAACCATTTAAAAGGGGGAAGTGCAGATTAGTAATCCTAAGAACTAGAACACACTAAATTTCAACTTTGCCTCATTCATCAAAGGAAAGGTGAAAGCAACTGTAGGAGATGAAAATACAGTTTTAAGGCCTAAAGGCCAGAAAGCAGTATTCTATACAGCAAAAGTAGCAGGGGCCATTCGAGAAAGAAAAAAGAAAAAGGACATGTTGACAAAAGGCTGAATGCTAGATATGATAATTCTTGTTAGGACCACCATTCTTCTAGAGAATAATCATTTGTGAATAATTCTTCACAGATACATGAAACGCATTGCTGTCTAAAGGTGGAATTGTCCTATATATCAAGCAAGTATTTGTTGCCATGCTTCCTCATCCTTGCCAACCTCGAAGCACTTGGGACACATATCATAGCATACAATGATGGTAAGAATATAAAGAGATGTAGAGCTATGACTCTTTGACAAAGTAAAACCAGCTGGCAACCTATTATGAGAAGAATGGTATCCAGTAATTCCAGAGGACTTTTCATAAAAAAGATTCCCCAATGGAAAGGAACAGGAGGTAAGAATTGCAAATGCTTTAAAAAAAAACACGCCAAACTTTTTCAAACTAATTATTGATACCTATATGTACCAGATTTTTCTTTAACATAACAGAAAAAATGCAGTTTTCCTCGTTACATGGAGCTCCACCACTCAAGGTAGATAAAATTGAATTACTCTGTACCCTAACATCAGCAAGTTAAAATTTTTCATGTGGTTTTCAAGGGAAGATGTAATCATGCTGATACTGCTAAGAAAAATTAATCACCTCAATCTTCTTCACATAGTTTTTTCCTGTAAATTTTTAGAAAACAAGAAGACTTGAGGAGTTCACGATCCCAAAACATGTTACCTACCACAAGGAACCCAAATGCAAGTCCAGTTCCCATGACAACCAAATGAGGATATCTACCCATTATATCTGATGGTGACAAATAATCCCTGTGTAGATCAAGAAGTAGCCATGAGAAGGACCATTACACCACAAAAGAGTTCATAAAATGCATGATGGTTAAGCCATACCATGTGAGCACTCCTGTCAGGAGAACGGCAAAAGGGTAAAGCTGAGGGGAAAACAAAATAGATCAGTCAAGCAATTGTACGTTTGCATAACAGACTTAGAGAACAAAAGAGCAGGTCACGTTAGTACCATCGCTAGTGCCAGCAACATGTTTCCTTTCCTTGCCTGAACTACCTTATAAACATTTGAGACGCTACAAAGACCATAACAAAGATGAAGTCAAACATATGAGGTACCAAAAGAGAATAGAGTTCGTCTCTTTCTCCCAATGATGATGTAGGTCAAGGTACAAGCTATCCTTATTTTAACAACTGTCTAAAACACTGATGAGACTAGATGCCACAGTTTCGTATGGTAGTGTCTTCTGCTAAAATTTTCAAGAGATGGCCCACTCAGTACTGATGAACTCAGCAATGAACTGCTAGTATAACACCTCCAAGAACAGTGATAATGAGACCAAAAAAATGAACTGTAATACAAATAAATGCAGCAAAGGAAAAGTAAAAACAATAAGATTTTGCTTACTTGAATGTAACTGTGGGTATGACAGCAAAAGCTATCATCAAAAACAGCACAGCTTTAAAGGTAGGAACTTCTGTAGCCAAAAGGGAAAAAATGCTACGTAAATATAGAGAAGAAATAGATGATGTGAAGTATCAAAAACTTGAAGAACAGCATCAGCCAGACAAAAAGAATTGCACAGAAAACAAATTTAATTAAGAAAAAGAGTAACTGGGAAACGTTGATGAGACCTAAAACAAAAAGTAAGGCTGCATCTAGAAAATCATACAACGAAGAAACCATTTTAATCATTTTGTGTCTGGTAATTTATTCCAGATGTGTAGTAAATAAAATACACCCCTCCAATTTAAAGCATGAAAGCATCAATAGGCTCACATAAATATTATTAAATCATACTTAATATGCCAAATGGATGAAACAGACATATCAAGCCTTTTCTACTATATGTCATGCATATCAAGCAACAGAAGGCTTCTCTTGGAACCCTCATGGCTAGTTTTATAGCAACCAAAAAAAAAAAAGCAGCAGGTGCTACAATAACTTTCTGCCACGCACCCAAACGAATGAAAGAATCTTGCAACGAATAAAAGTTCAGAGATCAAAAGACTGTTCCTAAAGGACTAACATACTGATTAATTTCGCAAAATATTAATACACCGTTCGTGTAGATAAAATAAAAGATACAAGATGAAACACTGCGGCCTTACCGCTTAGGAAGGGCACCCAACCAATAAGTGGGATAGATTTTCCAAATTGTTGGGCCCACCACTCAGCGCCTGAATGAGAAAGATATATGCAGAATCTATTACCATGAAAGTAGAAAGACTTAAACAAAACCTAGCATTCAAATCAAAGTTACAAGGAGTACTCAAGCTCAAGGAAGCATCAGCTGCTAAAAGATCATACCAACAATAGCCGTGAAAAAATGGCTCACGTAAATCATCATGAGACCCTCGGTCGGTCCATTAATTGCTGGAAGAATAAGAGTATTGGTAAAGTAGCTGCATCCAAAAGACAATGAAGGCCCTCTTTTAGTAACTTCTTTTGACTGTTCACAATACTAAAACCAAAGACGATAAAACTTCATATATGTCCACATACTAAGAGAACCAACATGACCACCATATCTACACTAGCAAGAAAAGGCATGAACTTATAAATAAAAGAAAACCACATATCCAGGGGCATAAAGAAGCCATTACATTTAAACTAGAAAATTTTGTCAACCTAAGGTCCCAACCAAGTAGTCACAACTTAAATAACCAACTCTACTAACTCTAATTATCAAAATGGGAATAAAGATACAATTTTTGAATTACATACTGTTCCCACGTGGCACAATAAAATGGTACAGCTGAAATCACCCAGAACCAGAAAGCGTATCTTCCACACATGATAGTGCTCGCGAAAGCCAAGGCTTCAAACTGAACAATAGCAAACAGAACTTGGGTATATTTATCTTGTCAAGGGTAAACAGTGTCCCAAAGAAAATGCCAAAACATACCGCACATGCAAGTGCATCACATCCTGCAAGAAGTTGGCAATAACAGGAATTAGTGGATTATACTTCCACAGCAAGTGTTAAGTAGCATATGGTTGTCTAGTACATGAAAAGGGAATCACCGTGATCAAAAAGCTCCCCAAGTGGACTAGAAGAATTTGTCCGCCGGGCTTGCTTCCCATCAACAGCATCAAATGTCTGGCAACATCATAAGTGAATAAGGTGATTTCCATATAAAGATCACTAGAGAAAAGGAAGACATGGGATGCCCATCACATACAAACAATCATTTAGACGAGGAAAAATGTTTAAAATCTAAGAGAGTTCTCACGACCTATTGAGGTGAAAAATCATGTTTATAACATGATTAAAGAGGAAGACTGCTCATCAAAAGATTAAACGGAAGATCTGACATGTGTCTGGCAACACTCAGAAGATTTGCAATAAAAATATGTAACTTCAGCAGTAGACTTTATTTGAATTGGTTCTGCCAACTTCTTTTGGTGCAACGCATGTGCATTCATTTTGGGTGCATGCATCACACATCTAATTCCCCCATATCAGTAAATGTCAAAGTTCATCTTATTTGAAAAACTTAAAGAGAGAAAAGGAGGTTAACATCTGCATGTAATTATCCCTATCTCTTCAAAATAGAGAAAAGAAAAGAGAGTTACAGTACTTCAAAAATCTAAAAGGATGTGGCATGACATATATGCCCCCGCAGTAAACATGGTATCACATTTGTCCCAGATACTTATACTCTCTCAACTGAAAAGGGAGAGATGAGGGGATGGATTGAGACGTAGTTTTCACACGAGAAAGAAGAAATATCATGAGAAAGTAAAAGTCATTTCATAAGAGAGAACTTAAATGCAATTGAATATGCAAGAATAGATTGTGCGTTAACACATACTTGCGCACAAAGTGATTTTCATATACATGAGCATACCTGGTAGAGAAATAAAAGTATTCCGTGTGCAAAATGAACCCATCTAGGCGGAGGTGAATCCAATTGAGGAGAATATATCTGGAGGAAAGATGTAGCAAAAGTAAAATGCAGCAGAGAGACTGATCTTCAGATGCTTACCCAAATAAGCAAAGCCTTCAAAGAATCTTATAGGCCTTATCACAAAAATAAGCATGGAATTAATCTAAGAAACTTGTTTCTAGCATCATTTGTCCATTTTCAGGTATAAAAGCTTCAAGCGTCTCTCATTATGTTTAGGTCACTCTCACATGAATTTCTATCAGAAACAAATATATATAGCATCAATTTGGTAAGGAAGCGGAGATGTATGCAAGAAAGTGTCAACTGGAGACTGCTTTGTGAGGTAAAAAATTTACCACACTAGCCACTAAGAGCAAAGCTAGGTCTCTGCACTAAACCAACAAACAGAAAAAGTGTCTCCAAACATCTTAAATGAGAGACAATAAAAGAAAACCATCAATGACAATTTCGAGGAATATTTTGATTACCTTTCAAGACATCATAAATACAAAAAATCGTTCATATTTTTATTGATTCATATCTTCAAAGAAGTGAGAATCCTGGTCTAAATCCTTAAGGGCATAACAGGCTACACACCTGTTCTGACTTTAGATACATGCACAAAATTCTATATGTCGAGATATAAGCAGATTCAGAGTAAACCTAGTCAATCTCTGGAGACACAGTTATCTATAATTGATGATGCAAATTTATTATAGTCACTGGCAACAAAGGAACCACACTAATGTTTCATCAAATGAGTCCTGTCCCAAATTGGTCATCTTTAAAGAGAAGTCACTCACATAGCCAAGCAACGCAGAGATCACCAGGAACAAAAATCCGGTCAGCGTAATCTGAGAAAAGCAATGAGGGAGTCAATTTCATCAACCAATCAGAATTACTCGCAAGAAACTCCAATCGAAATACTCAAGCGCAGCATAGAACGTCTTACCATATTTGGCCTGGAGATGGCGCAGAAAGCCACGCACAGCAACAGGTTCAGAGGGTCAGCAATTACCAGCAATAGGAAAAATCATTATGTAATGGCAGCACAATGAAAGCATTGTAAACATGAAGAGCGAGCGAATTGTATTCCGATGCGCATAGAAGCCATTTACCCTTCTCTGAATGATTATATAGACACACGGATTACTGCAAAAGGAAGCGAAAGGCATTTCCGAATCCAAGATTGGAAAGTAGAAATGTTCAATGACCAAGCAAGGAAGCGTGACTAAGACTCGGAATAAATCGAGAACAGTAATTATGCTTCTACATGCAACCAAGTCCTGTTTTAGATCATAACAAACATCTCTGTTCCATCGGCAACGAAGCTTATCAACAATTTCGGCGGCAAGAAGTACTCACGGCATCCATAGCGGGAAGAAGTTGACGAAACGGCTCCAGAAAGGCTGCAGCACGTACTTCGCAAGGTAAGAATGGTCCACGCCGCTGTACTTGTACCTATGCAAGGCGGCCACTCCATGCGCTCCGATATAACCCATTCCCGTCCCTTCCCAGAGCACGCGCGCGCACACTCAAAGGAACCTCCTCCGCGACACCTGCCTCAAGAGAAGCACACAACCGACCAGAATTCAGCAAAGCAGGCCCCTTTTATGCATTTCAATTCACGGGCCACAGGACCCGAAACAAAATTACCCACAACCTAATCTTCACTTCAGGGTCGATACGAGCGAACCCGCCCCCGAAAACCCAAGTGGGCAATCGACCCAACAGATCGGGAAGCTAAAATGCACGAACTTGACGCCAACCCACGACAGCAAATGGGCAGGCAAGTCGAGACCGCGCGAAATTAGGCCGACACGGATCTGGTCAGGCAGGGTTGATGAGGAGAGAGACAGAGAGACAGAGAGACAGAGGCGGAGAGAGAGAGAGACGGAAGCAAGCAGATCTGAGGGACACGGGGAGAAGCAGGGACGACGATGACGGCAGCAGCAGAAGACTCGGCGGAGAGGATGGGAGGAAGACGGAAGAGATTTTTACCTTCTCCTCTTCCCTGAAGAAGGTCTTGGGGTGTCGGGGGACCGATGATCGGCGCCTTCTCTTTTTAGCAGACAAAAGCTACCACGACGAAAAGAGAGAGAGAGAGAGAGGGAGGGAGGGAGAGGGTAAAAAGTTGCTTTAGATCTCCCGCCCTAAAAGCTAGAAGGAGAATAATTTGGGGGAAGAAGTCCAGCTGTTTTCCCATGAATTTGATTTATGTTCACGGACTACTTTTACTTTTTTTTTTTTAAGTGCACAAATCCTCGTACTCTTTGGATACGTGCAACTAGGGTTCTCTCAATTTTTATTTTGTCCAATCAAATCTTCCAACTTTTTCTATGAATTTTCTTGATGCGATGTTTTGTTTACCTCATGTAACTTGTATTGTACAATTAAGGTTTATTTCGATGGTTTAATTAAAGCAGCTAATCAAGAGGTTGTGATTGCATGGAATAAGATTGATTGGACCGGCTCGCGTGGATTCGAAGAGTTCAATAACTTTAATTGATAAAATAAAAGCTGGAGGGCCAAATTGCATGAAGATGAAATTCAATGGATTGAATCTATACTTAACTCGAAATATATGAATGATTAGGTGATCAATTTTTTCTTAATAGGTCACCATAGAAGGGGAAATATATAGAATTTAATGTTGAAAAACGAGAGAGATGGTCATTACGTAACTTCTCCTGGGTGCGATATAAAAAATCAGCAATCAAAGATATATTCAATGGCGTAGGGAAATGAAGTTTGATTTTCCCTCTGAAATTTGCGCATATATATTTCTTTTAATTGTTTGCGAACGTTCTTTAGAGTTTTTCGGAAAGCATATCCGGCCTTAGAGAATCTCTCCATGCAGTTAGCTTGATTTCGACAGGAATCTATGCATCGGTTCTGCGTACTTTAGTCCCACGAGTTCTTGCTTTCTTTAGTTACTTTGATAAAAAGTCGAGCCAATGAACAAATTCGCATAAAACCCTTTTAGAAATGGACCGAAAGGACATATATTCCATGGAGAATATCTTATACCAAACGGCATATATTCTTTATGTTAGAACTTCCAATCATTTCATGTATGTCCGTGCTAAGTGTGTTTACCTAGTCAACTCAACATGGTTAAGTTATTCCATTCCCTATTTAACAAATCTTTCTTTATGGAGACCGAATGGAATGTCTCACGAGCTTACAGACCAATCAAAACCCAAGCCTTCACAGCACCCTCGATCTAGACCGGTCTACACAGCAGCTCGTGGGATCTTGAATTCCCGAACCGAACCGAACCCCCGACGACTGGAGTCGACTCGAGGAATCTTTCCAAAAGTCCAGTGTAGACTCGGTGGAGCGACTCCTGACCCTGCCTTCTCGCGCGGGAGTCGACAGGATGCCGACGTTCGCCTGCGGAATCCACGCGAAGACTCTCCGACAAAAAGCCAGCAAGAACGCAATATGGAAAAGCGAAGGTGGGGAATGATCCGCGGCATCTTATGACCAGATTCCCTCGGACCGCGTCCGGCCCGCTTTTCCCGACCATCTTGACCTCTACTTTGAATTTGACGGGACGGCTCTTCTCCTTCACCGTGCGATCGCGCGCGAGAGTCCCGCGGATCCTCGCCCGGTCAACGTCAGCAGATCGTTGAATTCTTCTCTCTCAGATCGTTGAATTCTTCTCTCTTCCCTCGTTCGTGGAGGGTGAGATTCTGTTGACCCCTCCCTCTCTCTTCCCCTTTTGACCTTTGACCCTTGTAGGAACTTCTCCCCCACCCTCAAGTAAGTCTGACGGAGTGGGCAAACGGAATGGCCACGTTTTCTCGACTTGACCGACTTGACCGACCTGTGTGTGGGGGAAAATTGTCCAAAAAAGTCATCAACCCATCATGTGATGGTTAATTCAATTCTAAATCTTTGAATAGTGTTAGTTTAGCAATTTGTATATTTAGTTTTAAAACTTTCAATTGTGCCGATTTAATTCTAACTTTTTTAACGATTTGTCAATGTAGTCTTAATACTTTTGATGATTTGTCAATTTAGCTCTGCTGGCTAATTTTGGTTGAAAATCGCCAACATCACTAATTTTTGCATTTTGTTTTAATTGTCCATGTCAACGTTGAACGTGCCATATAAGACGATTGAAGCTAACTAAATTGTCACGCCAATAATTTTTAATCAAAGTTAGTCCCAAAGACTGAATTAGCAAATCATCAAAGTGTTTATGATTTAATTAATAACTTGTCAAAGATTTAAGATTAAATTAGATAACTAAAAGGTTTTATAATTAGATTGATCGTCGTAAAATATAGATTTATGGGCTTTTTGGAGATTTTCCTGACCTATGCATGACTTGTTTTCCCCTATCGAGCTCCTATATTATGGGCCCGTTCGATTAGGTTTTTGGAGAATGCATTTGTAGAAATGGAAATACCTTTGGGTGAATGGGGTTTTCCGAAATGTATATGTACTCATGTATGTCATCTTCAAATAGATACGATTCAAATAACGGATAAATTAAGGAAGATTACAACATAGTGCGAGCAATGAAAAGCCGGCTCCTAGCCTCATTCATAGCTTTTAGCACTATAGAATTTTAATAAAGCAAGTGTTTTGAACGTTCAATCGGCTTTAAACCTTTTTACTCGCACCAACAAATTTCGGGCAGCAAATCATTTCCTAGTTAGACGTGAAGAACCAATGAGGCTAAAATCAGGCAAGAGTCTTATTCCAAACCCTAAAACTCAACAAATGAAATCTCGCAGATTACCTCTTTAACCTTTTCCCTTTGGGATTTGAATTTCTTTGCGTTTTAGGATTCACGAGATATTACATGAGATCTTTGGAAAAAAAGAAAAAAATTTTCTAATACTCTTAGGCTACATTTAGTCGTCTGGATTTCTAATTGGGATAGGATTTGATAGAATATGATATAAAATCCTATGATTTTTTTTTATATCATATCAATTATTTGGTGAATCACAGTATTAAAGTCGGATATGTTCACATCATATCATATAATTTTTTTTTATATAAACGGCATATCATTATAAATGAACCTAAATTTATAAATGGAGATGGTGAAAATCTCTCGTAACACTATTCCTTAATTTATTTTTCCTTTTTTTATATTATTATTTATTATTTCTTTTTTCCCTTTTATCATTCTTTAATAAAATTTATCAAATAGTAAACCGTACTAACATACCTAAAATACAAAAAATACCTAAAATATATAATAAATATAAATATTTAATTTATAGATTGAATGTTTATAATAAGACATAATTAAAGTTGAATATATAAATTAAAATAGGATTAATTAAAATAAATTTTTTATTTTTTATTTTTAATTTCTTAAATTAGAATTCAAATATTATTTATATTGAAATATAATTTCAATTTTGTTAATTTAATAAATTTTTTATTCGAGAAAAATAACTTTCCTATTATGGACATTAGATATTCTATTCACCTTTATCCCACCTCCCCCGTGGGATAATTTTATTCTGTCTACGTCCTCCTTATATCCGATTTTATCATGTCCTAAGTGAGCACCAAACGTAGGATATGATAAATCATATCCTATCCCAAATTTTATTTCGATTATCAAACGCAGCCTTTTAGTAACAAATAAAATCGTATGATTGTTTTTTTCTCCTTTCAGTCAAGCAACTTGATAAGTATTAATTCAGAAAGTCGTAGCTTGGAAGTTACTACATATATTGACAAAATTATATAGTATTACAACGTGGAAGTTAATCACTAGCTTGGGATACTTCCATCTTCTGCTTCATAACACGGGAGTGTTGAGAGAGGAATTGGGAGCCACGTCGGAAAAATTCTTTAATGATCTCGATGCACGTGAGATCAATGCATTTGACTCATTAAAATAGGCGAGCCCAACCTGGGACTTATATGTTCTAAAGAACCAAAAATGTGCTGGGTTCGCATGCATTCGACGCACCGCAAAGTGTTTTCGAATAAAGAACTGATGTCCACGTCACTGGCCGACAGGATCATTGAAGCAGGCGGCTCCGATGGGAGTGAATGGTCAAAGAAGACCATTTGATTGAGCAGTCTGCGGCCTCGGAATCAGTGCACTCGGACGGAAGCTTGCATATTGTCCGGTGCATGAACATAGGTATAATTAATTCACCTAGCTATCTTCTTGACCGTATGAAAGCTGTCAATAGCAAGTTGACATGGTGCCTTAAATTAATACCACTAACTATAGCCTATAGGGAAATGGCCATCGATATGGGCCAACGCCTTGCACGCACATCGACGTGCACCATTACCTGAGAACTCGTCTCCTTCCTACCTGCATTTTATGTTTTTAATACAGATTTCTCGGGAAAATTATCAAAAAAATATTTTAATTTATTGTAATTGTATTAATTCAGTTCTAAATTTTTTAAACGCGTTGATCGAGTCCATTAAGATAGCTGTTTAGATAAGTAAATATGCAAACTATCCATATCTAATTTACATTATTCAACCTCATTCAATCACACAGAAATAGGCAGTCGAACAGGGCTTGACCTTGGATTTTTTTTTTTTGGTTAGATTGACCTTGTAATTGGAACGATTCACTCTGGCTTGTGTCCCTCTTCCGTGGGCAATTTATTCTTTTTTTATCTTTCATAATTCAAAGGCGCGACCATAATGAGTACGCGGGAGGGAATTAGTACGGCAACCCGTCCTTGACATTTTGATTCACCGGCTCTTTTCCTTTGTCCGTACCGTCAAATTGGCTGGCCTTATTCTAATGTGCATTTAATGAAAGAGTATTTAAAAAAAAAATCTAAAACTCATTTGTCTTTAAAACAATGGCTAGCTAGACAACATCCTTGTCCTGGTCTCGGTCCAATCTGCCTGGAATTCACTTGGAGACATGAGAATGGTCACTACAATGTCTCTAAAACAACTTTCCTGTTACATGCTATGACCACCAGGGGTTCCAGAGCACCTAAAGTTTACTCATAAAACAAAATCCAAAAAATCTTGAATTTGTTAAACAAAGTCATTCAACCGCAAACTTTTCAATTGTGCCAATTTAATTCTAAACATTTTAATTTTGTTAATTTAGTCTTAAACTTTTTTAGAATTTGCCAATTTAGTTTAGTCTTTCGGTTAATTTTGATGAAAAATTGTTAATGTGATGTGGCGCAGCTAACATTGATTTATAATTTTTTATAATTTTTGATTTTTTTCTTTCTCTAAATTTCTCTCTCTCTCTCTCTCTCTCTCTCTCAAGACCTCTCCCCCTACTACGGGAGGGCGAGGGCGGGTTGTGATGCCCTCACCTATAGCTAGCAAGGGCCAACGGGGATCGCTATCCCTTGGCCAACGGCCAGCTTTGCGTAAAAAAGAAAAAAAAAAAAAAAAATTGAATTTTTTTCAAAAACTTTTAAAAATTATTAATATCAATCCTCGGCCACCATGTAGAATGATTGGGATCGATTGGACTACCACATCAGTTAGTCAAAATTAACTGGAATAACTATATTAGTAATTTGTTAAAATGTTTAACATTAAATTGGTACAATTAAAAGATTTATGATCGAATTAATTATCGTATAATAAATTCATGACACTTTCTCCGTTTACTTATTTACAATCACGAGAGACTCAATATTTGTATGCATGCATGAATATATGTATCCTTTAATTACAAGCAGAGATTCTTTCCTCGAGCGCATTTACCGGATCGCACTTATGAATGCTGCCTATCATTTGACCCATATGATATAGTGGTATTTTTTCCTTTAAGAGTTTGGATGGGGCCAATCAGAAAGAACGGACGACATCTTTTGCACCGTGCTGTGGCTTCGATCCAAGACATTGTTAGGGTATGTAGGTGACGCATTAAAGACCCCCGATCTTGTGCGTTTCACATGCGCTGCTAACATGATTTCCCCGGCTATGTGCAGCGTATGGACGCATTCTCCCATGCATGCCAATATATGGCTAGGGGTGACTTTTGCTTGTAATACCAACTATTTACTTTTATTTCAACTTTCTGAAATTCTGCTAGACATCAAGTCGATTCATTTAAACAGGCCCATATGGACAGCATTTAATGTGACGACAAGTTTTTCCTAATTCGTAAATTTTAGGATAAGAAATGATTAGATGAAAATTTTTAATATACTGTGAGAATAATGATCTATTTTGGACTATAAATAATAAAGTACTAAATAATTATAAATTATCATTAAGTCTACTCCTTAAAAAATTTGCGATTCATTATAAGCTGTTATTCTCATAGTAGCATAAAGACTGTTACGCTAGCAAAGTCTAGTAAGTATTTACTTTCGTTTGAAAAGGAAAGCCCCGCAATGAGAACCATAATATCTAGAGGTGATTGGTTCTAAGGTAGGGTGAAAATCGGGAATCACCCACTAAGAATTGATTTCAAAAAATTAGAATTGGGAACTGTTAGTTTCATGGATCAATTTGAAAACTGATCAAAATGTTCGCACTTCGGAAGATGCGTGAGACTTGAGAGTGAGTGGTGAGATTGGAGGCCGTAGGTGACCGAGAGCAAGAATTATAGAAGGAGTGAGGAGGCCGGAGGTGATCTAGAGTGAGAGAGGGATTGACGAGGCTAGAGGCCACCAAGAGCGAGAGTGAGAGAGATAGGCGAGACTGCGAGATGAGTGAGGCGAGATACTGAGATAGATGAAGAGGAAACTAAGGTTTTAATTTGAAAAGTTGAAACTTAAAAATTTTAAAAAATTATATATATGTACCAGTCTAATCAGGGTGGGCGGTTCCACACCTAGAACCTGGATCGGTACTCACTGGCTTCAGTAAATTGAAATTGGGAATCAAATCGGTCCCTATGGGAACTATTGGTTCTAGTTTGGTTGGTCCGGTTTGAGAGGTTCTCGATTTTTTTACACACCCCTAATGATATCAAAGCGAAGATAGATAAGAAGGAGATGAAAAGAAAAGGTTTGTGAATCGGCGTTATAAAACTCAGCATTGAAATATGTTTTTCTTGGGAAGATGGTTTCGGACTCTTTGCTGTCTCATAGAGCGAAATCCAAACGAAGAAGAAACATAGCCTAGAAAAGCGGATTATCTTATGTTTCTAAATCTGAAAATTACACGCAAGTAGGGAGGGCTATAGCTTCAAAACCACCAACTGCGATCATTTAAGACCGCGTCGCTCGTATTAATGGCCGAGCAACTAAGTAGCATTGGCACCGCACGCGACACGCGATACGATACGATGCGACACGACACGATACACTAACATGTTGTTTCTCAAAAAATAGAGAATTCCGATATGTTGGGACACGTTGTATATTATATGTATATTTTATACATAAAAAATAAATTATTATTGTTATGATTATTTCAATCAAATTAATCCGATTCAAATTCACAAATAAATAAATAATAAAAAATCTTATAATAAATTTACACTAAAAATATTAATCCACCATTTATTAATATCCTTAATTGTTTCAATTTGACAAATTCAACTCTATTTCAATTAATTTATAAAACTAGGAAAAAAAAAGCAATTTATATTATAGACTTGCATGTCAGACATGTTGAAAGAAAAAAGAAAAACTCGAGGGTAAGTTTGCATCACAGAAAGTGAGAGTCAAAAGAAAAGAAAATAAAATATTAGGTTTTTCTTCTTTCATAATTTGTTATTTTTGTTATTGATTTTTATTTTTATTTTCATATATATATTTTGACCCTTTATTTATTGAAAATTTTTAAAATTGATCTCACGTGTCGGAATCGTTTGTTGAAAACTCGCATGTCAAAATTCTGATTCGAGTATCGAAGAGTGTTGAAAGAATTGATCAGATGTCGGATTTTCCGACACGTGTTAACCAAGTATTTAAGAGTGTCGGACAGTGTCGGACACGTGTTGAAGTGTTCAACCCGACACGAAGACTCCTGAAAAGTGTTGATGCTTCTTAACCGAGTAGTCGGAGGGAGTGAGATAGACAAGAGCATCCAAATCTCCATCACTTTTCTTTTTATAAGTATAGATATCCCTTCACATTCCACAACACGCGACGTTCCTCTGCAACAGCATAGTGCCGGATCAAAAGAGAAGGGACCACACACACCATGAACCCACTTCCTAAACGCGGTCCTCTCTCTTTCTCCTTCTTGTTCGTTGCCATGCTCGTTGCCTCTCCAAGTTTGGTTCTGTCGTTCAAGACGTTGTCCACGAGCCAACTCGGGAACAGGTACCACCAGCTGGCCCTCACGAAGGTCGCCGGCCCTGAGGGCATCGCCTTCGACTGCGAAGGGCGAGGCCCGTACGTTGGCGTCTCCGACGGGAGGATCCTCAAGTGGGAAGGGTCTCGCCTGGGGTGGAGGGAGTTCTCCGTGCCTACCGCGCACAGGCACGTCTTTTCTATTCCGAGAAAACCTTAGTTTAGCTTCATGCACGACATTCATGCAGGCTCCGTACTTCAGGCACTTCCTTTCCCTTCACGAGTTTCATCTTCTCCACAATACACGCATCCCGCATTATGGTTCGCGTTTAACGTGAGCTTAAAGTCGACGGAATACGTCGCTGAACTGTTTCCTGGGAAAAAGAATAAGCAAAGGGAAAAGAATACCCAACCTCTTGGACGTTGGACCGGATTAACTTCATGTAATAATCTCCATTTCAGTTCTATTTTCCCACAACTGGAAGGAGGACTATTGTTAAAAAAATGTCCAAAATTCATGGATTAAAACTCTTTACTTATCACGCATGTAACGTTGACGAAGTCAAAAATGGCTTGGAAATTCATCCACCAAGCGGGTAGGTGCTGCACTTCTTCTTCCTCCTCCTCCTCTTCTTCTTCTTGTTTTCTTTCTACCATAATATTTTTAGGTACTCCACTTAAAGCACGTTATATGATGGAAGCGTCCTGAAGTTTTTCCTGAAGTTTTTCAGCGACAATGCAAATGGTGAGGGCACTCTATCCGATTCGAATCGAGATCATTGTTCAGGATGTCCCAAAGCAGTTGATCTACAAATCATCTCTATTTTCTAAGATATAATTGTCAATTCTAGATGGAAGGAACCTCATAGTTTTAGGGTGTAAGGAGAGAGAAATTATCTTCTATTTGAAACAAACTAATTTTGCTTCTATGGCTTGCTCGATCTATGTTTCTTTCGAGATTCATGTTTAATCTATAATAGATATAAATTATTCGTCAGAAATTATATCATCACATATAACGAATCTACAGCAGAACATGATGGACAAATCACTATGTACTTTTTAATGTAGCATCATGGACAGCAGAACATGACAGACAGATCACTATTTACTTTTTACTGTAGCACACTTAACAATCACGTGCACTTGCTTTAGAAATAGGCATTTGCTCTCGCTTATCAGGCAGGCCTTTCTTTACCCAATTTCAGAAACTCTCTCTCTCTCTCTCTCTCTCTCTTGTAGTCTTTCCTCATTACATCCTGCAGTCCTCCCCTTCTGAATTTGTATCACTTATTCCTTCTTGAGTGTGGATTACCACCCTTGCGGATTTATCTATTTAAACCCCAGTCATCTGTAGTAAGTTACAATTAACAAGAGTAGGTAGCTACACCTAACTGGCCAGTTCCTAATCAAGGAACTCCAAATGAGCTTCGGCCGCTAAATTATTGAGCATGGATCATCAAGATAATTATTAGATGCGTGCCACCAACTGTTAAACCTTTTTTTTTACCAGAAATAACTGCTAAAAGCGAAGACCAAACCTTTCATTCTTGTAAGGGTGAAAAGGACCATGGGCGATCTCGAAAGGCATGATGGCGACCATCTTGATCATGGGACTGAAACAAGTATCTGTCGTTCATCATCAGGGACAGGAAATTGTGCGACGGCTCCAAGGACCCTGATAAGGAACAGTTATGCGGGAGGCCGCTGGGGCTCAAATTCAACAGCGCAACGTGCGATCTCTATGTGGCGGATGCCTACTATGGACTTCTGAAGGTCGGGCCCCGCGGCGGCATCGCCCACCAGCTTGCCACTTCCGGCGGCGGAGTCCCTTTCAACCTCACCAATGAGCCCGATGTCTACCAGAGAAGGTACATTTAGCATATTAATTTCTCTGCATTCTCTCTCTCTTTCTTTCTAACGTTAAGTACAGAAATTTATTCTCACCCGTCATTTTCATGGCCTTTTTGCTTCCTGGGAATTTCAAGTCCTGACATGATTAGGCCCTCTTGGGTCCACTGCTAATTTCTGAATTTAAATTCAGAATCCCTGAAATATTTATTTAATTAATCTCACGGATTGCATTAGAGACGGAAGTTATAATACCTAAACGAGTAAATTGCACATGACTTTATATGGCCGGTGACGATGATACAAGGGAATTGAAATTTATATTGGATGTCTAGACTAAGTACATCAATATATCATTTTGACCGTTACGATGAATTCACAACATTAATTTCTAAGATCTTATGGTGCAAGATTTCGATTTAGCCATGAGGGAGGATAGGTGTAGGTGATCCATGAAGGAGATTTGGCCCTGCATTTTAAATTGCAACCTCATCCGTCAAACTCTCTATACTATGTGGAGTTGCAACTTGCTTTGGTTGGTGCATAATTGTGTCGGTGGGACCAAAAGTATCATAACTATACTTAACAAGAAAATACTAGGAAAAGCCCACATACGGTGAATCTTTATGCTCCTTATTAAAGGTCTAGCAAGTTCTATCACTTATACAGCTTCTCGTGTCTGTGCGTACACGAACACACATGTATACAGTCCTTTTTGTGACGAGAAACCTCAGCTAGATGAGCGCGTCTCGTACTAGGGAAATGCTCTGATAACGAACCGGCTCAAAACCCATGTGATTGGCTTCTATGTATAGCATTGCCAGCACTCGTCGGTCGGCCGTAGAAAAATGAGCGTTTGTTGATGTCGACTTGTGCTTAAATGACACGCGCTTATGTCTTTCTAAGAATGAGTTTTTCATGTGATGATTAAAGCTCTACCTTTGGAAGCTATGATGTTGGAACTCCATGTTCCTATTTAGCAAACCTTCACATGAGGATGTCTCATTTGGTTGCGCATGATTTCAATCAGGAACTACAAGTTGTCCATCGAGAATGGAGACAAAACGGGAAGAGTGCTCAAGTATGACCCCCACACCAAGAGCGTGACGGTCCTGCTCAGTAGGCTGTCCTTCCCCAACGGACTGGCCCTAAGCAAGGACGGCTCTTTCCTTGTGGTGGCTGAAACTGGCAACCTCCGGCTCCTCAAGATTCCTCGCGGACCCACCAAGACAGGAGGACATCATGCGACGCCTGCACAGGTTTTCTACTCTCAGCTCGCAAGGTACCCAGACAACATCAAGAGGAACGACAAGGGTGAGTTCTGGGCTGCCCTCAACAGCGGAAGAGGACTAGTCCTTCCCAAGACGGACGGTCCTGATCAGGGCTCATTAGCGCAGGTTCAGGATCATGTTGATGGTGATGAGATCCCTTGGTTCGCCAAAGACCCAGTTGCAATCAAAATTAGTGAAGGAGGGAGAGTCGTGGAGATGTTGGATGGGGGATTTGGGACGGCATTTGAGTCGGTGAGTGAGGTTGAAGAGTTTGGAGGGACGCTGTGGATTGGGTCTGTGAGAATGCCTTATGTGGGTAAGCTCAAGGCGTATTAAGGCGTATTAAGGCTTTTCTTGGTTGTTTATACTTTGTGCTTGGCTAGTGAGCCACTGCTTGTTTTGGCCTCTCCCTCTCTAATATATTTGTGATTTCAGTCTCTCTTGATGGTTTTCTAGCTTATATCAGTTCGATATTCTGGCTCTGTATGAATCAATGTAGTCGTACAATTTTTCTCCCCTCTGCAGCTCAACGCCAGGTGACATTTAAAACTGTTTTATGCATCGTACTTGATCGAGCATGTCGATCTTAACTTCATAATAATTCCACACAATATTTGGGTACAGGTACACCGCCACTAATGGCTGTGTTGAGACCAGTCCACGTCTCCATTACAAGAATAGTTCTAACATCCAAATGAATTTGCTAATCATAATTAGCTCAAGTTCGCATATGATAAATATAACAGCAGAAATTAAGAAATAGAACGAGTCTTCATATCATATTGATCATGCATTGATGAATCTGCAACTCTTCCTCACTTCTCCATTGAGAAAGCTATCCGGATTCGTGAGGTTCCCCATCTTTACCATGGAAACGGAGAACTGCTGAAAGAAGGCTGCCACGTCAAGTGCATACTGTTCCACAAGCTGCCTGGTCTGAAGGGCCAATACACTTGAGTATAGTTCCTGGTCAGAATTGAGCAATCCCTCTCCATTCAGGAGCAAATGGTAGTAGGAGTTGTCAAACGTGTTGGGCGTTTCGTAGTCCAAAGGCGCGATGTTGTTATCTCCCCCTCCTGCGGCTGGGCATGTGGACTTCAATTGGCTGAGGTGCACTTCAGATAATGGACTACCGCCCGACGTCAATTCGTAGTCCCCATATATTCTTGCACGGAAGTTCTCACAGCGTGCAACGCCGATCGTGTGAGCCCCTAGCGATTCACATGTGCATATAGTTAGAAGGCAAATCTCATGCAATGTACTATATGCAAGTCTTAATCAGCGCACTTTCTTATGTGGCAATAAGCTCACCGTGGGTGAGTAATTCGATCGATCACTTAAAGAGGAGTAGGAACTTAATAATTACCGGAAAGTGTGACGGTGTCGGTGACAGAGAGGCCGAGGTAAAGGAACTTGTAAATGATGGAAATGAGGCCTTGATTCGGAGTAGGAATATTGGTGTTTGCAAGCTCGTAGCTTGCGCTTCTCGAGTCTTTTCTCCCCACCGGAACATCCCAATACGGTCCACCGACCTAACAAGTACGAAAGAGAATCGATATCAGTCACATTGATTTTCTGATATTTCTCCTCGGTTAGCAAGTAATAACTACAGAAGTTATAATTCAGAACATTATTTGACATGTCAATGAGGAATTCAGAGAGAGAGAGTGGGGACAATCTATACCAGAATGACAGCATCTCTAGCAGCAACGGTCAATATATCAGCGCAAGAGACAATTCCAGGGCATTGGGATTCAACCTTGCTCTTGATCCTATCGATGATATCAAAACCTTTTAGAGAGTTTATATTTGGGGAAGCTGTCTTCTCTCCTCGTAGCATGACCGTATCATCCAACAGGACCGAACCGTCGCATCCCTAATAAAACATCGCATCCAAAACATTCAGAAAACACTCTCCCTTTGCAGATTGATCCATGCTTCATGATGGTTGTCACTACTAACGCATACTTTCATCCCAAAGTACATGTTCAATTTAACACAACAGAATATAAAATTGGATAGAGTTACGATATAAGCAATGCACCTGAACGAAGCAGTCGTGGAAGTGTAGACGGAGTACTAAAGCAGCGTTATGCGGATCAGAGAGCACCTCGCGTTCCATTTCTTGGCGGATGATTTCGAGCACGTTTGGGCACGAGGGTGCATAGTAATCGAGCGTCAGTGGAGGGTCGCTTGCACCGGAACGTATAATGCCAGAAATGAAGGCGATGGCTGCCAAGAACTGCATCGTGAGGATTCCTGGATGAAATAAAGCCGCCATTGTCGGTTCTTTGCCTCACCGTGCATTCCCTGAAACTGTGCAATATATAAAGGAGCAAACGGAGAGACGTACAAACACAGAGAAGTACAACTTCAGTTCTTGCATGGCTGACTTGAGGATTTTGCATGAAGTTTTCTTAAAGTCAAGAGGGGATGCAACTAATGTTGTTCTGTTTGGTGGGTAATACCGAGACTAAAATTACTTATAATCGTTCTGACTTCATAGAGAGAGAGAGAGAGAGAGAGACGTGCGCATGTGGCTCAAGAGAATAAATGTTTTAGATTTGGGCAGTCACCAAACGAATCGCGATGATGGCTGCTATTGGGGGACCTATTTTAGCTTCTTGTTTTGGACACAGTTTTCTCCGGGTTTTGGCCACAAAACGTGGGGAAAATTTGTCCAAATGATTATAAATCTATTACATTTTGCCAATTGAGTTCTAAACTTTTTTATATTTTTCCAATTGAATTTGTTTGGTCAATTTATACTTGAAATTACTAACGTAGACGCCGATCATTTTATGCAACACGGCCAGCACTAAGGTGAACAATTTTTATAATATTTTTTTTATTTATTTATTTCTTTGTTTTTTCTTTCCGAGCCTAGCTGGCCAACCCTCAGCGATCATAGGTGAGGGCCGCGAGTGAAGGCCGTGCGACCCTCATCCAGTGGTCGATGAGGTACGCTGGCCCTTGCTAGACTTGGTAGAAGAGAAGGAAAAGGAAAGAAATATTTGATTAAGCAGCTCTTGAGTGTGGAATTCATTGAACGGCTAGTCTTACTATGAACAGACTAGAAATCTTATTTATGTACTTCTTCACAGGAATATACAAATAGTTAGTATACATATGCATCCTCAAGAGTTTCGAGTCATCAACTAAAAATGCGATGTTACTTGTCACTAATTCTTGGTGTGTACTTGAAGAAAAAGAATGTGAAACTTTGGAATGGCTCTCCTTGAACTTTGACGAAGTCATGAGATAGCTGACAAAGCAAACAACAACTCATTTAGCCAATGTAGATCAACCATCGAAGGACCTACCAGACTATACCTACAGAATTTGACTATGCAGATCCATATCTAAGCCAGTAGCTATGTTGTGCATTGGAAATTTAGCACAAATGTTTTGTTACATCTTTAATCGAGTAAATACAGATCCCGTTCCTTCAATTCAGGGGCATAAATCATCAAAAGCGCAAGAAGACTTTGAGTCTTCCGAAAGAACCACCTCTTCTCTAGACCAGAATCTGCTAACTCCGCAATAGACTCACAAGTTACATGCTTCTCGGGAAGATAAGAATCATGTCTGAGTTGCGACCATCTCGGCGCCCTTGGCCATTGAGACCTGTCCATTCTGAGGATGTGCTTCCCAGCAAGTTCCTCGAATGGTGATATATTCAAGGGTGCCGAATAGGCCTAATTAATCATCACCTCTTCCAATTTCTTCAACGCTTGAACTGAATGACAGACATATCCCTACAAACTGGTATCAACTTCAAAAGCATAGTGGGACAACAGCCTCTACTGGTCCAAAAAATTTGTCGAAAAAGCAGAAAAAAGAAAAAGAACTCCATTAAGTACTGTAGTAAGAAAATGAGAAAACAAATCTTACCGACAAGGGTGAAAATCGGAGACTCGTCGCTCACAAACTAGCAAGATATGTCATGGAGGATGAATATTCCGGAAAAATATTTTTTCCTGGAAAGTTCCTTTTCTAATGAACCAGAAAAGAAACATGGGTTATCTGAAAGGAAGGAGAAGGCAAACTCTTTCCCCAGGTACTCTCTCTCTCTCTCTCTCTCCACGCGGGGGTACGTGCCAACTGCCAGAATGATTTCTGGACAAATTCGCCAACCACTTTTTGTCTATATGGACTTACGTAGGCATATCCACACTGTGAATCAAGTTTTGTCCTAGATTTGCAGATGAACTTGCAGGTTTTAAGAGTAATCATTTGGTGGAGCTCCCATTTCATTATGTACTATGTGGACCGAAGATTAGGAATCCCGTGCGTCGGTGTCTCAGACGGGTGGATCATCAAGAGGGAAGGGTCTGCCCTCCGGTGGACAACATTAATTCGGGGAAACTCTAATTTTGCTTCGTGCACAAAACTCTGGCATGTATGCGTGGTACTTTATACATTTCCTGTAATTCGGCTATATTGTTTGAGTTTCCTATGCATTCGAATTCTGTTTCGCATTTTTTGTGGCCTTGAAATCAACGAAGTATGTCATGGAACTGTTGAGAGAGACAGTATGATGCATTTAAATGCAAGCGACCGGGAGGTGTCGGAGTAACTTATATTACAATTTGAGAGATGATATGCATGCAAATTGAAACTATCTCCACTGGCATGCATCAGTGCACCACGATCTCCAGTCCTACAATGCTTCTTTCTTCAATTGTGTGCATGAGCTATAAAAAAACCACCTCTGCTACGTCGGACTGGATTGTCTGCATCAGATAATCTCGATTTCTGTTATGTTTTCCCATAATTATGAAGAGGATTTGTATAAAAAAGCCCATATTCATGAATAACTTTTTGCTTATTACAGATAAAGATTTACAAAAACTCATTTGGCATAGAAATTCAGCTACCAAGCAGGTAGTTACACCTCCTCTTCTTCTTTTTCTCTTTTTTATATTCTAGGTACTCTATTTAATGCACGTTAAAATAGGTATTTCCTGCATTTTTTTCAGCGACAATGCAACTAGTTAGAGACCTCTGTAAAGATGTGACTTGAAGTCAACGTCCAAGCTGTCTGAAAGATATTCATCTACAGAGATTCTCTATTTTCTGAGATACAGTCGGCAATACTAAATAAAATGTTGGAAATTGGTGATCTATTTTCAACAAAATCTAGAAACGTATTTTTCTTCCTCAAGAAGTAACCGAATGAAAGCAAGCAAGCAGCGGCTAAAGAAATGTCCAGAGTCAACTAGATTTGTGTAGAAAAGTCCACAATATTACCCCTGCAAATGGAGATATACGTCTTGACAAAGGTCTATGATAAAGCTGGCTAGGGCGGAGAGCTGCAGAAACAAAGATTTTGACATGACTTAGTCAGTGCAACTTCCCATGTAAGAGGGTGCGAGGAATGGAGCCCATATAGCCTACATCTCTTGCACACCTCCACAAATACCTCCTCTAACTATAGTAAAACCACTTCTATAAACTAACAAAACTATCTTTATCCCATGAAACCTTACTTATTCCTTTGAATTCTTATCTCTTGTCTATCCTCTCCCAAATATATTCAATATAACTACACATCTGCACATTGAATCAAAAACTATCATCGAAACCCAAACAATACTTTCCCGCAATAGTCAAATTTTCAAAATGGTATTAGAGCTTTAAAACACCAACGATGGTATCAGAGCTAGGCATGTTTGGATGGGTTTGGGCGTTTGTCCTAACCATCCTCAGCTTGAGCCCAAGCCCGAGAATAGAGCTAAAGCCATAGCCAAAGCTAGAGCCAAAGCAAAAGTTAGAGCTAGAGCTGAAGTCAGAGCAATAGCTTACAAGAGCCAAAACCAAAGCTAACAACTACAACTAGAAACATTTTTGATGGCCTGATACATATGGGACCTCGTTGGAAAAAAAGGCATGCTGATTTGAAAGAGAGTGCAAGAGTCTAGCAAAAGAATGCAAAGGATCTTGAACGCAAAGATACACTAAAAAGAATTTTAGGGTACATTCAAAACTATACAAACCATATCCAGAATACTACAAAAATGGATAAGGGGGAGTGTTGAAAATTAGCGATCTATTTTCAACAAAATCTAGAAACATATTTTCTTCCTCCAGAAGTAACTGGATGAAAGCAAGCAAGCAGCGGCTAAAGAAATGTCTGGAGTCAACCAGAATTTGTGTAGAAAAGTGCACAAAATTATCTCTGCAAATGGCAAAGATATATGCCTTGAAAGTTGGTTCACAAAGCTCTATGATAAAGTTGGCGAAGGCTAAGAGCTACAGAAAAATCTCTGATTTGAATAGAGATTTTTCCACGACTTAGTCGGTGCAACTTGCCTATAGATAGGCAAAGGAGTCACTCATGTAAGAGGGTGTGAGGAGGAGTAGAGCTCATACAGCCTACATTTCTTGTACTCCATCAATACCTACTCTGACTATTGAAAAATCACTTTTATAAATCAGTGAAACTATCTTTGTCCCACAAAATCTTACCTATTCCTTTGAATTCATATACCTTGTCCATCCTCTCCCAAATATATTCAACATTGCTACACATTTGCACGTTAAACCAAAAACTATTATCCATATAAAAATTATGCTTTTGTGCACTAGTCGAATTTTCAACATAAAATAATCTCATATGGAGTAGCCATTCCTTATTAATCAAGCTTCCGTGCGACAGTCAAATTTTCAACATAGAAGAACTTTATATGGATCAGCCGTTCTTGGTTGGCCTAACAAGTGTCCAACTTTCAGGCTCTGTATCATTCGATATAGTTATGCGAGCTTTCTCCTTTTTGAAGCTCAACGCCAGGTGACATTTAAAGCTTTTTTAAGTATCAAACTAGATCGACTTGTCGATCTTTTCTTCACAATAATTACTCATGATAGTTGAGTCCACCATTACAAATGGCTGTGTGTAGAGAGATGTGCGTCTCTATTACAAGAATCGTTTTAACTTCCAAATGAATTTGCTAATTAGCTCGAGTTTGCATATGTCCGACTCTGGATAAATAACCAACAAAGATTAAAAATCAAACGAGTCTATTACACTTGACTCAGCGATCATGTATTGATAAATCTGCAGGTCTTCCTCACTTCTCCATTGACAAAGCTATCCGAATTCGTGATGTTCCCCATCTTGACCATGGATTCGGAGAACTGCTGGAAGAAAGCCGCCGTGTCATGCGCATACTGTACCGCAATCTTCTTGGTCTGAATCGCCAATACACTCGAATACAGTTCTTGGTCGGAGTTGAGTAATCCCTCTCCATTCAGGAGCAAATGGTAGTAGGAGTTGTCGAATACGTTGGGCGTTTCGTAGTCCATCGGCGCGATGTTGTCCTCTCCCCCTCCTGCGGCTGGGCACGTGGACTTCAATTTGCTGAGGCGCGCTTCGGAGGATGGACTACCGCCGGACGTTGATTCGTAGTCGCCGTATATCCTCGCACGGTAGTTCTCACAGCGTGCCATGCCGATAGTGTGAGCCCCTAGTGATTGGCATGTGCATATAATTAAGGAAAATTTAACGTAATTGACAGCATACACGCCTTAATCATTGCGCTTTAGAATCTGTGGCAGTAAGCTCAACTTGGGAAAGTAATCTGATCAATCACATAAGAGGAATAGGAACTAAAGAATTACCGGAAAGCGCGACGGTGTCGGTGACAGAGAGGCCGAGGGAGAGGAACTTGGAAATGATGGAAGCGAGACCTTCGTTCGCAGTTGGAATGTTGGTGTTTGCGAGCTCGTAGCTTGCAGTTCTCGAGTCCTTCCTCCCCACCGGAACATCCCAATACGGTCCGCCCACCTGCAAAGTACGAAAGAGGATCGATATTAATCACGTTGATTTGCTGATATTTCTCCTTGGTTAAGAAGTACAGCAAGATAGATTATAATTCAAAACATTGTTTGACAAGTAAATGAGGAATTCAGAGAAATAAGACGATCTATACCAGAATGACCGCATCTCTAGCAGCAATTGTCAATACATCAGCGCACGAGACAATTCCAGGGCAGTCGGATTCAACTTTGTTCTTGATCTTATCGATGATATCAAAACCATCTAGAGAGTTTATATTTGGGGACGCTGTCTTCTCTCCTTGCAGCGTGACCGTATCGTCTAACAGAACCGAACCATCACATCCCTAGTAAAAATTGCAACCGAAAGATTACGAAAAAAGAAGGAGGAGGAATTCTCCCTTTGCAGTTTGATCCATGCTTCATGATTGATGTCACTATTGTCCCACTTTCATTCCCAAGTACATGTTTAATTTAACTATAGAGGATGGAAATTTGCATAGAATTACGATATACGCAATGCACCTGGACGAAGCAGTCATGAAAGTGTAGTCGGACTACAAACGCAGCATTGCGCGGATCTGAGAGCACCGCGCATTCCATTTCTTTATGGATGACGTCAAACACGGTCGGGCATGAAGATGCATAGTAATCAAGCGTCAGTGGAGGGTCGCTTGCACCGGAGCGTAGAATACCAGAAATGAAGGCGATCGCGCCCAAGAACTGCATCGCGAGGACTCTTGGATGAATCGAAGCTGCCATTCTTGGTTGTTTGGCCGACATGCATTCCCTGAATCTGTGCAAATATATAATATATATATGAACAAACGTAGAAAAGGTCAACCTCTGTCTTTGCATGGCTGCTTGAGGATTTTGCATGACGTTTTCTCAAAGTCAAGAGGGGATGCAACTAATGTTTCTCTGTTTGGTGGGTAACACCGAGAATAAAATTGCCAAGAATTCTTTAGAGAGAGAGAGAGAAACGTGCGCATGTGGCTCAAAAGTTTTGAGGTTTTAGATTTGGGCAAGTCACCAAACCAAATGCAGAACAGCTGCCATATTAGTGTAGTTGCTTTAGCTTCTTGTTTTGAACAGAGTTTCCCATGTTTCGGTTCACAAAACGTGCGAGGTCTCTAGGCAACTAATATATTAGCAAAGTCATTCGAGGGTGGGTGGCCACCCAAGCCCACCTAGACCCGATGAGTAAATGGACGGATTTGGGCAATACTCTCACATGAACCAGCCCGCTAATCTTTGGCCGAAAGAACTATATAAAAAAAAGAATAAAAACGCGTATGTTTGATTTTTGTTCAAAATCTATTTTTTTTTTTTTTTTTTTGGACGTGAAAAAAGCAAAAAAAAACTTGAACTTTACCTAAAGTGATACATTTACCTTAAATTTTTTGTGACGTGAAAAACCTAAACTTTTATCGTGTGACACATTTACCCCAAAATTATAGAGCATTTTGGTCTTTTCATTTTTTAAAATTTTTTTTTTTTTTTTTTTCTTCTTTCTTCCCTCCCCCGGCTAGTCGGCGGAGAGAAGCCGACGTCCGGTGAGGATGCCCTCATCGGCATTGGGCAAGGGTCACCCTCGCTGGCGTCAGGCCTGGGCGAGGGCCTCCCTCGTGCCCTCGCCCGACACGGGCGGGGTGTCCCCCCCGCGGATCTGGGGATCTTGTCGCGCAAGGGCGGGTCTAGTCCGTAGCAAGGGTGTCCCTGCCCTCACTAGATCTGGCGACCCGCCAGACGCTAGCTTCCCTCCCCCGTTTCCACCATGGCCGACGGAGGGAAGTGGAAGAAAAAAAAAATGAAAACATAAAATAAAAAGACAAAAATGTCCTTGATGGGGTAAATTTGTCACGGTTTAAAAGTTTGGGATTTTTTTACGTCAAAAAAAAAAGTTTGGAGTAAATGTCACTTTGGGCAAAATTCAGGATTTTTCGTGACTTTTTCCCTATAAATTTTATGTAATGGGCATGTTTTGGCTATATTGAGCCTGAGTTTCAAGTCTGGTTGGCCCTAACCTGCCTAATAATCACCTCTATTCAATAGCAACGAGTGTGGATTAAGATAACTAATCTAAGCAGCTCATAATTTTGACGTTGTGCATTGGAAATTCAGCATGAATAATTTGACATCATTAATCAAGTAAATATTGATCTTGTTCCTTCAAGTTAGGGGGTATAAATCATATAAATGCGAGATGAAATCTACCATGACATCCAATGCTGCACGTATTGCACTTGGGAGAAGAAAATTAGACATTAGTAAACAGAAAACTCGCACAAAACAAATTGGCTTTCTTATTGTACACAAGCAACCGAAACACGGATATCTTATCTTCCAGAAGAACTACTCTTCTCTAAACCAAAATCTGGTCTCTAACACTGCTGCGCCTGTCAAATAATGTTAACTTCCAACAACATAGGTTATTAATTCAAGACCTGCCCATTCTGAGAATGTGCTTCCCAGCGAGTTCCTCAAACAATTCCAAATGAGATGGTTATCTAACAATGGCGCTGAATCATAATGCCAAAATCTCATATTAACCGCCAGGCCCACCTAATCATCACATCTTCTAATTGCTTCAGCACTTGAATGAATGACAGACAAATTCCTACTAACTGGTACTAGCTTAAAAAAGAATAGTAGTACAGCAACCTCTCAGCAATGTACATTTTAGCACATCACAGCCTGCACGATAAAAAGCGATCCATCAGGCTGAATAACAAAAAGTAACAGGCTGGGTTTAAACTATTCACTCATGTTTAATGTAGGAGTCATGCAGAAGGCAACATGCTCAGGCAATTTTTCTGAGCTGTTTGACTACAGTACAACAAGTAAACAATATGGAAGTTTTCTATTCACACATGTCTTGTCGAGAACAAATCATTCATGCAGCCTTCACTTTTAAAGATGCTTCCTGTTCTGGGGGCTTAATGCACAATAAGAAACAAAAACTTTTAAGCAGCCTAAATGTCCAGGTAAATTTGCCGAATCTTTTTTTACCTCCTCGTGGCAATATCTCCATAAACATTCCCTGGCTGCTCAATCTTCATGATCATCTTCATCTTCAGAATCTGCAAATGACGAAAATAATTCATAGACAAGATGACTAATTAGAAAAGTCCAGCGTACATCATAAACATGAATGATGAAGTGGACAAAGCACGTTATCTAATTGCCTCCTTTTCGTTCACATTACAGGTTTCATGTTTCAAAGGAAAAAAAGGTCCATCCACTGAGTAAAATGTTGATGAGGCCAATTTTACAGAAGTGCTACGCAAGCTAATAGGACAAACTGGGCGAGAAAGAAGTGGAAAATGTTTTAGTCTCCTTATCAAGAATCCATGGCAGGGTACACTTCTAACAGAATTCTTGTCTACACAAAAACAATGATTGCAAGAATCAAAGACTGATATCTGGGAAACTAATGATATACTCACCAGATCTAACATCATCACTGACTTTCCCTCTTGCTTGAATTTGCTTGACAAGCATTCTATATATCAAGACCCACCAATAAATATGAAGGACAAGCAAGCAATACAGCAGAGAGTTGAAAATATAGTAGTAGACCGGTCCATCTACTCGGTGTTTTTCCTTGTCCAATGTAAGAATAACCTCATAGCTGCATGAAAAATAAGGATATTCAGTAGTCAAAGAATGGACAGCAACTACTTGTCCATGAAATTTTTTGAAAAACAAAAAACTCCATGTATGACTGTATTAAGAAAATGAAAAAATAACTATTATAAAACAAGGGAGAAAATCACACTCGTTGCTCACAAACTAGCAAGAGGTGTCATGGAGGATGATTTTTCTGTAAGAAGCTCTGGACTCTTTTACTTATCCAATTGCAAAACTCATTAGCAGAATTTATGCAACCTGGGACTGAGCCAAAAGTTTACTAAAATGGAAGTGCTTCATCATTAGAAGCAATAAATGCTGACGTCTTTTGGAGGCTCGTTTCATAGTAGTTGCTTGGGCATCAGTAAACGCCAGTTTTAGACAACTAGAAAGACATGTTTTTCTGAAAGGTTCTTTTCTTATGAACCAGAAAAGAAACATGGAGCCTCTGCTCTGGCTTATGTCAGAGAAAAACACAAATTCCCCCAGTGCATGTGTACGTGCCAACTGCCAGAATGATTTGTGAACAAATTTGCCTACCACTTTATGCCTAAATGGACTTACATAGGCATATCCACAATGTGAAGAAAATTTGTCCTAGATTAGCAATGAACATGTACGTTTCAAAAGCAACCATTTGGTGAAGCTTGCATTCGATTATGTGCTATGTGGAGCAAAGGTTAGGAATCCCAGGCAGAGACTTTTAGTCATGTCCCAAATCTGTTGTAGCAAACAATTTGCCTAACACAATTTGCACCAAGAGATAACCCAGAATTGATTTTTAGTTATTTATTCTGAAAACAGGTTTTTAAAACCAAACTTTCAGAAAGAATTTGCCAAATCCATGTTACAAGCTATCTACAAAATGAGACTCACCTTGTACTCCAAAGGATCCAGAAAGGGTAGTAAATGAGGCGTAATATTATCCAAGACAGGACAAAGAGTACAAAAGAGAAACTTGCGAACGTCTCAGCACCACTGTATTTGGACATCTTCCCTACCTCCAAAAAGACATCACTGGCGTCATGAAGAGCCAAAACAACTGAACCAACTCGAGCAAACCTGCCAGTAAGCATTAAAGGAGAACAAAACAATAAGTGTTTCAGTAGACCATTTAGACCTAATCTTCAGAACAAATTCTCCAGTGATCATACTAGGGCTCTAAAATTGTCCTATGCATCTAGATGAACAACGAAGGAAAAGCGCACAAAAACAAATCCGAGCAACTGAATAATGCACGGTTGCAACCCTACCATTGTCTCATGCATCCTTTTCTTTTTTTTGGTCTGGTTATGCATCCAAATAAACAAAGATGGAAAAAAAAAAAAAAAAAAAAAGCACACATAAAAAGACGGAACAGCTGATAAGGCACTGTTGCTCGTCTCAGTCTTTGATCTAAACGCATACTGAAGTTTCTACCATTCTCTACTCGACTCTTAAGGATTTGACCCTCTGAAAACTGCCAAGAATCGGGAGTTTACTGTTTATAATGCCTAGGGTTCACTGTGAAGGATAGAAAAGCGGCTACAATGTGATTAGCTTTCCCCATAACTTTTTTAGAACAAATTCTTGATTTTGCTTATCAGAAATAGTGAATGAAGGTGAACAGCCAGATCTCGTAGAACTTAATTCAGCCAATTCACATACATGCAACTAAGGCAAAATACATCACAAAAAGGAAAAAGCTTTCTGGGAAAAATATTGAAGCTGCTTGAAAGGAAATATCGAACCTAAGAATGGTTTTCAGGGTTCAGTTATGCCAAAGATTGATATGGATCTATTAATTAGACATCTTGAACAGCGATTCTCATAAGGACCCTAAGCACGCCACTCCCAGACAAAAAGGCACCTTTAAACTAATCAGAAGCATATATATATATATGTATGTATGTATGTATATTGTGTTTTTTCCTAAGTTTCCATCCTGAATTTTGTTGAAAGATCCCTCTCATTTTATTAAGTTTCAATTTTCATCTTTTGTTTGCTTGTTTGTTCAATTCTATTGCAGAGGCCATCTTGGTCCATTTATTTTTGTTAAATCATTAGGGCATAAAACTTGCTCATACTAAATATTAAAGGTACTATACAACTTTGCACCCAATAGTGGTAACATATAATAGACTCGCTATTAAGAGAAGAAGGGGAAGCCACAAAATAGGTAGAAAGTTACCTCAATATGTAAGACAACACAATGAGAATGAGAGTTGCTACATGGTGACTCATTGACACCCCAAAGTCAGATCGCCTTGTTTCCCAAAAGATCAGAGCGAATATAGAATATGCATAAAATCCAGCTGCATACATATACAATCCCTTCAGTTTGAACCTGAGGTGCAAAAACCAGTCAGAAAATTGCCTTCATGAAACGAAACAGCCAGACATGATGTTCAGAATCTCACTTAATTGTCTGGTCAGGCCAGGCCTGGTTTCCTGGTCCTACCCAAAAATGTATCGTCTTAGAGAACCAAGGCTCATCATAAGTGACAGAGAGAGCCAACAGTTCAGCTGAAAGATAGTAAATACATTTCCATGCTGATTCTTTGAATTTCCTTATCCTCTTCTTTCCATCAGGTGTCTCAAGATCCATTCTCTGATATCCCTTTCCAAAGATTAACCTTCTGCCTGCTTTCTGCAAAGTTGGATGCAGATATTATAAGGAATTCAAGGAGAAACCACAAAGAAATGTATATCAAGAGCAAATGGTTGCGACAAAAAGGATGCAGCATCCATGTAGAAAGAGAGCATAATATATATTTTACAGATAACACATAATTCTAAGTTTCTTGTATTATGAAAAAAAAGAAAAAGGAGATGTTGTGAAGCTGCCTAGATTTGATGGTAGTACTTCTTGCAGTATATTCATCTCACAGGTAAAAGGGGTGACGGAAGAGATTAAAGAAGAAAGTTCTTGTAAGTTGATAGAGTGCAAACACACTCACACAACCAGCCACTAAAACATAATCCAGAACTAACACAGTATGTTTCTGGAATTCCGAATGGTATACACATAAGTAATTACACTACACCAGAGTGATTTTAAAGTTGTTATAAAACATTGAAGACTGGCTGGAGACACGCACAAGTTGAATCGAATGAATGACACATAGGATTCGAGACATATAAAGACCTTCAATTGATCACTTCCCAATCCCTGAGACCATATAGCTCATGATCACATTTTATTTTGCAATTCTTTTGCAAGAGTTGCCGGATTTTTTCAAGACAAGCTCCCCACTTTCAGTGCCGTAAATGCTCAGAAATTTTGCACAGCACCAAGGGAAAACATTTTCCAGAGGAATTGTAAATCGGAAGCGACTATCTAAGACACCATCCCGAACATTGCTAGCTTCTGCAATACTACACCATAAGCATCCATGCAACTGCACAGCTCAAAGTGATCGACACGACACTTCTTTCTCTTGTCCCATTGGCCTAACACCATAAGACGACATCACTCTCTGCACCTTTCCAGCTAAATAGAAATTCAACTAACTCGGAAACAGTTACTTCCGAAACAACAAAGAGAATCCCACTGACAACAAATTAGCTCAGGAAAAGGAAGCCAGGATCACATTCATCTTAAACCTTAACCACAACCTTTAGTACAAAAGAAAAGGCCGCTTTCGGGAGCAGGACCAATCGATCAAGAAAACAAACCAACGGTACGGTGCAGCGACGCGCGGTGTACCTCGAACACGAATCGGTCGAGGAAGAACCGGATGGAAGGGAAGAAGACGGCGAAGAGCGGGAGGAGGGCGAAATCCGCGTACGCCGGGTAGGATTCCCGCTCCCATTCCGCGGACAGAGCTTCTTGGATCAAACCCATGTCTTTTCTTGAAAAAAGAAGGAAAATTTATCCCACCCGATTCGGAGCTCCCGATTCAGAAGCAAACCAAGAAGATCACGGCGAGCGGTCCTGCATCGTGGGGGGTCGGTCGTCGACGGGCGCCAATGGAGATGCTTTCTGGAACGAGGGGATCCCGATCCTCGATGGGTTTAAGAACGAGTGGACGAGGACGAGGACGAGGACGAGATCGACATCGACCCGGGAATTAAATATGATTGCCCGGTCCAAGAGGGCAAGAACGAGAAAGAGCGAAGACGATGACGAGGAGGAAGAAGAAGGTGAGCAGGGAAGGTTTGATTGGTCAAAGCCGTGCCCACGATGCAATAGTGCCGCGATGACTCCATCCGGGGATAAAAAGGTTGTTTTTTTAAGTCCTAACTCGATGCGGATGATGTTCTTGTTTGGTGAAAAAGCGAAACTTTGAGGCATTTTTGTGAAAATTCGGATGCATGGCGATTGAAAGTGATCAAACATGGGTTGGACGAGGTTCTTTCTTAGGGAGATTTAGAACTTTGCTTTACTTTTTTGTTCAGTAGAAAGTAAAATAATCTATAAAATCACAAATAAATTTCGATACAAAACAAATTTGATAATATTTCTGGGTAATGTTTGAAAAAGATAGTAGGTCGTATGATAATATAATAATAACGAACATTAGATAAGTGGATCATATTTAATGTTTAATAATAGTTCATCGCATTGTTTGATCGTAACATGCTCACGTTTTCTCAATATTTTATAATGGATTCTCGATCTATTACCGTATAATTATTATTTTTTTTCCGGGATGACTTTTTATAAGCATCTTCATGTAAGTGGTTGATTAGTTACCCAGAGTGTACACTTTTGACATTGAAGCTTCATGTTTCGGTTGCATGTCCTTCCTCTGTCTCTCTCCCCTCAGTTCCTGCAACTGTCGCGGAGAGAACTTATGGAGTGCGAAGAAAAGGGGACAGAGAAGGGTGACATGGTTACTCAATTCTCGTCCGCTTGCTTCTACTCATTCGTAAGCAGAAGATGGTCCCGTCTCGCCCCTTCGAGCAGAGGATGAACCTCAGCTCGCTGTTATTATCCAGATACAAGTCGCCTGATCCCGTGATCTGCGAAATCTATATTGCGTTGAGCAATATGCATTCAAGAAGTCATCTAGTGAGATAGAACAAACTAGACTTCTTGGGCACCGAAAATGCCGAGGTTCGCTGTAAGGCCGCTGCATTCAAAGTAGTTGACCCTGACTGAAGGTTAAGCGTGCAATCAAAATCGATAAACTGCTCTGCGCCGAGCGATGATAGTTAGAGGAAAGTTACACACCTTTAGGCTTTTCAACATGTACACTATCCATGATTCTAATAAACTAGAGCTGCTTTTACTTCTTATGAATGTAAAACGAGTATACACATCGAGTGTCGAGAAAAAGAGAAACGATAGTAATAACTCAAATTAGTAAGATACATTACCGGAAACTTATTCCAAGTTCACATCCCAATCAAAGACAGGACCTGGGAAAGGAAGAAACGCAAGCCAAACCAAAAAAAGAAAGAGAGGAAGAGAAAAAAGAGAGTTGGATCATCACATACGTATCTTTGATGAAGAAGCTTGCCTGGCGCATCGAAAGAAAGCGACAGAGCAGAGAACGGAGGTGATGAAAACCCAGAACCTGAATCCGGATCACCAGAGAAACACCAGCGACGATCACATCCAAAACGCCTCTCACGCTCAACCCAGCTATCAGTCTCAAGCCCAGCATCTCTTTCTCTGGTCTTCTCAAGCTCTTTTGTGTAGTCTCTTTCAACGACAGGAATGCACTCTAAGTAACACGGAAGCTTGTTTCTTTCTTGAATATACTTCATCTCGGTGACACGGTTATCGAGCTCTTTCTAGAGCAGTGTCGCGTGGCGTTACCGTTATGTCCATTTATGTAAGCTCGAGAAAGAAAAGAGTATCCAGAAGAAGAGCAGAAGATAGGGGAAGCGCAAAACTTTAAAGCAGACGAAAGAAGGCTAGCAGAGATAAAGAGTACGCTTGTCTTGGGATTATCAACACATTATCTGGGTTAGGATTACTCGTGGATCTGGTTCTGTGGACCGACTCTACCTCAACTGTTCGATTAAGCGAGACCCGTATGAAATCCACATCATTTAATGGTGAAGGGTCTAGGCAAGAATTTGCCATTTAGAATGCGCTCAATTTGTGTTCTGCCTGTGGCCCATTTTCCTTTTGCTAATCATCATTCACAGTTTCATTAATTTGGATAGAAGGAGAAAAATCTGTAAGTGATCGAGCTTACTCCACAGAATGTTATACTCAGCAAATTGCAAACCCAAATCTTTTCTTTGGTAGTTGGTGATCTTTTGTGAACTGAACATTACCATCTATTCATATTAGTTCCAACCAAAAGCTGAGCCCTTTGAGCCCTTTTGAGGACAACATTTGTGAATTGTGATAAGTCCCGATGAATGGAAAGGCTGCGTCGGTATGTCACCAATCGGTTAAGCTTGTCCACATGCAGTTATTGCGCACAGTTGCTCGTATGGAAAATAAAATATATAAAGAGGGAGAAGGTGAAAAGTTCGACATAAGATACTGAGTCTATGAGTAGTAATTCTTGTAAGATACATCAAGCACCTGTTTGGCTCTGGAAAAGAACTCTCACCATGATCCAATCAATGAGGAATGCGTAGCACCTTGCTTCTATGCGTATTTATTCACTTCTAATTAGTTGCAGTTGTACATCAACCCATACCATGCATCAACTAATAAGAGTATTTATTGAATGCATCGCGTTCATGTGGGCCAAGTGCGCTATGACTGTAGGACTATATAAGGTCCTACATAGGATCTACCAAAACAGAAGGTTGTGATGCATTAGGGTCACATGAACCCTCCCATAGATTACTATGTCCATAAGAACAATCATTGCATTACTCCAGTGCCCACAGATGAAGGGATTGGAGACTGATACGTAGTAAGGGAAAATAATGGAGATTGTGAATGAATCTGAGTACTCCAAGTATCTACCCAGTTTCTTCTTCCAGAACTTTAGCAGCACATAGAAGGTGCTTGTAAGCAAGTGGTTGTTCACGTAAATTGTGACATGAATGCGAGCTTCCATTGAAAAGAGTCAAGACGGTGCCGATAGATAAAATCCGACACCGTAAAAGTAGAGTTTGAAGTTGAAATTTCCTATGAATTTGCATCAGGTCACAATGAGTTATGTCTTCTTTCAATTTGCAGTCTCTCTGCTGCTAGTGATATACAGACGAACAATCACTCTCTTCAGAGGTAAGAGGCCGTGTACTGACCATTTCTCCTGTGATATCTGCTCTGTTGTAGATACAAAGCTTTGTTGACAAGTTTCCTGTACAAGCTTCTAATTCAAGCAAAACCAAGAGCAGTTGTGTGACTAGCATGTTACTGCCATTGAAGTACCACAAGGAAAAAGGGCCTCTCCTTGTGAAGGCGTGGTACTTCAAGCATTTGTGAGTCCGGAACAGCTTATGTCTCTATACAATAAGTGGCAAACCCGCCCGGGGAATACCTGCAGAAAGATAAACTAGAATCCAGTGAATCATAGCAGTAATTGATGATATTTGTGTGAACGATTAGGTGAATCTAGAGAAGAAGTAACATTACCCGGCTTTCTAAGAGGCTTTCTTATCGGCATTGGCATCGGCCGTATGGGCTGCTCTACTTCCTTAATGTCGACTACTACTGCATCAGAGGTTAGAAAAGTTTTTGCCACAGATGCTGCGTGCTCCAAAGAGCATCTTACCACCTGCATACCACTTACACTTTGAATCATAAGCCTTCCCTAATCTAAGCAAAATAAACTAGACGATTATTACATACTCATATTTGGAAATAGGTTACAATGTCTAAGGGCACATGCATGAGCTATATCTAGTTGCGGGGGAATATTTTCATTTAAAGAAGGAAAACGTTTTGCAACCCTTTCCTTCAGGATTGTCTACAAACACTTCGTCTGAGTTCAATATCAATTGTATCAAATCTATCTCAAAGAGTTTCCTGAGATATTGGCAGATTGAAGAATTATCTGATAGTCAGCCAATTGTACTCAATATTTAACACCTCAAGCTACTACAAAATAACCTCCTACATTGACATGCTGATTGGCCTTGATTAAAACTGGCTAGATTATGCTTTGCACACAAGTTAGATCTGTAGGATTAAGTACCTTTGTCGGATCCATTATTCCAGCTGCCAGTAAATCATCATAGCAGTCCCTTGCGGCATTATATCCATAGTTCATGACGTTACTTGATAGGACCTGCAAAACGCAGACTGTTTGAAGAATTGTGCTTTGCTTTTGACCTCAATATCGAGCAAAATCAGTTGAGAAAGCACTAGAAGTCATAATTTTCTATTAAGACACTTGTAACAAAATGATGCATCTCTAAGAAAGTACCTTCTCCACTACCACACTTCCATTGACACCAGCATTTTTGGCTATCTGCCTTGCAGGGTAGCTAAGAGCTTTCTTGAAAATCTCTGCTCCTATCTGCATTGAAGGTTTTAGGAAAAACAATTTAAGATGTACTGTTTGAATAGTTGTAAGGAAAAAAAAATGGAAAGAAGAAGGAATCCTACTTTAATTGGATAGTGAACATCTTCGTTCATTTTATTTTTAGTGACTTATTCTCTTTATTATACTTTTTTAAACAATAGGGAACAAAGAACACGTGGAGAGCATCAAAATGATCTTTATAGGACATTTATTGACAGAAAATCCTCTTAAAGTATCAGGTAATTCAAGTATTCAATTAGATATCTAAGAAAAATTTACCTTCTGCTCTTCATTGTCTAGATGTTCTTTAATGCAATCGACCTTTGTAGACAGTCTCAGAAGACTACAGCCCCCACCAACTACAACACCTTCCTCAATAGCTGCCTGCAATATGCTAATTTATTGGCTGTGACATTGGTGCTGGAAAACTGAAGCCGGTCAGAGATTTAAGGATATGATTATACACCTTTGTTGCATTCAAGGCATCTTCAATTCTCAGCTGTTTATCCTTCAACTCCACTTGTGTTTGAGCTCCCACCTTTATTTTAACGAGTATAATTTGTCAGCTTGAATGGAAGTCAGTGGTCTCAGAATTTATACTAAACCAAGAAGCCAACAAGGAGATATACTCAAATTACTTGAAGAATAGCAATTCCCCCTGATAACCTCGCTATTCTTTCATTCAGTATCTTCTTTTGAAAATTTTCGTCAGTGTTCTGCCAAAGAGGAAAAAGGTAACGCATTAGGTGTCTCAGAGTAGCTACATTAGGAGTTAGGACCATGTCAAAAGTGATAAGTCACTAGAAGATGCACGAATATGTGCTGTCATCATTTTGCAATATTTCGCTCGAAATCCACCTCAAAGTTCATTACTTTCTAGTCTGAGTTGAATATCGAGTTTTATTTCACATATAATGAATTTTTACCCCGGATTTTTTCAATGGTTTTCTCTGTCATCAGCACAATATTCTTGTCAGGATGGAGAAGCACCTTGACAAGGCCTCTGATTTGAGAAACTCTCTCCTCGACAGCTTTTCTTGTGCTTCCATCTGTAACTATCAATGTCGAATTTTTGGTTACCACAACCTTAGAAGCTGTTCCCAGTACTTCCTTCGTGGCTTTTTCCAGAGTCAACCCCGTATCGTCTCTGATGACGGTGCCTGTAAGATGAGTAAAGGGAACATTCAAAAGTGAAAGAATTAGTCTGAGCTCTGAAGTGCACCACGCAATGAGACCAAAGATTTGAGTATGATGTGGGATGTGGTACCTCCTGTTAATATGGCAATATCGTCTAAGCAATGGCTCTTGCGTTCACCAAATGCAGGAGCCTTAATAGCTGCCACCTTCAGCACGCCTCTGAGCTTGTTCCTTATTAGAGGAGCCAGAGCTTCCTGCTCTATGCCTTCCGCGACTACGAGGATTGGATACTTCTCTTTGACAGCACTATCCATAATTTTAAACATGTCCTTCGGGTTTGTGATTTTCTTGTCGACCAAAAGTAACTGTAAAGAAATTCCGTACCCCCTTATCATTCAACAAATAACAAATTGAGGTAAAATTATAGATTTTCTACCTTGCAATTGTGAAATTCCACTGTCATCTTCTTTCTGTCATTCACGAAGTAAGGAGACAGATATCCACGGTCAAATTGCATGCCTTCAACTATCTGTAGGCTGCTTTCAGCACACTTCCCTTTCTCTATAGTGACAACGCCTCTCCGACCCACTTGCCGAAAAGCATCAGATATCATGCTTCCAACCGCATGATCATTTCCCGCACTAACTGCAGCAACGTCTATGAGTTCATCATCCTTGACCTGTATTGTGGACATTTCTGTACTTTATGAGAAGCAAGTACCAAGATTATGCAAACTCTTCCATCAGTCATGCAAGATTTATCATCACTCTCTGCCCAAAGCCACTGCTGTATGTCATCATTTACAGTATTACTTTTGCTAACTTCGAGAGGTAACTCGGAGAGGAAGAAGAAGAAGAAAAGAATCATTACCTCTCTGGACATCTTCTTCAGCTCAGTAACAAGGGCCTTTGCAGTGTTTTCAATCCCACGAGCAACTTGGACAGGATTCACGCCAGCTGCAACAACCTTTGCAAGTTTAAAGTTAAAATGAAGAAGTTGGCATAACGCAATGAGAATTTTGCACAAAGTCCCCAGGCTTGATCAAGTAGAAGAGTTCACTAAAAGGTTTAAAATGAAGGGAGAAAAGCGTGGGCTATCCAAAGATATTGGCCATTGAGGAAAGGAATGTCTCTCTCCCAGCAAAAGGGAGGCAATAGGCTATCCAAAAGAACAGATGAAACGTACCTTCACACCCTCAGAGATCAGGCCATGAGCAAGAACCACAGAGGTAGTGGACCCATCGCCAGCAAGATCATTTGTTCTTGCACCAGCTTGCCTCACCAATTTCACCCCGACATTCTCCAGAGGATCCTCCAACTCTATCTGCATTTTCGTATCACATAAGGGGTAATACTATAAACATCTAAACCCAGTTGAAAACTTCTACAAATCACGTGATCCATCACCCAAGGTGCCCTACCATTAGTGAAGCTAAATTTGCTGTGAAAAACGCAACTCTGATCAATTAATTATAACATTTGTCAACGAATTGCTAAGAAGTCCCTTTCAGCGCTCCCACACCAGTGACCTTTCTTGCACATTCATCCTCCATTAGAAGAAGCGAGAATTTTTTTACCTCAATTTATTCTAAGGCACCAATAAGCACGCAGGACCGAACCAATCCTAATGGCAATCGAATTAGGATGACATCATCCCCCGGGTCGACAATTGCCAAAGACAAGACAGAATTCAAAGCACACATGAGGAAGACAAGCAACAGCTAGGACAAGGCAATACCTCTTTGAGAACAGTCTCGCCATCGTTGACAATCTTGGGAGGCCCATACTTGTTCTGCAAGACCACATTCCGTCCTTTCGGTCCCAACGTCACGCCCACGAGCTCTGCCACCATGTTCACACCAGCCTGCACCAAAACAGGTGAAGAAAAGAAAAGAAAAAAAACTTCAAAGCTAATCACATATTGTGGATCAGACCAAGAAAAAGAGGAGAAAAAAGGAAATGGGTTTCTGAATTTGGGTCGTGCTGATTGAACGTTCAGAGTTGAGCCGGACCAGGAGTTTCTTGGTGGCTGAACCGTCGCGGTTGAAGTGGATCTCTTTGGCGACGGCTTTGGGAGCCAATGCTGGCCTTGCGTACGAAGATTGTGAACTGGGAGGAGAGCGGGTGTTGAAGGAGAGTGCAGAGATTGGCGTCGGGGAACACGCCATTGTCTTGATTCAGTTCAGGTTGGTGCAAAAAGATCGAAGGAACAGCTTCCGAATGAAGTGCTCATCAGCCTATACTGTCTCACCAAGATAAGATAGTTTGGCACTTAGAGAGGGAGAGAGAGAGATTTGAAGGCCAAAATATCCAACTGATTTTGGCGGTATTACAACGATCTGGGGCAGGCCCATCTTTTCGCTTGCTTGATTTTAAGCAGGCCCCCAAAATTCGGGTCGTTCGAGTTTTATTAATCTGAAACGTTCGAAACAATTCAATATTGAAGAGGGTGAAATCATATATAATTTAATTTTGTGAAAGAAGTTCAGGAAGATCCTTCCTCCATTTTACAAGTCCGGCTCGAGCTACGTTGTAATTTACCATACGGCGACTCATTGTTTTCTATAATTTGGAGGGAACTCGCTTCGTCCTAAATTGTGTGTCACAAGTTAATAGATTATGAGATGTTAGGAGGGCCTCAACCCGGCTAACGAATAAGTTTGAATTAAGAACATATAGAGAGATTCGATTCACACTTGAAGGTGGGATCAAAGCGGCACCAACCGATGTGCCTCATTTCGTGAGGGCGAGAGGCGAGACCCTTCGCAATATGGTGACTCTAGCATGTGATTTCTTCCTTTTGGAATACAAAAGTCAAATTAACGCTTGTATTAGTAGAAATTAGTTTTTGCCGGATCGGCAAATTTCTTCTCTTCACACGAACATGCAAACATATTTTAAGCCTGCTTTGTAACCTCATCAAGTGCTGAAAATTGAAAATTCAGCACTTATTAATGATAGTAAATTTTTCGATGACTTTAATAGACATTGAGTTAAAAGACTCAATCAAGTTACAAAATTCACTTAATTTGGTAAGTAAGAAAGTGGATACTTAATTCATTTAAAGAATATATAATTGATGGTAATTAAAGTCTCGCTAAAATTAATATTATCAAAACATGCCAATAATGATCATTATATGTTACGTAGTAAATTGATAATACTCTGGTTACTATTTTGCTAGTTTTATGAGAAACTTGAACTTTATATTTCTATTTTGTGTACTTTAGATTATTAACACTTAAAATTCGGTTATTAAATTTCTTGCGTTTATTTTTCAATTTTATCATACAGAAGTCCAATGGGCTTATGAAAATTAGTCTGCAGTATACATTTCTTTTTTGTCTCTCTCTCTCTTCTCTCTCTCACTTTTGTTTTGTTTTTTTAGAGTGCGGAGTCAAACTCTACATTTGTGATATTGGCATCTCCACCCCTCAAATTCCCCTATTATTGGACCGTGTGCTTAGTGGGGTTTGCCGTATATGTTACACCTTACTCCTCATCCTGTCTATGGAGGGGACTCAGTGGACACGCAGACTACTCAGAAAAACATACTTACTCCTCATCCTGTCTATGAAGGGGACTCAGTGGACACACAGACTACTCAAAAAAACATAGTCCGAGGAAATGCTCTTATCCAATCCGATGCAGGTGCCGCCTGATCTAGAAAATGTAAGAATTATCGTGGCCCACATGATATGATTTATTATATGGTTTAATAATTATTGTTATGCTATAAGAATAATACATATTGGTTTTGAGGAGTTACGACTCTAATAAAACGAAGAAATATGACTTTAATTGAAAGGGTATATCGCTTTGATGGAAGGCACATTTTCAACAAACGTACAAATAAAGTCCGGTCTTCTCTCCACCCACAATGAACAACAATAACCTAAAGGAATTTCGTATTCTCTCATCCATCGATAGAATACATCAAGAATAGTGGATTAAGAGAGAGAAATCGGATTTCTTCTTTAGTTCGAGTTCTTTGGGCTACAACGATCATCATCAAGTGCAACGCTATGGATAAATGTATGTCATCATCTATTTGTAAGAATCATGAAGATCAAAAGATCACTTTGTATTATGAGTTTCCGCATTACAGATTTAATATGAATATGACTAACAGAAAAAACTCGAAAACCTCTTCTTTATGTCTGCACGGAAACGTGAACATGGATGGAGCACGTTGCTCTGCGTCTCATGCCGTGCAACGAGGAGATACGGGGGTGGAGGAGCATTTCGGACATCACGTGAACGGGCCCGTGCTTCTATGCAGCTGCAGCACAGTCCAAACAGCTTGCATGAAGGAGAGGAAACATTGGAGAGCGGCACTCTCAGTTGATGTCGCCTGAAGAGTTGATGTTCCCAACGACGAAGAAAAATGTAGTTTGACCTGGGCGTCGGTCCTGCCCGATGCTCTTGACTTTGGGAGCGTTGCAACTGCATGAAATTCAATGCTCCTTCATGTGGTCCGATGAATAAACTATCGAGCGAGAATCATCCCCACCAAGTTTTTTTTTTTTTTACTCATTTTATGAGGGTTTTGCCAGCTACGAACTTTGATTCTTTGAAGTATATAACTCCAAGCTCTCTAAGATGTGTCCGTTCTCTCAGTTCAAGCAGAAATGGCGAAAAGCTCGAGTGTTCTCACCGTCATTAATGCCCTCCTGATCCTGCTATCGTTATCAGCAAAATTAGCAGAGGCTGCGCTTGTTTTCGGTAGTCATGACGGGCAAGAGTCTGTCCCGAGTATGCCTGCTTCTCAGTTTCAGCTCAAACCAGAAGCTGTAAGTGAATACCAGGACTTTCCTTGCCAAAAAAACTAGACCTGCGATTGTCTCTATCTGACTGTTTTTGAATTTTTTATTCTCTTCTTGCAGGAGGAGGAATGGGATGGGAGTGTCAACGAGGAAGCGTGCGGTGTGGCAGAAAGTGAAGAGTGCTTGATGAGAAGAGCTTTAGCTGATGATCACTTGGACTACATCTACACTCAAGACATCAAGAGCTGATTCTTCTCTCAACTCCCTTTTTCTTTTCTTCCAAGCTTGGATCCTTTCTCGCCGTTCTTGTTTTCGAGAATCCGTGAAATGGAACCAGAGAAGCACTTCAAGTTGATGAATGGCTTTGTTTCTTTGCTTTAGATAGATATCTTTCATCTGATCTTCATCCATACTTTGTCCAGAGAAGCAATCTATCCTCCCCAATGGAGCTGAGAGCTCAATCCATTGCCAGTGCCTTAAGCTCAGATTTCTGTGACTCTACTTGTGGTTACAAGAATATTCTTGAACAGAAATCCACTGCAAACCCTCTCGTCGTTGAAGAGAATCAAGATAGGCAAGTTTTCCTTCACGTGCGAAATGCATGTATGGCCAATTTATGTAAGGGAGAGGGATCACGGTATGGATCTTCGGCCAAAATTTATCGATTTGTGTCCCTCATGTGTTCTTGGGAGGAGGAGGGAAGTATGTGACGTGGGTTATCTTAAGAGTATGAAGATATACAGGAGTGCAATTCACATCCAAGCCAAAGTACACAAGGTTTTTGCAACAATCTACCCAAAATTCAATTTTTTTCATATTTAACAAGTTTAATGTGCATAAAGAGTGTTCATAGATTTTTCGGATTTTTATGAATTACCCATGTTATACTAGTTGAGAGATCACAAAAATGTTTGCACTGATTTTACACCGGTAACTTTTACATGAACAGAGAAATCAAATCAAATAAGTTGAGACAACATTGCTACTCATAGGTCCAAGTAACTTCCAAGAACCCTTCAAAGAGATAAGTCAATGGCGTGAGCAAGCACGTAAGCTCTGTCATCCGAGCCAAGTTCGAGCAGACCTTATCACCACCGCTCTTATAATGCTTGGATAAGAGATGTCAAACGGGCCGGGCATTACACAGCTTAATGTCGGTAGGTTGTGCCGAACCGGCCTGATCGACCTTGCGTCGGGCCAATTTTTGCAAATCTTTTGCCCACAATGGCTATTGATCAAAACAAATTTTTGCCTGCGCATGGCCTGATTGACTTCGTTTCCTCTTTAGTTGAGCCGAAGTGAAACCAAAATTTAATAGAAAATTTGATTTTTCTTTTTTGGCAAGTAGAAGGTAAAGATAAGGTCGATTTAGACAAGTCTAGATATTGAATCACCGATTAATTTGGTTTGGGTGGCTTCAGCATTGCCTTTACAATTGAACCAAGCCCCACCTACTTGCCATGCCATTGAGTCTTCCTCATTTACTAAGAATGCGTTTAGTAATCATTCTATCTCAAAAAATAATTTTTGATTAGAAATTATTCTTTTTTATTTTATTCCCAAACTAATTTTAAGTTTGAAAGTATTTGGTAAGCTGTTTAAAATTTTTATTTCTAGAATGGAATTGCGTTTGCACCATTTTCAAAATTTTTAATTAAAACTATTTTCTTTTAATTTTTTAATAATTTTTTTATTTACTTTTTTTCTTCTTTTCTATTTTTTTCTTTTCTTTCTCTTCTTATTTAAGCTTTCATCGGTCACTAGCCTCGGGATGACCAGCAACCGATAGATAGACGAGAGTTGGTGACCTCATTTGGAGCATCACCACTCCGAGCGAGGTTGCGTCCCATTGGCTAAAAGGCTCGGTAACCGAGGCAAGGCTCGTCAATGGTTGGGAGAGGCTCGGGTGAGACTCGCTTGGCTATCGGTGAGGCTCTACGAGCTTCTAGCAAGCTTTGGACCTCGCCCAACTAGTCGTCAGCAATTGATGGCGACGGCGGTGGCGGTGGAAGAAGAAGAGAGAGAATGAAGAAGAAAAAAAGAAAAGAAAAAAAAAAAATTTGGGTTGGCTTGATTCTAAAATTATTTTGGAGAATGGAAAATGTCAAATGGTCATTGAACTTTCATCTAATGTTCAATTTCATCCCTAAGCTTTCGATTTACTCAATTTAGTCTCGAACTTTCATATAATATTTAGTTTCATCCATGAGCTTTCAATTTGCTCAATTTGGTCCCTGAACTTTCATCTAATGTTTTATCTAGTCCTAACTATTTGAAAATTGATCAGTTTCCCTTTTTTTTATACCAAATTGTTTTTTTTATAAATAAAAAATACCAAATTGGTTTTTTTTTTGTCAAAAAAATACCACATTTATGCAAAGTAATAAATGTAAATATTTCTTTCATTTCATTTCTCCATACTAAAAACAAATGGAAAAAAAGGGACGGTAATAATAAACAAAGGTGAATCTTGCATTTTGATTTCTTTTTGTATATGCAAATTACTTGAATAATGTACAAAAGCTAATCAATCAATTTTTTTTATGGACTTCACTAAAAAGGGAAAAATCAATTGATGGGCTTTTGTACATTATATATATAAAACCCAATTTGGTATTTTTTTTATTTATAAAAAAGCAGTTTAGTGTTAAGAAAAAGGAAATTGTAGTTAGGGATTAAATGAAACATTAGATGAAAGTTTAAGAACCAAATTGAGCAAATCGAAAGCTCAATGATAAAATTGAACATCGGATGAAAGTTCGAGACAGTGAAGCAAATCGAAGGCTCGGTGATGAAATTGAGCGTTAGATGAAAGTTGAAAAGGGGCCGAATTCGTGACATTTTCCTTTGGAGAATGAAAAAGCAATCTTTTTTATTGTTTGATTTTATTTTAATTTTTTTGAGAAAAAAATAGAATCAATTACCTTTTTTTTTTTGAACTAATCAATTACCTTTTAACAAGTTGTAAAATGCGATCTAAAAATATCATTAACAACCTACCATCTTATTCGTTTGAAGTAAAGAATAATAAATCACTAAGTTTGCCCCATGGTCACTCTTTTGATATGAAAGGGAGGTGGAGGTTTGAATCTCATATTCCGAGAGTCGGTGCGGGAAGATTTAAGGAGTGAGTTTATTTCTTAAACTCGTGGCAAGCAAAATCAAGCCGAAAGCCTAGAATAGGACCGATCACAAAAAGAGAAAAAGCTCACAACAACACTTCTCTCTCACACCGGCCCCATGCACACAGTTCGAGAGCTGCTTCAGCATCCTCCATCTTCAACCTCCGAAGCCTTCAGCCGACTCTGCACACGCATTCCCCTCTCGCGACCCTTTTGATGGGTCCTCCTCTAACGCTGTCGCAAGCGGCCGCCTCCCTTCCCCGGCCGTCGACCCTCCATTGCCCCTCCGTCCCGTCTCTCTCGCCCTCCCTCTCCACCTCCTCGCCGCTTCTCTGCACGACTTCATTCGACTCTCGTCCCCCCGCTCTTCGCGTCCGTCGGATGCGGAATGCAGAGGTTTGCCTCCTTACTCGTTCCACCCGTTTTGTAATTCGAGTGTCAATACGGTCGGATTACTTCCGGCAGGATCCTACCATTTTCATGGCCTTTGATTTGCGAGAAAGTCGGTAACTTTACGGTCTGCAGTCATTAGATGTTAGAATAAGAAGCGTTGTAGGATGAGGGTGTCGATTCGATGCTCTACGGCGCTCGCGCATTATGTGTTCGTGGGATTATGCGGTGCCGTTGCCTGTTATAAATTCGTTTTGTGCTTTTGGATTGTGGTTTTACTCCACTGCTTCGCCGTGCCTTCAGGTTGCCGAGGCGGTGAGATTCGACGGTCCTATTGTTGATGTCGATGCGTTATCTGCTATCGAGGACAACGAGTTGGTGGTGGAGAATTGCATTACGCGAACTCTGCCCCCTGCATTGACCCTCGAACGTGGCCTCCAGAGTATTAAAGAAGCTGTGGAGAAGCTGAAGTTGGATCCTCCTCCTTCTGCCAGCGGATTTTTCAGATTCTCGGTATGGTCCATATTGAATGCCTGGACTTGGGGTTGCGATCGATTTTGTTTTAGGAGTTGAGGCATATGAGAACTCTTGACATTGATTGGAAAAGTGCCCTTATGCTAAAAGGAGTGAAAAACTGTTATTAGAAAATTGGAGGGTCCTGAGTACATTTTTTCAATAGAAGAAAACTATGACGGGTAATATGAATTTGCAGGTTATGGTACCCCCTAGTGCAAAAGCTCTATATTGGTTTTGCGTTCAACCTGAGTCATCCAAGGTCTTTCCTCTGTTTTTTATGTCCAAAGAGGAAGAGCCAACCTATAAATCATTGTACTTGAATGAGACCAGGGGAACTTTTGGAATTGGGGCAGCTGCTTATTTCAGGTACTCTTCTTCGAAAGGCACTGGAGAATCCACTCAGATCAAAAGGTTAGTTTGATACCTTTTCCATCTGTAACCTTTTTCTTTAGAATGTGAGTTTAATTGCATTTTCTGTTAGCAGATTGGACTATTACTTCTGACAATGCTAATTAGCTGGAATAAGCTCATTTTACCAGTATCAGATAGCTTTTCCCACTTATGGCTTACAAAATTGTTGCATTGGATTTTTTTGTTTTAAAGAATATCATGGAGGTCAATGTCTATGTAGTACATGGATTTAATGATGCCCATCAAACTGTCCACGATTCAATAGCTATATTTGCAGCATCTGAAGAAAGTCTGTCGAAAGTCATTGTCAGTTCTACCTAGGGCCTTTAGATTACCTGCCAAGGTCAGTCTAAGGGGATTTGCCCACGTGGTTCTTTGTGGTCAAAATGGGTTGAAGTTTGACCAGTCTTACAAATTTCTTTCAGCAACTGAGGAGAGGTTGCTTCCATCATCAATTTTTATGTAGTTTCCCATGTTCTGCCTTATGAAGCTGATTGAGAGGTTGTGTAGTTTGTGTATTTCCTTTTAACTATAATTTCCATTTGTGGTAAGAGATGGCTAGTCACTTTCTCCGTGGTGAGTATGCTTTCCTTTCCATCATAGTTAAGGCTTATCAATTATCTGGACTTCCTTTTCATGGGAACTGAAAATCTTCATGCCAAATAACTGGAATGAAACTGAATCCTTGAAGTAAGTTTAAGCTTTAGATCATGCCCCTTAAATAGCCATGAGCTTTTATGCCCAGTGGATTGAGACCAACTCTTGTTCATGGATTTCAGCGGTCTATTTTCCTATCATTAGTAAGGTCATTTTCTAGGTAATAATTTCCCATACTGGTGAAATTAATCTTTTAGCAGTTTGTCTGGTTTGTTACTCTGTTAGGATTATTGTCTTTGCTCTTAATGTAAAGAATGATTGCATATTTTATCTGCAGATATTTATCGAATGATTCGGCACTGCTAAAGGCTTATGGTTTTCTGGATGTTAATTTCAACGCAGAGTTGTCTTCCATGGAACATGAGGCAGGCTCATTTTACTTTTTCATTCCTCAGGTAAAATAGCTCCCCGAACACATCTTCAAACTTCTGATCTTTATATATCCCTATTTTTCTTTTTTTCACCACAACAGCATGTTCTTGTCGTGGAGAAAACTAAAAGCATTGCACTATATGTGAGAGAAGCATAAAATCCTTCATTAATTATAAGAGACTATCTTGACAGATCGAGCTGGATGAATGTGAGGATGTTTCTATTTTGTCAGCAACACTGGCCTGGAGTGGGCCTTCCTCCTGTCCATTTGAGGAGGCTCTTGTTTCTTTCGAGTCATCTTCACAGCAGGTAATCTGTGATTGTTGTGCCAGTTCTACTGAGGACTGTACTATCTAACCATGTCAGGTCTTGGAATTGTGGGATCTGAACAGTGTCTTGGTCCAGAATTATACTTATTTGTAGGGGGTCATGAAAGACAACATTTAGTTTAAAATTTTGGCTTGTTTTTGGTGCCTGTCATCAAGAATATTATTTAATACAGGGGCTGATCCAGCAGAACAGCAGGGCATAGCTGCTCTTTTATATCGTCGTCGATGAAAATTCACATTTTTGGTTGGATGCATGCTCCATGTGTTGTTGCTCAACTTCTCACTATAATTTATGCTGGACAATATTGTAATCTAATTTTATTAACTAGGTACCACTAGCTCCTGTAATCAATTGCATGCAGAAGAAAAGGGTCTTAATGAATACTTAAGAGGTCTTTGATAATTGACTATCCTTCACAGACCATCCTATGGATATCTCATTATATCGAGTAGTATTCTGGAACTTGCTCGTCTTATGTCATGTCTGTTCTCTTTATTGTTCTGTCCCTCTTCACACATTGTTTTCCTTTTCCTGCTACCAGGTGATTTCATATATTCAGAATACTGGAGAGAAATTCCCTGTTGCTTGTATACGATCTACTCTTGGAAAGCTCAATGTGGTGGAGAATCCTTTAATCTTGATGGTACAAGGCCACTCTTCTTCCCAGTTATGTACATATTTTTCTAGACTAAGTCAAACTAGATGACAAGCAGCTTATTCGTTATTAGGATTTCAATTACATACGATGCAAGGATATGTTGTGTGATTAGAATGTAAATTTAATTGAAATACAGCATAACGCACCATCATCTAGGGTGCAAGTAATGTGCCTGCATCGTATCACGTTTTCTGAAGATATACATATATGAGCCATGCATAACCTTAATAATGAGATATCTTCTCCTGATCTCCTTTTACAAATTCAGCCCAATTATCACTGTGTTTGTCCTGTGTAGGTCCACAGATATGTGACATCACCAGATGCAATCCATGTTTTATCTGCCCCGATGGATCTGGTATTTCCTTCTTTGTGGTAATTATTCATTTTTGACAATTGCCTCATCATTACTTTGACTGTTTTATATTCGCAAATGAGTTCAACTTTATATGAACTCAATTCTTCTTTATGTCAACGTTATTGCAGGAAGTGGCTTCATCTTCCTCTCAGTTTACTGTCAGGCTTTCACCGAAGATTACTGTATCGAGTAATATGGTATGCTGCCTTTCTCCTTGCAATTTATGATGGTGGAATTTCTAATTTTGTAGCGAGACTTTGTGCTTCTCTAGTTTAAGCACAGGTGGACAGCAGATAGCAGCATACTTAAGTTGAGAAGAAGGAAAATAGAACTAGCCCAGGTGTTCATGGCCACAAAGCTTCTTAAGTGTGAAGAGATAATATGAGTCTTTGTTTTAATAAGGTCTTTTCCTTTGATGTGAAACCACCTTCTCAACTGATTGAAGCTGATTCAATGCATATGCTTTGAGTCTTATGGTACCTCGTGCTTTTAATGGAATACAAGCTCTGTAGTGAATTTGGTTTGTTAAAGGTTTTTTTTTTTTTTTTTTTTTTGCTAGAAGGTTTGTTAAAGGTACTATAATTGTAATTCAACTTTGATTTAGCATATGATGCTTGAAGTCTGGTGGTAATTGTGGGATTTGGTTGGCTGCTCCATCAGCACAGATGAAAGAAAAACTATCACAAACCTTGGTTGTGAACATTTTCAATTTACATCTCTTTCTGTTGCCAGCTGTCACAAGCAACCGAAAGAAGTTACTCAGTGTGGGATCTTGCCAACATTAATGCAGTTTGGGCTTCACTTATCATTGAAGAATGCTTCCGACTTGGCTTGACGGTGAGATATATATATTACCTGATTAGCTTATAGCTTAAAAGCTTGCCTGATTGTTCTTCACTACAGTACTTTTGTATAGCTCCGGGATCGAGATCATCTCCGCTTGCTATTGCTGCAGCAAGTCATCCTTTAGTTACGTGTATTGCTTGCTTTGATGAGCGTTCACTGGCATTTCACGCTATTGGTTATGCAAGAGGATCTCGGAGACCAGCCGTTGTAATAACGACATCAGGCACTGCAGTATCAAATCTTCTTCCTGCGGTGAGTTCTAATAAATAGCTAAAAATCTGTAAATTTGAAATGCCTATAAATTTTGGTCATTTTAAGTATGTTAGATTAGGTGCAAGAATAATGTCTGAACTTCCCAGAAAATAACGTTCATGGCACGATTTCAATTGTTAGCACTTAAAAAGGAAAGGTTTTCCCTTTCCCCCCTGAATTGGCTTGGTTGTATTGTAGTTAACTTTGGTTTTCTTTCAGTGTTCTGGGATTTGCATTGAACACCTTCTGCTCAGAAAGTTTGATTATTGACGCTGTTTAGTTGTAATTAATGTTTTTAATTGTTGATTATATTGTGATTTCCATCTTGACACAGGTTGTTGAGGCCAGCCAAGATTTTATGCCTCTTCTATTACTCACTGCAGACCGTCCTCCGGAGCTGCAGGATGTTGGAGCAAACCAATCAGTCAATCAGGTATAGTTTAATCACTCACTGGAATACCCACTTGATTTGGCAATACTTGATGTTCTTGTAAACATCCAATTATACTGTGCATCCTTGTGAATCACGCCTAAATTTCTATACTAGGCAAACCATTTTGGTTCTTTTGTGAGGTACTTCTTCAATCTTCCTGTGTCAAGTGATCGTATTCCTGCACGAATGGTACTTACAACACTTGATTCTGCTGTGCATTGGGCGACCTCTGCGCCTCGTGGCCCTGTTCATCTTAACTGTCCTTTTCGGGAACCTCTAGATGGAAGACCAGAGAAGTGGACGCATAGCTGTCTGAATGGGTTAGATTTTTGGATGGCCAATGTTGAACCATTTACTAAGTATATCCAAGTGCAACATTACCACTCAAACACTGATGCTACGCGTCAAATGGAAGAGATTTTGAAGTCAATTCAAGCTTCTGACAGAGGGCTTCTGTTACTTGGTGCAATCCACTCAGAGGATGACATATGGGCAGTTCTTCTCTTGGCCAAGCACCTTTGTTGGCCTGTTGTAGCCGACATATTATCTGGTTTAAGGTTAAGAAGGCTTTCATCTTTGGAGAACATTTTGTTTCTGGATCATCTTGATCATGCTCTGGTCTCAAATTCCTTCAAAAATTGGATGCAGGTTGATGCAGTAATTCAGGTATGCATGGTTTTTTGTTATGGCTAGATGTATATGTTCTCACTATTCTTTGGTAGACAATTACCGGATAAACAGTGCTTGGTATAACACTTAAAAAGTGCTAGATACATCAAATGGTACCGTGCAATACTCTCGCTGTACTCACATATGGCTAATCTATGTACTCCTTTCTGAAGTATTATCTCACTTCTGGGGATACTTTCTGTTGGAATATTGGTAAAGATGGAAGTTTTCCTGTAAAGTGTTCTTACAGTTTCTAGAAAAGGAAATAGATGGAGGCAGAGACCATTTCCTTGGTAAGCGACTTGCAAAGTGAGAGTACTGACCAGGCTTGGGGAAGAACTTGGAAACGTATTCTCATCTTGTTGTTACATGTTAATTATGAAGCATTCTTTAAATGCTGACCCATGTTTATTTTGCCTTGCTTTCTTTTTGTTTACAGATTGGAAGTAAAATTACAAGCAAAAGAGTTTCTCAAATGCTAGAGAATTCCCCCCCACGTTTGTATATCATGGTTGATGAGCATCCATGTCGCCATGACCCATCACACATGATGACGCACAGGATCCAGAGTTCCATTGTTGGATTTGTTGATGTCCTTCTTAGAGGTCACTTTTTATACAAAAGCAGTACATGGAGTGACTATCTACAAGCTCTGAATAATATGGTAAAGGATTTATGTTGATGGTGCTCCACTTGATCATCTGGAAATTCTTAATCTTATCTACTGCTTAATGTTGGTTTAATAAAAAAAATTCTTTAACATAAAAATTTATCTATTACTGGACAAAAACTACCATTCATCAAGCAAGCAGCTGGAAATAAAACCTCAAATATCACCTTATGTTCTCATTAATCTTTGGATTTTCTAAATATACTTTCTGCACCAAATAGTTTTTCACAGCCCAGTACACTGTCCACATTTAATGAACTGCTCTTTCGCCTTTTAATTAATATTTGTCTCCTTGCCTGCCTTTTCCCCCTATTCCACAGGTTGCATGGGAGTTATCTTTTCAAATTGATGCTGAACACTCTTTAACTGAACCTCAAGTTGCTTGTGTAATTTCAAAAACACTCTCACCTGCGAAAGCTCTATTTGTTGGAAACAGCATGGTAATTCGGGATATGGACATGTATGGACAGAGTCGGACAGATTTTACTGATAAAGTCACTTCGACATTGCTCAATTCAAGACTGCAGTATCAGTTGATACAGATAGCTGGAAATAGAGGAGCTAGTGGCATTGATGGTTTACTTAGCACAGCCATTGGCTTTGCTCTTGGTAGCAACAAACGAGTAAGTAATCAGGAACTTTTTGGCCATTGTCATTAAACTGCTTCCCTATTATTATATTCTTCACTCTTGTTTGGAATACTTTAAAGTGGTTTTTATCTTATAATAAAATGTAACTGCGAAATCCTTTTGCCTAGTTTCTAAAAGCCATTTGTGGAACCTCTTTGTCCTGGAACTGTTAGAGTAATTTTCACCATCGGCTGAATAGTTAGCTGCTCAAAAGCGAAAGTTCTCTAGATTAAGTGACTGAGGTATTCGTCAAGAGGGAGTGAGGTATGGAACTCATGCTTCAGCACTCAATGTTATCCACAGAGAAGATGCATCTGTCGCCCAGTGCAGGCCGTTAGACTACATTGACAATTTTAGCAGTCAATTATGCTGTTAAAAAATTTATTATCTGAAACCATGCTTCCTAAATTAGGTTTTGCAAGCCAACTGTTCAAAAGTTGTGATTAGAGATTTCTCCTGAATATTTGGTTGAAGATTAGCTTCACTTGTTCATCTATGTTTTGTCACATATGTATTAGCTACGTAGCTCTCTCTCTCTCTCTCTCTATCTCTCTCTCTGTGTTTTATGATTACAGGCTTATTGTGTTGGGGTTTTCATTTTTTCACAATGTCAAGGGGGCCACTATTATGTAATGGATTTGATCCACTCGGTGCTTATGACTTTGTTACTGCTTTTCATCTATCTGATTTGTTTGGTTGATGTTTTTGCATCTGTGAATTTTTCAGGTAGTTTGTCTAATTGGTGATGTCTCTTTCCTTCATGATACAAATGGGTTGGCAATTTTGAGCCAAAGGTAACAGCTTTCTCTTAGTTGTGAAATGTTTAGTCATCTTCTTGCAATTGGGTTAATCTGTAAACTTGTTAGTTCTGTCTGTATTTCCCTCGTATCCTACAATGTGTTACTTTTTTTCTCCTTATTATAACTGGTCCCCTAATCACTGAATCTGCTATATTCTGATCTTTTATGAAACTCATTCTGTTAGAAGGACATCAAGAAAACCGATGACAATTGTTGCCATAAACAATCACGGTGGTGCAATCTTCAGTCTCCTTCCTATTGCAAAAAATGCCGATCCTCAAGTGCTGGATAAGTATTTCTACACTTCCCATAACGTCTCAATTAGGGAGCTGTGCCTTGCTCATGGGTAATTGCTCAACCTTTGCTGTGGAGTGCATCAAATATGTTTTCTATTATGAATTGATTATGATTTATAACTTTGGCTCTTCTCCGGCGCTTTTACATTCATCATTTCTGAGATTTATTGATAATTTTATCACTGAATGGGTTGTGATTTTCCTACAAATACCTTCCAGGTGTACTGAAAAAAATTGCTAGTGAAAAAGTAAAGTTTGCAAAGTTGTACTGCCAAGTAGAATGTCAAAACCAGTGATCCAAAAGATAAAGATTTTTCCTCTGTTCTTTTTTAAATCACGTGGGCATGAAGAGTTTGCCCTGAAAAGACAGAAGTGTATGAAGAAAGATAGATTAAAAAAATGACACGTGCCACACACTCGGCCTAAAAAAGGTAAGGTTAGATTGGGACTTTTACTAAAACCAGGTTTGCTCAAAATAAATCGAAGTTAGCAGCAAGTTTGCGAATTGATTATTTAACTGAGTCATAATGGTACATATAATACGGCAGAAACAGAGGAACAGTTTTTGAATCATCAAAATGCTGCTCTTAGTTATTTTCGTCTGAAGCTCCCCTTAACTTTAAGAAAATCAATGCAACTATTGTTTTTGTGAGATTTTAGATGGAGAGAAATTGTTATTATGTGAGATTTTAGATGGAGAGAAATTGTTATTCTCATTCATATCTTCTAGTGCTTTACAATGTCGTATTTATAGGCTAATACACTAGATAAATCCTAGCAAACAAAAATAAAGGAAAGAAAGCCTAAAAAAGGAGAAAAGCTAAAATCTCACTAACAGCTATAATCCCATGATTTGTGGGATTTAATCAGAATCAAATCAGAATAACAAACCTCCTAAAAAATCCTATGTATTTGCAGCCATATAATCTGTCTATTTACAGCTCAACACTCCCCCTCAAGCTGGTGAATAGATATCTTCCATTCCCAGCTTGGAAATTAGCTCATGAAAACTTCCACCATTAATCCCTTTGGTCAAGACATCCGCCACTTGCTATATTGAAGGAACATAAGACAAACAAATCAATCCTTCAAGTTTCTCCTTGATGAAGTGCCTACCAATCTCAATATGTTTCGTCCTGTCATGCTGCACAGGATTATGAACAATATTAATTGCAGACTTATTGTCACAAAATAGCTTCATAGGACTACCACTCAACCTTCAAGTCATCAAGAATGATCTTGATCCATAATAACTCACATATTCCTTGAGCTGCTGCCCTAAACTCAGATTCTGCACTTGATCTTGCCACCACATTATGTTTTTTACTCCTCTAAGTTACCAAATTACCTCCAAGGAAGGTACAATAACTAGTTGTAGACCTCCTGTCAACCATTGAGCCTGCATAATCCACATCTGTATAAGCCTCAAGCTTGAGATCTGGGCTCCTCTTGAAAAGTATTCCCTTTCCTAGATTACCTTTTAAGTAGTGTAGGACTCGATGAATAGCTTGTAGATACGATTCCTTTGGATTATGCATGAATTGACTAATCAAGCTGACGTCATAGGAGATATCTAGTCAGGTATGAGTAAGGTAAATTAACTTTCCCACCAATCGCTGATACATTTCTCGATCCACTGCTGCCTCCTCTTTTGCTTTTGTTAGCCTCTGGTTTGGCTCAATTGGAGTAGCTATTAGTTTGCAACCAAGCTTCCCAATTTCTTCCAAAAGATCCGTCATATACTTTCGTTGTGAAATAAAGACCCTTTGCCTGGAGTACGAAACCTCAATTCCCAGAAAATACCGTAGCTTCCCTAACTTTTTTATTTCAAATTCCTTAATCAAGCACTGTTTCAGCTGCTGTTTCTCCCTTTCATCATTGCCTGTGATTATTATGTCATCAACATACACCAACAATGCTGCAACTCCCCCCATGTCTGAGTGTTTTGTGAACATTGTATGATTTCCCTGGCTTTGTTTATACCCATATGCCTTCATGACTCTAGCAAACTGTCCAAACCAGGCTCTAGGTGATTGCTTGAGCCCGTATAATGCTTTCTTAAGTTTACAAACCTTTTCTGTTGTTTCATTTCCTTCAAAACCAGGTGGGATGCTCATGTAGATTTCCTCTTCCAAATCTCCGTGTAAAAACGCATTCTTTACATCATACTATTGAAGTTCCCAATCAAAATGAGTAGCTAAAGACAATAAAATTCTTACAGTATTCATTTTAGCCATTGGTGTAAATGTCTCTTGGTATTTCACTTCATATGTTTGAGTGTAACCCTTCGCAACCAATTTTGCCTTGTACCTCTCCAAAGAGCCATCTGCTTTGTACTTTACAGTGAATACCCATTTGCAACCAATTAGAATTTTTTTGTTTAAACTCACAATAAAGTTTTTGCATGATGATGATAACCTATTAAGGGACATATAATTTGATAGTGGATATACCGGTTTCTTGGTGCACTTTCTAGTCCATTTTCTAACAGCTATAGGTAAATCAAGATCACTCTCAGGTGTATTACTAAGCTGTTCATCCAAAGGAGATTCAAAACTTACTGTGCTTTCATTGACAGTACCCGAAGTGGTATTTTGGACCTGCTCTTGTGTTGGAACAGCTGTCCTCCTTGAATATACTTGAGAAAATCTCTTAGAATCATGAATACGAGTTGGACTAGTGGGAATAGGAACAGAGATAGGTTGGTGTGTGGGAGATTGTGGTGGACAAGAGACAGGATTCAAGATAGGTTCATGAGCAACAATGGACGAGTTTTGGTTGTTAGGGACATTGGACGATAAATCTAAGTTATCAATGACACCAAGGTCCTTATCTTCCATGACTGAAAAATCCCCCTGAAGATACGATTGTGAAAAATAGGGTTTATTTTCAACAAAAATGACATCTGCAGAGAGATAGAATTTTTTAGGAGGATGGTAACATTTATAGCCTTTTTGTGTTTGTGAGTAACCAAGAAACACACATTTGATTGCACGGGGATCCAACTTTCCTCGTTGATGATGATGAATGTGGACATAGGAAGTGCAACCAAAGACTCGAGGTGTAAGACCATTAGATGTATGAAGATGAGGATAGAACTGAGAAAGAACTTTCATAGGGGTCTTGTGGTCTAATGTACGTGAGGGTAGTCTATTGATCATGTATGTAGTTGTAAGAACAATTTCCCCCCAATATGCTTTAGGAATTTGTTCGTGAAACAACAAGGCACGAGTTGTGTTAAGGAGATGGCCATTTTTCCTTTCAGCAATCCCGTTTTGTTGTGGTGTATTCACACAAGATGACTCATGGATAATGCCTTCCTTTTGAAAATAGGGGACAATACTTGATTGAAGTATTCTCTGGCATTATCCGACCAAAAGACCTTGATCTTGACCCCAAATTGAGTTTGAATCATGGAATGAAATGAAGGAATAATGCTACTCACATCAAATTTATGTTTGAGTAAGAAAGTCCACGTGATCCTAGAGCAATCATCAATTAGAGTGACAAACCAATGAGCTCCAGAGATGTTGGAATCGTGGAAGGTCCCCAAATGTCACTGTGGATTAAGTCAAAAGGATTAGAACTATGGTGATTGCTAATAGGAAATGGTACATGATTATGCTTGGCTAATTCACAAACATCACAATGGAAGTCTTTAATATTAAGATCTTTAAACAAGGATGGAAACATAATACTCAAGACTTGAAAGAACGGATTACCAAAATGAAAATGATGAAGCCAAATGGCTTCTTTATTTGAAGTACTAAGAAACGATGAAGACAGATTATTCATGATCTTTCTTGTAGTGAGAGGTGTCTCAAGGTAGTACAGCCCATTTTGTTCCTTAGCAAGTCCAATCCTCCTCTCCGAGTCCCGATCCTGAAAAACACAATAAGATGGGTAAAAAACAGCTTGACAATGAAGATCTTTTGTGAGTTTCTGTATTGAGATAAGACTGGCAGATAGTTTAGGGACATGAAGAACATCTTTAAGGACAAGATTAGGTGTGATAGGAACATTTCCAACCCTTGCAACAGTAGCAAGAGACCCATTTGCCACAATAATATTTTTATTGCTAGGACAAGGTGTATAAGTGCTGAAATGGGATGAGATGTGAGTCATGTGGTCGGTAGACCATGAATCAATAACTCAAGAATTACCTGAGAGTGCTAGTGAGCATGCACCAGAGGGTCTATTAAGAGATCCTAACAAACCTCTTAATTTATCAATTTCTTCACTGTTGAAGGTTGCTTTCTCCTGAACTTCTTCTTGACCAGCTTTCTCAATTAGGTGGACCCGAGGCCTTGGCTGTGTTGCCCGATTCACCCACTCTTGGCCTGAAGTAGTTGGTCTACATTCAATTTCCAGCATTGTTCTTTTGTATGTCTGGGCTTCTTGCAGTAGGCACACCACAAGCTGTCCTGGTTGTCTTTCCTTGGCAGGTCACCCTTTTCATCAACTTTTCGAGTTGTCAAGGCTGACCCTTCTACAACTTGCGGTTCTAGCATGATGGATCGACGGCTTTCTTCCGCCCGAATCAAGGAAATTGTTTCCTCCAATGATGGCACTTCCTCCTTGCCAAGTATTTGAATTCTGACTTGGTCAAATTCAGAATTAAGCCCGGCTAAGAAATCGTAAACTCGATCATTTTCAACAAAACTCTTTAGAATGGCTGCATCATCTAGACACCACATTTGAAGTTCTTGCCATAAGTTCTGCAGAGAATTAGCATACTCGGTAACAGTCTTACCTCCTTGCTTTGTCCCACTGGTTTTCACCTTAATTTCATACACCTGGGCTGCATCACGAGCCTTTGAGTACGTCCGTCGAACGAAATCCCAGATCTCCTTTGCGGTTGGTAGAAACATACAAGTGTCGCTTATGGCTGATTCCATGGAATTCCATAGCCATGACATGATCATGGAATCGGCCTCATCCCACGCATCAAAATCAGGATCTCCTTTCTTGGGTCCCGTTCCAAGTAAATGGCTGAGTTTTCCTTTCCCCTTTAGATACGTCTTGACAAATTGTGACCACTTGAGGTAGTTCTTCTCATTCAATCTATAGGTTGGCCTGATATTCTGAAGATCACCTGTCATGTGTGGTGAGGCGACCTCCTTGGATTGGTTCATGGTAGGATTTGTGGCTTTGGATGTGATTTCAGATGTGGCCATTTTGGAGAGTGATTGTGAAGAAGAGAATAAGGGCAATAGTGCAGCTATGAAGGCTGTGTAAAGAAGAAAGAATTTTTGGAGAATAATAGACAGCAAAGAAAACAGAAAAACTGCAGCAATGAAGGCTGCAATTGAAATCCAGAAATCTATTTCTGGAGAATAATAGACAGCAACGAAGGCTGAAAAACGCAGCAATGAAGATTGCAATTTTAAATTCAGGAATCTAGCCTAGAGCTCTGATACCATGTGAGATTTTAGATGGAGAGAAATTGTTATTCTCATTCATATCTTCTGGTGCTTTACAATGTTGTATTTATAGGCTAATACACAGATAAATCCTAGCAAACAAAAATAAAGGAGAGAAAGCCTAAAAAAGGAGAAAAGCTAAAATCCCACGATTTGTGGGTTAACAGCTAGGTCGTAGGTTTGAATCCTACTTGGGGAGATTTGATTCATTTGGAATTAAATTTGTGGGATTTAATCAGAATTAAATTAGAATAAAAAACCTCCTAAAAAGTCCTATGTATTTATAGCCATATAATGTCTGTTTACAGCTCAACAGTTTTTATTATCTAAAGAGTTTACCTATTTACCAAATTGCGGAATAGAAATAGGCTTTTTCAGTGACATTAACTAGTTTTAAATCACATTCTGCTGAAAGCAATTCTCTGCTAAAACAGTCACAAACTACTCTGTTGCCTTCTTAGATGCGCTTCGAGGGATAAAATTTGAGAACGCTGCCTAGGACAAGTTATTGCTTTTAAAAAGATAGGTGATTAAAAACCTGAAAAGGATCATTGTGCTTAGATGCATGCAACAATGCTTGTGATGATCACTTTAGATATCCAACAGAGTATTAAATGCATTCTGTCTTGGGCAAATTCACAAAAGAAAACAATCCTTCTTAACTCAAAAATGATTTTGCATCATGGAAAGAGAACGTGTTTGTGGGACTTTTCATACTTTGCATAACAAATAAGATAATCAACGGACATTTTCAGCAAAAAGGAGCCAGAGCCAAAGTTGTATATGAAATACCCCTACTTGGGAAGCCATTCCAAATTCCATGCAGGACATTATAGCGAACTACTTTCTTTCCTTGTTTGTATCAGTTATAATGAGTTTTATTGTTGCTTCTTTCAACTAAAAAAAAAAAAACTTATGCAGCGTGAAGCATGTCCTGGTGCACTCGAAGAAAGAATTTCAAGATGCTCTAAACAAATCTAACTATGAAAGAATGGATTGTGTCATTGAAGTCCAAAGTGACATTGAAGCAAATGCAGTTACTCACAGGTTATTAGATTCTTCGCTGTGAGATTTATATCTTTCATTACATAGACCTCCCGTTTCTCTTTGCTGATGTAGCTTGTACTTTTTCAGTTCTTTGAGAAGTTTTGCTTCACAAGCAGCAAATGGTGCTTTACGTATCCTTATGAAGATTTCTGCACCAGGCACTATTTCACTTTCACCTCAGATCCCGGTTTGTGAAATTCTCAGGGTGGAATTCTCCATGTACAGGTCAGGCTTCACTTTGAGTCCCTAGTATGAGATTAATTCTGCTGACTAAGTAGGCTCTATATGCTGTCACTGTTTAAAACTTCTTGGTGGCAGAATTCCGCTAGTGGCACCACCCACTTCAGCTGATCCTGATTGTGATTGTGCAACTTCATACAGAGAGGGCTTTCTGTTGCATTTGTATCTTGAAGATAATATTGTTGGGCTTGGCGAGGTGAGTTTACTGACCTATCAATGCATCCAAATTCATTCTTGTCCATAGAAATAGCAGGTTTATAATGCAGATTCACTTGATATCCACCCAACTGGGATTATGTTACCCTGATTTGCCTTCTAGAAATCTTAAGTATGTCAACTCATCCACAAAATGTTGTGGGAAGGTGGTTGGATTCTCAGTGAGGCATTCTTATGGTTATTATCTGTATTTTCTTGGAATTTTCATACAAAATCAACTCCAAAAGGGTTATTCCTCTGATCATCTTCAGTTATCCTGATGAAAACACAAAAAAATCAACATCTTGCGAAAGAAGTACATGTGCTCCCTTACATAGCATACTCTGACGTTGATTCTTGGTCTTAACTGTTTAGGGTAGAATTTTGATTATTGATGTCAAAAAGTAAATTGGTTTTTTGTCTTGGCAGATTGCACCCCTTGAAATTCATGAAGAAAACCTGCAAGATGTAGAAGAGCAGCTTCGGTTTCTCATCCATGTGATGAAAGGAGCTAAGATTAGTTATATGCTTCCTACACTTCAGGGGTCATATTCTTCTTGGATAAGGAGCGAATTGGGAATTATGGTAGGTGTAGTGGTTCCATTCATTATTGATATGTCTGGGGCCTAGTCTGGTAATGCATAAGAAAGGAGAGGTGAATTAGTTTGAATATTTAGAAGTAAAATTCCCTAATTTTGAACATTTTGACATCATTAATCTCGTCACTTTCGTACAGCCAAGTTCAATCTTTCCAAGTGTCAGATGTGGTCTGGAAATGGCTATCCTCAATGCCATTGCAGGAAAACAAGATTCTAATTTGTCAAGCATACTTAGTTGCCATACCAATAGAGATGTAGTATCTGAGAAGTCACAGGGTGTCAAGATATGTGCTTTACTTGATCCACATGGGACTCCTGAAGAGGTGGCTCAAGTTGCTAGTATGCTTGTCCAGGAGGGATTTACAGCAATAAAGTTGAAAGTGAGTTGAATTCATCAAAAGCATTATTTGTTTTGCGCATTGTGAAATTTGGTTGATCCTTATTTCGTTGCACTTTATTCTGATTGTGACTTTTATTACCCAGTTCGCCATGTTGCAAATGGTTAGTCCAGAGTTGATTTTGATCTTGATCAACTCTAGCTCCCTTCCAATAGAGAAAGACTGTCGATGACCATGAATAAAGACAAGAAATGGTGTATCTATCTATTAATAGCTTGACCCAAGCCATTATTGTCAATGAACATAGACATAACCCCCTGAATAGTCAATTGTTGCGTTTCCTGGCAATATACATATAAGGCACCCATACAGTCCTAGCTCTGTTACATTGTCATTCTATTTTAAAGCATCAGACTGTCACCTATTAGCTTTTGGATGACTGCATTGTTCCCATTTCCTTTTAGAACTTTGGTCTAGTGGAACACCATTAATTATGTTGGTGTTTGCAAATTTTTTTTTCCACACACAGGTAGCACGCCAGGCAGATCCAATTCAAGATGCTCTTATTATACAGGAAGTGAGAAAGAAGGTTGGCTACAAGATTCAACTCCGTGCAGATGCCAATAGGAAGTGGACTTATGAAGAAGCAATCCGATTTTCCTCTTCTGTTAAAAACTGTGATTTGCAGTATATTGAGGTAATGATGCCAGTGAAATTGTCACTTTAATGGTAGCCACAGTGGCTTCTTTTGGACTGGCAGAAAGTGCTTTCGAGTAAAGTTAAATGGTAGAAATGTCGGACAACATTGGAGATAAAACTGCAGAGACCCTTTTTTATGAGTGTGCATTGATGTCTTTGGCATGTTTTCTCAATCAATTTTGGATCAACGTCTTCACTGACAAGTTACTGAAGGTGTTTTTTTTGCCCCCATCTGGTCTTTCTCGTCCATGTAGGAACCTGTCCCAGATGAACATGATATTGTAAAGTTCTGCGAAGAGAGTGGATTATCTGTTGCTCTTGATGAGACTATTAATAACTGTCAACATGACCCTCTCAAAATGCTTGCGGATTATGTTCACCCAGGAATAGTTGCTGTTGTAAGTGTTTATTAGGCTGGAAGCCCTTTTATTTGCTCAAGCATTCTTGTATTAACTATAATGGGGAAGCTCTGAAAAAGTTATTTATTATTCAAGCCTTTTGGAAATTTTCATGTCTATTTTATGCACATGTCTCACAGGTCCTTAAACCAAGTGTGCTTGGTGGATTTGAAACCTCAGCTATGGTTGCTCGGTGGGCTCAGCATCTGGAGAAGATGGCTGTTGTAAGCTCTACATTCGAAAGTGGTGTGGGTTTATCGGCGTACATTTTGTTTTCCCATTATATTGATCTACATCAAGCAAAGTTATTCAAAACGAGGAGCCACAAAGTTGATCCACCCATAGCACATGGTCTTGGGACTTATCAGTGGCTCAAAGATGATGTGACAACTGATCCTCTGAAGATTTCTCATCATCCAAATAGTGAGTGCGTAGAAGCAAATATAGCTGATGCTAGTAGACTGCTTCAGAATTTTCAGGTCAATCACAAGGTCATAGTTAGAAAATCTACTGATGAGGAAGTCCGTAGATACAACTTGATGGTGAATTTGAAGGGCAATCAGTATTCAATCAATGCGATCGAAGTTGGGCATGAAACTGTAAGTTAAAATCCCTGAAATATTTCTTATTGACAACTGGATATCCTCATGATGATAACTGTTTCACTGCATGAGCACACGTAGTCTTTCTTCTGATCGTTGTCTTTTCTGTAATTATTGCACTATTTGGTTCTATATATGTTCCTTGTGTGCTTGGTATTGTCAATCGTGTTCAGAAAAGCATCTCATAGGTGAGATACTTGGAATCAAGATGTATCTCATTGATGTTTTCACCACAAATGCGGGTGCATATTCATGGCGCTTGGGTGCATATGGTTTTCTTAAAGTTTGAAGATCATCCTCTGTAATAATTTGAGAAAGACTGGTAGTATCTTAAAATTATCAAACTTGCAGTACGACATGAAAGATGAAACTATCTGAAATGTAATCTGGTACTAGCTTACGTCTCATGTGTAAGTGAAAATAAAGTTCTTATTTCTACTTTTGTTTCTGTTTGTCATTTGATACCTAATCTTAGTGAAATGGCTCAAGTGTGATGGGGAACAAAATTGATCTCTAGCTATTGGCTACTCTAAGATAATGAGATACGTTGCTGTGTTCTAGGCAGCCTCATTATTTATTAATCCAGTGTTAATGTGCCAAATGCTGCAGCAGGACAATGTACTTGTGTTCCTTCACGGTTTTCTAGGAACTTGTGAAGAATGGATACCAATAATGAAGGCCATTTCAGGAACAGCGAGATGCATTTCTATCGATCTTCCTGGCCATGGGAATTCAGTTGGCCAATCACATGCGACTGAAGAAGCAGCTGAGACACCAAGACTGTCTATTGAGATTATTGCAGATGTGTTACGCAACGTACTACAACAGATAACTTCTAAGAAGATTATTCTTATCGGATATTCGATGGGAGCAAGGATATCATTGTATATGACCTTAAAATTTACTGACAAGGTAGGTTCCTCATGGTCAAAATGCCGATTTATTATTTGATGAATGCATGATGCGTCTGATTAACATAGCTAACTAAGGAGAATGTTTGTTATAAAGATTAAAGGAGCCACGATTATATCCGGAAGCCCTGGGTTGAAGAATGCCAGTGCAAGAAAAGTTCGCCGTGCTAAAGATGATAACAGAGCGCAAATTCTTGTTACATATGGCTTACCAGTCTTTCTTGATTCTTGGTATGAAGGAGAGCTGTGGAAGAGGTATTCTGGATCCCATTTGTTTGTAATCAACTCTGGATTCATGCTTGTTCAGGTGAAAGTATCACTCAGGCATGTGTTCTACTTGACAGCTTAAGGAGCCATCCACATTTTCAGAAGATAGTTTTGAGCCGCTTACGGCACAATGATGTACATGGTCTTGCAAAAGCTCTATCCGATTTGAGCATTGGGAGGCAACCGTGAGTTTATTCCAGTCTTTTCATGGTTAAACCTAATAGAACAATGTTAGTTCATGGCTGTTTTTGTTATAAACTGAATTGACTGATTGATAAGCTCGCCATTTGTAAAACTGATGTTTTGGCCCCGATTTTCTGCTCTCTCTCTCTCTCTCTCTCTCTCTGCGTTTAGGTCACTTTGGGAAGACTTAAAGCACTGCGAGACTCCTCTTTTGCTTGTTGTGGGGGAAAGTGATGCGAAGTTCAAGGCAATTGCTCGAAAAATGTTTGATGAATTTGGCCACAACAGAGAAGTCTGGGATGGCTCAGGCTCGCCAGATTCTAGCTGCGAGATCTTCGAAGTTCCTGGGAGTGGGCATGCCGCTCATTTGGAGAACCCTCTTGCAGTTGCTCGGGCATTGAGAAAGTTCATGACAAGAGTAAATAAAGAGCTCATAGACTAAAACAGCAAGGGTCAACAATTAGACCCTCTCCGTTTCTTTTGGTTCCTTGCCTTGTGCAGGTTACTGCTGAATGTATTTTGCCCGGAGGCTCTGCTTTTGCGTTGGAAAGGTTGCTCTCTTTCATCAAATAAAATCTAATTTCTCTTCTCCTCCCCATTTTTGTGTCTATTCTTTTGGCAACAAAATGAACTTAAACATGTTTCCATGAGCATCTCTTCCGAAGCGATCAGATCTTGACAGAAACTCATGATGTTATGCTTTTAATGTTGGTAACTGGTTGATCCCTTGGGCCGAAGTCATGAGCCTTGCGAGAGTCTCTCAGAATTGACCAAAAACAGAAAAAAAAAGAACTGAGATTACAAAAGGAGAAGGTTGCATGTGTCGTCACAAGCTTCGTAATTAGTGCGTGTATATAGATGTATATGCCTAGGCAAGTTAACTTACACGTGAATTTATCTACTTTTTGCACTTTGGACTATTTATAGTGTCACTGATCATGATAAAACTGGCTAGCGATGCAAATACTCCTCTATATTCCCGGTGAACTCAAAGCCCAGAAGCTTCCGCCACCTGACTCACAGGAAAGTTAACAGGTCCTAAGCTCGCTGCCGCTGCAGACCAAGCCAAAGCTCCGACTGCTGCCGTGGCAGCCAAGCAAGCAAGCCTCCGGCTCAGGGCGGCGGCTTTGGGGCACTTTTTGCGTAACGACATGGTCATCACAGCCCCGGTGAACGCAAAGTTGAGAGCCAGGAGGTAGGCATGGAAGCATGCGGGTCTCTTCGAGAAAACAACTCTCGGAACTGGGTTTCCATCGACTTCCTCGAAGGGAAGTTGGAGAAGCAAGAAAGCCGCCATGAAGGAGAGGACGAGGATGAGTTCTTCGACCCCGGTTCTAGTGATGAAATGGCTGCTCATTTCTGTGAAGAGAAATGGAGCAGGGATGTTGGTGGATTACTGGGTCGGGTCTGGCGAGCCTGCTCATCCAGAGTTGCTGGCGGTCGTCGGAGGATGTGACGGTGGTTTTGTGGGCATTGGTGGTGCGTGAAGTCCTCCTATTTATATATTTACAGAGGCAAACGACTTTTTCCGAGGAGTGTAGGAGTTTCCTTTCGGCCAAGAGGGTTAAGTGTTTGATATTCTCTAAAACTCAACTTGGACATTTTCTCAACTTGTTTCCATCTAATAAATGGAGAATTACGTCCCAAGGATAGGGACGTACTAAAAAATTTCATCTTGGGGTCTTGAACAAATAAAAGGGACAAAATATTAGCGAAAATCATGTAAGTTTAACCCCCTTTTTTTTATAGATATTTTTTCCAAGAGAACACTACGATCTTTGAGCGAAATCAAGGATACCTTCATCGATTTAGAACTGGAGTCGTGTTTCCCTCCATCTTTAATTAGAGGATAGGAGGAAAGTCTCTCTAACCCTGGTTGGGGGACAAATTGGTATGCTATGTGATGTAGCAGGCATTTGAATAAGTGTGTTATAATTAAGTTAATAGTATCATCTATTTATTTGAAGGAAAATTGTTTTAGAAAAATAGTTTTCCAACTTTTGATATTTAGATGACGGAAAACTAATCGATCTTATGAAAAACATATTCCAGGATTGAAAACAACAAGCTTAGATTAGGAGAAAATGACTTCCCTTTCTGATAAGAAAGAAAATCACTTTCCCTAAATTACAAAACAAATAAAAACTAATTATTTTCCTTGAAATTGATTTTTATGGAAAATATTTTTCTCTATTATAAAGTTTCCAGTAAAACAAATGCATCTTTAGGGTGTGGTTGTTTAAGTGAAAGAATTTCCCGTGAGTTCATTCTTTGGACCTTCATGCATTTGATTTGTTGAAAATTATTAGTTAAGAAAATCATAACAGAGAAAACATGTATACTTAAGAAAATGAACTTTCTAACCTGAAAATGAGAAATTATTTTTATTTTTTAAAAAATATTTTCTTTTATCATCATTTTTTTTTCAAAATAAATATGCCATTGATACGTAAACATATTTGCAGGTGATTTCTTGACTTCAAGATTGAAATGTGACCAGTGAAGTTTTAAAGTTCGTCATAACCTCTCGAGGATGAGATGGAAATGACCCTACTAAGGTCAAGATTGGACTGTTTGCTCTGTGTGTGTGGGACCAGTTCGAATTTTCTCCATTGTATATACTCATATTAGTCTATTGGGATAAAGCCACCAGAGATTTTTGATTTTCTTTTTTATTGTACAATTTCATCATTTTTTTTTAGTGTAATCGTATCCTCGAACTATGTATTTATTTGTTTGAGTTAATACTTGAGAGAGTTAGAGCATAAGTTGACATGGCCGTCTATGTCACCACAATGTCAGACTGCTTCTCCAACGAATTTCTTAGGTGGAACTAAAGATTTAAAAAATCCAAAATTGCAACCCAGAGAAAGAGAGTGAGAGAGAGAGGATAGAGGGGAAGGGCGGACCGGCGGCGGCGGCGGCGGTGCTGCCCAGCCACTATCCAAGATCCATCAATTGTCGCGGGCGGTTGGGTGCTCACCGGGAGAACGACATCTCGAGATGGATCGATGGCTATATCCATCGTTGGTTTATATACCTCACGTAAACTGGCCAACACCAGACGAACTTTTGTTTCCCTGTCTCATCTTTCCCTCTCTTTACCTCATCCTCATGGATACTGTTATACAATGGAAGCTTCTTCTGGCCGTTGTCCGCTTAAATTGTCTTTTCAAATTAGCTATTCAGACATATTTGACCAACAAAAAAAGAGAATAAAAAAAAGAAGCTATTCAGACATATTCGGGTTCTTGATAGTGATACACATAGAAATTCTCTGTATTATCCCAATTTAGGTTTAAATGACAAGAAAAATGTTTCGTGATGCGGTTAAGTCCAGAAGTGCTCCATTGAATAATGCATCAAAAATCGAGTAAGCTCTGGCGGGATAAGAAGTGCATGTGAAAATTCTAATAAATTTTACTGACTTTACTTCTCTAATGATGCTCTCGTTGCATAGTGTTGGCCGCTAGAAAAATAATATACAACAATTTCTGGACTAGGCACACAGTTACGTGACCTAAAGATGGAGCTCAATTCTGCAAATCCTGTGAATATTCAAGTTGCAGTGTATGCCAGTGTGGAAGAGTACTATTGGCATCTACTTTGCAGTCTTTGAGGTCTAGGCTATCCGATGGGGTGGTTTACTGGGGTCAGATGGGAGGGTATCACCACGCTATGGTGCGGGAAAATTGGCCTACTTGTCTCGGTTCCTTCACTCGAGCTAACTACATCGGATATTGCATTTTCACTGTTAGAAAATCAATCATTATATAGTAGAGACAACGCTACCTCCTCTTCCCCCCGGTGGAACTCCCTTTAGAGGATCCAGTTCAAGCATCATCCCAATCAGACTTGAGGATGGCATCTGGGATCGTTCTTTTCCATTCATCTCTTTCCCATGAGCCTGGTTTGAGCTTCTTTATCGGCTTGAGCTACCTATTGTATTGAGTTGCCTCCCCCGTGAACTAACCCAAGAATGACTTTGAAGTCATCCATCACTACAATAGAAAAGTGGGAGTAAGTAGAATGTTGCTGTCTAGCATGCTCCGAGGCTTGCTTCTATTAAGACTAATCGGTGATCAATTATTGCATATCTTATAATGTTGAACTGTTGTTAATTAATTTATCAAGACAATAACCATAGTCTATAAATTTGACATGGATTATCTTTTCCGTTATTATACTGTAATTGCAGTTGTATATATGCATCATGCAAAAGGGTTTTGGTAAATATCCGTAGGGAATGACCTGTTCCAAAATGACCAGCATTCGATAGTTATGAGAATTTTATTTTTTTATAACGGAAGGGTAATGTGCAAGTTTCCGAAGGTCACATCTGCAAAGCTGATGGAAGCCGAAGTCATTCTCCCTATATTCGGAGGGATAAATTTATTAATGAAGGGTTGTTTTTCCTGCTGATATCCCGGGGTGGAGGGATTAGTCAATTCTTAAAGGGCCTTATCTTGTTGCCTGTTTACTAAATTAATTTCACCCTTCTGTTGTTACATGAGAACATGATTATTTGAAATGTAAAATTTTATGAATACACTAATGAGCGATTCAATATATAATGAAAAATATCAAAAAATATACGTGATTTCGTAACTTCATCATTTTGCATTCTCTCTTTTTGAAACTACAACTTTACACCTTCAACCCCAATTTGCAAAAGTAATTAGGTTTGGATTCCTAATGCAAATAAAGCCACTGTTGAGATGTCCCTTTTTGTTTCAATTTTGTGTCACTTGCACATATGGTGATAGCATTTGTCGCCCATACATTAAAATCAAGATCACAGTGGGCAAGTGTCAAGATCCAATGCATGTTAACATAAATTGAGACATGCTTGAGGGGTTAAGAGAATCCTGAGGCCATTATGTTCTCCTCACTTGGTAAGCCCTGTAAAGTAAATTTGCATAATAAGATGCTGGTGCACCTCATTTAGCTTTGATGGTTCCCTTGTAAATCCTCGATTAGGATGGGGATTTTCTCTTTCTCATTGTTCATCAATCTAAGTCACTCATGAAATGTGTCGCTAAATTTCTGAGGATGAGGGTCAGCGAGCTCTAGCAACCCTAGCCGACCACAATTCACTGGCCACAACAGGAAACAATGAATGATGGAAAAAAAAAAGGAAAAGAAAAAAAATATTTTATAAAAAAATTCGAAAAATATTAATATATTATTAAAAATTATCTATGTTAAGGCTGATCGCGCTACGTAGGATGACTGATGTTTATGTTAGCAATTTTCAGTCGAATTTGGCAAAACAGACTGAATTGGCACAAATACAAAAATGTTTATGACTCAATTGGCATAAGAAAATATTTAGGATTGACACAATTATAATATATTTGAATATTTTTTTTTTGTAATTTCCCCAAATTTGAGTGCATAAAATAAAAATTTAGAAAGACATTGCGCAAATCAAAAACGGTTCAGGGCAGCTTGATCCATCATTTGTCTATACCCACATAAACTGATCCGCTTTAGTGTTTTTTCAAATTAGCTATCCAGACATATCCGGATTTTTGATAAGTAAATTCTCTGTATTAATCTAATCCAAGCCTAAATAAATGAATCCTGTTCACCAGGTTTTCGTGATGCGGTCATGTCGAGAAGTCTTCCACCGAATGATTCCTCAAAAATCGAGTAAGCTCTGGCGGGATAAGAAGGAAGGAAGGAAGGAGGGAAGGAGGGAAAAAAAGAGTAGTTTCGAACAATTTGTCAACCGAGTAAAAGATTACATGACCCGAGATCGACTAAAGTAGAACGTTGCTGTCTCGGGCGCTCTGAGGCTTGCTTATATCAATCTCTTAATTTACGCATCCCTTATCAAGATTAGGTAGTGATTAACCATTGTATATCTTACATAATGTTGATTGCTATTAATCTTTAATTGGTCAAGACTCTAACTGTAGTCTAAAACGTTCGACATTGATGTTCTTTTACATCATGCGAAAGAGTTTGGTAAGTATACGTAAGGCGTGACATGTTTCCAAAATGACCAGCATGCGACTGAATTAGGGTTTTATTCTATTCTTTATAGAGGATTAATGTGCAAGTTTCAAACGGTCACATCTCAAAAGCTGATGGAGGCGTCATGCGTCCATTTCGATTGGTAGACGCACGACTGAATTCATTCTCCCTAAATAAGGAGGATAATTTGATTAATGAAGGGTCATGGTTCCCGCCAATATCGCTGGATGGAGGGATTAGTCAACTGTGAATCGATGAGTTACGGACTATGAATATCACATCGTAAAATTTTTTACCTAAAGATAAGTGTAAATTATGTGTATATTTGGAACCCACCAATCAAGGACTTGATTTGAGGAAGTTTCATCAATCAATAGCGGAGGATAATATGATCCGTCATTGATGTTGCAATGAGCTATATATAATGATGTATTTGAAAATTGCCTATATTGTTGTCTTTTTATTAAACTAATTTCACGCTTCTATTGTTTCATGATAGCACTATTGTTTGGTATGCATAATTCTATAGAATTATTGAATTGTAAGAGTTTAAACTATTAGATGAAGATACGATTCTTCATAAAATGAAAAATATCAAAAAATACACTTGAGTTTTCATGACCCTATCACTTGCATTCTCTATTTTCAAAACTCCAATTTTAAGCCTTCAACCCTAATAAGCAAAGGCGATTAGGTCTGAATTTTCAATGCAAATAGAAGCATATGATTTGAAATGTGGATTGAACGGAGGAATCGGTAGATAACGATTATTTTTTCCAATACATTTAGCAGGAAAAAAACTTTGTTAATTTCTTGTTAAGAAATGACGAAGCTTGCACACAGGAAAAAAAAATAAATTAAGTGCGATATCATACTACGAATAAACATGAGTGCAAATATGCTTATTCATATCAAGATCAAGTTGTATTTTCGTGTGGGATGAAATTGAATTCTCCATTACTGTTATTGGCAGATGTTTTAGCATCTCTTTTCTTATTCTTCTTAACTTTGTGCTAATTTGTGGGATAAGTATACTTAAAATCACTGTTGAAGTTGTTAAGTGAATGAGAACGTCAATCTAAATTGATTGAGCAAAAAAAAAAAAAAAAAAGATTAGTACCATAGAAGGAATCCCCGTTATTCTTCTGCAATTTCAAGTACGTATATAATTGATTTGTAGAATGTTCTCTGTTGGACATTAATTATGTTAGATTAGTGTCCATGCCATCTAGAAAAAAACATTGAACGTTTTAAAAATAGCTTGAAAACTTATTGGGACAAATAAGGAGTTTGGAGATGACATTATCCATCAGGTAAAAATTCAGATACATAATTACACCAATTAAAGATGTCGCCGATGGCGTCACATGAACGTTTGGGGCAATTACGCATTGACCTGGACGTGAAGGTTTTCCTTAAATCTCTGACAACCTGACCATTTCTTCCTAGTCGGAAGGTTCCATTCCATACAGAATGACCAGCTGCTTTTCTCTTAAATGCGGCTACTTCCACACTCGAGGCTCATCTCAAATTGGCTACTGTCTTTCAAACCCTGTTCTCTCTCTTTCTCTCTCATGTCGTTGAGCTTCAAAGATTCGGCCGAGCGAGGGGCTTGCTCTTCCCTGCCCAAGCCTCCAGACATCTGCGCTCGAACCTGATCACTACTCATTACAGTAATTATCTGACCTTTCGTGTAAGTTATTTTACAGAAGATGGTTCCACCAATAAAGCTGGGCATCGACACACCAAACACCGCCGCTCAATGGGCTTCGGCAACTCGCTCGCGGCTCGTCTCATACTGCCGGAGCTTCTTCACTTCCCGTGATGATGCGTCGCCCGCAAGCCCGTCGTGCTTGCTGGTGGCCGACGAGCTCCCTGTTGTGATTGACGCCCCACGGCCCAGTGACATCGAGTCCGGCGACCCGGTGAGCCCTCCCGGACAACCGGCCGCCGCCACCCAGGGCAGAGGCGTCTGCATCCGTGGCTTTGCACCCGGCCCGGCTCACCCGATAGCTGTCCTGCTCCAGAGGGAGGAGCCGGGGAAGTCCGTGCTCGGATTATCCGTGCCCATAATCACAGGCCTCCTCTCCAACCAATACCGCCACCTGATCCGCCAACATGAGAGCCTGATCACCCTAGCGCTCTGTGTCGGATTCACTGCCACGTGGGCCGGCTTGATGCTGCGTGGATTGTGGCCGAGGGTCGCGCGCATGTCGGAGAATATCGGGGTGGTGTTCATTTTCGTGGGCTTCTTCGGGCTGGTGGCGTCCTTCCTTCCGCCGAGCCTGGCGTGGGTTGCCTGGCTTTGCTGGGGCTTGTCGTGCTCGCCCCTCTTCATCTGTACGAAGGTGCCCGACCCTGCAAACAACCGTGGCTTAACCTGATTGGTGGGGTATAAAATTATGTTTTTTTTTTTTTTTGTCGGAAAAACATATAATGTTGGTGAGGTTCATACGTGTAAATTGCCAATTAAAAATATGCCACGTCAGTCAATACGTAAAATTTTGTGGCGGTCTGACTGCACTTTTTTTTTTTTTTTTTTTTTTTTTTGAGCAACGGTCTGACTGCACTTTGCGTGTAGGTCATTGGCTTTGTAATGGCGTACTTTGTTAAAAAAATAAGTTCAAAAGAAACTTTGAGGTGTGAGTACATTATTTTAAAGAATCATTTGCCTATAAGTTGTTAACGATTACCGACAAAATTCTTTTAAAATTCAACAAAATATCAAAATGAGAATATCATATAATAATCTTAATATTTCTTCAAAAACTCTCAAAAAGTAAATAATTGAAGAATAAATATTATATTTAAATAAATAATTTTTTTTTATATATATAAATATCGAAATCATCAAAGATCATATTTCGGGGATCACACGATCCTCGTGCCGGTAGGGCCTCGTTGCAAACCACCCCTGGAAACCCCACTTAAGTGGCGAGCATTTGGAGATTCGAACCTATTCCCTCTGTGATGAAATAGTAAAGTCCAACCATCACAGTTACCTACAGATGGGTAATAAAGAAGTTGAATGGCGAGAAATATTAGATCAAAAATGTTGAATTTGTGATAGCAAAACTTTTTTTGTCAACGAACATACGATTTCCGGAGGACATAACTTTTCGTTTTAAAAAAAAAAAAAATATGAATTCCAAAGGCCATGGCCTCTCGAAGCTTGGCTTGTCTGATCTCAACCTTCGAAGCTTACGGATGGTAGCAAACCGCCATGGCCAAGCTTTGAAGCTCATGGCCTCCATGACGGCTCTAACTCAAAGCATGGCTTGAGGGTCTGACCTCGACCTTTGGACCTCACGGGTAGTTGCGACAGCCAAGGGCCAAGCTTTGAAGCAGCTTGAAGGTCTTCGATGCTCGCGACGCTTCGAAGCTCGTGGCTGCCATGACCGCTCTAGCTCGAAGCTTGGCTTGAGGGGTCAGACATTAACCTTCGAAGCTCGCGGGTGGTTGCAAGCAGCCAAGGCCAAGCTTCGAAGCAGCTTGAAGGTCGACCTATGAAGCTCGTGGCCGCCATGGCCGCTCGAGCTCCAAGATTGGCTTGAGGGCTCGAGGATCTGACCTTGATCTTCAAAGCTCGTGGATGGTCGGGCAATCGTCGTCGAGCGCCGACGTGTGCTGCGAGGAGTCTAGGTGGTAGCGCAGCAAAGCAAGAGCACCGGAGGAGTTTGGCTAAGCGATTGAAGATGATGAATGCGATGAACAATACTTCCCGAAGTACCGGAGAAGACGATGAATAGTGCAATTTTTTTCTTTTTTAGTTTTTATTTTTATTGTTTCAATGCGACCCTTGCGTGGTGCCAGTAAGAGCCACTTTTCCCTAAAAGTGCCATGTCGGATTCATGTTAGCTTTTCAACAGTGATTTTGGATGGAACTGTAGTGGAACATAAATGCATCACATTAGACATAATTTGAAGTTTTCGGCAATTCTTTTTCTTTTTTAATGGTAGGTTTTAGCAACATCACAAGAGCAGCCTGAAAAAGGTAAGGTTGGATTGGAACTTTTACTAAAACCATGTTTGCTCAAAATAACTCCAAGTTAGCAGCAAGTTTGCTGACTATTTGTTTGAATGAGTCCTAATGGTACAAACAATGCGGCAGAAACAGAGGAACATATTGTTTTCAGCAGTTGCTTTTGAATCATCATAATGCTGCTCTTAGTTAATTTCATCTGAAGCTCCTCTTAACTCTAAGAAAATCAATGCAACTACTGTTTTTACTCACTGAAGATTTTACTTACTTTACCAAATTCCGGAATAGAACATAGGGTTTTTGGGTGAAATTAACAAGTTGTAAATCACATTCTGCTGAAAGCAGTTCTCTGCCATAAAACAGTCACAAACTACTCTGTCGCCTTCTTAGATGTGCTTCGAGGGATAAAATTTGAGAACACTGCTGATGACGACTTATTGCTTTAAAAAAGATAGGTGATTTGGTTACTAGTATCAAAAAATCTGAAAAGGATCATCGTGCTTAGATACATACTACAAGGCCTATGATGATGACTTTGGATATCCAACGGAGTATGAAGTGATGACGACTTATTGCTTTAAAAAAGATAGGTGATTTGGTTACTAGTATCAAAAAATCTGAAAAGGATCATCGTGCTTAGATACATACTACAAGGCCTATGATGATGACTTTGGATATCCAACGGAGTATGAAGTGCATTCTGTCTTGGACAAATAGACATGAGAAAACAATCCCTCTTACTCAGATGAACTCAAAAATGATTTCGCGTCATGGAAAGAGAACGTGTATGTGGGACTTTTCATACTTTGCATGACAAAAAAGATATTACAGACATTTTTCAGCAAAAATGAGCCAGAGCCAAGGTTGTATATGAAATATCCTACTTGGGAAGCCATTCCAAATTCCATGCTGGACATTATCGCGAACTACTTTCTTTCCTTGTTTGTATCAGTTATAACGAGTTTTATTGTTGCTTCTTTCAACTAAAAAAAAAAAACTTATGCAGCGTGAAGCATGTCCTGGTGCACGCGAGGAAAGAATTTCAAGATGCTCTGAACAAATCTGACTATGAAAGAGTGGATTGTGTCATTGAAGTCCAAAGCTACATTGAAGCAAATGCAGTTACTCATAGGTTATTAGATTCTTCGCTTTGAGATTTTTATCCTTCATTACATAGACCTCCTATTTCCCTTTACTGATGTAGCTTTTACTTTTTCAGTTCTTTGATAAGTTTTGCTTCACAAGCAGCAAATGATGCTTTACATATCCTTACGAAGGTTTCTGTGCCAGGCACTATTTCACTTTCACCTCAGTTCCTGGTTTGTGAAATTCTCAGGTTGGAATTCTCCACGTACAGGTCAGGCCTCACTTTGAGTCCCTAGTATGAGATTAATTCTGCTGACTAAGAAGGCTCTGTATGTTGCACTGTTTAAAACTTATTGGTGGCAGAATTCAGCTGGTGGCGCCACCCACTTCAGTGTGATCCTGATTGTGACTGTGCAACTTCGTACAGAGAGGGCTTTCTATCGCATTTGTATCTTGAAGATGGTATCGTTGGGCTTGGCGAGGTGAGTTATACTGACCTATCAATGCATCCAAATTCATTCTTCTCCATAGAAATAGCAGGTTTATAATGCAGATTCACTTGATATCTACCAACTGGGATTATGTTACCCTGATTTGCCTTCTGGAAAGCTCAAATATTTCAACTCATCTGCAAAATGTTGTGGGAAGGTGGTTGGATGCTCAGTGAGGCATTCTTATGGCTATTATCTGTACTTTCTTGAAATTTTTGTGCAAAATCAACACCAAAAGGGTTATTCCTCTGATCATCTTCAGTTATCCTGACGAAAACACAAAAAAATCAACATCTTGCGAAACATACATGTGCACCCTTACATAGCATACTCTGACGTTGATTCTTGGACTCAACTGTTTAGGATAGAAATTTGACTATTGATGTTAAAAAGCAAATTGGTTCGCTGTCTTCGCAGATTGCACCCCTTGAAATTCATGAAGAAAACCCGCAAGATGTAGAAGAGCAGCTTCGGTTTCTCATCCATGTGATGGAAGGAGCTAAGATTAATTATATGCTTCCTACACTTCAGAGGTCATATTCTTCTTAGATAGGGAGCGAATTGGGAATTACGGTAGGTGTAGTGGTTCCATTCAGTATTGATATCTAGGGCCTATTCTGGTAATGCATAAGAAAGGAGAGGCGAATTAGTTTGAATATATAGAAGTAAAATTCCCTAATTTTGAACATTTTGACATAATTAATCTCGTCACTTTCGTACAGCCATGTTCAATCTCTCCAAGTGTCAGATGCGGTCTGGAAATGGCTATCCTCAATGCCATTGCAGGAAAACAAGATTCTAATTTGTCAAGCATACTTAGTTGCCGTGCCAATAGAGATGTAGTATCTGAGAAGTCACAGGGTGTTAAGATATGTGCTTTGCTTGATCCACATGGGACTCCTGAAGAGGGGGCTCAAGTTGCTAGTATGCTTGTTCAGAAGGGATTTACAGCAATAAAGTTGAGAGAAAGTTGGATTCATCAAAAGCATTACTTGTTTTGTGTGTTGTGAAATTTGGTTGATCCGTCTTTCGTTGTGCTTTATTCTGATCGGGACTTTTATTACCCGGTTCATCACATTGCAAATGGTTAGTCCGGAGTTGATCTTGATCTTGATCAACTCTAGCTCCCTTCCAATAGAGAGAGTGCCGATAACCATGAATAAAGACAAGAAAGGGTGTAGCTATCTATTAATAGCTTGACTCAAGCCATTGTTGTCAATGAAGATAGATCATACCCCTGAATAGTCAATTGTTGCGTTTCCTGGCAATGTATATATAAGGCACTCATACAGTCCTAGCTCCGTTTTTTTTTTTTTTTTTTGGTGAAAGGTATATATGAAAAGGATCGAGTGAACAAAAGAAAAAAAGAAAATGAAGAAAAAAAACACGGCATCAGAATCTACATTCAAAACAACGAATCAAAATGAGTGGAAGGATGCCGGAAAAGCCACAGACGTGGCAACCCACTACCAATTAAGAAAGAAAAGCACGGCATGAACAACCGGCAATAGAAACAAAACACCTTTAGGTAGGAAAGGAACCATCCTCCGGATTCAGTGAGAATTGCTGCACCAGCTACACCTGCACCAATTGCAACCAACTGCACCAATTGTCTTAATCAAGCCGCACCAGCTGAAGGAGGGGGGAATTAACACTCCCCAGAAAAGATGATCGGATCAATGCCCCACCCATACAGTCCTAGCTCCGTTACGTCATCATCCTCTTTTAAAGCATTGGACTTTCACCTATTAGCTTTTTGATGACTTCATTTTTCTAATTTTCTTTTAGAACTTTGCTCTAGCGGCACACCATTAGTTTAGTTGGTGTTCACAATTTTTTTTTTTTCACACAGGTGGCACGCCAGGCAGATCCAATTCAATATGCTCTTACTATACAGGAAGTGAAAAAGAAGGTTGGGTACAAGATTCAACTCCGTGCAGATGCCAATACGAAGTGGACTTCTGAAGAAGCAATCCGATTTTCCTCCTGTTAAGAAAATGTGATTTGCAGTATATTGAGGGAATGATGCCAGTGAAATTGTCACTTTAATGGTGGCCACAGTGGCTTCTTTTGGACTGGCAGAAAGTGCGTTCGAGTAGAGTTGAATGGTAGAAATGTTGGACAGCATTTGAGATAAAACTGCAGAGAGCCTTTTTTATGAGTGTGCACCGACCTCTTTCGCACTTTTTTTCTCAATCAATTTTGGATCAACATCTTCACTGACAAGTTACTGAAGGTGGTTTTTTTGCCACCATCTGGTCTTTCTCATCCATGTAGGAAACTGTCCAAGATAAACATTATATTTTAAAGTTCTGTGAAGAGAGTGGATTATCCATTGCTCTGGATGAGACTATTGATAACTGTCGACATGATCCTCTCAAAATGCTTGCAGATTATGTTCATCCAGGAATAGCTGTTGCTGTAAGTGTTTGTTAGGCTGGAAGCCCTTTTATTTGCTCAAGTATTCTTGTAGTACTTAACTACGGTGGGGAAGCTCTGAAAAAATTAAATTTTGTTCAAGCCCTTTTGGAAGATTTCATGTTTATTTTATGCACGTCTCACAGGTCCTTAAACCAAGTGTGCTTGGTGGATTTGAGACCTCAGCTATGGTCGATCGGTGGGCTCAGCATCTGGAGATGCTGGCTGTCATGAGCTCTACCTTCGAAAGCGGTGTGGGTTTATCAGCATACATTTTGTTTTCCCATTATCTTGCTCTACATCCAGCAAAGTTAATCAAAACGAGGAACCACAAAGTTGATCCACCCATAGCACATGATCTTGGGACTTATAAGAGGCTCAAAGATGATGTGACAACTAATCCTCTGAAGATTTCTCATCATCTAAATAGTGAGTGTGTAGAAGCAAATATGGCTGATGCCAGTAGACTGCTTCAGAATTTTTGGGTCAATCGCAAGGTTATAGTTAGAAAATCTACCGATGAGGAAGTCCGTAGAGACAACTTGATGGCGAACTTGAAGGGCAATTGGTGTTCAATCAATGTGATCGGGGTAGGGCAAGAAACTGTAAGTGAAAATCCCCGAAATATTTCTTATTCACAACTGGATATCCTCATGATGATTACTGTTTCACTGCATGAGCACAAGTAGTCTTTTTTTCTGATAGTTGTCTTTTCTGTAATCATCACACTATTTGCTTCTATTTATGTTCCTTGTGTGCTTGGCATCGTCAATCGTGTTCAAAAAAGCATCTCACAGGTGAGATACTTGGTAACAAGAAGTATCTCATCGATGTTTTCACCACAAATGCAGGTGCATGTTCATGGCGCTCAGGTGCATATGGTTTCCTCAATGTTTGAAGATTATCCTCTGTAATAATTTGAGAAAGACTGGTAGTATCTTAAAATTATCAAACTTGCAGTACGACATGAAATATGAAACTATCTGAACTGTAATCTGGTGCTAGCTTACATCTCATGTGTAATTAATTGAAAATGAAGTTCTTATTTCTGCTTCTGTTTCTGTCTGCCATTTGATACCAAATCTTAGTGAAATGGCTCAAGTGTGATGGGGAAAAATTAATCTCTAGCTATCAGCTACTCCAAGATAATGAGATATGTAGCTGCGTTCTAGGCAGCCTCATTATTTATTAATCCAGTTTTAATGTGCCAAATGCTGCAGCAGGACAATGTACTTGTGTTCCTTCACGGTTTTCTAGGAACTTGTGAAGAATGGATACCAATAATGAGGCCATTTCTGGAACAGCTAGATGCATTTCTATTGACCTTCCTGGCCACGGGAATTCAGTTGGCCAATAACATGCGACTGAAGAAGCAGCTGAGAAACCAAGACTGTCTATTGAGATTATTGCAGATGTGTTATGCAATGCACCGCAACAGATGACTTCTAAGAAGATCATTCTTTCTGGATATTCGATGGGAGCAAGGATATTGTTGTATATGACCTTGAAATTTACTGACAAGGTAGGTTCCTCATGGTCAAAATGCCAATTTATTATTTGATGAATGCATGATGCGTCTGATAAACATAGCTAAGGAGAATGCTTGTTATGAAGATTAAAGGAGCCACCATTATATCTGGAAGCCCTAGGTTGAAGAATGCCAGTGCAAGAAAAGTTTGCTGTGCTAAAGAGGATAACAGAGCACAAATTCTTATCACATATGGCTTACTGGTCTTTCTCGATTCTTGGTATGAAGGAGAGCTGTGGAAGGGGTATTCTGGATCCCATTTGTTTGTAATCAATGCTTGTTCAGGTAGGAGTATTACTGCACTCGAATCAATGTTCACTTATGTGTATGTTCTACATGACAGCTTAAGGAGCCATCCACATTTTCAGAAGATAGTTTCGAGCCGCTTACAGCACACTGATGTACATGGTCTTGCAAAAGCTCTATCTGATTTGAGCATAGGGAGGCAACCATTCCAATCTTTTCATGGTCAAACCTAATAGAACAATCTTAGTTCATGGCTGTTTTTGTTCATACACCTAATTGACTGATTAATAAGCTCGCCATTTGCAAAGTTGATGTTTTGGCCCCTGATTTTCTGCTTTCTCTCTCCCTCTCTCTGCATTTAGGTCACTTTGGGAAGACTTGAAGCACTGCGAGACTCCTCTTTTGCTTGTTGTGGGGGAAAGCGATGCGAAGTTTAAGGCAATTGCTCGAAAAATGTTTGATGAAATTGGCCAAAATAGGGAAGTCAGGGATGGCTCAGGCTTGCCAGATTCTAGCTGCGAGATCTTCGAAGTACCTGGGAGTGGGCATGCCGCTCATTTGGAGAATCCTCTCGCCATTGCTCGGGCATTGAGAAAGTTCTTGACAAGAGTAAATAAAGAGTTCATACACTAAAACAGCAAGGTCGACAATTAGACCCTCTCCCTTTCTTTTGCTTCCTTGCCTCGTGTAAGTTTACTGCTATAATTATTTTGTCCGGAGGCTCTGCTTTTGCCTTGGAAAGGTTGCTCTCTTCCATCAAATAAGACAATACTTCTCCCCATTTTTGTGTCTATTCTTTTGGCAAGAAAATGAATCGAAACATGTTTCCATGAACAACTCTTCCGAAACAATCAGATCTTGACAGAAACACATGATGTTATGCTTTTAATGTTGGTAACTGGTTGATCCCTTGGGCCAAAGTCATGAGCCTTGCAAGAGTCTCAGAATTGATCAAAAACAGAACAAACAGAACTGAGATTACAGAAGGAGAAGGCTGCGTGTATCGTCATGATCTTGGCAATTAGTGCGCGTGCGTCTACATAGATGTGTATGCCTAGGCAAGTTAATTTACAGTATGTCACCGATCATGAAAAAAACTAGCTAGCGATGCAAATACTACAAACATCATCAGTTTTCTCCTTTTATTCTCCTCTATATTCCTGGTGAACTCACAGCCCAGAAGCTTCCGCCACCTGACTCACAGAAAAGTCCGCAGGTCCTAAGCTCGCTGCCGCCACAGACCAAGCCAAAGTTGCTACTGCCGCCGCGGCAGCCAAGCAAGCAAGCCTCCGGCAATGGGCGGCGGCTTTGGGCCACTTCTCGCGCAGCGACATGGTCATCACGGCCCCCGTGAACGCGAAGTTGAGAGCCAGGACGTAGGCGTGGAAGCACGCGGGTCTCTTCGAGAATACAACTCTCGGAACCGGGTTTCCATCGACTTCCTCGAAGGGGAGTGGGAGAAGCAAGAAAACCGCCGCGAAGGAGAGGACGAGGATGAGCCCCTCGACCCCAGTTACAGTGATGAGATGGCTGCTCATCTCTGTGGAGAGAGACGGAGCAGGGGATGATGGTGGATCACTGGGTCTGGCGGGGCGAGCCTGCTCATCCAGAGTCGCTGGCGGTCGTCGGAGGATGTGACGGTGGTTGCGTGGGCATCGGGGGGCGGATGAAGTCGACTTCTTCGGAGGAGCGTAGGGTTAGGTGCCTTAGATTCTCCAAAACTCAACTAAGTCAACTTTGGTTGGCGTCCCGAAGATAGGGACGTACTAAGAAATTTCATTTTAGGGTCTTGAATAAAACTAAAGGGACAAAATAAATATTAGCAAAAATCATCTTGAATTTGCATGAACTTGGGTTCATCCAAATTAGTCATAACTATTGATTATGTGGGACTTATGCATGGACATACATAATCCAGCTATAAAAACTTTGTTTATGTGAACCCAAATCCAAACGAAAATTTAGCTCACATCATATCATATTGGACATGTTAAATATTCTTTCCACTTGGCTCTTAGGTAGACATTAAAGATATGTTGAATGCAATCATATTAGTTTATTGGGATAAACTCATCAGAAATTTTCAAACTTTTTCAATTGTGTAGTCTTGCCTTTGAATTTTTTTTTTTTTTATTTTTGGTTTGGTGTAATCGTGTCGTTAGACCAGGTATATATGTGTGTGTGTGTGTATATATATATATATATATATATATTTAAGTTAGTCCTTCCGTTAAAGAGTTAAACCAAAGTGTTGACATGGCCGTCTAGGTCATCGCTACGTCGGGGTGCTTCTCCAACAAATTTCTTAGGTGGAACTAAAAATTTAGTAAATCCAAAATTGCAACTTAAAAGAGAGAGAGAGGACGGAAGGGAAAGGGCGGACCGGCAATGGCGGCTGTGCTGCTCAGCCATCAACCGTCCCCGGCGGCTGGTTGCTCACCGGCAGAACGAAATCGCGAGATGGATCGATGGCTTTATTCATAATTTTCTTAGACCCACGTAAATTGACAACATCCGAGGGTCTTTTCTTTCCCACTCTGCGTTGGACTGTTAGTCTGTTACATCTCTTTAATGTCATACAAAGGAAGCCTCATCTGACCGTTGTCCACCTTAGTGTTTTCTCAAATCAACTATTCAGACAATTTTCGGCAGACTTTTGCCCTGCCTCCTTGCAAGGTGTGGGAGTCAAAACCTACTCCTGAAATGAAATTGTCCCTACCCTAATCCCCATTTGAGAATGTAGGGATTTGAACCCTTAACCTCTCCCTTACAAGATAGAATGGTGGCTATCGAGGCGAACCTCCAGTGATTTACATATTCGGGTATTTCAAATGGGTCTTAAACTAATATACGACCCATTTAAAACATAAATTAATCATATATGAGTCATTAAAGAGTTTATTTTAAATGGGTTTTGAAACTAAAGACTAAACTATATGAGTTTTTAAAAATTTTACATTACTCATAAATGCGTCATAAACGAATTAATAGGTTAATTTAGGTCAAATCATTTATAACTCGACTCAAATCCGATTCGACTCACCTATTTAACATGTCTATATGCACGTGACAATTCTCTAGTTTATTCTAATCTAAGCCAAACAGAAATAAATCCTATCCGCAAGGATTCAATACTGGGAAAATATTCCATGAAGCGGTCAAGTTCAGAAGTCCTCCACGGAACAATTCATCCCAAATGATTGGAGTAAAGTGGAATGTTGCTGTCCCGCGTGCTCCGAGGCATGCTTTATATCAAGACTGATCCGTGATCAATTATTGCACATCTCGTGAAATTGAACTGTTGCTGAGTAGTGTATATAATAAAATTTCTATTTCTGTATTTCTGTATTTTTCTATTCTCTGGAATAGGTTTGGAACAAAAATTCGTTTGGTGATACAATTTGATTTTTCTATTTCTGGAACAGATTTCTATTCCATAAATAGATTTGAAGAAGAAATCATAAATTAAAATTTTTAACTTCTCGATTTCTGGCCAGAAATCAATTTCTATTCTAGAAATTTTATCGTACGTACTCTAAATTTGTCAAGACAATAATGTAAGTAAGTGGGCTCCAAGAGTTTGACATTTATCAGATATTTCTTCGGAGCTTGCAGTATGCACCGTGCCGAAGGGTTTGGAAAATATACGTGAGGCATGACTTAGTTTCCAAATTGACTAGCCCTCCATGGATATGGGAATATTATATATATGTAGAGGAAGAGTAATGTGCAAGTTTCAGCATGTCACTTCTCCGGTGATGATGGATATTATTGATGTGGATGTAAATTGACTTACGATACACGATTGACGCTAATATGAATAACTTTTAAATATATTTTAATATTTATCAATTTTTTTTTGTATTTTATGTTTCCTTTCCTTTATTTCTTTTTTTTTTTCCGTTCTCTTCCTTCTTCAAAGAAGAAGAAAAAAAAGAAGAAAAAGAAAGTAAAAGAATAAATAAATAAATAAATAAATAAATAAATAAGAATATTATTAAAATTTATTCACATTATGATTGGTTGTGCCATACAAGTTGATCGTCATCCACGTCGGTAATATTCGGTCAAAATTAGCCAGAATGACTAAATTAAAAATAAGTCAAATATTTAATATTAAATCGGTAAATTAGGACTTTTCTGACGCTTTTCCTAATGAATCAGTAAAGACGCTAACTAAACCCTAGAAACTTTGACATTGATTCTCTTGACATCCTGCGAAAGAGTTTGGTAAGTCTACGTCAGGCGTGACTTTGGGTCCAAAATGACCAGCATTTTCCACACGGAGGAAGAGTAATGTGCAAGTTTTGGACGGTCACATCTCAAAAGCTTATGGAAGCCGAAGGCCTCGTGCGTCCGACTCGTGCAGTAGACGAACGACTAATTCATTCTCCCTAAATTCGAGATAATTAATTATTGAAGGGTTGCGTTTCCCGCCGATATGTGGATTTCTGGAACCCACCGATCGGAAACTTGATTTGAGGAAGTTCCATCAATAAAAAATAGAGGAAAATACGATCCATCATTGATGTCGAGATGAGCTATATTTGTTGGCCAAGCGTTGTGTTTGAAAAGTGCACATATTCTCGTTTGTCTTCTAAACTAATTTCACACTTCTATTGTTACATGATAGCACGGTTGTTTGTACCCAAAATTCCGTGGATTACTGAATTGTTCTCACGAGATTAAGCTATGGAAAGTTTGGAGATCCTATTATGCATTAGATGAAAATGAGACATAATTACGCCAATTAAAATGTCGTTATCTGACAATAAAAAGAAAAGTCGTTGGCCGCGTTGCGTGGAGGTTTCCTCGAAACTCCAGCAATTTGACCATCTCTTCGTCTTCGTCGTCGTCGTCGTCGGATACCATTCCCAAATGACCAATTGCTTCTCTCTTTAAACTCAGTCTCATCCCAGACTAACTCCTATCTTTCAAACCCTGCTCTCTCTCTCTCTCTCTCTCTCTCTCTCTCTCTCTCTCTCTCTCACTTCTTTCTCATGTCATCGAGCTTCCAAGATTCGGTCGTGCGAGGGGCTTGCTCTTCCCTGCCAAAGCCTCCAGACATCCGCGCTCGAACCTGATCCACTACTAATTACGGTAATTAGCTGACCTTTCGTGTAATTTATTTTCATAGGCGATGGTTGCACCTGGAAAGCTGAGCTTCGCCGGACGAAACGCTGCCGTTCCATGGGCTTCGGCAACTTGCTCACGGCTTGTCTCATACTTTCGGAGCTTCTTCACTTCCTGCGATGGGTCGCCCGCAAGGCTGTCGTGCTCGTCGGTGGCGGACGAGTTCCCCGTTGTAATTGACATCCCACCACCTGGCGATGCCGAGTGCGCCAACCCAGTGAGCCCTCCTGAGCAAACGGCCACAACCGCCCGGCGCAGGTGCTGCAGGATCTGCATCGGGGGCTTTGCGCCTGACCCGGCTCACCCGATACTCGTCCTGTTCCAGAGCCAGGAGCTGGGGAAGGCAGTGCTCGGATTGTCCGTGCCCATAATCACAGGCCTCCTCTCCAACCAATTCGGCCACCTGAGCCACCTACATTCGAGCCTGATCGCGCTCGGACTCTGCATCGGATTCACCGCCACGTGGTCCGGCATGATGCTGCGAGGAGCATGGCCAAGGGTCGGGAGCACGTCGGAGAATATCGGGGTGGTGTCCATTTTCGTGGCCTTCTTCGGGCTGGTGGCGTCCTTCCTGCCGCCGAGCCTCGTGTGGGCATGCTGGCTGTGCTGCGGCTTGTCGTGCTTGCCCTTCTTCCTCTGTATGAAGCCCCCGACGGTACAAACGCCCGTGGCTTAACCTGATTGGTGGGTTATAGATTATGTTGGTGGGGTCCACATGTGTAAATTGCCAATTAAAAATATTCCACGTCAGTCACTATGGTCTAAAAATGTAGCACAAATACCACTCATAAGTTGGGAAGGGAGTGCGTGCAGGTCGTTGGCTCTGTAATAGCGTTTGATAAGCAAGAATGGAATGGATTGAAAAAACCTATTATTATATATCCTAAAAGATATAAACTCCATTTTAATTATTTCGGTCATTGATTTGACTTGAATTTCACAAGAATAAGTGTTGCTTCCATAATAAATGCAATAAATGAGTTATTATTTCACAATTATTTTCTTATGGATTGGAAAAATTATTAAAAAAGTTCTAGACTTATTGTGTTTTGGCCAATTCAATCACAACTTTTTTTGATTTTGCCAATCGAGTTATTATGAAGTAATGAAAGCTTTAATTTTTCATGCTTGATGAGTTCAAAAAATGGACAAACTTTGATGACATGGATTGATGGGAAGCGAGAAATCTATCCAAAAGACATTTTATGCTTTTCTCACTTGCCCTATAAGAGATAATTATTGGGTGTTGCACAATCTTTCAGACTATTTTAAGATGCAAAGGAATCGATAGACACGAATCGATTAATCCGCACTGACAGGAATACGGGCATAAGCACCACATTCTAAGACAAATTTCACGGTGAACCATTAACTCAGTTTCTGATAATTAAAACGTCAAAGGCTGTTTTTCTCATAAACAAAACGAATGACTTAATACTCTCAAAGCACTAGGAAACCCTAGTTATCAGGCGAAATCCGAAGAAGTAAAAGATCAAATATAAGCGGGAAAAACATAAGCAAAACAAAGCGGGTCGAAAATATAAAAGAGTCCTACAACCTATGGAAAACGACCGATCTCAAGGTCGAAAACAACGTCGATTGGGGTTCCCCGCCTCGGCACAGTAGCGAGCTCTGCAAGAGCTTTTCGAATCTATATTGGGAGCTTCGTAACTTGTCCAGGGATAAACGGTCATGGCCCGTTAACGACGTAGCGGGCGATTTTATCGTTTTGGACCCGTATCGAAATATTCCCAAAAAAAGTTTCGGGGGAAAATTGCATCAGCAGCGGCATCAGTTTGGATCCGGCGTGATGCCTCGATTAGGCTGCGGTCTCCTTCCATCTCTTATTGCCTACCGAAGCCAAGTCGTCGACGATTTGATCTTCTTGAGAGTCCAGGATCACGGTCGACAATTGGGCAAATTTCACGCGTGTGGCTCGTATCGTGGCACAAGATCGATCCGATAGCGATGCGTGTTCCCGCCCAGATCAGATGGAGTACGACCGGAGACAACTTGCGAATGAAGACGGCGACGGTTCTCTCAAGTTTTGTGTAGGCTAAGCAGGCGACTTAAGGAAAAGAACTAGCCGGTTCGTGGGAGGGAGAGTGGGTTTAGGCGGTTTTTCTGACTTTTTCTGACCTTACAATGAGGAAAAGGTCGGCTCAAACAGCTTTGTTAGGTTCATTTGACAAATATCTCTTGGCCTAAAGTTCCCCAAGGCTCCCACTTTATAAATACAACACCGATCGGAACCTCGTTTCACTACCTTCCTCAAGTCTCAAACGAACATCTTCCGAGCACTCCTCTCTCTCTCTCTCTCTCTCTCTCTCTCTCTCTCTCTCTCTCTATCTCTCACACACACATTCATGTCGTGCGTCTTGAAGGATCGTGCCTCGACAGAGTCCCGCTCTTCCCAACCAGAACCTTTGGATATCTGCGCAGCATCATCTTCGGCGGATTGAACGGTGAGATCTCTCCGGTCGGACGGGAGAAATGGCCGGTCACTGGACTTGGGCAACTTGCTCGTGGTTCATTTCGTTCTTCCCCAACATCGCTTCCCATGTTCCATGGCTCGCGTCGACATGCAATGATCAGTTCTCGGAAGGCGCCAACGCTTCTACTTCACATGGTGGAGTCGACCCGACACATTGGCCAGTGGTGGACGATTCCATCTCCATTGTTGTCGACGCCTCATTGCCGATGGATGACCGAGCCATATGCGCAGCGTCAAGCAATAAGAATGCCTGTGGAACCAGAAGCACCACGACGACCGTGGCCGCCTCATCCCAGCCCGGCCCGGTTCACCCGATAGCAGCCCTTTTCCGGAGTCAGGAGCTGGGGAAGGCGGTGCTGGGGTTCACCGTGCCCATGATCACGGGGCTCCTCTTCAACCAGCACCAGGACCGAGGGTTGACCCACCTGCAAGCCAGCTGGATCGCACTCGCGCTCTCGGTCGGGTTCGCCGCCACATGGAACGGCATGCTACTGCGGGACGTCTGCCCTGGGGTTGCGCGCACATTGGAGCATTTCGGAGTGGGGTCGATCTTGGTCGCCTTCTTCGGGCTGGTTAGCTCTTTTCTTCCGCCCAGCCTCGTGTGGGCGTGTTGGTTGTGTTGCGGCTTGTCGTGCTTGCCCTTCCTCTTGTGCCTTGCTCCTCAGGCGGCCGTTGAGGAAGAGAGAAGAGTGGAATGGGTGGATGAGTGCATTGTTTAGCATGACCATGCTCGCCGGATTTAACAGTCGACACAGATATCAAGAGCATGGCACTCGGTGCACCATGCATGGCGGCGGCGTATGATAACTCTCCCCGGTTGAGCCTCTCGTCTTGTTGACGCTCGTAGAGAACAGATCAGAAAGAACAACCAAATAAAGTCATGCGTGCACGTTCATGCATGTCTTGAAGCGAAGATTGCGTCTTATCGTAATTACCATCTTCACAATGTTTTGTAATGTGTTACCAGGGGGAGTACTTGCTGGCATCGACAAATCAGCAGTGTCTAAGTAATTTATTTATGTATGTACTGTTCTTGATTTGATCAAGTAGAGAAATACTAAATATGTAAGATTGACACTAATTTATGAAATTGATATATTAAGTGACGTGATAGATTATGATTAGCGTGGTATTTGGTCCACTTATAGTCTCTCATAATGCTTAACATCTCGATTTTGTAGACCGATATTGATATATTGCAAAAACGTTTATGTTATAACATGACCACTTGATGAACGCACCTCATCTATGTGCTATAGGTTGCTTGTGAGGTATTCTTATAAAATCAGATGATAAAAAATCTTCTGTAGTTATCAGACAGTATCTTCAAAATGAGGAAAATGCCTTGGCAGATTTTACCCAAAAACCTAAACCAAAACTACTATGAAGCAAATAGGGAACTTGTAGTGGTTGCCAAGCCTCGGCGACACCAAATTTATGATCATCTGAAGCAGGGCGAAATCAATAGTGTCACGCAATAATTTTTACTTTCGATGAAATCAGTAATGTCAGCTTAAGTAGTTTCTAATTGTCTAAGCATCGTCTACGGGGAAAGAAAAGTCAACGAAGCCTTTGATTGTCCTTCCTTGTACCATAGACAACCTCTTCCATTCGTTCCCACAAATGGATATATCGCTTGTATCGGAAAATCTAGACGTGAGAACATCTGATTTGGAACAGTAGCCACTCGTTTTTCGATTTGCTGTCCTCTAAAATGGGAAAGCTTAGGACACTTCGAATTCAAATCAAACACTCATCGTCATCTTAATATCTATTTTCGAGAGCCCAAAGTTAGAGTTCGGATGTTTGATGTTGAGCAGCCATCATCTGAGATCCGAAAGGACCACGATGTCCACCTCAAGGCAGGCAATTTCGAGCCAACATCGGACAAGTAACTAAACATCATCTTGAGTTCTCTCATGCCTCGTCCTCAAATCCCACCAGATCACGACCTCCAATTGAAAAAGTTCCTTTCGAACTCCCAGGTTAACGTAGTTGGTCGTGAGTCTGGGAATTTCGAGCTCGCTTTAAATAGTTTTCGTGTTTCAAAACCTTATTCCTCAGGCTGCCGATTGTATTGATTCAAGGTTTCTGCTTTCCTCTATCCAAATCTATTTCTTCCCCACATCTTACAAGGAAAACGAAGCCCACTTTCCGTGCCAGGCGCAGGACTATTGCTTTAATTTTCATTATTGTAATATAACCCAGTAATTTCTTATAATATGGTATCAACAGCACATAAACCATCAAATTATTTTCCTTGATGATGTTTTTATGATATTAGAATGCCCTAAATCGAGAGCATCCCATCATAGTTATGTCTTTTTTGTTTTGATGATTTTTATTTAGCGGGTTTTAAGTATAGTTATTTAGTGATCAACCTTATTAAATACTAAAGTATCAATACTTATCCTGCACATACCTTTTTGTTTCTTATTCAGTTGCATATTTACGAAATCACTGTTGAGTTTTACTTTGGTTTTAATTCGCCATTTTCCTCTAATTGTAATTTTGAGCTAGTTAATGTAATCAAGTTTAAATTTTAGTATTTCTCCTAATTATATCTATGATTTTACTTATTTCTGGTTGATGAGTTTCACATTTTATAGCAATCCATCATTTAGTCCAACTAAATTACAACTTTTGGGGCCACCTTTTAGTTGGTTAACTATGATGAGTCTTTTTTTAGTACTTACCCCATAATTTGACTGAAATTTCGAAGGCTCTTCTTTTAGTTAGAGTTTTCTATTTAGATTCTCATATAAATAAGCAAGAGAGTTTTCTGTTATATATTTTATTATTAACTATTTTTTTCCTCACATTAACAAAGATTTCATATTAAATATTCTTTTGATTAATCTTATCCGCATGGAGTCATAATCTCTTTGTAAGTGGATATTGACACTCGCCTAACAACAAAAGCTCGGCGTGTCGAATCACTATTCAAGCTCGAAAAGCTTCTTAGTTACAATATCTCACAAGATAATAAAATAAAATTGAAGTTTGTTCAGGAAATTTTTATCTGACGACTCTCGTTCATGTTGATAATAACCCTAATTAAAATCTCTGGCTGGGATCGCCCCGCAGATCAGAAGCAAAGCAGAATCAATTGACGTGGAGCGAAAGCTTCTCCGTTGGTGAAGTTGCATTCACACGAACGTCACTGCGACCCGTTCGTACGGCACAAGAGGTTAACTTGTGTTGCTTAGCAACGAAGTATGTGCAGGCCAGTCCATTCACTTCCAATTTGATTGTTCTTGGTGCCTAAAGTTAGGTCCAATCAGTTACATCATCTCTTGTTGTTCACATCAAGTCTGTGATTCAATCTACGACCCATAAATGTTCTAATACGTCGGCTTATAACGGAACATTTTATGATGCTAGGATCAAAAAAAGTTCTATCACAAAAGTGTATGTATTCCTTAATTTTCTTTTCTTTCTGGAGATATTTATAATATCTTTCCCTTCATCTCATGATATCCGGTGCAGCGCACGGGGTTCATCCTGGCCTATCTTTCAAAGATAGAACGAATGGGCAACGCAAACCACAAACCGACGCCAAGCGTAAGCACGAGTTTCTGGGTAACGTGTTAGCACCCGTTAGATCACAATAACTAAAGAAGCATTGCCAGAGCATTTTATTGAATGCATAGCACTGTAAGGGCCTCCATGGTAACATTTCTATTTCTTCCGAATTTTGTTCTTTTGTTCCCCAGAACAAAAAAAAAGGAATAGAAATCTATTTGGTAACTCCAACTTATTTTTCTATTCCCCGGAATAGAAAAATGGCTGAGAAATAGATTTGGAACAAAAACAAGAAAAAAAAAAAGTAGCTTCTTGTTCCCGAAAACAATTTCTTAAAATAAGCTTATTTTTCTTTTGTATTTTTCTTTTGTTCTTCTTCCTTGTTGCGGCCACTACCAGCCGCTTGCCAATCGTCGGCCACCTCCAACCACTTACAGCCACCGTCGGCGACTATTGGCGACGGTTGCCGCCGCCCATAGCCCACCGGCCACCGCCCACAGTCCCACCGGCTGACGATCGCCACCGTCTGCCGGTAGCTTGCCGTCGCCAACCACCGCATGGCTGCCGCCTGTTGCCGCACGACTGTCAATTGTTGCTACCGACCGCTGCCGTAGGACCGCCGCCCACAGCTCACCGGCCACTGCCCCCTCCCGTGGCCAATGGACTGTGGGCGGCAATCCTATGGCAGCGGTCGACTGCGACGGTCGGCGGTCGTGCGATGGCGGTCGGCAGTCCATGAGTAAGAAGAAAAATCAAATAAATACAAAAATTTATAAATTTTACCAAACACATTTCTATTCTTTTTATATTCCAAGAATATAAATTTTGTATAATTACCAAACACCTTATTTTACTCAAAAAGTATTCCTGAAGTAAAAATAGAAAAAAAAAACTATTTTGAAAAGAAATATTTCCCGGAATAAAAACGTTGCCATATGCACCCCTAGTGCGTGACAAGCACAGTATAGAGGCTTTTAAAGTCATTGAAATTGAATTGGGCCTCATCTACGATGTCTTCTACGCGAAGGCGAAGGCGGTCTATATGAGCTTGGGCTTTATTTGTAGACTCTTCATTTCATTTGCGATATGTGTCTCCCTGGTGGTCTTCTCTTTGTGTGACAAGAGACGATACTTGAAGGTGGATCTGTGCTTGACCTTCCTGTTTCTAGGAGCAGCCATTTTCCTCGAGTTATAGGCACTGTCTCATATCCTTTTCTCCGACCAGTTCGCCTGTTGGCTCATAGAGAACAAGCAATTAGCTGTGTTCAATTTTGTCAACCGAATCCAATCGCTGTCTAAAAGGCGCAGGTGGTCCAATTCCATCGGCCAATACAGCTTAATGAGGTGCTCCTTAAAAAAAAAAAAGACTCTTGCTAGTGGAAATTCCTTAAGCTATTGCATGTTGACGAGATAGGGGTGAAGTTTCTCTACCATGGCCCCGAGGACGTGATAAGCTATATGAGGGAATTAAGGGTCTGCATGGTAACGTTTCTATTTCTCCCGATTTTTGTTCTTTTGTTCCCCGTAACAAAAAAGGAACAGAAATCTGTTTGGTAACACCAACTTATTTTTCTATTTCCCGGAATAGAAAAGTGGCTGGGAAATAGATTTGGAACAGAACCAAGAAACAAAAAAAAAAGTAGCTTCTTGTTCCCGGGAACAATTTCTAGAAATAAGTTTTTTTTTTCTTTTCTATTTTTCTTTTGTTCTTCTTTCTTGTTGCGGCCACCGCTGGCTGCTTGCCAACCGTCGGCCACCTCCTGCCGCTTGCCACCGTTGGCAGGCGACCGTCAGAGACTGCCGGCGACGAATGCCGCCGCCTATAGCCCACCGGCCACCGCCTACAGCCCATCGGCTGACGACTGCCACCGTTCGCTGGTAGCCTGCCATCTCTAACCATAGCATGACCACCGCCTATCGCCGCATAGCCGTCAATCGTTGTTGCCAACTGTTGTTGTAGGACCGCCGCCCATAGCTCACCGGCCACCACCCCCTCCTGTGGCCCGTGGGCTGTGGGCGGCAATCCCGTGGTGGCAGTCGGCTGCGACGGTCGGTGGTCGTGCGGCAGTTGTGCGACAATCATGCGGCAATCATGCGACGATTGTGCAGGGGTTGTGTAGTGACGGTCGGCGCGTGAAAAAAATTATAATTTTTTTCCAAACGCATTTCTATTCTTTTTCTATTCTAAGAATATAAATTTTGTATAATTACCAAACACCTTATTTTACTCAGAAATTTTTCTCGGAGTAAAAATAGAAAAAAAAAACTATTTCTGAAAAGAAATAGTTCCCGAATAAAAACATTACCATGCGCTAAATTATTCGTAAAAGAGAGTTTTTTCGTCGGTTGTAATGTCCCGCGAAATGCCCATCGCTTCTTTCGACGCTGCAGAGCTCGTCTCTTTCTCAAGAAGCTGTTCGCTTGTCGGTGGCCAAATCCATCCACTGGAGCATGTGGGTGTCCTAGTTTTAGCCACGGCTATGGCGAAGAAAACAAGAGGTTGAAGAAGAATAGAGAAAGGCGAGAGAATCGATTCTTTATGTAGCAGCTGTAATTCTCGTGGCTTTTCCCGGAAGCCGTTCATTCGCCGGTGGCCAAATCCTCTATTGGAGCTTGTAGATGTCCTAGTTTTAGCAATCGCTAGATGGTGAAGAAACAAGAGGTTTCTGAAGAACAGTGAAAACAGTCCAAAAATTTTGGAAAAGAGAGAGAGATAATCAATTTCTTTTAAACGTTGCCGTTTTGGACTCCCAAACGCCATGTCATTTCAGCCATTTTCCGCTCAAGATTTGAATTTTTATTTAAAAAAAAAAAAGTGATGTTGATTCATTAGAAAAGCCACGTACGACTCTTGTCAAAATATGTAATCGGAGGCATGATCGTTTTTTCAATAACGTATTCTTTTTGTTAGAGTAGATTTATAAGACAATATAATTGATGCACATACACACATATAACGCGACAGTGTGGAAAACTCAATTATTTATTGAATTCATGACACTGAATTACTCATCATAAGATTTTATTTCAAGCTTGTAGCTGTATTTGCGCATATTGAATTATGCGTTCGTGGCTTTCGTTGGGCTCTTCTCGTCGGTTCTCACGACACCCGATGGAGGAACCGTTGGAGGAAATTCGCAAACACATATGTTGAGATGCTCCGGACAATTGCAATATGTTTGACTTGGACAATCTCGAACAGTATCGCACGCTTGAGCAGCTTGTGCTTCAACCCTCATCTCCCAACCTGCCAATTCATGTTTATTTTCACGGTCAACATTCACTGAAACTTAGCCCCGAGAGAGAGAGAGACCATTTACAATTAGGAGGAACACCAGCAGCGCAATACGCTTGGAACAGAGCTTGTCCATTGCTCTTTCTGCCGATGAAAATGCAGAATTTACGACTAAATTTTTTTTTTTTTTTTTAGTCTAGTGGCCACTCCGCTTCCTAGCTAAAGGCGCGGACCTTTGGCGACGACTTTTGCCCAACTTTTTGCAAAACATGGAATTTGAAATTTTATCACTGATTTCTCTGAAACTTACGTGTTTCACCCCATTAATCTTTTAGAATTTTTTGATAAACCAACCCTTTTGCCGACGAAACCGTCTCTTCCATGTTGGATTTTTTTTTAGCTAAAAAAATTAAGGCTATTTTCTACATAGTCATGCAAGAGAAAAGAATTATTGGACATGTATAGTTGGGTTTCGCCACCGGGCCTAATTCGACTTTTGCCCATCCATTTAACTCTTTTTCGCACGCACATGAGGTGGGAGGGAGGTCGAGAGAGAGGGATCTTTAGTTTGTTTTCTTCTTCAACACAACAACAGGTTAAAATTCATTTTGATATCGTAAAGAATATGGATTCCCATTTTTTTTTTCAATAGACCTACCGATCAAGTGAGTCATAAATGGGTTTAACACTGAGCAATTTAAACCTGACCCACTTCCATGTTGGAATTTACGACTAACATTTGTGCAGCAAAAGAATGCTAGAAATAAGGTTTTTTTTAGCTAGTGGCCAGTTATCCGCTTCGGAGCTAAAGGCACGGACCTTTGGCGACGAATTAAAATTTCATTCCCAACTTTTTTGCAAAAGATACGGAATTTGAAATTTTATCACTGATTTAATCTGAAGCGACAAAATTAAATGTTTCATCATATGCTTAATCTTTTATCGATATATTTTTACAGTTTGAATTAAATTGGTCCAGTTGAAAAGTTTATGACCGAATCGATACCGATACAATAGGATTAGGAATTTCTTGATTTCATTCTCTTTGGGGGTGGTATAAGGTGAAAAGTCTCTCAAATGCTAGTAACCATGCTTGAAAATAAATATATATAAAACGATATAATTTGGTGCTTTCACACATGTAATGAGACGGTGCGGAAAAATCCAATCACTCATTGAAAGCTTTCATGATATTTTTATTTCAAACTTGTGCTGCATTTGCCTGCATTAGATCATGGAATCCTAGGTTCCATTTGGTTCTTCTTGTTAGCTCTCCCAACACCCGCGGGAGGATAAGTGCAAGTACAGATGTGGAGGGGAACAGGACACTGGCAGTATCTTGGATCTCCACAATCTTGCACAGTTTTGCACGGACGACTCACGTCTCTTGCTTCCACACCCGTCTCCCAACCTGCCAATCAATAATATTTTCACAGTTAACGTTCACTGAAACTTAGAGAGAGAGAGAGAGAGAGAGAGATACCGAATGCAAATATGAGGAGGACGAGCAAAGCAATAGACTTTGAACAAAACTTCTTCATCGCTCTTTGCTGATGAAACTGCGACGCTCGATATGACTCTGCTACTGTGTTCTCTTGTTTATGCTATGATGTAGGGTCTGGATGTAGTGTTGGGTGTCTCACAATGAGTTATATATAGGCTCAAGCTCATCATTGTATTGCCACAAAATGAACATCAAAAAGGATTTCATACTTCATAATACAGTAGTTATAAATAGGCTCAAGCTCATCATTGTATTGCCACAAAATGAACATCGAAAAGGATTTCATACTTCATAATACAGTAGTTAATCTTACCATAAATGTCAAAAGTAATTGTTTTCTGATAGATTTGCGCAACAAAGGAATAAAATCTTATTTAGGACCAAAGTTTTGGTAGGGCAATGAGCGACTTTCGTCTTTATATGTTTTCTGGAAAATTAGATTGGAAGGAAGTTATTAGATCGAGATTGCAGAGCGTCAATTTCCTTACATTGCATAAATTACAATAGGACGTTGCTAAGAGAACGGCACCGTAAACTAAGAGCCTAAGAGGGAATAACGGTGCGTTGTAATTCCCATTCAATGGGAATGGGCAACCGGTGGAACAAATTTGGGAAACAAATCTTGGTAGAAAATTCTGAAATATCAATCATTATTTTTTTCATAAAGGAAAATGAAAATTCCTATTTGGCCCATTAAATACTCTGTATAACTATTTAAATAGAAAACTCAATTCTATCGCAAAGTACTTGTGAAATCAATTTCACTAATTCTAGATACAGTAAAAATCAAATTAGCAACCCACACATTTATATTAACCAATATGAGGAGACTTTAAAGAATGATTGAATAAGTAAAATATTTGAAAATTGGCTAGTTCGGAGAAAAAGTGTGGCAATACATAAAGGAAAAAGCATCAAAACAAATTCAATTTACTTAAATTTTTAAATAAAATTCATCTTTAGTTACTCACGAGATGATTATAATTTTGATTTTTGAGTTAACTAGGATTGTCATGGCTTGAGCAGAATTTATTAAAGTTTTAAATTATGTAAATTAGGTATTCAACTCTTTATTTTGACAATCGTGTTCATTGATGAATATTTTCATTCACTAGTGGGAGTGTGAAAAATATATAATTGTAGAGGTGTTGTTAATAGAAAATCCAATATTTTTGTTTGTCTTATAGTAAAGATGTTTAGACATTCTATAAATTGTTTACACATTCGCTACATAACGAGTATGTAGACTTCAAGGGAAAAAAATACGAATAGAAGAACTTTTTAGAAAAATCACTATCGAAAGAGAAGATTCGTAGCACCAAAAAGAAAAGTAAAAGGATGGTTTAAACCATCTAAGGGTGGCGACCGTGGATCTCGGGGATAGCAAAGAATGCAGAGAAACACGAAACACTCGGGGACAGCAAAGAATGCAAAGAAAGCAATTGGCAACAAGATCTAGCAACCTTCTTCTAGCTAGTCGAAAGATCTTTTGAATCGATCCAGAGATCATTTCGATTTCATTAGTAACGAAAACACAAAACATCACACATTGATCAATCAAAAAGAAATTCGATAGCTAAAAAGTAAGATCGATTGTCTTGGGATCCTTTCTTCCATTTAATGGAACGGACAAAACTAAAATCAAATCGATTCTTTAATTGCTTTCGGAATATTCCTCGGTGCCATTTATGGAACATGAAAAGAAGATCAAGGATCATCCACTTCCTAAAGAAGTCAAAGAATTTATCGGTGATCGTGTCAGTCCTTCATGCTATCCAAGCCTATTGGGCGAGAGTTTTTATTATACCTATAGCCGTGTTGGAACAGATGGTGAAAGTATTTAGATAATTCCTGTGAAAATGCCTGGAACTAGGGAAAGGGAGTGCTAAGGTTGCTTGGGGTGAAGTGTACCTACCAAAAGAGGAAGGAGGTCTGGGCATCTGGAGGCTCAAGGATTACAATAAGGCTACTATGCTGAAGCATATCTGGCTCCTATTTTCAAACAAGGTGGCCTTGTGGTGCAAGTGGATCCATTCCACGTTTTTAAAATCAATGAATTTTTGGGTTGCTAAGAAACCCACCCACTATTCTTGGGCTTGGAAAAAAATCATATCCTTTAGAAGCGAGGTCCGCAATGCCTTCTATTGGAGGATTGGAGATGGCCTCTCTACCTCCTTATGGTTTGACAACTGGCACCCTAGGGGCCCCCTTAACTTAATTTTTTCGAACTCGTTCATCTACAGTTCAGGGCTTTCTAGGTAGACAACGATAACTGATCTCTTCTCTGATGCTGGGCAACTTCTCAAGTTGGTGCTTGAGTCGTGGGATCCTCCCCTCCCAAGCCTCTCTCAGAATTCGGATTGCTTTTGCTGGAGGGAGAATTCGTCAGGATGCTTCACTGTTGCGACGGCTTGGGAGACCTTTAGGTGGAAGAGAACTCAGGTCTTTTGGCATACCTTCGTTTGAAACAACGAAATTACATCTCGGTATCAAGTAAACCTTTGGCTTATAACTAAACGCAGGCTGCCCACCCAGATACTTTTATTTTCACATGGTAGAATAAATAGTGGTGCTTGTGCCTTTTGCAACGACGTACCGGACTCTATTGACCATCTGTTTTTTGGGTGTCGTGTCACAACCGGGGTTGCCTTTTTTGGGCGAATAAATGCAATATGCCTTGGCGTAATAGGGCGTGGGAGGATAATCTCCGTTAGGCCATCACCATGTTTATGGGAAAGGAGTTTTATAAGTGCATAGCTCGCTTCTCCTTCGAAGCGTTGTGTCATATTATTTGGAACAATAGAAACATCATTCTTTTCAAAGAACAACCTCTTTCTATCCCGACTATGAAGAACCATCTCTTTAAAGTGGTAAGAGATAAGGCGCTCACTGTTAAAAATGTTGAAGATAACATCAGGAATAGAAGGTTGCGGGGGAGATGGGGCATTGACCCGGTCATCTTTTTTAGGGAGCGTTAATTCCCTCCCTTTCAACTGATGCATCTTGATTAAGGCAGTTGGTGCAGCGATTCTTACTGAATCCTGAGGATGGTTCTCTCCCTACCTGAGGGCGTTTTGTATCTGTTCGCCGGTTGTTCATGCCATGCTTTTCCTTTCTAGTTGTTAGTGGGTTGCCACGGTTGTGGCTTTTTTATCTCGGCATCCTTTCACTCATTATGATCCGTTATTTTGAGTGTGAGTTTTGATGCCGTGATCTTTTTGTTCACTCGATTTTTTTCAATATATTAATTACCTTTCACCCAAAATATATATATAAGACGATATCATTGATGCACATACACACATTGATGCACAAACACACAGTGTGGAAAACTCAATTATTTATTGAATTCATGACACTGAACTACTCATCATAATATTTTATTTCAAGCTTGTAGCTGTATTTGCGCATATTGAATCATGCGTTCGTGGCTTTCGTTGGGCTCTTCTCGTCGGTTCTCACGACACCCGATGGAGGAACCGTTGGAGGAAATTCGCAAACACATATGTTGAGATGCTCCGGACAATTGCAATATATTTGACTAGGACAATCTCGAACAGTATCGCACGCTTGAGCAGCTTGTGCTTCAACCCTCATCTCCCAACCTGCCGATTCGTGTTTATTTTCACGGTCAACATTCACTGAAACTTATCCCCGAGAGAGAGAGAGAGAGAGAGAGAGAGAGAGACCATATACAATTAGGAGGAACACCAGCAGCGCAAAACGCTTGGAACAGAGCTTGTCCATCGCTCTCTCTGCCGATGAAAATGCAGCACGCAAGACTCTTCTGGTGCGTGCTCTGGTTTGTGCTTTGATGGAGTATTCGGATGTTGTGTTGGGTCCTTTGCTTTCGCCACAGGATTTATATAGGCTTAAGCACTCCCATGCAAATCCAATTTTCTCGACGAGTAAATAATTTTTTGATCTTTAAATAAACATCGAGAGAATTCTTGCGATGACTTCACGTATTAGTAATGGAATATGGTAATAGTGCAATTATTCATCTTCCGTAAAAATTGTTTTCTGCTTTGATTTGCACAATCTTGAAAGTTAATGAAATCTTATTGAGATTAGAAGTTTAAGTAGGGAAATTAATGACTTTTAGAAGTTTAAGTGGGGAAATAAATGACTTTATTACCGAATTAAATGCATCAACATATTGAATTTTATTACGACTTGTTTATTTCGTAAAAAATAATGATTTGAAAAATATTTTTTAAAAACAATCACTCATGTGGTTTACAAAATTTAATGAATGAAAAATATTTTAATCATTTACAAAATGTTTAGACATTTGTCCAATAGATTTAATACTTTTTTTTAAATAATTTTCACAGTTAAAATCTAAAAATGCCACGCCCACATGTCTCTCAATGATTCGTGTGATGAGTTTGGGTGTGAGCAATTTCCACATGCCTCTCTCTCGCAAATCCAATGAATTCACCATTGGACTACATTTTCTGCCTTATGTCAAGGGGACATTATTTGAGGGTTTGCACTATTCTTCTAACTCCAGCCTGGAGTTACAACACGGTTTTTGTTTTTCTGGCAGCTCTTCCATTTTATCGGCATAGTATGAATCCAGAATATTGGGCTTTGGCGCATGACATGGGAGTTGTGTCGACTTTTGGATGACACGGGAGTTGCTCGAAATTAACCCACTATGATTTGGTGCGATAACAAAACAGCCGTTCAGATCGCCAGAGATGAGGAAAATATAACTATTCAATTGAACGAATGACACCATAAATTACTGGTCATAATATATTTACTTCAAACTCGAGAAATATTTGCAGATATCGAATCAAGGAATAATAGGCTTTATGAGGTGATCACGTTTTCATGGGATTTAATGTAAATAGGATTTAATTCCCTTTCGATGTTGCGCAAATTAAGCAGAAAACAATTGGTGATCACGTCTTCATGGGAGATAAATAATTGTCCTGTCCCCATATTCCGTAAATAATATCCGAAGTTGTTGCGAGAAATCCTCTTCATGTTAATTTTAAGACAAACTAATGGGTTTTTTATTTGATGGGCAAAGTTAAGCTTGTCAGCCCATATTGGATCAAACACAGCCTATAAGGGTAGAACGTTTATCAATAGCGTTTTAGAGAGAAAATACGCTTCTCCATTTTCTTCTTTTTGAAACAATATACTCCCTCTTGAAGAACGGAACTTCAGGGCTTCAAACGATTCCCTTTTAGGCTACAACGGTACTTAATCTGTAGCAAATAGGGTATGTCCGTCTCTGTGATATATCTTTCAATCAATGTTACATGTTTTCCCAAGCACGTTTCAACGTTCATTTTCGATATTCAATCGTTCGAGTATTAATTCGTTATAGTCGGTATTTAATAGTTGGTTTGCAATTCAGTATATCTCACTATAGCCGGTCATTAACATAGCCTTCGTAGTCCATACACTAATTCAAATTATGTTTACCTTACGTTCTATTCACCATGCTATTATGTTACATTTTTTTCCGTTATGTCAGAGGGCATTATTTTAGGATCTTCACTATTCTTCTAACTCCACCCTAGAGTTAAAAGCCTAATTGGATTCAGACAATGTCGGGGTGTCCATGATCACATTTCTTCAACACGTTTTTTATGTTTTTCTGGGTAGTTCTTCCATCTATTGACATAGTAAGAAGCCTGCCATTAACTCATACTCTAGCTGTGAATCCGAATATCGTGCTTTTGCTAATACTAATGTTGAACCCGTCTAAGTTGTGTCGGCTTTTCGAAGACATGGGAGATCCTCAAAATCAATTGCACTATGTTTTGATGAAATAGTAAAATTATTATTCAAATGATCAGAGATTAAGGAAAATTTAACTATTAAGTCGAATGCATGTTTGACAAAAAAAAAAAAATTGAACCCATGACACCATAAATTATTTGGTTGTAATAATTTTATTTCAAACTTGAGATATATATTTGCTTATATCAAGTCAAGGACTAAGGGTGCATTTGGTTCAGCATTCCCAAGGGGCTTTTAGCCCTGAAAGCCCCTTGGGGAAATGCCGGACCATTTGGTTCAATTTTTTTGCTAGCTTTCATCTTTCACTTGCCTTCAAAATGCTGAAAGCCCAAAGCTAGTAGGGATTAGCTTTGGGCATTCGGTATACAGCAGGATGCTAAATTTTTTTTTCCAAAACTACCCTCACTAATTTTTCATATTTCCGATTTTGCTCCTATTTATTTTATTTTTTTAATTGAAAAGGAGGCAGCCCTTCGCGGACCCCCTTTGCCGGTCCGGCGAAGGGCTACGACCGCCGGCGAGCCAGATCTAGCGCCGGCGGCCGTTGGCGGAGGTCGCCCGATGTCGGGCGACCTCCGGCGAGGGTCACGCGACCCAACCGAGGGCCACCGAAGGTCTCCCAACCTCGGGCGACCCGGGCGGCTGCTGCCGGGTCTCGCGGCCATAGGCGGCCCTCACCGAAGGTCGCCCAACCTCGGGCGACCTCAACCAACGGCCGCCGGCACTAGATCTAGCTCACCGACAGCTGTAGCCCTTCGCCAGTCCGACAAAGGGTTTAGTTCAATTTTCAAAAAATAATAATAATAAATAATTAATATATATATTAGCCCTTCGCCGGTGCGACAAAGGGTTTAGTTCAATTTTCAAAAAAATAATAATAATAATAATAAATAATAAATAATATATATATCCACATTTACTATTCATCCGTTGACCTTTTTTTTTTTTTAAACCAATCATCTTCCTCACACCCCAACCGCCATTAATCGGCGACGGAGTTTCATCGTATTTTATTTTTATTTTTTAAAAAAATAATAAAAATCCTTTGCAAATGTTGGGTTCACATTTTTTTTTTTTTTTTGTCATTTTTATCTTTTGACAATCAATAGCCAACTTTTTATCAATACATTAGAATGCTCATTAATTAACGAAGATGATTAATACTATAATAATTAAAAAAAAAATATTCAAAGTTGAAAACAAACCTAAAAGAACCCTAGGCCAAAAGTTGAGCTTTGCATCAATCTATAATCAAATTCTTTTAATATAATTTTTAAATAAATTTACTAATATATCTTTTATATTACTCTCAACATGAAAATGTAAAAGGTTATATATAGTCATTGTTTTTTTCTTACAATTTTAAAAATACTAGAACTAAAAAACTTAATTTGGTTACATTAAAGGGCTTTTCAAATATATGTTTATCAAACAGTCTTGCATTTCCCTAAAGCACTTTTCAGTTATAGTTTACCAAACATTCTAGCATTTCGAAAAACCCCTTTATCTTAAAGGTATTTGCATTCTCCCAATGGCATTTCCCCAAAGCCGAACCAAACGGGCCCTATTAGGTTTCACAAGGTTCCTCTTGTGGGCTCCCATAACACCCAATGGATAATATTGGCAAAGACAGATGTTGATGGACGCAGCACACTTGCAATATCTTGGATCTCCACAATCTTCGACGGTTTTGCACGAATGACTCACATTTCTTGCTTCCACATTCGTCTCCCAACCTACCAATCAATGATTTTTTCACAGTTAACATTCACTGAAGCTAATCCCTTAGGCTAGGTTTGGCAGTCGAGATAAAATTCGGGATATGATATTGATTTATCATATGTTACGTTTGGTGCTCGCTTAGGACAGGATAAAGTCGGATATAAGAAGGATATAAGTAGGATAAAATTATCCCATGGGGAGGTGGGATAAAGATGGATAGGATTTCTAATGTCCATAATAGGAAAGTTATTTTTCTCGAATAACAAACTTATTAAATTAACAAAATTAAAATTATATTTCAATATAAATAATATTTGAACTCTAATTTAAGAAATAAAAAATAAAAAATTATTTTTAATTAATTTTATTTTAATTTAAATATTCAATTTTAATTCTATCCTATAATAAACATTCAATATATAAATTAAATATTTATATTTATTATATATTTTAGATATTCTTGTATTTTAGGTATGTCAGTACAGTTTATTATTTGATAAAATTTTATTAAAGAATGATGAAAGGGGAAAAAAAGAAATAATAAAGAAAATAATATAAAAAAAGAGGAAAAATAAATTAAAAATAAATTAAAGAATAGTGTTACGAGAGATTTTCACCATCTCCGTTTATGAATATTTAGGTTTATTTATAATGATATGCCGTTTATATAAAATATATATACATATATATATATATATATATATATATATATATATATATATAGACACACACACACACATGATATGATGTGAATATATCCGACTTTAATATTGCGATTCACCAAACAATGAACATGATATAAAAAAATCCTAGGATTTCATATCATATCCTATCCAATCATATCCCGATTAGAAATTTGGATGAGCAAACGTAACCTTAGTTCCTGCAATATTTGTGAGAGAGAGAGAGAGAGTGGGAGAGATACCGGATGCAAATATGAGAAGGACAAGCAGCACAATAGACTTTGAACCAAACTTCTCCATCGCTCTGTTGCTGAAACTGCAACTACCAATAAGACACTGCTAGTACAAACTCCTTTTTATGCCTTGGTGTAGTATCTGGATGTGGTGTTGGGTGTCTCACAGAGAGTTATTTATAGGCTAAAAGAGTACTCACATACGAAATCAACTTTATTGATATAAGAATTAAAAATTTTGTTTACTTAATGCTTGGCTAGATCTCCATGATTGTCTTTCTATAAATTGTTTACACATTCGCTACATAACGAGTATGTAGACTTCAAGGGAAAAAAAATATGAATAGAATAACTTTTAGAAAAATCACTATCGGAAGAGAAGATTCGTAGCACCAAAAAGAAAAGTAAAAGGAAGGCGTAAACAATCTAAGAGTGGAAACCAAATAAAAGAGTTTCTAGGTTTCCTTAAAGAAATATGTGGCTTGTAAAAGGCTGTAACTCTCACGGTAAATTTCCCACCGTTATTGCTTCATTTCTCATTGAAATAAAGTAGTCAAACGAAGGCACTCACCTATCACCACAATTATATCATTTCTCATTGCATATAATTTATATTCACTGTAGCATCCATAAAATATTGTTTCTAAAAATTGCGTTTCATGCCAAATATGTATTAAAGATTGTGTGTGAAGATGCATATTTTTTATGTGATACTCCTTCCATTATTACTGTTTCTTTTGTGATGCTGACAAAAAGGGAGAGAAAATGTAGGAAAAGCATAACACTGTATGCAGATGAAAATCTTTTTTGATCTTGCTAAGGGGGAGCTATATAAAAACATAAAGTTTTCTTGAATTTATTCTTATCTTGAACTTCCTTAATCAGAGCAAAGAATTTCTTTACATATCTTACTCACTTTGATTAGCTCGACTTTCTATAAGAAATCTATGCTTATCGTTACAAAATCAGCAAAATTCTTATATAATTCACATTGCGCCTTATCTAAAATCTTGTTTTTAGTAGAACTATTTGATTATTAAATCTTTTCAAAATCTTTTGTTAAGCTCTCCTTGTAAAGTTTTGTTATCATCAAAAAAGAGAAAATTGTTGAGGAAATTTCCCCAATTGATTTTGAAGATTGACAAAACTTATCTGGAGTAAAGATTTTGATTCTGATTACAAGTATTTTTCAGGTGGAAAGTCTAATGAGATGTAATCAGATGTTATCAATCAAAACCAAAATCATGACTTAATTATTTCCTTCCTTATGTGTTCTGTCAAACGACTAAGAATGAGATAATATCCTCATATAACGGTTAGTAGCAATTAGTTGGATTCTATACCATATTTATAAGGAGTTCCAAAAGAAAAGTCTTCTTAATATCTATCGGTGATTCAATTTCCTGTAATAACTTATTTGAGATGAAACATACTTTCCAACTTGAAGCACTCGACTTATGGAAACCCAAACTGTTGTATGAGTGGCAAAAATTATGGAAAGCATCAACTGCGGTGATCTTGAAGCAATCAAATATTCTTGACAAACCAAGACAATGGGTAGATTGGCTAGATAAGTCCTCTTGGAGATATGTCCAACGGTCAGCTTGGACTAGGAGGAGTATAAGAGGTTTCGAAACTAAAGGGATAAAAAATTTGCATTAATGAGAATTGAAGCTTTTAATTCCAAAATCTGAAAAGTGTTTTGTGATCTTATACTTTCGTCTCTATGAGCATCATTATGTAACCATTTAGAGGTTGAGAGTGTATAAAGAATTATATACACGAGCTTGAGTGTTTAGAGCTCAATCTTACCGCTGATCAATTCTTATTAGTAAATTCTAGCCAATAGGCTGTAACGCGAGAGAGTGGACGTAAGCTTGCAAAAGCCGAACTACTATAATCTTTATTTGCAATTCTCTATCCCTAACTTCTTTTATTTATTGTGATAGAATTATACACCAGTAAGATATGACTACTTTATTAGAAGTTGTCTCGCTACAATATTTATTTAAATTCTTTTATTTCCGCACAATCACCTATTCACCCAATTTAGGTGATAGATCTAGCCATAACAAAAATTTCCCAAAGCTGGGGACCGACGAGTCAACCACCACCTTTGCTTCGCAATGCACAGCCACATTATTTGCCTAGCTATCGATCAAATGGACTGCCGAGTCAACACCAGCATGCTCGCGGGAGAGGAAAGACCGAACGAAGACATCACTGTGCCATGTCCTCCTCATCCATCTCGTTAAGCAGCAATGACACAGCAGGTTCCAAGCGGTGGCAGAAGGAGGAGTCAACAATATAAAGGCCGACGTCTCTATTTTCCCCATTTTTGCGAATTCGAACCCCCTTCATTTCCTTCGTTGCCTTGGCCAGTTACTCGCATTGCTTTCACGCTCCCTCTCAACTCGCACCAGCACCGTGACTCACGAGAGGACAACCACAAGTCGAGATTCTTGAAAGCTCGCCAAATCATGACTGCGGCCCACCTAGGACCAAAGGAAAGTGAATTACTGCCCATTTATGCTACCCAAGTTAATTTCCGTATGCCGAGATCGATTCCCTCCAATTTTAGTCGCCTCAATTTGAGTTTAATTGACACGAGTTGTGGACGAATTCAAGATTATGCCAATTTTTGGGTCTATTTACTGTAGACTGAATTTTGCTAATTTTGTGTAGGTCTTCGTGGTACAAATTTATGGAGTTTCTCACGAAAGTTGTGCATTTTGACTTGTTCTATGACATACAAAATTTCAGATTTTTCAGAATTTGTATGTACAAAATATATTTCAAAAACTATGTGGGTCTAAAATTGTTTTTATTTTATTAGTCATTTCCGAACCTTTGCTCGGTTTCCATTTCCTATCGGATTTTTGACAAACAATTTAGACTAGTATCCTCCATAAAAGTTTTAGACCACATCTTAAACTATAACATGGACATTTTTCCATGATTTTTGGAGTTCATTTAGATGTCCAAAAAAAATGTGATTTCCTAACCTGCTTGCAGTCTGGATCTGTGCTCTATTTTGACTCAAACTTCAGAAAATTATTGGGAACCATACAAGCTAAAGAGAACCTCGGGTCCTTCAAGAAAGATGTTCATCAGAGTCTCATCTACGTCATGATAAAGTTTCGTGATTTTTCGAAAGGATTTTCTTGGTAAATGCCATTGATTGATTCCTAAGGATAGGCGAACTGCCCTTTTTATTGAATTGGGGAATTGGAATTCCCCTTTTTGCACTTATCTTTTGGGCGGATACTGATAACCAACCTTCCTATATCATTTTCTGATTTTCAAGTGGACAAAGGGTTGATGATTGTGAAATTAAGTGGGTCTTTGTGTTTTAACTCATTGACATGTTTAAATTGATTTAAGAAATTGTTGCACCATGTGATGAGGGTGTGATTTGAGAATACCATCAGTCCTTGGGATAATGATGCCCTCATTAGAAGGGATGCCTGAAGGGGGAGAAGTGCCAAAAAGTCCTAAACCTTTTGCCTTTGTGCCGAATTAGTCCTAAACCTTTTTTTGGTGCCGATTCAGTCCTAAACCTTTTTATGTGGTGCCGATTCGTCATTTCTGGCCAATTTTGCCGGATTTTGCTGGACCGGACGCCGGCCGGGCCGACGTGGCCTGATCGGTGTTGACGTGGACAACTTTTAATAATATTTTAATATATTTATTTATTTATTTTTATTTTTATTTGTCTTTTTCCTCCGGCCGGTCACCAAGGTCCGGCGACCGCCGAGCCGAAGGCCGGCGAGGGCGAGGCCGACCTCGCCGGCCACCTCGCGGGCAAGGCCGACCTCGCCGGCCATGGGCGAGGGCCTCGCTCGCGAGCCATGGACGAGCTAGGCTTGCGTCCATGGACGGTACAGATCTCGGAGGCACGACACCAGTCCCAGATCCGGGACGGTAACTGACCATGAGCAGTTGTGACGATGGAGGGGTTGCTCGGCCATGGACGAGGCCGACCACGAGCGCCCGCGGGCGACGACGGAGGGGACAATGGCAGTCCATAAGCCGTCGTTGCTCGCGACGGGACTTCCGATCTGCAGCCATGGCTCCGGTGACAACGGCTCGTCCATGGCTGCGGCGACGGTGGTCGACTTCCCGGATCCGCAACTCCGTCGCTATGGACGGCCAGATTTCGAGATCCGTAGAAAGATGAGACGGACAAATCAAAGGAAGCCGCCCATGCTCGGCTTGGACATAGCGAGGGTCAGCCTAATCAAGGCGCCGGTAACTCCGCCGTTGGCGACAGCGGAGGAGAGCGGAGATCGGGCGCTGTGGACGAAGGAGGAGGAAGAGAGGGTTGAAGAGAAGATCTTTTAATTTTTCTTCACCTAGGGAATCAACACCCCGACCGAATCGATGCCGAAATCGCTTCCGCATCGGAGATCCACTTCGACCCACCATAAGCAACAAGCTTCGGTTCACGTAATCACTTGGAACCCATGGAAGCACGCACACAGAGAGGAGGTGAACTTAAGAGAAGCGATTCCGAAGCTTCCGATTCAACCATTGGACAGACCACCCAATCAATCGCTCCAAGAAAACAGAAGGATGGCTCGCGAGCCTCGCACATGGCCAGCGAGGCTCGACCTCACCAGATCCGGCGAGGGCAAGCCTCGTCGGCCATGGGCGGCGAGGCCCTCGCCCATGGCCGGCGAGGTCGGCCTTGCCCGCGAGGTGGCGGCGGGTCGGCCTCGCCCTCGCCCCAGCCTTTGGCTCGGCGGTCGCCGGACCTCGGTGATCGGCCGGAGGAAAAAGACAAAAATAAAATAAAAAAATAATTAAAAAAAATATTATTAAAAGTTGTCCATGTCACGGCCGGCGTCCAATCAGCAAAATCCGGCCAAAATTGGCCGGAAATGACTGAATTGGCACAACATAAAAAGGTTTAGGACCGAATTGGCACAACATAAAAAGGTTTAGGACCGAATTGGCACAACATAAAAAGGTTTAGGACTAAATCGGCACCAAAAAAAGGTTTAGGACTAATTCGGCACAAAGGTAAAAGGTTTAGGACTTTTTTGGCACTTCTCCCCCTGAAGGGGTAATTGAGTTCCTCTAGATGTCAGTGGGATGTAACACAGTTCTCCTAGAAGTCCTTGCGATGCTAAATATGTGTGAGATGCCTGGGAGGTAATGGGATTCCTCGGAAGATGGCAGCAGCCAATTCACAGTAACAATGACCAAGGGCTATTTCAAAGTTTATTTAAGATTTATTGAGCCTTGTTTTCAAAAGAAACATTTTCTCTCTTACTATCTAGATTTGGAAAAAAGTTCTCAAGCAAGTTGATATTATAACAATCTTTTGTCTTTTATGTCTAAACTACCTCGTATGTGTTGTTATTGGCTTATGTGGTATAGATTGGTTAGTAGTTTGCTTGCTAAGTGTTATGCTCATTTTTGGTGGATTATTGCCTTTTAGATCAATAGACGTGTCACTCCCACCTATACGTGCCTCTATGGATTTTACGTGGCACCAAACCGAGATTGTTGAGCTCGACCTCCCAAATGTCATTTTTTAAAGATACATGTCCACCCTAATGGTCGATAGCAGAGCACCTCTATGACCTGTGCTCCTTAGCTTCATCGTGCTGTACGCTCAAGTGAATGGGCGTGTTGTGGGCCTTCTCCCACTTGACGACAATGATGGGTCGAGGGACGGCAATAGCACGGTTAAGTAATGGAGGTAACCAAACAGAGAAGTTTTTGGGACGTGAATGATTTTCGATGGAGCCAGGGTAAGGATTAGGTGACTATGTGTATGGTTAGGTTGGCATGAGATAATGGATGTATAGCTAGATGTCATCAAGAGTACTTACCCTTTTGTTTTTCCCTAATGTACCCAACCCTGTCACCTAACATACATAAATATGAAATGAAATGAGATTGCCCCATTCATAGAAGCTCACGTACATTCCTAGGTTGTTTTAGCCATCTATGCTTCTGCATGCTTCAGAAAAGTGGAAAGATTTTAGTAATTATGTTAGTCATGATGTCTTGGGGGCGTCATAGCTCTGGTAGTTTCAAAGCATAGGTCTGACTAGAGTGATGAGTTGGTAGTGGAGGAAGTTGGGATGGATGCCTGCGATAAGACATTAAATGCATGTATTTGATTTGTTATGAATAATGGGTGATGGACTGTCACTTGTAAGGTGCGGGTAATGATTGTAAGTTACTTTTGTGTTCCAATAACATGTATATGTCACTGATGCGATTCCACTTACGTTTATATGATTAGTGATGCCGGGTCACCGATCGTTTATGTGGGTAATGCTTAGTAATTTGTAGAGAAACCGAGTAAGATCAACAAGTTCTCCATCAAGGACAGAAGCTACTACTTCGAGAATAGAACCCTAGATGGAGGATGTCCTACAAGTGCTTGCCAACATAGGGAATCTAATGGAAAGACAAGCTCAATAGCAACTTGGAGCAGAATGTCGCACCTAGGGATTGGTAGAACAATTCCAGCAATTGAAGCCACCCACATTTATCGGAATGGGAAGTCCTAAAGAGGCAAAATGATGGATTGATTGGATGGAGAGGATCTTCCGGATATAGAACTATAGCGACACAAAAAAGTTAGCTCTAGCAAAGTACCAGCTAAAAGGAAATGCTAAGTATTGGTGGAGAGTCCCTAGGGACATGATTTTCCCAATTGATACAGTAGTGTTGTGAGATGAGTTTCTCAAGGCTTTATACATTAAGCATTTTTCGGACTACGCCAAGGATAAGAAAAATAACAAAATTTGTCCAATTAAGCCAGAAGGAGCTGATTGTGGACAAATTTAAAGCAATTTTTTATGAACTCTCTAGGTACACTCCTAGATTGGTAGAGGATCAAGAGGAGAAAGCCAAGAGATTTTTAAAAGGCCTAAGGACAGACATCAAGAAACAGCTAGTACCCCTTAATATCAAGGACTATAATGAAATTTATGAGCGAACCCAACTCATAGAACAAGAATCGATGAGGGGACATGCATAAAGTGAATAATCAACGAGATTCGGATGCCAAATGGCACTGAGTTATGCTCAACGTGAGAAGAAGCCCCACCCTTCTCAAGGACAAGCTAGCCCCTCTCCTAAGAAACGGAATTTTGGAAGTTACAGAGGAATTGGAAAATGCTAGATTAGGAATCAGGTACTGTATCCAAATGACTCATGCCAAAAGTGTGGCGGATGGTATGGACCACGACCCTATCAAGATCCAAGGAGATGTTTTGGATGTGGACATTAGGACCACATTAGGAGGAACTCTCCACAGGAAAGGACCCAAGCGAATGCCTCCATGCTTGAGTGGCAAAGGCCATCAAGGGTATCTTGCAGGATCTTTAGATTTATAAAATCCTTATCACTGGAATAAGTGCACCGGAATACATAAGATTAGTGTATAAAACCAGTATAATGGCCTTTTTTATTTAATTCTTTTCATATTGGAATTTTCAAACTTTGTCGTCACTTCCTTAGTAAGCTAAGTTGCCTTGCCTATAAAATGTCTAAATGTGCATTTTGAAAATTGATCGATTTTCGCAAAGCTCATAACCAAATTCTTCTTATAGGCAATCAACGTTAGATTAGACTGTCTATCAAAATCTACAAGATATACTCAATTGTAATTTTTGTTTGAATTGCGCACCCTAAAATACTATATTTCTTATTAAAAAGATTAAGGAAAAAAAATGAATGTTCGTAGTTAAAAGTCTCAATTAGCTATATCTATGCTTGATAAATTGCTTGAAAACTCGCAAGAATTCATTAAAGTTCGATCTCTAATTATGTTTTGACCATGGCACTCTCGTCATGTGGCATAGTTTATACTCTCAACGACACTTGCCTTTAATTGTATTTCTAGTTGTTTTTCGTGAAACATATTAAAGAAGATACGCCCTTTTAATTGATTTGAGGGGAAGCAGCGGAAAGAGCAAGAGCAAAAAGAGCAAGAGCCAAACATGGGATTAAGGTTGTTTCCGATAGTTGACCACTCCCATGTTTTGTAAAGATGTATGCGAAGGATGAGTATGACTCGGAGGTGCATGTATGTCTATAGTTATACCGCGTGCTATTTTCCGAATTACCAATGAGACTTGCATGCTCCAAAAATGCATGTGAATTAGGCTTACTAACGATGTATAACCGATAATCTGGTGTGCTTTCTTCGCGTGAGAGAGAGGATTTTATTTCGGAGGGAGGAGAGAGAGAGAGAGAGAGAGAGATTGAGATTCATAGGATTTTATTTCAAGCTTGTGCTGCATATGCATACATTAATCATGGGATGATAGGTTTCATTTGTTTCCTGTCGTTGGCTCTCAGGAAACCCAGTGGAGGATCCTCCCCCGGGCAAACGCATCTGCCGAGGGGGATGGAACACTGGCAGTTATTTGGATCAGGACATTCTTGAACAACCTTGCAAGGGATCCAACGAACCACACGTCCCGCTTCAACTCTCGTCTCCAAACCTTTCCATGAATAACATTTTTCACAGTTAACAGCAAATTCAGAAGTATTTTTCACAAATTCATGCAACTCACAACAATATTTGAGAGAGAGGGAGAGAGAGAGATATACCGCATGCAAATATGAGAAGCGCAAGTAGTACAACAATACACTTCGAGCCAAATTTCGTCGTCGCTCTCGTCTGGTTTGTAATCTTGTTATATACTTTGATTTAGTATATGTATGCTGTGTTAGGTCTGCTGTTTTGCAAAGAATTATATATAGGCTGAACCATTCACTTGCGAATCCAGTTTTCTCGACAAGTTTGATGGATTCGGGTTTTCATTTCCATCAAGTCACTATGGAAGACGAGAAAGAGCTCGTCCCATGTCCCCCGTGTTTGACCTTTGGTATTGCTGCCTTCTTTGCTTCGAATAGATAACTGGATGGAGGATGATTTCGCAGCGACACGAACATGCTCTCGGCCTTTAACTGCATTCTGTCCTTCTCTCTTCCTCCCTCCAATTGTGGTTCGGTTCACAGACATTTCGAAAATATTTTTGATCTGATAAATTCAAGAAGAGTGCGTGTTACAGACCCCGTCATTAAACACGACCAAAAAGACATGCTTCTTCCTCCCAAATCCGCTGACAACCGGAGCTACTGAGGGTTTTCGATTTCTTCCCTTTTGAGTGATATGGTCTTGGAAAAAAGAACACGAAATGGAATTTTATAGTAGCTTGCTATTCTATTTTTTATCATTGATGGTGCGCAAGCCTAAGCGCTATGCGAACTCGTTGAGGAGAGCCTCGAAGAACCCTAGTTTCAATTTGGGGTTTCTTGGAATTGGAGTGAGGCTAAAATTTTCGAATTAAATCGCCCCTTTTCTGGCTACCGGAATGAGTTGCCGGGTAAAGGTTTGACTGGGCCGGTGAGCTTGGAATTTTACTTGAGATAAAATGGCCACTTTTAGCTCTTATTATTTTAGATAATATTACTCTCTACTAACGATCTCACTAGAAACTTTTATTTGAAAATTTTCATTTATTCGCGGCAGATCGCTCTAAAATTATAAAGACCGAAAAAGTAATTCCTCGAGTGACCTTTTTAGTTTAACATAGAGAAATGTCTATTAAAGTATGACATACGGCATGAAAACTCTCGACACAGTCAAGGTGTTTGACTGGCCAGAATTTGACACATAATCTAAACTTTATTCCATTAGAATTATGGGACTAGCTACAGCCTAAAGCTTGGTGGATTAGGGGGTGGGAAGTCTTTGCCGCAGATGCACTTCCCGTTTACGCAGCGTGAAGGGTAGCCTTGGCATACTTGAGTGCAGTTGATCATGCGCGGACACCGGAAATCGCCACGCGCTTCGACTGTCGGCGTCATTGGACCGTCGATATATAGAATACCTGAAAATACATTCACAGAAAACTGCTTGATGCAATAGACGATAGAATCGTTCGAAATATAGACAGATTGGATAAGAAATTTCGAGGAACGTACCAAGTGCAAGGGCTGAGAGCATGACACAGAAAACAAGCTTGGACGAAGTGAGTTTGTCCATCTTGGCCTCTATGCTTGAATGGCAAAAGCGTTCGAGGGTATTTTGCAGGATCTATAGATTAATAAAAGCCTTGTCATCAAAACCCTATTAAATAAGTGAGCGTTAGAATAGGAGGACCGACCAAAAAAAAAAATCTCAGCTTTCTAACCCAAATAAAAAAAAAAAAAAAATCTCGACTTTAATGGCTTGCTATATCTTCATGATTCGTTCAATTTGACCCATCAGTAAATAGAATTCAATGGTAGATTTAATGCCAGTGATACTCCTTTTCTATAAATATGCTTGTTCCAAAGAAGGAAAACAATAAAATTATCAAAATAATCATAAATTTATTATAATTGTGTCAATTCAGTACTAAACTTCTTTTTTGCCAATTCAATCTTAAACTTTTTGTATTTGTACCAATTCGGTCTTTTTGGCCAATTTTGACCGACCGACGCTAATATGACAATTTTATATTTTTTTTTAACTTTATTATATTGTTTCCTTCTTTTTTTTCTTTCTCTTTCTTTTGTTTTTTTCTTTCCTTCTTCCTCTGGACCAACTAAAGGCTAGAGCCGACAAGGTCGACCTCACTGACCACCCCTGTCGAGGGCTAGCCTCACCATGGTTGGGCGAGCTTGACCTCACCTTCACCTAGCGAACCTCACCCCCAGCCATGGCGAGGCTCGTTCTCGCCTAGATCTAACGAGGTCATGCCTCGCCAGGGCTACGGCCAAGGTTGAGCTTGCCTAGCCATGGCGAGGCTAGCCCTCAACTAGCAACAGCAAAGGCAAGGCCTCGTCAACCCTAGCCTCTAGTTGGTTCGACAACTGGCTAGAGGAACAAGGAAAGAAAAAACAAAAAAATAGAGAAAAAAACAGAAAATTGCCACGTTAGTGTTAGTCGAATGGCCAACACTAGCCAACCAAAATAGGCCAGACAGACTAATTAGCACAAATGTAAAAGATTTTGAATTAGCCAAAAAAATGATGATTGAATTGACACAATTATAATAGGTTTATGACTATTATGGTAATTTTCTCTAAGGAAAACTACAACGCCTTGGTATTGTAGCCATTTAGAATTTTATCTACACACTAATCATGTTATAAAAATTAGCAGATAAAATCCACTTGACTATGGCCGAAGTGCAATTCATGAAATGTTATGTTATGATTCGTTCAATTTTTCTTATGTTGACACATGAAGTTAGGGAATAGTATCAAAAAAATCATAAACCTATCACATTGGTACTAATTTACTTATAACCTTTTCAATTTTACTAATTTAATCCTAAACATTTTCGTATTGATATTCAGTCCATCCTGCTAATTTAGTAAAGAAATTGCTAATGTGGACACTGGCAATCCTTCATGGCATGACTGAGGCTAACATGAACAAATATTATAATTTTTTATTAATTTAAGAAGCTCAATTACGATTTACATCTGTTGAGCAAGTGAATATGCTGCAATCACGATTCTAATTCTTTCCTCTTAGGAAGGCAGTGACCTCAATATCCTGTCACTTAAGGACCATCAGTTAGTTCATCATATTTCTGTGTCGTCTTAATTAAGACCACAGATTTGTGCGGCTATGTAATTACCGGATATGGTCGGAACGATGATTCTCACGTCCCATGGAGGACCAGTCTGTTGCCAACTGAACTTGAATTCTCCGAAGTTATAAAAAGATAATTGATATCTTGATCTTGCAAAAGGCAAAAGTGTAGATTGACGATGTTTAAAAAGGACTGGAAAACTATCCTGCCCAAAGTCAGCTTCTTCTTTGCGATGCGCATTTCTCACCAAATCAAGTCCGCGAACCAATTCGAAATGAGCAAAGACAGAAGATTAGTGATATTGTTGAATGCTTGATTTTTCTCGGGTATCTGCAGGGCTAAGTTCAACTGAAAGAGAATTTGATCCCCCGAATGCCATTGTCTACACTTGGCCTGATGATACAAATTGACTGACTAAAGCCAGAGAGCTTCACTTAGACTGGTATTAGAGAAACGTAATGACTGACTAAAAGCAGAGAGCTTCAACTGTCTTTTGTTTCAAACAAGAAGAAAGCGATTGAACAACTGTTCATATTCGCTTAAGCCCGCTGATGTGCATGTGTCAAAACATCCATTGCAAGGCGCGTTATAATATCAAGCAGAGGATATCGCATTTATAAAACAATTTGTAAGGAACATGACATTGCCACAAAACAATCATATAATTTACATATCGGAATGAATGTGCATACAAACAATGCGAACACAATGACAGAGAGAAGCATACAAGGACTTCAAAAGATCAATCACTCTGAGCAGCACATCTGCACTAAAGATATGCCCTCTTGAATAAATCAATGAACATCATGTAACTGGAAATTAGCTTCTTTTGAACGTGCGCAGAACAAACACCAAACATAATGTGACCAAAAAAAAAATCCAGGATAATGTACATCAACCTGGAATGCCTTGCATCTTCATTGTATTTACAGGTGCCTGCCAAGATGGAAAACCAACTTTGCGGGCCACCTCAAGGTGCATCTCTGAATGGATCATCCACCTCACTGAAAATGTAACCAACAAGGTATGAATGACAGCTCACATCCGCCATAAAGAGGGAGAAGGCAGAAAGTATTGTTAATCTTTTAAATTAAGCTCTGTTGGTTTTGCAGAAATAATTTGGAAAATATTTTCCTAATTTTTGTCATTTATATTGCTTATGAAAATGAGATAACGGACAAGAATTATCATGATCTACCTAAGCGATATAAACAATAAATATATGGAAAACATTATTGACTTTCGGTGAAACAAAAGAAACCCGACAATTAACACAACTTCAAACCATCATCAGGTTGGGCTCTGGCATTTAGCAGGAAACCATCCTCATAAATACAGTAAACAATCATAACCAACTTCAATTGTTACCAAAGCCCTGATAACAAGACATTTGCAATAAAAATAGACAAAAGAAAAGAAACCTCATGCTCAGGTTTTCATAAATACAATACCCTCTCACCAACCGTTTTATACTATAAACCTGTCAAGTCAACCGTCTTCTTCTTTTTTTCAGACCAAAAAAAAAACAAAGAAAGAGATTGAAGCAAAATTAACAGGAAAGGATGAAAGAAATTTCCACTGATTCCCCTTAGTTTTGTTAATCACTCGAATAATTTATCTGCAGAAGGGAGAAAATTATGATAAGATCATTTCAGTTTGACTTATGCTTACTACTAAATACAGTCGAAAAATTTGATCGTTCAAACATTCAGCATTTGGTCTTGTTAGCGAATGTATCTATTGCCTTCAAGATGTGATCAGAGCCTTGTACTTTTGAGTATGTAATACCTAATCAACGATATGCTAAAAAATAGTCTTCACAATTTGACTAGAAGTATCAGGTACAGTACCTGTCTCGGAAGTTCTATGCAATGGTACCCCTGACTCTGAGATGTAACGTCATAAGCATCAGTTTGTGAACCACACTATAATGGAGGCTCTCTTTCATTGAAATCCTTATCATGGGATATGGAATTCAGTGACTCTTCACTCACATTTTTTAACTTCCCAACCAACATTGTGTCATCCTTTGTCAAAAAGTAGAGCTGCCAATAACACCAAACAGTGAATTGAGTTGTGATGGTAATTTCAGTTTCCTGGGAAAATTGCAAACTAGAGTAACTCAACTATATGCATCTTGTCGGCCATTCCTTTCTATGCACAAAAGTGCAAATGGAAGCAATATATCAAAGGAACCTGCTCCTACAGAGATAAACTTACCTGAAGATATACAATGAACTCGAACATTAAAAGAAAATTTACGAACAAGTGATAATTGATTTTTCAAGACATCATTTGAGAATATCCCAGTGTATGGCAGCTTAAAACACTACCAACATGCAACTATGAAAAAAAATAAGAGCAAAAGGAAGGAAAAAAGAAACCCCGATACCTGCTTCTGGATCCGCTCCCTCTCGAAGGCTAGTTGCATGACCGTATCCATCATGATTTTAGTTCTTAGATTGACTTCATCAGCAATGGCAACTTTGGAACTATTGGCATCATCCAGTGACGTCTCCAAGTCTCTTATCTTAGCCCTCAGCAGGCTGACTTCTTTCTTAAGCTCGAAATTGGCTTCAGATAGTTCAATACATTGCTCTTCCACGCTATCAGTCTTGCTTTCTGCTTTTGACACCTTCGATTTCAAATCTTCAATAAGAGTTTCCATATCCCATATAGCAGAATACAACAAGTTCTGCTGCTCTTGACTTGCTTCTGAGGATGCCCTTGCATGCTGTAATTGCAACTCGAATTCCCTCGACTGCTTTTCGAGTACACTAACCTTCTCGGTCTTACTATTAACGCTACCCTTAAGAAAATTCAACTCCTCCGTGAGTTCCAGGTTTGAGTCGGTTAAATGTGTCACCTTACCTTCCGCAGCATCCGCCTTGCTTTCAGCGGCTTCAATACCTTCTTTAAGTGTCTCAACTACATGTTCCATCTCATCGATTTGATTTTGACTTGCTTCCCATGAAGCATTTGCTTCCTTCAGATGGAACCTGGTTTCTTTGAGCTGCTCCTCAAGTACCTTCACTTTATTGCTCAAATTTACAACCTCAGAGCATTTGGCGACATAATCGACATTTACACTTTCAAGCTTTTGCACAATGATATCCTTAGCTTTCAGCTGTTCCGCTAGATCCTCAATTTTAGATACAAACTGTGCTTCACGTTGTGCTGAGCTGTTAAGGTTAAATTGAATGACTTGAGACTTTCCTACCAGCTCCTTGGATATACCCATCAGTATCTCCCAAGCATTTTCTGCTTCTAGAAACCTTCCCCACACAACTTCTGCCGCTTCTTCCATGTGAAGAGCCACCCGTTCTGTATAATGCAGTTTCCGTTTCAGATCCTCTTCATTCTGTCTGGATTCCAACAATTTCTTCTCAAGAGCTAGCTCCCTAGCAAGAGACTTCTCTAGCATCCTTGAGACATATCTGGGTAGCTCTTTCGTTTTTGCTCTAAAACTTGAATTGAAGAGTTGATTTTTGTCAGACAGATCCAAACCGTTGTCCTTCTCGCCTGCAAAAGTATAGCTTAGGAGTAAGCAGGAATTTATCAAGGAATTTAATGGATCATCAAATTTTTCAACAAAAAAGTAGATGGGTGATCACTTACTTTTGTCAGATTGGACAGCCGCAAAGTCCTTCTGAAGATTGGCTATGTGTCTCTTTACCTCTAAAGCCTGCTCCCGAGATTGCTTCAGAGATTCTCGACACTTATGCAACTTCTCATCCATAACAGTATATACTTCTTGGAAATGTCTGCATGAAGATATTTCATGATGGGCATCATCGATTTCTGCTGGTAAAGTAGCCAAGAAAATGTCCACCTCTCTTACCTCAGAATCTAGAATGCCAATTAACAAATCATATCTCAATGCTTTCTCAAGAAAATCTTCTTTGAAGTAGCCATTACCCACTGCCCTCGGGTCAAGTTCATCATTTAATGCAAGTAAATGCATCAGAAGAAAGTGTAAATTTAGTAATTTCTCTGACGAACATGCCAAGTCCATGTCAACTATTGTCAAAACTTTGATAGCATTTTCTAGCTCTCGACCACCCCCGGGTATAGAAATTGCATCCAGATCCAAACTAATGTCACTAATTGCCGGGTCACCCATATCGATAGCTTAATAGAAAGTTCAGCAACCTGCACAAGCAAAGCGAGAAAATGAGATCTCTTAACTCATATATTATTTGTTTGCTTCAGTAGTCTCTTTGATGAGTATACTCTACAAAGCAATGAAGGATCAGAGACCTAAATAAATCAAGCATGGAATGCAGCAACCTTAAAAAGCAAACCTAATACTCTTCAGCTATACTTGCTAGTGTTGAGAAAACCATTATCAATATCCCATATGAGACTGAACAGCAGAGAAATTATGACCAGAGAGAGATGGCAAATTGACCTCAAAAGACCAGTTATCACCTAGGCTATCCATTTATTGCTGAATAAATACCACTGCTCAATGCTGGTAATAAGAATTTAATTAGATTTTCATATTATAATGAGCATGCAAAGAGCACTTATCCTTACCCAACAGAGAGAGAATGAAGATAAATATTCCACCGCCTCCTTATACCCTTCAGTCAGCACCCATGATTGTAGTGAAAAATAATAAACGTTTAGTCTCGAACTATCTCTTCAATGAAAGAGATACATGAACGGGGAACAAGATGTTCTAGCTCCCATATGGCTGATTAAAAAAGTATGGAAGGATGTCTGGGACATTGATTGTCCACCTAAAATGGGAGTTTTTGTGGGGAAGCTTTGTGTTAAAGCCCTGGCATCTGGCAGCAACCTTTTCAAAAGAAGAATTAGTTCTTCTAGTGCTTGTCAGAGGTGAGGATACACTCCTGAACATATGATGTTACTTTGTGACTGGGTGCAATATGTTTAATTTGGTTGCTTAGCTCTGACAATAGAAAGGGAGGAAATCTCAACTGTTGATAAATGGCTGCCTGAGATTACAGATAACTGTCTATGATAAAAGAATTGATTGCCAGGATAGCTACGGTATGTCGGTTGATATGGAAAGAGAGATGTCACTTAGTGTTTCAAAGTGTAAATCCTAATCCTGAAAGTGCGCTTGGTAAGTTTAATACTACTTGGCAGGAGTTTTGCTTGTTGACAAAGGTAGCTTATATACTTCACAGAGAAAACATGAATGCTGGGAGTAGTAGTAAGCAGGGGCGCACCAGGGAACCTCTTTCAGCAGATACTATTAGATCAACCGTGAGTGAGCCTTTTAGAATCCACATACTGATGCAGCAATTGGCATTGTGTTTGAGAGAGCAGGTCCGAGTTGGTTGGTGGTCTGGTTCGCTTGTGAAAGCTTCCGGTTTGGAGGTTGATGAGGCTTTAGCTGTGCTTGAAGATTTGAGGTTGGCCAAAGATAGTAACTGGAAGAAGTGGTTATTGAGTCTTGATGCTTAAGGCAGTGTCAAAGATATAAGAAGTGCACCAGAGAAGAGGAATTGGGAAACTGCTGATGTGTTGAGAAAGCGGAACAATTTCGAAAATCTTTTGTCAATTGTCTTTTTATTTTTCTAAAAAGAAGTGGAAAAGAGTGCAAATTGGGAAGCTACCGGTGTTAGGAGGATGTGCCCTAGGGATTGGGTGTCTTCACCCCCGTTTTCCCTTTTAGATTTGCTTCTCTCTGATGCAAGCTAAGCCTCCTCATGGCAGGACTCTGGAAGGCATTTTGATGGGCTGAATGAAAGCTATGATTTTGGGCCAAAAAAAATATCTCTTTAATGAGTTTCCTACTCCAGTGAATGCATCTCAAGAACTCCAAAGTTCCACCTTCCCATCGCATGGGACATGCTTCAAAACCATCTTCACATTCACTAAACTCGACACAGGCAAACCTCCATTCTTCAAAGAAAAGACCCCCCACCTCAACCCGAAAAACGATCACCAGCAAACAATCGTGCACCACTCCCAATATTCATAATTAGAACAGAGCCGTAGAGGAGTGCTACCATGAATTCAATCGGAAAATTTAGCATTGATCTGCTCAATCTAATAGTTGACATTTCTAGAATAAGCCGTCCACGAACTCCGCTTCTGGGACGGTGGTGGATAAATCCGACAGCGATAACTCAATCCTCTAACAAACAGCCGTCAACTAAGTTCCCGAGTCTTAGGTGTCTCCATAGTTGTCAAATTCAGATCAAGAATCGCGGCAAAAAGCACACTCATTGAAGGAAAATGCAAGAACCGGCCCAAAAACATCTCTGTCAACTCACTAACCAAGGACACCGGAGCTCATCCGGCCACTACCCACCAACCCACGAGTAGCATTTTCGCAGCCAAGACTCCATAATCAAGCAAAAATCAGAATCCAGCGTAGAGGCATGATAATTACCTGGCCGCGAGAGAAACCCAGAAGGGTCTACGGGAGAGGATCAGCAAGAAACGAAATTGGTCGGCCAAGATTGGCCGGATGGACCGTGTGAATCTGGGGAATTGGAGGAGTTCCAGATGACCCAGAAAGCGAGGAGAGAAGGTAGCCGGTGAAAAGTCAACAAAGGGAAGCCATGGCATAATGTTAAAGAACGCGGTGTGGTGCGCGTTGGGCCAGACCGCGCTCCCATGTTCCAATCATTGTACTTTCGTTCCGGGTGAGACCAAAAAGCAACGTTTGACAGATGACGCGACGCGACACCCATGTAGCCCGAAGCTCAAGAATGACATCAAGATGGAAACTCCATCGAGAATCGTAATTACTTTTCGCTGACAAAAATGTAAACTTGAGTTATTATCGAGATTCATGCCTCTCCAACTGTTGTCCTGATCTTGAATTTTGGAATTAGAAATTGTAGATGAGCAGTGACTCTGCATCAGAAGAATAATGCCTAAAGTTAACGTCTTTTTATGTTAAAAAGCTGTTTCTCGAGATCCCGGAAACGAAAAGATCATTATAAAAATTCAATTTTTTTTACACGGGCACTACAGAATTTTATAAGCCCTAAAGTATCGTGTCAAAAAGGTAAAAGTGTGATTAAATTTATATTTTTCAAGGATTTGATCATCATAGTATCATTAGGCAACCTGATCCTTATGCTATTATCCGATCAGATCGAAGTATAGATTCTAAAGAAATTAACATATTTGGGCCTATCAAGAAACACGAGTTCATTAGAATGTCTAATATATTATATCGATAATTGGGTTTTGCCACTTACAAGCATTTAATGTAAGTACACTAATTAATTTTCTTTTTAGCTGGATTATTATGTAAAAGTGAAAGTTATTTTAGTTTCTGCCTTTTTGGGTCTAATTTTCCTTTTTGTATGCAGCGTTACATCCTTGACATTGAAGCGATTGTTGTTCAAATAAAATGTATCCACAATCTTGTAGGAGCTTTTTTGTTGAACTTAATTTAATTACCTAAGTCCATTGATATTTGCAAAACCTCTACTATACTTGACTCTAGTGCTTTGATATGGTTGGTTTGAAAATCATTAGCAAACCCAATTGGCAGCCTTAGTAGATATGGCATTGCTTTTAAAGCTCCCTTTATTTCAAGAAAAATAAATGATTTGGAAAATATTTTCTTAAAAATGACTATATATATCGCTTGAGATAAACAATCAATAAAAAAAATGTTTTCATTATCAACACCAATTTGTCTAAATATTTTCATAAACGATGTTCATTTATTCATTTCCATAAGCAATCATTTTTAGGAAAATATATATATATATATATATATATATATATATATCAAATCATTCATTTTCCGTGTAACAAACCGAGCTTCAATCACTAAAAATGCTCCCTTCGATTATTTCGAACAAAAAAGAGAGTGCTTTTTTACCATGGATATATATAGGTGGCATTATTTAGAATCAAATGGATAAATGACCATGGGTTTCCCAAACTGACCATTTCAAACTACATCTTCATTGGTGGTTTCTTGTAAATCTTTTATGGCGACCTACCTTGACCAGTAAACCATTTCGTGTGAATGATCCGAGAGCATGTTGTGGTCTCTCTCTCCTGGCAGAAGATGGAGCAGAGCTTTCAAGGAGATCACACAAGAAACTGAGGACCTAAACCTTAAATTTTTCGCGACATTGTGACATCTCCAATTTGCGCAGGGAGGATAATGATATTGTCGAAAGAAGAGAGCCAATTTACTCATCAAGATTTGGTGCAGCCGCCTTTGAACTCTAAAGCGTGGAATCATCCTGTCCTACGTGACTTGAATGTCGCGAATTAGTTTATTAAAATCACTACTTTGGTAGTTGAGTTTGAGGATTAGAACAGCAATCGAAACTGAGTGCATCACTAGTAAGGCAAGAACTCTCCAAATGCCAGTAACTGCAACCCCAAACCTCATTGATGAATAAACTAATGAAACCAAAGAATGTTCACAGCTTAGTCTACGCTGATCCTCACAATAAAACTGTCTCTTTCGTTTGCAGAATTCACAGCGACATAAGACCAGAACTCGTTACAAAAGACGAACTTCATTCATATTCATGTGAAGGCTCCCCTTGATTTGGATAATGATTCTGCAGTCAAAAGAGATGCACACTCAGTAAAAGAAAAGTAACTTGCATCGAAGAAGTGTCAGAGTGACTGCGTTATGAACCAGAGAAAAATCTGCGTATAGTCACCTGCAATTGACTACAGATCTCGACAACTTCAGCTAGAGGAGACCAATCGCCAAAGTTCCTCTCAATGAACTGATAAGCAATCCCACTATTGCCACTCCCAACTATAAAGAGCCCGCCTTTTATCTCGCCTTCTCCTTTGAAATTCTGCTTGACCCCAATTGCTTTTGCGCGCTTGTAATTAGCTATTGCTATCGGATTGAGAAGGAACCCCGACAAGAATTTGTCCTTAAGCAGCTTCCCGCCGCCAAGCGCTTTGAAAAACTCCATCCCACGATCGTAGAGCACCGCGCCGCCCCAGTACCGGGGCCAGAAATCTTTAACCTTTTGCATTGGAATTTTTGTTTACCAGCGAGAATATAAAATAAGAGGATGGGGAGAAAAAAGAGAATGAGAGGATGATCAGTGAATTACCTCTGATTCTATGTGTTCATGAAGAACTGCAAATAGTTGGACCCCGAGAGCATCAAAGATGGGCTTTTTTGAATAGAGTTGGTAGGCTTCGGCTCTACACATGATGCACCTGTTTTGCCATTCACAGAATGTGAAGCAGAAAGCAGTATCAGAACATATATGTTTTACAATTTGGGATATCGATGATGACAATCGCAAAACTTGCTCAGCAACCCTTGAATAGAAGAAACCAGATAAAAAATTTCTCATACAATGTCCGATGTATCTTTCGCTTCATTCTTTCACCTTTCTGAAGTTTCATTCTGTCCAATTATGTGATTGTATAAATTTGTAATCATTACAGCTAAATGTGGTAGCGATCTGGATGGAATGTGTATTTGGAAAACAAAAACCATAATATAAAGCAACCTTGACGTTGGAAAGAAAGAAGTATGACTTTTCAAATTGAGGGTCTCTTGTCTATCTATCCCAACTACGATCCGGATGTTTCGCTATGATTTTACAAGACAAGAAACTCACCCTGGCCGTCTCATGCAGAGGAAGATGGCTGGCTTGTCTCGCCAGAGCTCCGAGGCCTTCATCGGAGGTGTTCTAGTCTTCACCAGGCGCTCCATCGCTATCTTATGCTCTGGCGCTAATTTCTGGACCGAGATGTTCTCGATGGCAGAGTATGGAGCAATCTCATTGGTTACAGGAGGAGCATTGACGCAGCCACATGCTCGAGGCTCGGCAGGCCCTGCCGCAACAATCCCTCTAAAGACATGCCCGTCCTTGATCCTAAGATCAGACAGTGACTTCTCCAGAGACCTATCATTGGTACCAGTACTTCTCATGGATAACCTTGTCACGCTCATCTTCCTAAAGTTTGCTGACGAAAGACTTTGGTACATGCTATTGGTCCTGGAAGGCTTATCAGCATGAGATCCTCCTTGTGCCGAAACCATGTAGGATTTAGGCAGAGGGTCTGCACAGGCGTTTGTCCTGTCCATAAACCGGGCCACATGGCCTCTCTTCATCTCGAACTGTGAAGAAAGATCACCGGTGCTCAGGATCAAAAGCTGAGGCAGGGATCTTCCAGAGGCCTCGAGCCGGTCTCCATACTGCAACAATGCTCGGTCATGCAGGTAGGCTCTGATCTCCAGCGCATCCTAAGAAATAAGTGAAGAAGCCTATTCAATCGATCAGGTTGGCGTGGCAATTACAGTCCATAGAAAGGGAGATGATACAGTTAATTCATTGGTCTTCTAGATGACAGAATCTGATTGATCTCTTCGCACAGAAAATTTATTTAGACTGGTTGAGGTATCCTGTGATCGTAGGAATCATAAAGGACCATGGATTCTTGATCAGACATCTGAAAAATTACAACCAACCTTTTGCTGCTGTGTCATGGAAACTGCATCCATGTCCTCTGCATTCATGATCTTCAAGGTCGGGACATCATCCCAACCTTCTTCAATCAACCTCGGTAGCAGCTCCTTTAGAGCTCCATGTCCAACAAAATCCTCCATGGAGAAAGATGCCATTTCTTTCTGCTATTTCTGTCCGAAGTCAGACTTTGAATTCAAATGATATATGTGTGTTTCTGTCAATGAGCTTTGTTCGAATCGAAGCTTGTGTATTGTGTTGTTGGGCCGGACTTTGCGTGGAAGATGGAAACTTTAAAGGTTAATATATAATTGTAATTAATATCCAGCCGGTCACATCTGTGTCAATACCTACCCCTATTTGGTCATATTCTCTCTCCTCATTCAAGCTAAAATTCAATAAAAAAATTGACGGGGTTTTGTCTCATATGTCAATGAAGTTCTAATTACAGGAACCGGATCTTAATTTTCAGATATTATACTGTCATTGATTAACCGGTCCATTAGAACCTGCCCCGTGCAGTTCGGAAAAATGAAAGAGAGAAGGTCAAGGGAAAAGAATTCGATGAACCGATCCATTCAAAATTTTCCTTAGAGGCAGAAAAGTAAAGGGCTGTAATTGGTTCATGCTTAAACATGCTGGAAGATCTTTGATCAGTGAGAACGCAGAAATACCAAAAGAACAACATAGTTTGAACCCTTCATTTAGAATTGGTCAAGAGTCACCAACCTGGATTGATTTCTTCTCAAGGAAAATCTGCCGGCTTCGGCCTGTACAGAAGATTGCATAAATTAAGAGGCATCACAGCAAGTTGATTTAAGACATCTTCAGTCTAAGGAAATGCTTGTTTATCAATATAGGCGGTTCTGTTTGGCCACCAAAGTTTACTTACAATGATATTAAAACCATTATACAAGTTCAGGTGGTGACGTACGATCCAAACTTTGGGTTCAATATGAAATTGTCAAATTTACAGTGTCTTTCCCGATCAGTCTTCTCTAAACATCCTTTCAAATCTATGCAGATATCTCTCCAGGTTGAATTACTCATAGCACAAAGGGAAAAGGTCGCTTCCACGCCCGCTAGCTACAAATTTTCGAGGCCTAGAAGCTTGATTTGAGTACGTAACCATCTTATCTTAAACAATATATTACATAGAACAAAGGGAAGTAGTGCAATATGGCATCTTATTCAAATGCCTCAAGATCCTCTCCGCCATCTGCTTGGTAGTAACATCTCCGTGATGGAAGGCACTGACCAAGGTCGAGGGAAACAACCTATCCTGAGAGATGTACGAAGCTGAAGTATCACTTCCTTTGCTCAAGAACCTCTCGATAACCCAAAATGACTTCTGCCTCAGTCCTTCATGCCTATGATCCTTGACCACATTCAGCACATGTTGTATGGTATTGGCACCACTTAACATGTCCACACTCTTTTCCACATCGACTTTGTCATCTAACAAGGTACACAAGGCAGATAACGCAGCTTCAACCACCTCAACTTTTTCATGGTCTAAGCATGTTAAGAGCCTCTCCACTGCATTTGCCTCAATAAGGCAGAATGTACTCTGCGAAGAACAAACCCCTCGGTGAACCGGACATATTGACAACTTCTTCCTCTTTGAGAAATTAAAGGAGAGTGACTTCGGCAAGTGAAATAGCTTCCTTGTTTTGGTCTTCTTGATTTCAGGGGGTTTTGATAAATGCACAGATTCTGCCGACAGATTCTCCAATCCGATAGCCGATAACCTCTGCACTTCGTCACTTGATGTTCTCATGAGCAGCTCTGTAAAAACAGAGGTAAAGTTGTAGTTTCTTGCAAGAGCCAATAGATGAGGTTCATATAATGTTGTGGTGAACCGAACTAGAATGCCTACTAGGCCTTCTAAGTACGTGATTGCATACCTACTTGTCCTTGTTCCGCTTACTTGCATTCGATTAATTCTTTGTAGGACATCGGGGATCAAGCCCTTGTTCAAAAGGGCTAGATTAAGTGTCACGTTCTTGTGGGGTAGCTTGGCAAGAAATTTTGCTGAAATTGATTGCTTCTCTGTCACATTATTCAGTTCATTCAGGCTCCGGATCAGGTTCTCGGGCAAACCTCTAGTTTTGCAGAGTCTTTCGGCAAATGTATGGCCCATATATGATGATAGTATTATGAGAAGCTTGATTGCAACAACCACGAGTTCTTCATGCGGGTTATTGATGAGTTCAATCAGAACATAGCTCGCTTCAGTCTCTTTGACGACAGAAACAATTGTCGCTGTTGATTTAGGAGACTTGGTCATGCACAACAGAATCTTCACAAGGTTGATGTTGAGCTCTTCTGGCGTAGAGTTCTTCATCATGCAGACAATGTTATAGATGATGTAATCAGAAGCCATCGTGTGTCCATGCACGTTCACCTGAAGTTTCTCCAAATCGAGCCCCGAGTCAATTATGTTGGTGATTATCGAGGCCGCTTCCACCCTCGAGTTCATCGTTTCATCAGTAATCTGGCGACTGAACATTTCTTCGACCATGATCTGCAAAATTCCTGCCTCCACGAGCGCTTTGCTATTTGGATGGAAAGAAGAGATCCTAGCTAGAGCCTTAAAAGCTGCCCTCCTAATCAATCCATGTCCGCTCTGCACCATTGAGATAAGTGACGGAGCGGCTCTTACCGCCACATAGTTTTGGCTGTCATAGCCGAGAAAAATTTCCTCGAGATAGCTCGCCATTTCCAGTTTGATTTCTTCACTACCTACATTTCCAAAGACACTGAGATGAAACTTTTGAAGTTTAACAATGCCTAAGGATTCTGCATAACGTACCATACCAATATGTCAAAACCTCGATGGATATCCAGTACTAGTGAGTGGGTAATTAAAAGTTCCTATATCGTGGTCTGAGTGATGTACCTTGGACTAGATGTTCTAGAAGAGGTTCCACGTAACCATTTTCGGCCATGATCTTTATATTACTCAGATGGCTCTCCAGATTCCTTAAGATTTCGCTGGCTTTCTCAGAACCGAAAGCATCGAGCGAGTTGTACCTGTTTGTGATCAGGATCAAAATGGCACCAGTAGCAGACCCGATGCTCTCGCATAGAGACTGAGATTCGGAAAGCTCCAGCAGAAATTGCAACGTCGAATGTCTCGTGGGCTGGTGACTGCTAGAAAGCAACTTGATCAGAGCCGCCATATCTACTGCTCCGGCGATCATTTCCTGTGTTTATAACACCGATAATGACAATTCGCCCAGAAATGTCACAGGCCATAACCTCTTGGAAACAGTAGTTTGTGCTTATGATGCGCCAGAAAAATGATTACTCGAAAACAATTAATTGCTCTCTTCACTAAAGCTACAAAATGATCATCTTTCACCCAAACCTACACTCCACGTTTAATGTATGGTTGTTGGTCTATGTTCATCGCTCTTCAAAAGGCATTAGATGTTCTTATTTTCCTGTCTAGACTAGCTCCTCCTTCCATACCAATTCAAATTAGTACATAGTTCATCAAGTTTAAATAAATAAATGTCGCGTATCACTTCATCATCACTCAATATATCCTTCCTATCTCCAACTCTCTTTGTACCAGAAAGACTGATTAAGAAAAAGGTCAAACCTTGTTATCTTCATCTTCCTCTGCCAACTGTCTCAGTACGTCCAACGCCATACATCTCGCATTTCTATCCTTGTACTCCACGAACTTGACCAGCAAAGGGATCATTCCGATATTACGAACTTGAATCTTGTTATAACCTCTCTGTCGGCAGATGCTTTGGACATCTTTTAAAGCTTCGATAACCATTTCCGGTGAACTCGCTAAAGTGAGCGCAGCGCGTGCCGCTTTGATTCTCGCCGCTTCATTCCTCTCCTTCCACTCTTCTATCGTGGTCTTCAACGCTAAATTAGTGCTTAGAACTCGAGAAATCAGCTCGTTCCCTGTCACTGGACAACCTATTTGTTCCGAGTTTTCGTGCTTCTTAAGCCACTCGTCAATTGCTCCTCTTTCATAGGTCACTCCGCTTTCTATGGTTACTGGGTCTTCCATGAGCTTCTTTGTCAGTGGACAGAAGAAGGTCCCATACATTGGCTCGATAATCTCAGCAACTTGGCTCGATGTTATCGATGCCCTACTCGTGCTTCTCTGCTTAATGTGGCTGCCACTCGTGCTCGTGCTCGTGCTTCGAAGGAACTCGACGAATTGCGATGTGTTCAAGGACCGCGAATTATCCACCAAAGCTGCAGTGTCGATAGAATATAAATCTGTTTCGGACGGTACTTGTTCGCTCTGCTTTTCCATAGTTGCAACCTCTTTAGGATGTCGGACTTCCGATTCATCGCCTACCTCAAATTGAACTTTCTTCATTTCCAGCGACAGCGACTTCACGGCCTGCGCTGCAAAATTTTGGTCCCCATATGTTGAAGCAGGTATCATCCTCAAGTCCTCCCCAATATGATTTATAATGCTCTCCAACTGAACGATGACACTTCTCAGCTCATGATCTTTGATCGGATTTGTGTCCCTTTGCCACCTGCTGACCACATCCTTGGCGAAATCGATCTTCTTCGAAATGGATTGTACAATCTCTAGCGCATTAGGTGGAGTATGTCTACTCGTCTGCAACTCCATGACTGCGAAAGTAGATCGGTATATATAGCACGCGATTGTGGCGAAGCTCTCTCGTTCGAACTCAATGCCTAGTAAAGACTCCGTGACCTCAGAAGTAGATTGAAGTAATGACTTGGCAAGATCTGTCGCTAGAGAACAATCTGTTTTCAACTGCAAGAGGAGTAGAATAGTTGTAATCGTTTCCAAGATCCGAAGAACACTGATGATATATACTAACAACATCATGCTAAAGTCTCCTTTCTACAGCATAAAAGCATAGGCCTTGGCGACTTCACTATTATCAGCAGCTGAACATGAACTAAACCTTCAGCTACTGCCATGCACGAAATCGAACTTTTTTCCGGTAGGCGGCTCAAACAATTCTCAAAAAAAAAAGGGGGGCGGGGGGTGGGGAGGACTTTGCCAGAATTTTCCTTTCACAAAGAAATGCAAAATCCAAACATCAGAACATCGTTACCAAACCATCTGTATTCCATATCTCAACTATGAAACGAAGGACAAAAGCAGATATGGAACGAGGGATAGTTCTCGTACCGACATCAAATTAGTCTCGCGCTGTTCGATGGCTTCCGAGTGTTAGATCCAACCTTGGAGATGAAGGTCTGCAACTTCAACTCATGAGTCAAAAGTCGAACTCTGCACGATGAAGGAGGTTGCTTCTGATAGAACGGCTAGTGCTGTAAGTGAAGATTCAATTGCAAAGAGCTCAGGATTTTAGTATTCCCTATGGGTTGTTGTTTAGCTGCTGCTGACTAAAACCTGGAACTGGTCATACTATTCTCGATCAATCATGTAAGCCAAACATAATTAAAACTTGCGGTAAACCTCATCTGCAATTTTTTAATGATATACCATCGCTGTCTCAAGACAGAGAGAAATGAAAATTCATGTCCTAGGATTGGTGGGGCCTCAACCTAATTTTCATTTCTCTCCGGTGAACTTTCCCGAGATAAGTTGTGCATTCCTAAAGATAAACAAAACCCTTTTCTAGTGTCTTGAATTCACCGACCCGCAGCTTATTTAGTTCGATGCTGCTGTCGTGTTTGACATCGTACAACTGATCGAAGATGCACGATGATGGTAAATGGAAACTTCTTGGAGATATTATAATGTAGATGAATATCGATAGAAGAGTTCATAATCAAGAATCGGTCTAGACACCGATAGACCTCCTCCTGGTTTTTCTACGAAACCCCAACAGACACGGATGATTTGGTAAGAGGACGTTAACTACTGGGTTGACTTGGATCGGGTACCATCTACGCCGCGGACAATGCAAATTACGAACATGATGTCAGAATTGGTGGCAACCCAGATTGCAAGAGATGGTCTGGAACGGGGAGATAGAATTTATATTAAGACGGACTTCTAATTCGAATTATAAAGGGTGAACACGATGAACAAATCCAATGGTTGGTTGGTATTTTCAAGACTTTGTCGTGAACTGGAGCTGGACGATCTAGACTAGATCTCCATGTGCGCCTTGGCATCAGACAGGACAAAAGTGATGGTTGTTGGAAGGAAATAAATCGACCGACGCAAGACGAGTACAAAAAGTAAGACCTTGAATGAGTCGACGACGTGGTCCTGCCAAGCCATTTAACGTTAGCCCGTATCCCAAAAGCAAATCTACAAGATCAAGAAGAGTACACGCGAGGTCAAGAAACACTCGGTAGCTCAGGCAAACGCTTCAAGCTCAATCGACGGCCGTCATCGAGGTCACACCAACCCAATCAAGGGCTGAAAAGGTTGGGCGACCCCAAGCGAGACGACACTAGCGTTGCGTAACCCAGGCTACGTGCCGCCAAAGTAGAGCTGACCCTAGGCAACACTGCCTAGATTTGGCACTTTGACAGTGCGACCACCCTAAGCAAGGGCCGCCGAGATGTCTTTGAAGACCCACAATCCGTTGAAAAAATTGTATCAAAGGCACCCGGGCATCACTAAAGTATTGCTTGGGTCCACGCCACATGGGTGGTGGGCCACTTCATCAATTCATTTATCGACCAAACTCTTTTGAAGTTCGCCACAAAACTAGTAGAGAAATTTAATCATCAAATAGTTTACAACATCTCAGTCCGAGGTATCTTGTATTATCCACAAGTCAAACGTGGTCATATGCATGTCCTCGCCCATTTATCTTCAATTAGAAAACGGCCTAGAGTGCCCTAATTTTTTTAAACAAGGATCTAAAGAACCTCATTTTAAATAAGTATTCAAAATACACTCATTTTCTCAAAATATGAAATAGATCTTGTTTCAAATAAGGGTCTCAAATGACTACGTCAATTTTAAAGAAATATTCGATTTTCCAACTAATCAAAAAGCATTTTCATCTTTTACCTTCTTTTTTTCTTTTCTTTTTCATTTTTCTAGTTTTTTCTTTCTTCTTAATGGCCAGGTCTCTAGCCACAGCGGCCACTTGCGATGCCCAAAGAAGGCTGGGCAAGGGTCACCTCGCCTGATTTGGCAAGGGCCACCGCCATCCGCTAGAGGTAAGGCAACGCTCGTCTACGGGGCCACCAATGAGGGCTTGCACTTGCTCATTGACCAACGAGGCTCAGAAAGATTAAAAGAGAGAGAGAGAGAATTAATTTAAAAACTTAAAAAATTAACATTATCTTTAAACGAAAAAATTCTTGATTGATCAGAGTATTTAACCGGCCGGCAACGGCCAATCGATAAAGTAAGAACTCTTATTTAAAATTGATATAATCATTTAGGCCCTTCCTTTGAAATTATCCCTCCACGTCCTTGTTTAAAAATTTTTCCCAAGGAAACACAGCAAGCAAACGTGACCAACAAACAAGAGAACGACGGCAGAGAGGCATTAGCTGTCCTCCTCCCATTCAGGGCCTTGGTTTCTACCGACTTGTCCCATCGCCAACCTCAGAAAAACCACTAACCCAAACCCTAACCCTCCCCACTCTCCCGGCCTGTTAAAGCTCCCTCCCATGCATCAGAACATCCGACAGAGAAATCAAAAATTAGCATTCCCTCTCTTTTCTTCTTCTTCAATCTCCATGGAGTCTCCACATCCGCACGTACTGCTATTCCCCTACCCAGCGCAGGGCCACATGCTCCCGCTCCTGGACCTCGCCCACCAGCTCTCCCTCCGCGGACTCGCCCTCACCGTACTGGTCACTCCCAAGAACCTCCCCATCCTCGCCCCTCTCCTGTCCGCCCACCCCTCCATCCAGACCCTCGTCCTCCCCCTCCCTCCCCACCCCCGTCTTCCCCCGGGCGTCGAGAACGTCCGCGACATCGGCAACGCCGGCAACGTCCACGTCATCTCCGCCCTCTCCGCCCTCCGCCTCCCCATCGCCCGGTGGTTCGCCTCCCACCCCAAGCCCCCCGTCGCCATCCTCTCCGACTTCTTCCTCGGCTGGACCCTCGACTTGGCGGACGAGCTCGGCGTCCCCCGGATCGCTTTCTTCTCCTCCGGTGCCTTCTTGACGTCGGTCACCGACTTCTGCTGGCGGAACATGGAGAGCGTGAGGGGGGCCAGCGCCGACGCCGTGGAGCTCTCCGATCTGCCCGGAGCGCCGTCGCTCCGGAAGGAGCACCTGCCGGGACTGTTCCGCTTCTACCAGGAGTGCGACCCGGATTGGCAGATCGTGAAGAGAGGCGTGTTGGGGAATATGGCCTCCTGGGCTTGCGTTTTCAATACGTTCGATCACTTGGAAGGCCGGTATTTGGAGCACCTGAGGCAGAAAATGGGCCATGGGCGTGTTTACGGGGTTGGCCCACTTCATCTGATTGGGCTTGACGAGGTCTCGGGCGCGGAAGCAGGCGGCGACGTGCTGGGCTGGCTCGACGGGTGCCCTGATGGTTCGGTCCTCTACGTGTGCTTCGGCAGCCAGAAGCTGATGGCCCAGGAGCAGATGGACGCCCTGGCGTCCGGGCTCGAGAGGAGTGGGGCGCGGTTCGTGTGGGTCGTCAAGACCGCCATGGCCCAACAGGCAGAGGAAGGGTACGGGGCGGTCCCGGATGGCTTCGAGGCCCGGGTGGCGGGTAGGGGAGGGTCGTGAGGGGGTGGGCCCCGCAGGTGCAGATACTTGGCCACCGGGCCGTGGGCGGGTTCCTGAGCCACTGCGGGTGGAACTCGGTCCAGGAGGCGCTGGTGGCGGGCAAGGTGGTGCTGGCATGGCCAATGGGGGCGGACCAGTTCGTGAATGCACGGCTGCTGGTGGAGGACATGGGTGCGGCGGTGAGGGCGTGTGAGGGGGCGGTCACAGTGCCAGACCCGGACGAGCTGGGCTGGGCGATTGCACGGACAATGAGGGAGGACTTGCCGGAGCGGGCGAGGGTGCAGGAGCTGAGGAGGAAGGCGTTTGATGCGGTGGAGCCCGGTTGTGGGAGCTCGTGGACAGGCTTGGACGAATTTGTGAAGGCGTTGGGCCAATTGCCAAAGCAACGAGTGTAACCATACCATTGGCCTTTCGTCGTGATGAACGAGAAAGACGAAAGATGACCCGATCTTAGAATAAAGTATTCTAGAATTTGCACTTAGAATATTACAATAGTGTAAAGCCACATGTCTGGACTTCCGGTGGAGCGATTGGAATCCAACTTTGCAATCAAATTGAAGTCGATTTAGCCATATTTATTTCAGGACTAGTCTCAAAATTCCAAACGATATAAAAGATCCTATAGTGCGATTTCGGGTGATTATGATCTTTATATCACTCGGATGGCTCTCTAGATTATTTCGAACGAGTTGTTCTGGTTCGTGATCAGAATCAAAATGGCACCAGTGCCAAACCCAATGCTCTTGCATAGGGACTGATTTAAAAAAGGTCCGGCAGAAATTTTAACATTGAATGTCTAACGAGTCGATGACTACCCGGAAGCAACTTGATCAGAGCCGATGTACCTACTACTTTAGCGATCAATTCCTATGTATATGAAACCAATGGTGAATATTCACTTGAGAATGTCATTGACCATAACCTCTTGGAGAGTGAGAACATCTTGACAAAGAACTTCAAGTAGTTAATGCTTATGATGCGCCAGAAAAATGACAGCTTTTAAAAAAAAAACTTCAATTGTTTCTATTTGCTCTAATTATGAAATATCTTTCATCTTTCGCTCGAAACTACACTTTACGTAAAATGTGTTGTAGTTGGTCTATGTCCATTGCTTTTGAAGAGGCTTTAGATGTCCTTATGATCCTATCTAGAAGGTTTTGTGCATTTGCTCAACCTAATACAAATCACGTAATGGGTACAACTGACTCTCCATTAACCCGCAACACCTAAAACTATTAGATTATAAAAACTTTGACACATAAATTCACAAGCACATCTTATGCTTTTGGAAAAGCACGAACAAACATGTCCTAAATCTTGCGATTTGGTTGAGCGTGTGTATCCTTCTTCTGTTTAAGACATCATTTTTTAAGTCATGAACTTCTGGATCTCATTTTTACAATCATCTTATTTCCACGCTCTTGAGTCTTGAATGCGGGCCCCACATTAGGCCCAGGCGAATGCCGTCTACGTTAGCCGAAGGCCTAGACTGAAATGGTTCGTGAGACTTACGTGTTCCGTGCTTCAGAATTAGTAAAGGAGAACGAGGTGACAAAGTGCGAGAAGGCGTTTCGGTTAGTGAATCACAACTCATCAAAAGGAGGGACAAAAAGGCCGTCAAATCCTTGTCGATCGATCCAACCCCGAACGAGACGCACCCTTTTGTGGACCCCAAAAAAGAAAAAGAAAAACTCGACTTACCAAACCATGAAAAACGTTGGAGGGTGACTTTGATTCGTTGACTGAATGGTGCTCCACGTGCCAACCCCCTCATCCAAAAATCCACTCGCCCGTTTGATAAAGCCCCGTTATCTCTTTTATCTTCTCCTGTCAAAATCAAATTTCACATGAAGCGGAGCGAATTATAAATTTTTGTATCCAACACGAGACGAAAGTTTCCGAAAATTGTGGATGCTTCATGGTTTATAACAACACTGTAGAGGAATCCTCAATTTCATTAACAGAAAAATCAACATTACAGGAGTTCGCAGATCCTTCTTCTGAGGAAAATGAGTCGAGAGATGTCTATTGCACGCGAGAAAATATTGGCTGCAGCTTTGACTCCAGCGTGGCTTCATCCGAGTCCATTCACCGAGCGACACGTGTCGCCCGGCAGCCACGCTGGAGTCCGAGCTTTGACCCTTTGATTTTCGTAAATATTGGAGCCAGCTCTCGAAAGTTTCTCTCTCCTCCTGCACATATTGTCCTGTTTTACTGTTCCGCAAAGAACCCAACAGACCTAGCCTGCACATTCCCTCTCATTGCATTTATTATGAAAGAAAGAGAAGCAAAGCTTTATGTTGCTCTTCACGAAAGGGAAATTACCATTTCTCATTTCTTTCGGAGGTTTTGAAATTTTGAATCTCAAAATCTCTCTACGCTCGTCGCGCCGCTCGCTTCTCTCTCCGGCCTCTCCCTCCTTTGATCTTCCCCCACCCAGCGCTGCCCCTCCGTGGATCACGCTCACAACCGTGCCGTTCGAGAACTCGAACCCCCAAAGTTGGTGTTCCGGAGGACGGCCTCCCCAACCCCAGCGATGCGATCGAGGGAGCTGAGAAGGAGGCCGCGGTGGAGTAGTCGAGGAACTTGATGTCGACGCGGCGAAGCCTGAGCTCAAGGCTCTTGACGCAGACAGTGAGGGTGAACCCGAGGAAGGCGGCTTCGAGGATGACGATTGGGGCGAGGGTGTAGACGAAGCACTTGCAGCTGCTGCGCCTCTGGTAGCGGCGAGGCGGCGGCTTGGCGAAGTGGGCGAGCTCCACGTCGTCGCTCCGGAGGCGGGGTCCGGAGGGCACGATTGGGCTGGTCGGATCTTCTTTAGGCATTGCGAAAGTCGAAGTTCAAGTGAATGCGAGAGAGCACGGGTCACTCACTGAGAGAGGCTGTTCTTGAGAGGTTGTTCTTGATGGTGGTGCTTTCACTTTTCTTTTTGGGTTTGCGGGATGATTGTCATCGTGTTCATACGATTCAGGGAATCATGAATAGAGAGCTTTTTAAGGCATATAATACTATATCTGGTCTATATCTTCCTCTCCAAATCTTTTTCTTGACTTCTCGTTCTTTTTCAATCTATATCTGGGAGAGCAGATAGGATCATTTGTCTCCAGAAATCATTTTCAGTCAATTTCGCTCAAGGGTCAATCTTTATAACCAGAGGAGCTGTCCAAATTGATGCACATAAATGGGCAATGATCTGAGAATCTTTGGTCTTTCACTATAATCAAAGCAAATAACCATACCGAAGCTAAGCGTTAAAAAAAAAAAAAAAAACCATACCGAAGCTAAAATTTTCGATCCCAGATTTCCAGCAAATAAACAGTCAAGAATGCAATAAAATCAGAACAAGTGCTAACTAGGACGGCCTTAAACTGCAGGACTCGCTGGCGAGGGGTTTGCATTCCGATGAGGTTTTGCTTTTCCAGTGAACCCAGCATTTGATGCATATGCCATAAAAATCGCAGGAAACAAAGAGAGAAGACTGATATCAGACGTAGATACACAATATAAGAACAAACACATTAAACTAGGCTTCTAACGATCGATCCGCCTATGTGGGATTCGGCCATTCACTCAAACATTTTGTCGAACATCTAATATGCACCGCTGAAACGATAGATTTTAGACTCGATCAAGGCTTGAACACAGGTCTGGGTCCCTAACAGAGGGCGCCATAACACTTTACAACACCGATGAAGGACTGGAAGAACCGAAGTTCCCATGAAAACGAAGCGAGCATGCTTTGGGAAACCCACCGGGTTGAATGGGAAAAGGGCTGCGGTGGACGGCGGCTCTCGGGCGGACGACTAGCGATGGCGAGGCGTTCCTTCAAGCTCCCTCTCTCTCCCTTCGTTATTCGATTGCTTTGGTTATAGTAGTCGCCGAAGTTAGGTGTTGTTGGGAGATCAAAGATTCTCTGCGTTATTCGATTGCTTTGGTTATAGTGGTCGCCAAAGTTAGGTGTTGTTGGGAGATCAAAGATTCTCAGATCATTTCCTACTAAAGTTGCACATGAAACCCAAAACAAGCCAGCTAATCTTTCCGCATTGCACACCCCAACATATTCATACAAGCACACAGACATGCACCCCTATTCACACACGCGCAGGAGATTATGAGCTCAGAGAGAGAGGGAGATTACATAATACAATCAATCGCTATTTACATTTGCAAGATTTTAGGAGTTAGTGTGGATGACCAGATCCAGATCCAGCAGAAAGTCTTATTCCTCTCTGTTTCCCAAAACCAAATGAATCTCGTCCTCAGGCTTCAATCTGTTTCCTATGTGGTGAGATGATCCTGAAAACATGCTCTTCTTCCTCCACCCTCCGCTGCCGTCGATCTTGCCTCGGGCTTTAACACCTTCCTACGCAGCCTCGAACGCCCTGCACGGGTCATCACCGGCGGAGGTTCAAAGAGCAACAGCGACAGAGCAGCACAGCACAGACCCACTCAGACCCAGCCTTCACACGGTCCCGCACGTCCGACCGGCAAAAACCTCGGACGACGGCATAGGAACACATCAACCCCCTCAGTGAGTGACCCGTGCTCTCTCGCATTCACTAGCTTGCCCACTTCGCCAAGCCGCCGCCTCGCCGCAACCAGAAGCGCAGCAGCTGCAAGTGCTTCGTCTACACCCTCGCCCCGATCGTCATCCTCCGCGCCGCTTTCCTCGGGTTCGCCCTCACCGTCTGCGTCAAGAGCCCCAAGCTCAGGCTTCGCCGCGTCGACATCAAGTCCCTCGACTACTCCACCGCGGCCTCCTTCTCAGCTCCCTCGACCACGTTGCCGGTTGGGGAGGCCGTCCTCCGGAACACCAACTTCGGGGGTTCAAGTTCTCGAACGGCATGGCTGTGAGCGTGATCCACGGAGGGGCAGCGCTGGGCGGGGGGAAGATCGGAGGGAGAGGCCGGAGAGAGAAGCGAGCGGCGCGACGAGCGTAGAGAGATTTTGAGATTCAAAATTTCAAAACCTCCGAAAGAAATGAAAAATGGTAATTTCCCTTCGTGGAGAGCAAGGTAAAGCTTTGCTTCCCTTTCCTTCGTAATAAATGCAATGAGAGAGAATGTGCAAGCTAGGTCTGTTCGGTTCCTTGCAGAACAGTAAAACAGGACAATACGTGCAGGAGGAGAGAGAAACTTTCGCGAGCTGGCTCCAATATTTACGAAAATAAAAGGCCGAAGTTCGGACTCCAGTGTGGCTGCCGGGCGACACGTGTCGCCCGGTGAATGGACTCGGAGGAAGCCACGCTGGAGTCAGAGTTCCAGCTAATATTTTCTCATCGCACGCCGGCCGAAAAAGCCCGGAAACAGTGGGTCCTAACTTCGACAAGTCTTCCACCTTTACTCCATTTTATTATGAGATTATAGGTTGACTGAGTGGGCCCATGGACGACCATGGAGAACCCCTACCTCGAATGCACGCGGAGCATCTGAGTCCTTAGAATATTTTGCAGTCTGCTTCCCCTTCCCAGAGAAATCAAAATAGACATCTCTTCTTCTTCTTCTTCTTCTTCTTCTTCCTCTTCAGCTCCTTCATCTTCATTTCCATGGAGTCTCCACATCCGCACCTACTGCTATTCCCCCACCCGGCGCAAGGCCACATGCTCCCGATGCTGGACCTCGCCCACCAGCTCCTCCTCCGCGGGCTCGCCCTCACCGTGCTGGTCACTCCCAAGAACCTCCCCAACCTCAACCCTCTCCTCTCCGCCCACCCCTCCGTCCAGACCCTCGTCCTCCCCCTCCCTCCCCACCCCAAACTCCCCCGGGCGTCGAGAACGTCCGCGACCTCGGTCCGCTCGGCAACGCCCCCATCATCGCCGCCCTCTCCGCCCTCCGCCTCCCCATCGCCCGGTGGTTCGCCTCCCACCCCAACCCGCCCGTCGCCATCCTCTCCGACTTCTTCCTGGGCTGGACCCTCGACTTGGCCAACGATCTCGGCATCCCCCGGATCGCCTTCTTCTCCTCCGGCGCGTTCTTGACGTCGGTCACCGACTTCTGCTGGCGGAACATGGAGAGCGTGAGGAGGGCCAGCGCCGACGCCGTGGAGCTCTCCGATCTGCCCGGAGCGCCGTCGTTCCGGGAGGAGCACCTGCCGTCCGCGTTCCGCTTCTACCGGGAGTCCGACCCGGATTGGGAGATTCTTAGGAAGGGCATGATATGGAATATGGTCTCTTGGGGTTGCGTGTTCAATACGTTCGATCACTTGGAAAGCCAGTACTTGGAGCACCTCAGGAGGAGAGTTGGCCACGGGCGTGTTTATGGAGTCGGCCCATTGAATCTCATCGGGCTCGATGACCTCTCGAGCCGGGGGGACCTGGGCGCGGGCGCCGGAGCCGGCGGCGACGTGCTGGGCTGGCTCGACGGGTGCCCCGACGGGTCAGTCCTCTACGTCTGCTTCGGCAGCCAGAAGCTGATGACCCGGGAGCAGATGCAGGCCCTGGCGTCCGGGCTCGAGACGAGCGGGGCGCGGTTCGTGTGGGTGGTCAAGACCGGCTCGGCCAAGCAGGCGGAGGAAGGGTACGGGGCGGTGCCGGATGGCTTCGAGGCCCGGGTGGCCGGCCGGGGGAGGGTCGTGAGGGGGTGGGCCCCGCAGGTGCTGATACTGGGCCACCGGGCGGTGGGCGGGTTCCTGAGCCACTGCGGGTGGAACTCGGTCCAGGAGGCGGTGGTGGCGGGGAAGCTGGTGGCGGCGTGGCCGATGGAGGCGGACCAGTTCGTGAACGCGCGGCTGCTGGTGGAGGACATGGGCGTGGCGGTCAGGGTGTGCGAGGGGCCGGACACGGTGCCGGACCCAGACGAGCTGGGCCGGGCGATCGGGGGTTCGATGAGGGAGGGCTTGCCGGAGCGGGCGAGGGCGCAGGAGCTGAGGAGGAAGGCGCTGGAGGCGGTGGAGCCCGGCGGTGGGAGCTCACGGAGGGGCTTGGACGAACTTGTGAAGGAGTTGGGCCGACTGCATAAGCAGTGATTTGTAATCGTCATCGCCCTGTGGCGCGTACGAATGATAAAAGACAGACCCCGATCGTTGAAAAACGCGTCCGCGGAATTTGCGTTTGGAAGATTACAATCTTTGCACGTTCATATGTTTGGTACTTCTAGAAAAGTAATCGTGGACTCTTTTCTTCCACCAAAACTGGGGCGATTAGAATTTAATATTACAATAAAATCAAACGCTGTTCGAACATATTTATCTAAATGAATTTTCTCTCTTTGTTTTTTTATTAGTGTAGGTTGTTATCATAGATTAGTGGAAATCTTGCTTTATGAAATTAAAGCAGGGTCAAGTGCGAGGGTTGGGCCTCGGCCGTACTACAGAACGTTTGGCGATAGGCATCTGGCTCTGGACGAAGTGCCTGGTCCCCCCAATGAACAGGTTTTAATCAGGATTCGTTGCAGACGTCTGTTGTGTGGGACCGAGGAGCATTCAATCGCTCATGGGCCGTCCCCTACTTAAAGAGGAATCACTGAAGCACGAATGGTTAGGTTGAACGCAAATCACTGAAGCTCTATATGTTATTTCCAGATTCAATCTGTAAAATCACCAGCGCCTGCCTTGACTAAGTTTCGGTCGAATATGCACCGGTTTTTGCCAAACCTGGGTCAAAATCTCCGGAAATCAAAGATTAAAAAAGCCACCCCAGAATGATTACTCATTACGATTATATATCATTGACACCCATAAAAGATTCATTAAAGTTGGAAAATATCATACCATATTCGATCAATCCACTCAATTCCCTAAGAATCTCGAATCTAACATCAGCTAACCTCCCTCGAAGGTCACCATTAATAGTCCGAAATGACAATTTCACGTTAGTAACAAATCCACCTCAGCAAGCTGATGTGGATTTAAAGCAATCGGTTGACTTCTCCTTCTATTTGTTTTCTGTGTGAGTGTTGAGTCTTTAATCGTTAGCTTTTCTCTTCGAATTTCAGAACTACTCATTGTGTTTGTACAGTCGTTCTCATTAAAGGAATCAGAACATACAGTTAATTCAAGATTAGGAACATTTCCGCATGAATGAATGGCAGGGGCTGTTTACTATTGGATCTTATCTGGCTCTGGGTAGAGTATTTTGCTTTGGTTCGCCTTGGGCCGGGAAGGGAAACTATTTTTTGATTGAATGGGCCTTTAGGAATCCGCAAGACCTATTAACCACCTGATTCTATTCTGGGCCAATTTGGTGTTTGGAAAACAGTCCATCCATGTAGCTTGAGGGATTGTGCTGGAAATAATTTGATATGCTGCTTTTGATATATGGTCATAAGTGTTTCCCTTTTGACTAATTAATAGCTAGATTATGATCTGTAGCATCTCAGAGCAGCCAGGATATGCTATTCTCATTTGGACATGTGGCTGTAGGCCTAGCCAACAAGACTCCTTTTGTTAGTTTGAGAATTTCTTTTGCCAATTGACAATGGAGTTTTAAGCTTGGAACAAGATAGTCCTTTCTTTATATTAACCGAAATTCCTTGTCCTCCGGTGGTGATCTTGGAAAAGAAATTGCTTATCCGACCTGCTTGGATTTTTTATACAGGTCATTTGCGATTCAAGTTAGGTTCCAGTCAGACAAGACACAAATCTTTATGGTTCAGGTTAAGTCAAATAGCATGAAAACCCGTCCCAGCCCATTACACCCTTGATATATAATATGTTGTATACTGGATTTAGGATAAATAAGTCTTGATATAATTTTGCAAATGTGCGTAGTGAATAATCTACTTAAAACACATATGTACTATTCATTGTGTTATGGTTGCTCATACCATTTGCCTTGAGTGCTTTTCAAATTCTTTAGTTAGCAACGAGTACGTTGAGAACACTATTAGTAGGAAACTTTCTTATAGTGAGATTTTTTTGCATGAGCTGTATATGATTCAAATGAATTTATTTGGTTTAGTTGTTGGTTTAAAGATGTACATATTTTTTTTGTTACATTTTGGAAACTCTAGTATTGTAACTAACAAGTCGGTTTATCTTTTATATACATAGTTGATGTTGGTTTATATTCGAGGCTGCATACTTCGAGTGGAAGGATAGCCATGTCATTGCCCTATTCTTGTTGGAGTCGGGGTGTAAGAGTTTTCACCCAACACTACACTCCGTATATAATGTGCAATAATTGGTCTTGCAAAGACATTAAATGTTCTGATGCAATAATTGGTCTATATTAATTGGTCTTGACAAGGCATTAGATGTTCTGATTTTCTTGTCTAGACGGTATTGGGCACTCACTCTCGCAATAGGTGTGGTCCATGTTTGTGCACTCACTCAATCTCCATATCAAGATAAACTTTAAAATTTTACTTTGTGGTCCATAACACCTAAAACTTTCAGATTATGGGAAGTACACGTAGAGTCACAAGCGGACCATAAACAAACATGCTCTAAATCTTGAGATTTGGTCGAGTGTATGTCCTTTTTTCTCTTTTAACACATCCTTTGTCTCTAGATCTTACTTCCGTGTTTTAAGGCGTGTTCCCCATTCTCTTAACATGTTCCCTAAGCCTAGGGCTGTCAAATGAATGAGTTGAGTCAAAAATTGTCTTATGTAAATCGATTCATTTAATCCGTTTTGATCTATTTATATGAATGCAAATTTAGCGATCCATACCTAACTTGACTCATTTACTAAAATACTTCCATATTTAATCCAACATATGAAAATACATATCCACCTAGTTAAACCACTTTAAGCTCTTCATGTGTATATGATGCTAGATAATCGGCTTTCAACGTTGAGTAGAATTTTCAACTTTTGTATTAATTCACAATGAAGAATAAAAGAAAGTGAGTGCTTGGTGGTAAATTTATGAGATTGACACAACAACTAACGTGGAGGAATTAAAATTTTAATTGAATGGAACGTGAATACCGAATAAAATAATTCTGACCATAAATTGCAATGACAAGACCTAAAATTAGGATGTTACATCGATAAACAATACCAAATACAAATAAGGAAAGATATACTCCAATAATTAAAAGATGAAACTTACAAGATTAATAAAATTTTAAAAGTAAAGGGGAAAAAAGGAGCCATCTTAATATTTTTAGTGGGAGTGAAGTCAAGCCCATCTTGCGGGCCGATCAGGACTTCTCTTAAACTTGAAACGGTTAGATAAGTCCATTTTTCCTCATAAAATGCGAAGAAATAATCACAAAGACGGGTTGGGTTTAGGCAAACTATAAACCCATTTAACATTTATATATATTTTTTATTTTGTGGTTGTAAATTTATAACTCATTTTTTGAATATAGATAACTCATATAATTACTCGACGCATCAAATATCAGTTTTGAATTGAATCTATGATCCGTTTTGGCATGCCTATCTAAGCTTAAAACATGGGTCGGCAGGCTTTAGTTTATGAAAACAGATTTAGTATTCATGCTAACCGACTCTCCATATACGTCAATCTTTCTATACCATGCATCTATCTGGTCACAATCTCCATGGCTCGTATATTTTAGGACGGCATTTGATGAGGAACTACTCGTCTTCGTACTCTTTTCGAACTTTACCCCATTTTCGCATCATGCCAAATGCAAGTCCACGCGGGCCCTTCGCACTGTCCAAAACCATGGAAAACGAAAAACGGGGGTCACTGTCCGGACACTCGGTGGAAGTTGTCGTATGCAGGGAACAGATTCCTCCACTCTGCTTCTCTTCTCTCTTTTTCTCTCTCTCCGACCCCACGTACAGGATAAGATATCAGGGACAGACAGAAGTTTCAAACTTTTGACAATTATTCATGATCGACCAATCATCTTAAACCATCTCTTCATCTTCATCTTCTTCATCTCCATGGAGCCTCCGCCTCCGCCTCCGCCGCCGCACGTCCTGATATTCCCATACCCGACGCAAGGCCACATGCTCGCCCACCTCGACCTCGCCCACCAGCTCTCCCTCCGCGGGCTCGCCCTCACCGTGCTGGTCACCTCCAAGAACCTCCCCCTCCTCGCCCCTCTCCTCTCCGCCCACCCCTCCGTCCAGACCCTCGTCCTCCCCTTCCCTCCCCACCCCACGCTCCCGCCGGGCGTCGAGCACGTCCGCGACGTCGGCAACGCCCGGCAACGTCCGCGTCATCTCCGCCCTCTCCGCCCTCCGCCTCCCTCTCGCCCGGTGGTTCGCCTCCCACCCCGACCCTCCCGTGGCCATCTTCTCCGACTTCTTCCTCGGCTGGACCCAGGACCTGGCCGCCGAGCTCGGCATCCCCCGGATCGCCTTCTTCTCCGTCGCCGCGTTCTTGCCGCTGGTCATCGACTTCTGCTTCCGGAACGTGGAGAGCGTGAGGAGCGTGAGCACCGACACCGCGGTGGAGCTCCCCGATCTGCCCGGAGCGCCGTCGTTCCGGGAGGAGCACCTGCCGTCCATATTCCGCCTCTACAAGGAGTCCGACCCGGATTGGGACATTGTTAAGAATAGTATGTTCGGGAATATGGCCTCTTGGGGTTGCGTGTTCAATACGCTCGATCACTTGGAAGGCCGGTATTCGGAGCACCTGAGGCGGAAAATGGGCCACGGCCGGGTTTACAGCGTTTGCCCGCTGAATCTGATTGGGCTCGATGACGTCTTCAGCCGGGGAGACCCGGGCACCGGTGCGGGACCAGGCGGCGACGTCCTGGGCTGGCTCGATGGGTGCCCGGACGGGTTGGTCCTCTACGTTTGCTTCGGCAGCCAAAAGCTGATGTCCCGGGAGCAGATGGAGGCCCTGGCGTCCGGGCTCGAGAGGAGCGAGGCCCGGTTTGTGTGGGTCGTCAAGGCCGCCACGGCCCAACAGGCGGAGGAAGGGTATGGGACCGTCCCGGACGGCTTCAAGGCCCGGGTAGCGGGCCGGGGGAGGGTCGTGACGGGGTGGGCCCCGCAGTTGCCCATACTGCGCCACCGGGCGGTGGGTGGGTTCCTGAGCCACTGCGGGTGGAACTCGGTCCAAGAGGCGATGGTGGCGGGGAAGGTGGTGCTGGCATGGCCGATGGAGGCGGACCAGTTCGTGAACGCGAGGCTGCTGGTAGAGGACATGGGCGTGGCGGTGAGGGCGTGCGAGGGGACACACACGGTGCCAGACCCAGAGGAGCTGGGCCAGGCGATCGCGGGGTCGATGAGGGAGGACTTGCCGGAGCGGGCGAGGGTGCAGGAGCTGAGGAGGAAGGCGCTGGAGGCAGTGGAGCCCGGCGGCGGGAGCTATTGGAGAGGCTTGGACGAATTTGTGAAGGAGTTGGGCAGACTGCAAATGCAACGAACGTGATCATACGACTGGCCTTCATTGTGACGAGTAGAATTTGCATTAGAAATTGCAATTGCCTACTTGCCCATGTTTTTATTTCTAGAAAAAGTAACTATGCACTCTTTTCTCCCACAACACTGGAGTGTGTTCAATATTAAGTTTAACGATCAAATTAAACTCAATTCAGCTACATATGTTTATTTATCTAAATGAATTTTCTCCCATATTTACCAGGGAAGACTATCATCATTCTCGTTTATATCAAATAAAATGTATAGAGTAATAGTCGTAGATTACTAAAGGAGATATGCACACCAATTTCCGAGCTAAGGCAAGTGGATGACAGAGCCTCTCGAGCCTTTAACTACTGAACGCCTACCCATATATGCACCGGACAAATTGCCAATGCAGTAAGGATGAAGAAAACCGTCGCAATGTTGGAGACAACAACCTCGAATACAACCGTCAGAGAGACATTCATGGAAGGGGTAATTCGACACAACTGTCAAGTAATTGACATACACTACTCGGACATTGTTAGATGGGTGCTCCTATCCGTGTAATCAAGCCAGGGTGCTAGGAATCCAAACATAGGCATTGAGTCTCGAGCCTTGTTTTTATGGATCCAGGCCCGGCCTCAATGGACCCAAGCTCGGGCGTCAAGGAGCCAAGGCACATGCATCAAAGTCTTAGGCCTAGCTTCTGTAGACCTCGGCCCAGCCTCGATAGACTATTCTTTCGTCGCTACAATTTGAGGAGAAAAATTACTAAGAATTGAATCGTGCATTGGATTGGGTGTGGATCGCCAAAATCTTTTTTGCGTAAAAATGGGTCAGTTTCAATTGGACCATCTTCGATCTAATTCATCCATTTGATGGGCCTACATGAGACCAAGGACAAAGTGGATTGTGGATTTGCCTGAGCATCAGTCATTTGCTTATGGGCTTTACCATGCTTCAAAAGGATTGACTGAAGCACCGAGTGTACGGTGCCAATCACCCAAACTAGAAAACTCTACACGATTAGCTGACAGGACCATAGGCTTTTTTGGAAACGACCATGGGCTTGAGCGAAGGGTATTTGGGGCGAGGCTTGCCCAGAACCTCGCCACCATGGACCGGAACAATCACGACTATCAATTTATGTAGGTCTTGTTAAAGATATTCGTGATGATTGCACATGGTCTGGTATGGTTCGAGAACCCCTCAGCTTATAATGACCGTCGACAGGTGTTTCCCCGAAAACTGCCGGTGAAATTCCTTTCAAAACATGGATGAATGAGTGAGTCGGCAGGAGTTGTGAAAGGCCCTTTGTTGATTCTCAAACAAGAAATGTAAATAACAAGAAAATTAAAAGTATTGAGATTCGACACAATCATGTAAAGTCATGTAAAAGATAGTAGAAATAAAATTGAACACCCGTTATTCTCTCATTAATGCGATCCTTTCTACAAATTACTATTCAAGTATTTATACCTAGTGCTAACACTAAACAACGGAAATGGTTATAAAGAAATCAAACACAACCTGCATTACTCCCACAATTCAGCAATTCTATTTACAATTTGTGTCTTGTCCATGTGAGAGATTTTGTAAAATCACTGCCAACTATTCTAAAAACTTAAGCTGTTAGATTAAAATGTGGTTTATTTATTTAATTATTTTAACATTTCTCCTCACGCTTAGTTTGGTTTTTATCTAGTACTAAGCGTGGAAATTTAATTGGAGAGGCAAATAGTGCTTGGAAAATTCAAACTCAGAACCTCCTAGCTCTAATACAATGTAAAATTTTGTGGGACTACTGTCAACTATTCTAAAAGCTTAAGCTGTTAGATGAATGCGTGGTTTATTATTTAATTATTCTAACAATCCACTCTTTTGCAATTGTCTTCTCTAGTTGCCTTGAAAGCTTTGGTTCCACTACTTGACGGTTGCATCGAATTACCCTTTTTAAGAATGCCTCTCCAATAGTTCTATCCGAAATTATTGGCATCAACACTTGGATGGTTTCTTCATCCTTACTGCACCAACAGTTATGCCGATCGGTGGCCTTTTGTTTCTTGAATCAACCTTCATTCGTCAACATTACACTCCTCATTTAGGCTACTTTCACATGTACCCTCAACCGGCTAAAACCAGTTTCCTTGTCGACTAACTAAATTTGCCGATTAAGAGTTCTCAACACTAAGCCGATTTCTTCATCCGTCACATCTTGCTCGGCCTCTTCCAGTCCAAGTCAAGGTCAATGGCTCGGACATCTTTTGGCGTCAACGACAGGACTGTCCCACGGTGTGTAACTAGTAAGAGACTGTCGAACTTCCCATGCGGTAGGCATAGGAATCATAGACAATGATGTTAGTCCCGCTTTCTCTTTCTGCGAACTCATATAACCCCATGTTACTTTCAAACTCAATCAATGGGAATCGCCAAGCATGTGCCTTCACCAACTTGCAATTAGAACAAGGACATGTTTGTGCCAAGCTTGGGTCAGAATCTTCCTCAAAGCAAAGGATTATAAAAGCCAAGTCAAGAGGGATATATTCATTACGGTGAGATATCCTTGAAGTGACAGTGAGTGGCTTGAGTGTGTTACTTGGGGGCGTGGCTATCACTTTTTTGCTTCAGAATCCAGATTAGGCGTTCCACAAGGGGACAACCAGACAGGTTCTGGTCCCATTTTGTTATCTCAAATCTTTTTTGCTCATGGGTCTGTCTACTCATTCTCATCATTCGATGCTTTCATTACAAGACATTTAAAGGCTGTACCCACCACGAACCCACTTGACAATATTTATGCAACTCCAAGCAAAAGAGATCAGGCTGCCACGTTCACATGCTATTCTCTTTGTCCGGAGCCCACACTTTCCTCATCAGCTCCAGCGTTCCTTCTCACCGATTCAAAAGCCCAATTGGGGAAAATCGTGACCACCTCGACAGAGAGTCCTGATCTGCTGAGGAATAGACTGTTAGGTGGAGAACCTTCGCCAAACCTTAAAAAGGCCAATCGATTTTTTTAATGCTTTGGATGAAATCTTGTCTGCTGTAGATTAGACCTTCAAACTGGGTAGGTTTTGGTGGTGCTAGACGACAACAGATCAGCCTGAGCGTCGGGATCAATGCAAGCTAAACATTATTACCGATATAACGTAACGTCGATACCGGGTCAATGCTTCTATAAGAGCATCGATGAGCTTCCTTGGATGCTACAACGATGCTCCAAGCCTCCCAATGTCACTCAATAGAGTGGGATAATCCTTGAACTTTGATTTATTGTACAACATCATCCCAATGTCGCCCTCGGATTATTGATTTGTTCAACGTAGTCCCTAAACTATTAATAAATATTCAGTGTAGTCCTTCCATTTGCATCATGCTCATATAGTCTAGGAACTAAATAGAACATTTATCCATAATTTAAAAACCACATTGAACAAAGTTAAGAATTAGAAATGATATTTCACATTACACCAATATTTTGGAATCACATTGAACAAATTAAAAATTTTAAGGATAACATTATACATCAAACCAAAATTCATAAATCATTTGTGTCATTTTCCAAAACATATTTGGCGTGCTCGATGGGTAGAGCAATCTTTTGAAGTGCATATGCTTGTTCTAATTGTTAATCATGTTCTTGCTGACTCAATCAAAAGCTTTAGTTAGCGATTAAACAACCGGGAAATTCAAGTACCGTTGGCATTTTCCAAATGGGAAGAAGAGAAAAGGGCAGGAATTCAACAAGACCGACTCGTTTGACCATTCCACCAATTTGAAAAGCCAATCCAAGCCCGCGTATTTATAAACCAGAACAACTCTTTAATGGTTCCCAGCATGTGATGATCCCTCGGTTGGTCGTCTCGGTATCCATTTCTCTCCATGCTGTGTCAGCATCGATGGCGTTTTCTTGGCAATCCTTCGCTCCCGAACAGTGGAATTGAACAACCATGACGCCTTGCCTACATAAACAAAGACTAGAGTCCCTTTCGGCATCGGTAGTATCAATTATAAAAACCAATCGCTTCATCACCTGATTTGAGACGATAAGAGAATGCGTTTTTGGCTAGCGTAATATAATCCCAACGTCCAACCGGACAAAAGATGCAACCGAAAGGAGAAAAATGTCAACGGGACATATAAGGCCTTATTTGGTAAAAAATTGTTTCTATTCCCCAGAACAATTATTTCTATTCTTTTGTTTCGGGGAATGAAAAAAGAATAGAAATATATTTGGTAAAATTCTTGTTCCTGAAAACAAAAAATCTATTTTTTTATTCCCGAAAAAAAATTGGAATAGAAATAAGAAGTAGAAAGAAATAACTTTTTGTTCTCGAAAACAATTTCTAGAATATATTTTTTCTATCCCCTCTTCCCCTCTTTCTTTTCTTTTTCTTATTCCTCTTCCTTTTGGCGGTCGTTCGCCGGCCTTGGCCATGGCTGGCGCTAGCAACCAACCAGATGAGGGCCAGTGACCTCGTCGGAGTGTTCACCAGCCCCCGGAGACGCCGAGTCACGGCGAGGTCGACCTCGCCTAGCCAAGACGAAGCCGAGCCTCGTGCGGCCATAGCGAGTCTTGACCTCCCGGCCTTGCCAAGCCAAGGTGAGGCTAAGGCTCGCCGTAGCCAAGCTAGCCTTCTACGAGCTTGTCAGGCCGAACCTTGCCCAACCAATCGCCAACCACGACGATAGTCGGCGACCAACCAAAGAAAAAATAAAAAAATAAAACTATATATATAATACATTAATTAAAAAAATTAAGAATCCTACGAAACGTATTTCTATTTTGGGAATATAAATTTTGAAAAATTACCAAATGTGTTTTTTTACTCAAAAATTGTTTCTGATAATAGAATAAAAAAAACATTTATGATAAAAAATTATTTTCTGAAACAGAGTCATTACCAAACGCGCTCTAAGTAGCCATCTCGGCTTTCTGCCGGTCCGTCCCTCGAGCAAAGAGAACAAGATTCCTGCCCTCTTCTTGTTTTTATTTAAGGCTAGTCATTTCAGGAAGCAAGCTTATTCCCAAGAACCACTCCTAGAAACAAAAACCAAAAATTGTTTCGCACCGCAATAGTATTCAAAAAAGGAAATCCGGCGGGACAATTGAAATCCAATCCCAACACCACCATCAGTGTGAAATCTTACCTATCAACCTGAAACTTGGTAAAGCTCGAAGAAGATAATCGAAAGATGACCCCATATTAGCCACATTCAGTGTATAATTTTTTACACTCAACAGCTCCAGCGAAACAAGATAAATAATTGAGACACGCCCATTAGATTTACATATCATATTTTTCTTAATTTCATTCCACAAATTATTTATCCAACAAAGTCCATGAGTGAGAGTTAAAAGCAAGAAAACTAACTTATATAAGAAAGAAAAAAGGAAAAAAAAAAAAACAACCGATTGTACCCAGCATGCCACTTAGCCGATGGCCAAAACATATACAAGTCCTACTAACAACACTCCACTTCCGCAAACCCACTTCCTGGAAAATATTATCTGCCGTCGGGACATATTACTAACTAGCAAGTCTCAAAACTGGCAAGAAGTCCCAAGCCTCAGCCTCTGCCTCTGGCCTAAGGTAGCAGACTTCCTGTTCTCAAATGCAGGACCCAGCAGCTCCTGGAACTTCTCCAGAAACAGAAGCCATTCATCCTCACTCATGTCAGCGAGATTCACAAAGCTTACACTTGGAGGAAGCTGCTCATTTGCACTTCTGTGCCCAGATGACGAATTAGCCATGAAGCCATTTTCCTGCATCATACCAGAATATTTAGGTTGCTTTGGACTCTTCTTACCCAAGACTGTGTTTTTTAGGGACGTGGAAAGTTTTGACACTGAGGGAAGCCTCTCAAATGCCTCAACCCCAGCAACATCCTCCCTCTTCTTCTCTTCTTCATATTCACTCTCTACTTCCTCCTCGCTTCCCTCCTCCAGTCTAGACAGAGGATTCCAGCCATTACTACCTATTCCAAAATCAAAAGGTGCTCTATACATATAATCATCCACGGTCGTCTTTGGCATGAAGCCTGACTCAATATCCTCACAGTCAATATCAAATAGAAACTCATCCTCTCCCACGTCTGCCTTGGGGGACAAAAGATCCCTCTCAGCTATAGACCTTCTCGCCTCAATGCACACGACCTCCACTTCACTTGGTTCTTCCTCACCACTGCGAAATTCCCTGCTCATCATTTCACCAATTTCAGCAAGACAGAGGCCATATGCAGCAGCTCTCTTCAGGAAAATGGTGCAGAGGGTCAGCACGCGAAGACAAGCCTCTCGGATCATGGGAAGCTCCTTCTGCAGCATTTTACAATCATCTTTATAGTCCAGCTTTTCTATATACTCCAATTCATCCTCAGAAAAAGGAATTGAAGCCTGAGGCCAGTGAATCCACTCAAAGTATGGGTCCTCCAAAGTTTCTGGCAAGCAAAGGCCATGATCAATAGGAATTAGTTTCACCTGACCAAAACTTCCCATGCTGTCAAGTTTACTTACTAAAAGGTTTCCAGCATGCCTGTCCGTATTAAAAATTCTAATGTCTAATATTCCAATTCGATGCACAGCAGAAACAGGAAAGCTTGAGGTCCCATGATCACTGGCATCAAAATCATGTGGTATGAACTGCTGAAGAGATGCGATCTTGCTAACCTTCTTCTTTTTATTTGGCTTGTCAGGATTCACTCCATCATTAATATTGAAGATATGGTGAGTGATCTTCACCAGAGCAGTTGGAGGCACATCAGCAGGAAGTCCACAGTCTAGAAGATAAGCTGCAACCTCTCTGATCCCTGTTTCTCCAACTCGCACAGATCTTTTTAAGCCTGGTTGTCCTAGAGCTTTGCCAACAAAGCCTTTAGGATTATTGGGGGCAAATGGTTCTTCATCAGTCGGCTTTATGATAGCAACAGAATCACCTCTACTATTTCGGAAGTAGTACGCACCCCCAAGACCACCGTGAACGGGGAGTGGATCAACTCCCATGTTAATCCCCTTCACGATGTCCTCCACCAATTGCTTGAATCTATCATCAAATCGATCTGACCGGCCAAGTATTTCTATCGGACCACTCTTATCTCTATGCTGGATATCCCTCCCAGTTGGTGAAAGACAAGGTGTTGATGAGCTCCTATGAAGAAAATTCCTTGTAAGGAGAAGTGGCGAATCGTTTAGGACAGCACTGAGATCATTTTTCAGTACCTTGTCCCCGAAAGTCAAACTGCTCTGCTCTATAGGGAAATTAAGAGCGATCTGCAACCGCCTTTTCACAGTGTGGGCATTGTCACTGCGATCCAGCTCCATACCCAGCACACAGCCGGTTTCGGTCTGCACGAAAACCCGTCTCCTCCCAGTAGGTTGCTTCCCCTCATTTCTGTTAGTCCCGTGGTACTCCCTGCTAAGAGGGCTCTTGAAAAGAACCACAGCCATCTGAGTCTGTACAGGGCTGTCCAACTTACGAGACATGAAATGGAGAGGGAGAGCCTGAGCTTCCCAGCCAGCAACAGGGGCGGCAGCTGAAGAGCAATTCCCTCCCAAGATCGCACCAAACCGCAACACCAGGGACGAATGGATGCACTGAACCCGACGTGAGTATCATCAATCGGTAAATCCTTTATCAGATCCCATCGGCAACCACTGAAACCACAATCGAGGCAAAAGACATGCCAGCGGAGAGAGATCACAGAGGCTGCTCGATGCTAATTGGCTACATGTAGCGCGCCATCTTGCCAGACCCCAGACAGAAAGGGAAGAAAATCTGCATAACATGAGAGGAACGATTGTCATTCAGATGGAATGCGAGCATTTCGACCCACTTTTATGCAAATCACCGCCGAGAGTTTCACCCGCCAAGCAACTAAAGTGCATGAACGATACACGGATTTCAGACAACACAGCGCGTGCGCCAACAGCGAGCATCAGTTACGGATCAGTTCACTCTTCAAGTGCAGTAACTGCAACGTTTCCTGTCACCAGTTCGTGAATGCAGCAAGCACCAAAATCCACCGCAATAAAAACAACGCGTGGAAAAAGAAACGTACGAATTAGGAAAACCAGCAGTCGATAGAGACACGGCGGACGGAGCTCGGATTCAGATTGCTAACCATCTCGCGCTAATAGCGCCGCGGGATTAACTCGAGCACGATCTCGCCGCGCCCCGACATTCCACCGGACCGCCTCCGCGGCTCGCGACGGCGCCGGTGCAGACAACGGACTCAAATCGAAAACTGAGGTTGGCGGGAACTCACCAGATCATGAGATCCGAATCGCGACCCGGCTCGCGGACAGCTCCCCGGAACGGGAGAGCTCGGGAGACAAACCCCGGCCTCCTCGAAACGGGATCGGGCAGAGGGCCAGCGCCAGCGGACGGGAAGGACGGGGGCAAACGGCTCGCGCGCGGAGGAGGAGCAGCGGGCGGGCGGGCGGGCGGGCGAGCGGGCGACGAGCGGCGGCGGAGGCGGAGGCGGAGGAGGGGGATCGCCGGAGCTCCGGCACGGTCGCGTGGGGGATGCGATGCCTTGTGCCACAGGGCCACCGGAAACCAGGACAAAACCCTCCTTTGCTCCTCTCTTCTTTCCCTCTCTGCCTTTTTTCTTCTTCTTCTTCTTCTTCTTCAGCGTTCGCTCTCTTGATCGCCAAATCTGTTGGGGAGCAGGGACACGGTACAATAGGACTTAACGCCGCGGCTTCAGCTCATCTCTAGTTAAGATTTAACCAACCATGGTTACGCGCCACCATCCCCCTCTCTCGCTCTCTTTTTCTCTGGAGTTTCGAAGACTCTAGAACACCAGATCGGAGCCGCTGGATGGGAAGAGGTGAGAAATCCGGGACGTTGAAATTCCTCTCTCTCTTTTTTCGTTTTTCGTTTTCTTTTTTTCTTTTTTTGGGGGTCCCGGTTTTTCGGCCCGGCCCCCATTGTTCGGCCCGTTGGAATATGTTATGGGAGAGGAGGAGGGGGGGAGGCATCGGGGACTGTGCTGCGTTTGGGAGGGAAAAAGGGGACGGAGGGATTGGGGGCGTGACGTGGAGATAAGGGATTGGACCATGACGGGGCGGGATCACCGCCTGTGCAGGTAATATGTCCGCCAATGGGACGCTCTTTCCCCGGCAGTTTTTCGCCCCCCGGCTTAATAGGTTCTGCCCGTTCCGGGGGCAGAAGCTCCAGTTTGCGTAATTGCCGCGATGGACGAGCGGCGGGTTGAAGTACGGTACTGGTTTCTTGACTCTTCGAAAATAATATGCTCTTAACCTCTAGAAAAAGCAAGCAGTTCTAGATCTTCTTTTCTTTTCTTTCAATCCTTTTTTTTTTTACTTTCTTGGTTTGAGTGATCAAGACATTACGTCATTTTTCGATCAATTAAGCATAAGCCAACACTAGTAATCGGACCTGATCAACGATAGATTGAAAGCAGGATATGCCTAATTTTGAATTTAGAAGTTCCTAACGAGGCTCGTTGGGGCTTTAAAAAGTGATAATTGTTTATGTAAAGATTAATTGGATACTAGCGATTCTGAGCAAGTCGAGATCGGGAGGAGAACTGTACTTGCCCATCTTGTCCTTAGGGAAAATTGAACTTAGGTTGGTCTGGGAGTAGCCTGACCATTAATCAAATATACTGATAATATGAGTTAAAGAAAAAAAGGAATAGGAAGGAAAGAGAAAGGGCGGCCGCCGCCACCCCGATCGTTGTCGAGATTGTAGACTCTTTGCTTAATATCGCTCGCCTTCGTGGAGGATAAGTTTGCCCAATTTTCAATAGTGGCAAGCAATGGCCACCAAATCCAAGCGTGTTGATAGTCTCCACTACTTCAGCTAGTTGATGTCAAATCTAAGAGGCGAGGGGACCCCTAAAATTTGCTTAGTTTTTATGGATTTTTTATAAAGTCAGCGATCATAAATTCGGTAATATATTAGCTCTGAGGACCCCTAAAATTTACTTAGTTTTTATGGATTTTTTATAAAGTCGGTGATCATAAATTCGGTAATATATTAGCTTTGAGGACCCCTAAAATTTACTTAGTTTTTATGGATTTTTTATAAAGTCGGCGATCATAAATTCAGTAATATATTAGCTCTGAGCACATTAACCTTACAATGTTGGTGAAGTCAATCGCATATAATGAAATGAACATGGGGTATAAAGAGATTTATATAAAAGCTCTAAGTTTATCACACTAATTTAATGGGGAGGATATATACATATTTCAACTTTTATATGACTTGTCATTAATTCATTTTTTGAGTAAGGTTGAATAAATAATATACCGATATGTATTTAATCAAGTGACTCTATTAATTAAGAGCTGATGTTTGAGCGTCTACGGTCCGATGCACACAAAATTAGCTAATTTGCTTATAAATTGTCCCTATAACCACGCACGATTTTTAGATTAACAGACCCTTTCTAGCTTATGCGTATTTTGCCCTGCGATTTCTTAATCAGTAAACTGAAAATGACTCTCTCACCAAAAAATTAAAAAAATAACAATATTCAAGGGACGAGGTAGGTCACGCTGGTGCTAGGTACGTGCACAGGCGGCAGGATGTGCCGGCACGTGCAACGTGCTGGGCAGTCGGAGCTTACCGGCGTCGAGATATTTTTCGTTCCTCGGGAGGATTAAAAGATGAATAAAAAAGAAATGGTAAAATCCGTAATTCCCTGTAGTCAACCAAAATCATAACAATCCATACCTAACCCAAAAAAAAAAAACAATAAAAAAGGTAAAAATTCGAAAACAAAAGACTGCACGTGACGGCGACTCGCGGACTGATGCTCATATGCGACCTGTCGGTATTATCGTGCCACGTATTTCTGTCGTTATCTGATGTTCGTTTTTTTTTAAGGAAAAAAATTGTTTAAGGGGGTCACCGTTGGACCCACGCAGTTTTGCTAATTATAAAATTAAGATTTCCCCAATGATCACCACTCCACGTTAGAACGAGGGAGTGGGGGTGTCAAATCTATATTTTCGAGAGTTGAGGTCAGAATAATTTAATTTTAAATGTAAAGTTTGAGAGTTATAGTAGGATCAGTAGGATCCATAAAAAAAAAAAAAAAAGAAATTTAGAGTGTAAACATTTTTTATTTAAAGTACATGACTTTGCGTTTTTTTCGAATATGTGCTTTTTTCCCGATGATTCTTCGAAGTGTCGATTCTAATTCTCATTAATTTGAGTACCCAAGGATTCTTACTAGTAAATAATAAAATATTTTGTGGACACAAAACTTTTGATTAACTGTCCTCGGATTCTCGCAAATCAACTCTCAATGCGTTTAATGACGTATTTGTTTTGCAGGAAATGAATGATTTCGAAAAATATCTCACTAAAGAAAATCAATTATGTCGATTATAAAACAAACGAGTGAAAAATTTAAACATAAATTATTATCGATAATAAAATATTTTTTATCAACTAATTATTTTGAATGACATGAATGATTACTTTAAAAAAAAATATTTTCCAAGTCATCTATTTTTTTGAAAGCAAATTGAGATAAGAAAATGTTAATTACTTTTCAATAGGCATTTCAATTAAAATAGCGATAAAGACATTAGAATATTAATCATAGCAAAAAGTTAATTCGGATCCCCAAAAAAGAATTCCAGCAAAAATGAGTCCTAGATCATGTGGTTTTTTTGCTCTAAGTTAATCATTTTGTTAAAAAACCACTGGGTTTCGCCCCAGTGGCCACCCTTCCATCTTGGAAGGGGAGGTTGGGGTTCAAATCCCCACATTCTGAGGGGATTGGGGTGGGGAAGATTTCATTTTAGGAGTGGGTTTCGACTCCCACACCCTGAGGAGCGGGCAAAAGTCTAAGAATGAGTGTTAGAATAAGATTAGAGAGGACCGACAAAAAAAAAAATCATTTTGTTAAAAAAAAAGTAAATGAAAATGCCAATAAGACCAATCGACGATACGTCATGCCAATATCCCCAAATTGTAACAACAACAGCGGCAACAACAATGGAGGCGTTGCTAATAAAAAAGGATTACCGATGGTACCTTTGTCAACAAGAGCAAAGACATGCAAAGAGCATCTCACCAACTTAGGAGTGTTAACAGTTCGGCTCGGTTTGTTTTTTTGAAAAACCAAACCAAACCGAATGAAACCCGAACTGAATACGAACCGAACCAAACTCGGTTCGGTTTTCGGATTTTGATTTTTAGCTTTTAGTTTTCAAGTTTTTGCATTCGTTTTTTTTTTTTTTTTTTTTCGTTGTATATATTTTTCATTTCCAATAAATAAACTCTTATCAGTTTGTCGGTTCGATTCGATTAATCAATAAAAATCGAATCAATAAAAAAAATTTGATTTTTAATGAGAACCGAACCAAACCGAAAAAACTGAATTTTTCAGTTCGATTTGATTTGATTTTCGGTTCGATTTTTGACACCCCTATTGCCAACTACTTAGCCGAGACAGGCGAGGTCAAAGCCACCTCCAGCCTTGCCACATTTGGACCTCTTTACTACGGTGGAGAGGGCCGCGAGCCTAGCCGAATTTGCGAGGAGGGTTAGCGGCCCCTCGACGCTTGGCATGGTGAGGGCCGCGACCTTGCTTCAACTCAACAGCTTTGCTACGGCGGCGGCGGCGGCGTTGAGCGGGGGGAAGGGGGGAGTTGTTGGGGAGACCTGACCCAGTGACCCCACTCAACCTAAAGGGCGATAGAGCGCGTTGAACGGTGGGCTTGACCTTGACGACTCCAATATTTACTTTGATCGGGATTCTTAAGACACGTGGAGCCCACCCTCGTCAAAGTCAAAAAGAAGACGTCACTTTGGCGGGTCGCATTTCTCGGTTCGTCCATAATATCATCTTCGAAGTACTCTTGATTCTCTCTTTTAGTTTTTTTTAAGTATTTTGCCGAAACCCTCTCTTTGACCCTAACCTTAAAAGCTTATAAGTTTTCTTTCCTTTTTCTTTTTGGGAATAAGAAACCGAGAGAATTTTTTTTTTGCAATCAACATCGTTGAAGAATCATTCGCCAAATCAGATGGGAAATCAACATACGATAGCTTAGTAACATGCATCAAGAAAAGATATTTGATATTATTGATAATAAAGCGATCACTGACAATTTGAGATGGGGTCAATAATTCGTGAAGAAAAATTGTGAATGTACTATTCTATAATTGATACTTGTACTTTTTTGTTGTATTTATCTTCTACTTGTAAAATATAAGATTTTGCCTCATTTTGGGTTGGTTTTTGTCATTTTTTTAAATAATAATTGCATATTTTCTTCTTCATCTATCAATTGACTGACCCCAATGAAATTTTTTTTGGCTTCGTCAGGCAGCCTCCCTGCCCTTCTCTCAAAATCTCCTCGTTCTACCACGAACGACCTCCACCATAGCGTCCACATGGAACGGCGATCATCATTGGTGTCGGCACGGCGCCGCCGCCCCTTCGCCATCCTCGGCCTGCAGTCCATGCAGCCGTGTCACGGTGGCGTGTGTTCCCTCCGCCGTCCACGAAAATGCATGCATACTTATCAGGATTAAAAGTGCCAGGACCGAAAGGACTTGGAAAAGACTGATGGGAATATATACACGGGAGGTCGAATTCAACAGGATAAGGCCAATTTCTCGACATTGTTGCAGTCGCGGAGAGGATGATGATTGAAGAAGAGAGAGAGAGAGAGAGAGAGAGAGAGTGATGGAGAGAGGTGGGGAAAAATGCGGTGTTTGGAAGGACGTGGGAACTTTCGCGGCCCGTGCCGTGCAGCGATGAGCGAAGGGTGGAGACCAGCTTCCAGCACCAAATGCGAAACAGCATCTTGAATGCGCATGGCAGAAACCAGCAAGGCAGGTTTGGCACAGGTGTTACCGAACCTCAACTAAAAGCGGCCAAACTCTAAACAAGTAAATAATAATATAAATAAATAAAAATATCGATCAGAGAGATACGTAACGTGTCCTTGATCACAGCGGCGATTCTTTGCACGAAACGAGTGCACGATACGAAATACTGGGAGGATTTTGAACTTGAAAAGACATGACAATGCTCAACTTGAAACAAATATGTTGTCGTGACGTGAATTGCCAACCCCTTCCTTGGCCAAGGAGAATCTTACTTCTTGAGAGGATGAAATTAAGTCAAGCACTTCGTGAGTTTAGCTCAAGCTTGGGTCGATGGTCACTTAGGGTGCGTTTGATAACGTTTCTGTTCAAAAATTGTTCTCAATTTTTTAACGAAGAACGCATTTTGCAGAATCGCACAAAATTTATATTCCCGAAATAGAAAAATAACAAAAATACGTTTGATAAACTTATATAATTTTTTTTTGTTTCTTTTAAATTTTTAAATATTTTTTTTTTTTTTTTTTTCTCTTTGGCCGATCGCCGGCCACTGGTGAGTCCCAGCCTTGTGCCAGCTGGGGAGGCCGAGCCTCGTGTGGCCACGGTGAGCCTTGGCGAGGCTTGGTCGACGACGCTCCAGTGAGGTCGCCGACCCTCGTTTGGCCGGTCGTCGGCGCCGGCCATAGCCAAGGCTAGTGACCGGCAAAATGAAGAAGAAGAAGAAAAGAAGAAGAAAAGAAAGAGAAAAAATAAGAAGAAAAATAAGAAGAAAAAAAGTGTTTTTCGAAAGTGTTCCCGAAAATAAGAAACAAGTTTTTTCTATTGCTTATTTATGTCCCAAATTTGTTCCCGAAAACAAAAGTGTAAACAAATATGTTTCTATTCTTTTTTTGTTCCCCGGATCAAAATAACAAAAATTTGTGTTCTGGGGAACAAAAACACAAATAAACAAACAGGGCCTTAAGATCAAGTGGACTGATTTCAAATCAAGCTCAAGTAACTCCAATGTCTTATTGAGTCGGTCTCATCTGTACACAACTCAACAAATCCCTAAACCCAGTTGAGTTTTTGTTTCATTAGACTCGAATCAATGATGAAATACCTTTCAAATATATATGGATTAGTGTGTGAATCGACAAAAGATATGAAGGGTCATTTGCTAATTTTGGACAAGAAAGTAAATGACAATATTTAAAGATACAAAAACTGAAGGCAATCATAGCCAGCCATTTTAATTGCGAAAAAGTATAATAGATAACATTGAGTGTTATAATTGATTGGGGTTTTACAAAGAATATGAGGTTACCATTTAAAGCTTACAATCGACGGTTACAAACAATTTTTGAATTAAAAAGATAACTTCTTAATCCTATCTTCAAAACTAATAACTTCCTAAGCCTATTTGCGGTTATAAGAAGTTACAATCATAGGTATCTACAAAAAAGTTACAAATCTTGAATTATTACTACTGAGTAATTACATGTCAATGTAAATAAATTCATCCTAAATAATTGATATTTGTTGTCAATAATTTTGTTGGTGAATTGTCAATACTTTTCAAGTTGTGGATTGTTCTTTTCATCAATGGTTTCTACGGTTCACCAAACTTTGCTATAACCGATTAAGTCTATCACTTGTTGAATGTCCTTTATATAAGATAATCAAGATGCATCCTACAACTTGTTATCAGTAAATTTTATTTCTCCTTACCAAATTGCCTCTTCATAATGGCCAACATGCGAGGATTTGATGCAACTTCTCTCGACTATTCTTCAGTGAGACATCAAGAAAGGCTTACCCCTCGCGTTGGCCTTGTTCTATTGTTCAATTAAAGGGTGGAGATTTGAAGTGCAAAGCAACTTCGTCACGAGTTTGTGGCATTGGATTGTTGTTGCCAGCAATATTATCGGACTATTGTTGATTTTTTTTTCTTGACATTGTAGTCTCTTCAAATCAACGAAATGTATCCCACTAGACGTGCCAAAAATATGTTTCATCGAAATTGAATCGAGACAAATACCTTCTGAATATATATGAATTGACATGTGAACCAACAAAGGAAACAAAGAGTCCTTTGTTAATTTTGGATAGGGAAGTATATGACAATGAATTAAAGGTACGAAGACAACAAACCCTCGTGGCCAACTATTTAAATTGTGGAAAAGTAAATATAAAGATAAAGAGCGTTGAGTTTTGTGATTTATTATGGTTTTATAAAGAGTACGGTATGGTTATTTAAAGTCTATAATTGACAATTACAAATAACTTTTGAATAAAAAAGATAATTTTCTAATCCTATGTTCAAAACAAATAACTTCCTAATTCTATCTTCGGTTACAATAAATCGACGACAGTAATTTGAAACTATAGCTACTCGATAGTTATTTGTCGATGTCAATGAGTTTTTTTCTAAATTACTCATGTTTGCTATCAAAAACTTTCTTAGTGAGTTCTCGATACTCTTCAAATTGTCAACTATTTTTCTAATAAAACTCTACTATTATCGATTAAATCTGTCAATTTTATTTTTTGGCATCAACAATTTCTATCATTATTTCATGAATACCTAATAATTACAGAAGTGGACATGGAATGCCTTAAAATAACATGGCTATGCATAATATATGAACACAAACATAGACATTTCGATTTATTTAAGTCGAACTCAGGCTTATCCATACCAAGTTAGGGCTTGAGTTCATATATATCTCCATTGTAATCAAGTCAAATCGCAACCCTCGATTTTCCACTTCAACCAAACTCATGCTGGAAACAGAATGCCCGCTCGATTTTCCACTTCAACCAATCTCCATTCAAATAACTTTTGAATAAAAAAGATAATTTTCTAATCCTATGTTCAAAACAAATAACTTCCTAATTCTATCTTCGGTTACAATAAATCGACGACAGTAATTTGAAACTATAGCTACTCGATAGTTATTTGTCGATGTCAATGAGTTTTTTTCTAAATTACTCATGTTTGCTATCAAAAAATTTCTTAGTGAGTTGTCGATACTCTTCAAGTTGTCAACTATTTTTCTAATAAAACTCTACTGTTATTGATTAAATTTGTCAATTTTATTTTTTGGCATCAACAATTTCTATCATTATTTCATGAATACCTAATAATTACGAAGTGGACATGGAATGCCTTAAAATAACATGGCTATGCATAATATATGAACACAAACATAGACATTTCGATTTATTTAAGTCGAACTCAGGCTTATCCATACCAAGTTAGGGCTTGAGTTCATATATATCTCCATTGTAATCAAGTCAAATCGCAACCCTCGATTTTCCACTTCAACCAAACTCATGCTGGAAACAGAATGCCTGCTCGATTTTCCACTTCAACCAATCTCCATTCAAATAACTTTTGAATAAAAAAGATAATTTTCTAATCCTATGTTCAAAACAAATAACTTCCTAATTCTATCTTTGGTTACAATAAATCGACGACAGTAATTTGAAACTATAGCTACTCGATAGTTATTTGTCGATGTCAATGAGTTTTTTTCTAAATTACTCATGTTTGCTATCAAAAACTTTCTTAGTGAGTTGTCGATACTCTTCAAGTTGTCAACTATTTTTCTAATAAAACTCTACTGTTATTGATTAAATTTGTCAATTTTATTTTTTGGCATCAACAATTTCTATCATTATTTCATGAATACCTAATAATTATAGAAGTGGACATGGAATGCCTTAAAATAACATGGCTATGCATAATATATGAACACAAACATAGACATTTCGATTTATTTAAGTCGAACTCAAGCTTATCCATACCAAGTTAGCGCTTGAGTTCATATATATCTCCATTGTAATCAAGTCAAATCACAACCCTTGATTTTCCACTTCAACCAAACTCATGCTGGAAACAGAATGCCTGATCGAGAATGAATCAAACTCAAAACATCAAATGCACAAATTGAGTCGAGCTGAAACTCGACGCTACATCGGCTAGATGGCTCGACTCGACTCGGCTTGATTAAACTCGTACCTGTCTCTCTCCGTGGCCTCCGAAATCCCGTTTTCTTAACCAACCGGGCATTGACAAAGCTGCGCGAGAACCTCGCGGGGCAGAATTTTTCAAGATCCGCGTCTTGTCTGATGTGGCAGGTGCATCGAATCCGAAGCGGATAGACAAATTCAGAGTCAAGTGCATCACCAATGGCCGAAGCAGACAAAGAGAGCGAAGACTCCAAGGCCTCGGCCCCCACCAATCATTTCGTCTCATCTCAACTTCCCACTCGCTCATCGCACGGTCGAGGTTGTCCGGCTCCTTCCGATTCGCCTGCAACAATCATTCGGTGGGCGATGCCTTGCCGGCGCACGCAGATTCGCCATTGAATAATTGCCATTTTTGGCCTCTGCTTCCGTAAACGATCCCCCTAAAACTAGAAACAGCCGTTTAAACATGAGCAGAAATTGTTGGATCAGCATGCAGCAGGATGAAGCTGAACGGATTTGTGGCTTTTGGGTCGCGTTTCTTTGCCGTGAAATTTGAAATTTGTATGTGCAGACGATTAGAACTTAGTAAACAAATTTGACACCGCGGTTCTCGCAAGAATCAGCTGCTAATTCAGGCCGTGACTCAACCCGGCGTGTCATTTCTTATCATCTTGCATTTTTCCTTCTCGCGTGCCGCCGTGGCGTTGAGAATCTCACGCCAGCGCTCTACATCTTCTGCAACTCCATGGAATATGCTGGCAGCAATAATTTTCTAAATACTGAGGCTGAGGTCGACTACTTCCCGTACGGCGTCGACTTCAATGGCGTGATGAAAGGTTGCTTCGCCAACGGCAAGATGACCGACTTCACCAGTTCTTAGAGTTGCTTGACATCATTCCATCTTTCAGTATGCAAATGTGGACACAAAGTATTTGCATCACAATGAAATCACTCGTGTCTAACCAAAATACCTAAGAAAATGTTGCACCACATGCCTTAAAACCTGATCTAATCGTGCTCCGAATGTATGAATACGTGGTTATTGAGATAATTTTCGCAACTAAGAAAACTGTGTGATTCCTTGACAACACGAGAATCGAGCATTTGTAAAATTCTATTCACAGCGATATAAATTATTTGATCTGGTTAATTTTGCAGCCGAGCTTCTCGGCTTACCATTGCCATCTTTACACTCGAGTTTCGCCGCTGTCTTCGAGAGAAGCAAGATCACCACCCGCATGAACTAGGCCTCTGGATCTAGCGGGATTCTTCCTGAAACTGGATTTTTTCGGTGAGACTAAAGTGTGTTACCCATTGTTTTCTTATACCTCAATACGCAACGTGACGTATTTATCCATGATTTCTGGGGGGAAGTGCTTGTTGCTAGCCGATCGAGTAAATCTGTTCCGATCCGATACACTGCGAAGAACGGTTCGCCAACACAAATTGAGAACCGGGAAGGACCTAAGGAAGCACCCGGCCGAGTCTGTTTTTTCTCATTTTTATGTCAGGCAAGGACTACATAACTTGAGCCACTTTCTCAGTCCCAGCATAACAAAACCTCTCGCTCCTTTTGCCTTCGCTCAGCCGCCCACAGACAGCTTACAGTAAGCGTGCTGGTAAATAAGTCGTGCCCCTCTTAAATCAGTCGTGGGATCCTGATGGAGAATTTTTTTTATCAGATCTCTAGATTTCCTTTCCTAAACGTGCAAATTCATTCGCATTACTGATGGTTTATTTTGGGATTGCCATGCATGTTGCTGCAGAATTTGTATGAATTAGGAGTGACTAAAATTCGTGCCAGCCGGCATGAGCCAAAAGGGGGTGTTTCACAGCATTCGGGTGAGAAACTGAGGGCAGTGCGACAAGTCAGTAAACAAACCCATGATGCTCGACAATGACTTGCGAGCAGAAATGATGCAAAAGCTAGAGAGTGAACGACCCGGCACTTTCTTCGTGCTGTTACAATTGCACGATCACATCAAAGAGTTGACATGACATCTAGAACGATCCGGTTCTAAATTGTCATCGAAAAGAAGATTATCTATGCCATTTTGCTCACAACCCTTGCGATGATTCTACCTTAAGAGAGCCTTCTGTGTAACCGACAATCCTCTTGATTCACAGGAATGAAATACACAGTAGAACCTTGTTGCCGTGTGTGGACCGGATGGAACTTTGCATCAATGATGCGACTCCTTGCTCAAACAGAGACGAACATATATAGTTCGACACGGTGCCATCCGCATCAACTCGCTCATAACCTTGCGGCAAAGTTGTGCTTCGACGGCAGGGATGCGTAGTCCCTCAAATGTCAAAGACCTTGTTCAGTCCAGGCCATTTTAGCAGCTCATACACTGATATCATTTCATGCACTCTTAATGTAATTGTCAACTCAGAGAGCCCAAAAATAAATAAGTAAAAAGTCTACAGCTAGATTCAATCATCCCTGAAAGGGCTTGCCCTAGATCAAGCCTTCTTGAATTTCTAGTTGATCACGATGTAAAAGAGCGCTAATTTCATTGTGCCAACTTAATCTGTTAAGCATGAATCAGCTTGCATAAGCTGATAAATTTCACATTATAGAGGCTTGAAGGAGAAAAGAATCCTCTTTGAATTATGTGATGTTTACATAGTGAATTAAATTTGCAGATCATGCACTAAACTATCAACTGTGTGAATTTTTTTACAACAATAGTATATGAAAAACAAGATCATAGTTTCTCCATCGATCTTGTGGACTTTGCTAGATCTCTCCTTTTTCTTTTCTTTGCCAAAATGATAGGACCTCATCGAACTTCAAAAAGATGAATAAATACTAACATCTGCAAATCAATAATAATATCGCACTCAAATAAAAGCATACAAAGTACATTCCAAAACACAATAAACCGGTGTACATTCTAATTCTCCAACCCTTTGATACTGAAACCGGACAATAGTGATACCTGTCAATTTACGTTCTTAAGTCTCTAATCCTTATATAATTGATGTTAGCACATAATTCAAATGAAAGTTGGTAATCTTTTTTCTTTTTTTTTTTTTTTTGGTTGAAAGAGTTTAGCAATCTAAAATTAATTAATTTGACATAAGTTGATAAGTATTCTAATGTAGATTGAAAATTTCATATAAAGGTTATCAAGTTCGAAACAACAGTGAATTATACAAACAAAAAAATCGGTAAGTTATTAAAGAAGCCGTCATGTGCAAACTATAAAGACAAATAGGTAATTGGATAAAAGTATAGCAATAATCCCCTCCTTTTTTTTATTTTCAACTAACAGTCTTTTTGCACTTATCAATAGTGAAATTTACCGATACAGGAAAAATGTGTACTTTTACACGGAACAATAAAAGTTTGCATCTTGAATGCACTTAGCTTTCATTTGAGGATATAGGTGATTGGCAGTCCCCCTCTTTAATATTGATCATGCAGCATCATCATTTCATGTGAGGATTTACGATAAAATTCAAGAAATTCATCGCAAAAACCAACAACACATCGTGGGCAATCCATTCACGGTCACAAATTAAATTGCCATCGTAAAAGAATTTCAATTATGGCACATACCGATATGTGACTGTAGGTTTTGCTGTTGATAGAATTAGGAAAAAGAAACTGCCAACAGCCACCATCTTTGTCCTCCGATTCATGCCAACATTGAATCTCTCTAGTATCAAACTCCACTGTGCTCACTCGTTGATTCTGCCCTAGTCTCGAGTCAAGCTCGACAGGCTTCTTAAACATCTGATCCGATGCCGTCTTATGAATCTTGCAGACCACCGTTTCGAGAGCTTGAACAAGAATTATATCCACGATCTCACACGAGATGTAAGTGGAAAGTAGAACACAAAGGAGTGGTGAGATCAGGAGGATGAAAAACATGGTAGAAACGAGAGCAAATAAAACTGGTAGGAGGACTAATCTTCCAAGAAATTACAAAGTAACCCTGGGTTTTATTAGTCTTGAAGAGAAGTGCAGCACTGTCTTTAGTACAGACATAAGGATCGAGTTCTTTCGTTTTGACTCATAAAACCAGTAAAGCATGCATGATTGGATTGAGGATCTGATTATTTTGAGTTCGAGAAAGCATGCACTGTCCATATTATCTGCAACCAAGAGAAGAGAAGATCCTGATAAACCAAAGTCTATGGCATAGAGACAATGATGATGATATACGTGGAGTGCTTTTAGGGTTCCCAACACCTATTTTGAGGAACAGAATTGGACTAAATTTGTAAATATAAAGAAAGCATCGATTTTGAGCGGGTTTTCACTATGATCGCTGGAGAAAATTTTTTCAATATAGAAGATTCAAATCTGATCATGTGCAGTCGAAGTAAATTCATAAGACGATTAGATTTTCGCTAAGCGTTTTCACGGGCAGCAGACAACACAAATGCTCATTTGGAATTACTAGTAATGCTACTAAATGAAAATCTTTGACTGATTCAGATTAGTAGGTGTTCCTTGCATTATGGCAGTGATGATATTCCAATGTCCGTAAAAATACACTTTGCTGTCTGTGGCAGAAGATAGAGTCAGAGAATGCCTGATTTTGGTTTAAGTTGCAGACCACACGTTTGATCAAATAATAGGGACGTAAGTGCTTTAACTGTCGAAAATGCTTTTGGCCGAGACAGTAACCTAATCACGAACAATGCCCATTTTTCTATCTTCATTTTACAATTATCGAATTCAATGTCACGTGGCGATCCACACCAACTAAAGAAAAGAAATCCTAATAACAGTCACTCTTCTCTCTCCCTTCTGCCTGAGACGGTGCCTCCGTCCTCACCGCTGCTTGACATCGAGCTGGCCGCCGATCGATTTGCCTGCACAACTCATTCGGTGGGCGTCGCCTTGCTGGCGCATGCAGATTCGCCATTGAATGATTGCCATTTCGGCCTTCTGCTTCTTTGAACGATCCCCCTAAAACTAGAAACAGCCGTTTAAACATGAGCAGAAATTGTTGGATTAGCATGCAGCAGGACGACGTTCAACGGATTTGTGGCTTTTGGGTAGCGTTTCTTTGCCGTGAAATTTCGAATTTGTATGCGCAGATGACGAGAACTTAGTAAACAAATTTGACTCCGCGGTTCTCGCAAGAATCAGCTGTTAATTCAGGCCGTGACTCGACCCGGCGTGTCATTCATTATCATCTTGCTTTTTTCCTTCTCACGCGCCACCGTGGCATTGAGAATGTCACGCCAGCGCTCTACGTTTTCTGCAACTCCATGGAAGATGCTGGCAGCAACAACTTTCTAAATACTGAGGCTAAGGTCGACTACTTCCTGTACAGTGCCGACTTCAATGGCGTGATAAAAGGCCACTTCGCCAGTGCAGAACGACCGCTGACTTCACTTCACCGGTTCTTAGAGTTGCTTGACATCGATCCATCTTTCAGTATGCAAATGTGGACACAAAGCATTTGCATCGCAGTGAAGTCACTCGTGTCTAACCAAAATACCTAAGAAAATGGTGCACCACACGTCTTAAAACCCAACCTAGTCGTGCTCCGAATGTACGAACACATGGCTATTGAGATAATTTTTGCATCTAGGAAAATCGTGCGATTCCCCAACAGCATGAGAATTGAGCATTTGTAAAATTTTATTCACAGCTGTACAAATTATTTGATCTGGTTAATTTTGCAGCCAAACTTCTCGGCTTACTGTTGCCACCTCCACACTTGCATTTCACTGCCGACGTCAAGACAAGCAAGATCACGATTCGCATGAGCTACTCCTCTGGATCTAGTGGGATTCTTCCTGAAACTGGATTTTTTCAGCAAGACTAAAGTTTATTACCCATTGTTTTCTTATACCTCAATACACAACTTGATGTATTTATCCATGATTTCTGGGGGAAATGCTTGTTGCTAGCCGATCAAGTGAATCTGTTCCAAGACACTGCAAAGAACGATTCGCCGGGACAAATCGAGAACGGGAAAGGACCTAAAGAAGCACCTGGCCGAGTCCATTTTTTCTCATTTCTATGTCAGGCAATGACCATACACCTTGAGCTATTTTCTCAGTCCCAACATGTCAAATCCTTGCACTACCGTTGCCTTCACTCAGTCGCTCATAGCCAGGCTTCAAGTAAGCTTTCTGGCAAATTAGTTGTGGCCTTCTTGAATTAGTCATGGGATCCTGATGAAGAATTTCATCAGATCTCCAGATTTCCTCTCCTAAACGTGCAAATTCATTCGCATTACTGATGGTTTATTTTGGGATATAAAATTTGTATGAATCAGGAGTGATGAAAATTCGTGTTGGTGGGCATGAGCCAAATAGTGTGTTTCGCAGCGTTTGGGATGAGAAACGGAGGGCACTGCGACGAGTCGGTAAACAAACTCATGATGCTCCGCGATGACTCGCAAGCAGAAATGATGCAAAAGCTAGAGCGTGAACGACCCGGCACTTCTTCGTACTGTTACAAGCGCACGATTACATCAAAAGTCGACATGACATCTACAACAATCCAGTTCTAAATTGTCGTCGAAAATAAGATTATTTATGCCATTTTGCTCACAACCCTTACGCGATGAATCTACCTTAAGAGAGCCTTCCGTGTAACCGGCATTCTTCTTGATTCACATGTGGAATGAAATACACAATAGAACATAGTTGCTGTGTGCAGATCAGATGGAACTTTGCATCAACGATGCGACTCCTTGCTCGAACAGAGACAAACATATATACTTCGACGCGGTGCATCCCCATCAACTTGCTCATAACCTTGCGGCGAAGTTGGGCTTCACGGCACATTGCTTAGTCCCCTGAATGTCGAAGACCTTGTTCAGTCCAGGCCTTTTTAGCAGCTCATGCACTGATATCATTTCATGTACTCTTAATGTAATTGTCAACTCAGATAGCCCAAAAATAAATAAGTAAAAAGTCATTAACTAGATTCAATCATCCCTGAAAGGGCTTGCCCTAGATCAAGCCTTCTTGAATTTCTAGTTAATCACGTGTGAAAGAGCGCTAATTTCATTGTGCTAAGTTAATCTATTAAGCTCATCGAAAATGAATCAGCTTGCATAAGTTGATAAATTTCACATTATAGAGGCTTGAGGAAGAAATAGATCCTTTTGAATTATGTGAACTTTACAAAGTGAATTAAATTTGCAAAAATGCACTAAACTATCGACGGTGTGAATTTATCGATAGTAACAATATATGAAAAACAAGATGATAGGTTCTTCATCGATCTTGTGGACTTTGCCGTGTCTCTCCTTTTTCTTTTATTTGCCAAAATGATTAGGACTTCGTTGAACTGTAGAAAAATGAAGGAATACTAACATCAGCAAATCAACAATAATATCACACTCAAATAAGCCCATGTACATTCTAAGTCTCTAACCCTTCTATACTGAAACTTGACAATAGTGATTCCTGTCAATTCACATTCTAAGTCTCTAATACTTATATGATTAATGCTATATGTCATTCAAATGAGAGTTAATTTTTCTTTTCTTTTCTTTTCTTTTTTTGGTTGAAAGAGTTGGTAATCTATAACTATTTTAATGTTGGTTGGATAAAAGTATATCAACAATCCCCAGTTTTTTTTTTTTTTTTACCAACTGTCTTATTGCACTTACCAACATTTAGTGAAATTTACCAACACAGGAAATATGTATACTTTTTACCCGGAACTATAAAAATTCTGCATCTTGAATGAACTTAGCTTCCACATGAGGAAACAGGTGATTGGTATTCAATCTCTTCAATAGTGATCATGCAGCATCCTGATTTCATGTGAGGATTTACGAGAAAATTGAGGAAATTTATCGCAAAAACCAACAACACATCATGTGCAATCCATTCACGATCACAAATAAAATCACCACCGTAAAAGAATTTCAATTATGGCCCATACTGATCCGCAATTGTGAGTTTCACTATTGATAGATTGAAGGAAAAAAAAACCATCTAGAGCCACCGTCTTTGTCCTCCAGTTCATGCTGACATTGAACCTCTCTAGTGTCAAACTTCTCCGTGCTCACTCGTCGATTCTGCTGAAGTCACTAGTCAGGCTCACTACGCTTTTCGAACAGCTGATTCAACGCCGTCTTATGAATCCTACAAACCACCGTTCGGGAACTCCAACAAGAATTATAACCGTGATCTTACACGAGATGTAAGTAGAAAGTAGAACACGAAGGAGTGGCGAGATCAAGAGGATGAAAAGCAAGGTAGAAACAAGAGCAACTAAACTGGTGGGAGGACTAATGTTCCAAGAAAATACAAAGAAACACTAAGCTTTATCAGTCTCGAAGCAAAGGGAAGCACTGTGTTTAGAATAGATAAGAAGTGAAGATTCTGATAGCCTAATTCTATAGCATGTTGGAAATTTTGGACGTGTGCGCTGTGGAAGTATTATTTTGGTATTGATGATAGATTTTGATTAGTGATGTTGTGCAAGTGTATAGTATATTTTGTAGAGGATGGACAAAGGGATAAGATAGGATAATTGAAGGATAAAGAACATGAGATATGGGAAATGGTTTTATTAATTGGATAAAATAATTTTACAATAGTTGAAGGAGGTGTTGATGGGGAGCGTGGTTTTTATGGGAAGCTCCCTACCAAAACATGGAGCACTTACTCCTTTATATAAGCTGCCAAAGTCGGTGGAGGAAGTCTCTAGACTTCTCTACAAATAGCTACTATTATTTTATAGTAACATAAGATGTAGTATTCTAGAACACACAAGAGATGGCAGCTTGTAGACTCTTCTAGAATTTTTCTTGAATTTTCTAGCTCAAATCTATCTTGAAGTTTCTAGAATTGGATCACAAATTCCAACACATAAAGACGATGATGATATGCGCGGAGTGATTGTAGGGCTCCCGCCACCTATGTTGCGGAACAGAATCGGACTAAATAAATTTGTAGCAATAAAGAAAGTATCGATTTTGGGCGGGTTTTCACTATAATTGTCTGGGAAAATCTATTCGACGTAGAGTGTTCGAATCCAATCATGTGCAGTTGTAAATCAATTCATAAAACGATTAGATTTTTGCTACACGTTGTCATGGGCAGCAGACATCACAAATGCTCATTTGGAATTTACTGGTTATGCTCTACAAAATGAAAATCTTTGAGTGATTCTGATTAGCAGGTAATGCTTGCATTATGGCAGCGATGATGTTCCTGAGAATAGGATCCTAAGCGAAAGGAACCGGTCCAATATACGTAACAAGACACTTTGCTGTCGGTGGCAGAAGATGGAGACGGAGATTGCTTGATTTTGGTATACTTTGTAGGCCACACAGTTTAATCAAGTAATGGGGACGTAAGTGCTTTGATTGTCTGAAATGCTTTAGCCGAAATGGTAGCGAACTCATGTACAATCCCCATTTTCTATCTCCATTTTACAATTGTTGGATTCGCATTACGTGGCGATCTACATTAACTAAACAAAAGAAACCCTAATAGCACCCATCCTTCTCTCTCACACCATGCCTCCATCCTCACCGCTGCTTGACCCCTGCCATCTCCGACAAGCTGGCTGCCGACAAGCTGATCGAGCTACCCTGTCCCTGCCCATTGGCCGTCCGATTGGTTTATATGTAGGTAATTTTCAAGGGGCTTTTTTGGGTCTTCCGAGGGCGACATTTATTTACTTTTCTTGGGAGGTCGAGCTCCCCATGCATGCTTGTATGCAAAGACTCACCGAAATTTTGATTTGGGGTTTAGTTGCATCGATCTTGTTCCCAACAAAAGATGGTTCACAAAACAACACCTTCACAGTAAACGGTGACTTTAACTTTACCTAAAATGCCACTTTGAACTCTAACTCGATGCTAGATGCTTTATTAGTGCCCTAGGAATCTGTTCGGTGACCACGAACCGGTTCGGGTGAAGATTAACCCTAATATTCGATAACCCAGGAATCTTCGGAGCAAGAGCAAAGGTGGGGAGATGAGAAGTTCACTGGTATGCTCGATGCTCTGATTGACAGATAAGTTCTTGGATTGGACTTCGCGTCTTTGCTGGAATAATGATTAACCAATATTTGGAAAATTACATCTTCTTTTCTTCTTTTCTTTTCTTTCTTTCTTTTTAATGGTCTGTGTGTTACCTCCAACTCTTTGGAATGCTAAGTTAGATTTTTCCCCTCCCCATTTCGTGACCCCTCCTACTATGGAATAAGTAGATCCTACTAATTAACATTAGGTCGATACATAGACAGTCGAGATCTCTAGCATACATGAAACGAGAGAGGTCGTATTGAGTGATATATAAACTAACACCCACTCTCAAATTTTAATCATATTTTATGGTTATTTTGAGTACTTCATTTGAGGGATGAATCCACGTGCACAGGCAAAGTCGTTATAGGAGCCTAAGGGGAGACTAACGCGATTTGGAAATGAATTTTTGGAAAGACCTGGACAGTGGGAAACTAGGAATGATCAAATATTCATCAAGAAAGCCCCGTGCAATATTCATCGAGGAATGAGGCCACTTTCTTCAGCTTCAACGTCAATCAAGATTTGACAAAAGATGGTGTGAAGTACCACAATCTTCAACATGGGGAACCTACCATTTCACCGTGGGACTAATGCGGTTGCAGGCCCATTGCATCCATAAATTTCTTACGAGCCTAAGCTCTAATATGTGAATTTTAAGTATCTCGAATGCCGTAATCGCAAAAAGCATTTGAGGGTAGATTAGCGGCGGATAGTTATCCACCTCTAAATTTAAGCATTTATTTTGAATAGAGATATACTATAGAAAGTCCAATTCACGAGATAATAAATAATCTGAGCGAAGAATGAGTTAAGACAGACAGAGAAATTGACTACTCTTTTGACGTTGTTGACCAGCACTTGCTTCGGATACCAAAATTATTTTGAGGCGCGCCCTTCTGATAGAACTGAAACCATATATTAGCATTAACCACGAGAATCTGAGTACAAAGTGTACCACACAAAAGACACCATGCAAAGCCAAAAGAGAGACATTGAGACCGCACACGCAACAACACAAATTCCTCGTTTTACTTTAGTAGCTTTGGCGACTACTTCTTGCGCAGGTTGCGGAAGTAGGACGCTGTGTTCTTCTCGAAGTCGTCCCGGAAGATGCGCGTGTCCCCCCCAGGAGCTTTCATGGTCCTTCTTCCCATCAGACGCGCCACGCCCATGCCCAAGGCCAAGATCGCCAAGCCGGCGATCACTCCCGTGGCCGTGGTAGCGCCACTGCTTTTGCTCTCGCTCCCTCCCATATGGGTTCTGATCGCCGGTGCAGACAACGGACTCAATCGAAAACTGAGGTCGGCGGGGGACTCACCAGATCATGAGATCCGAATCGCGACCCGGCTCGCGGATAGCTCCCCGGAACGGGAGAGCTCGGGAGACAAACCCCGGCCTCCTCGAAACGGGATCGGGCCGAGGGCCAGCGCCAGCGGACGGGAAGGACGGGGGCAAACGGCTCGCACGCGGAGGACGAGCAGCGGAGGGCGGGCGACGAGCGGCGGCGGAGGCGGCGGGGAGCCGGGGGGATCGCCGGAGCTCCGGCACGGTCGCGTGGGGATGCGATTCCTTGTGCAACGGGGGCCCACCGGAAACCAGGACAAAACCCTCTTTTGCTCGTCTCTTCTCTCCTTCTCTGCCTTTCTTCTTCTTCTTCAGCCTTCGCTCTCTTGCTCGCTCGCTCTGTTGGGGAGTAGGGAGCAGGAAGCAGGGACATCAAGACTTAACGCGGCTTCGACTCATCTCTGGTTAAGATTTAGCCAACCCTGGTTACGCGCCACCATCCCCCTCTCTTTTTTTTTGTCCACCATCCCCCTCTCCCGCTTTCTTTTTCTCAGGGAATTCGAAGACTATAGAACACGAGATCGGAGCCGCTGGATGGGGAAGCGGTGAGAAATCTGGGACGTTGGAATTCCTTCCTTTCTTTTTCTTTTTTTTTTGGGTCCCGGTTTTTTGGCCCCCATTGTTCGGCCCGTTGGAATATGTTATTGTGGAGGGGGTCGCATCGGGGACTGTGCTGCGTTTGGGAGGGAAAAGGGGGACGGAGGGATTGGGGCAGTGACGTGGAGATAAGGGATTGGACCATGACGGGGCAGGATCACCGCCTGCGCAGGTAATATGGGTGCGTTTGGTAGGGGTTGTTGGGGAGACCTGACCCCACTCAACCTAAAGGGAGATAGAGCCCGTTGATCAGTGGGCTTGACCCTTGATCCTTCGAGTGCGTTTGAGAATCACTTTTGGAGAAAGTCTTTAGAAAAATACAAAAATCTTTAAGTTAAAGGTGTTTTTCCGAAATCAAACCGTGTTTGATAAATTATACTTTGAAAGCCTTCAGAAAATACTTTTGAGCAAAAATGATGTTTGGAGAATTACATTTACAAAGAAATTTTGTGGTAAAAAAAAATTATCAAAAGAAAAATTAAAAAAAATTGACCGGCAAGGGAAGCGGCCGCCGGCAACCTCCGGCGACCGTCGGCGAACTCCGGCGACCTCCGGCGACCTCGGATCTGGGGGGTGGCGAGGTCGCGCGACGTCGTCGCGACCTCCGCGACCCGGATCTAGGGCGGCTCGCGCGCAACGCCTCCTCTTCCTCCGGCAACCTAGATCCGGGCGTCGAGGTCGCGGGAGGTCGCGCAACGTCGCCCGCGGACCTAGATCCGGGCGGCGACCCAATCCGGGCGCGTGATCCCGCCGCAACCCGCAGCTCGAGCCTCCGGCACCAGATCTGGTTGCGACCAGATGGGTCGCGCGGCCCCGGCGAGCTTCATGCGGAGGTCGCGGTGTGGCAGGCGACGGTCGCCGGTGACCGCATCTGGTCGCACCAGATCTGCGACTTGCGGAGGTCGCGGCGTCCTTCTAGCAGCCGCCGGTCCGGAGAAGATGAACAGTGTCCATACAAGGGCACGCATCGAAAAACCAAAAATTCGTGAGGACAATTTTGGAAAAAAAAAAATTGAACAGTGTCGCATTTCACTCGCGCTTTCGGCCCTTGCAAATATTTGCTTTCCCATTAAGAGACTTTGAAAGTTGGTTGCCAAACACCATTTTTTTGGCCCAAGGGGCTTTTGATGCCCAAAGCTCCTTCCAAAGTTACTCCCAAACGCACCCGAAGAGCCCACCTTCGTCAGAGTAAAAAAGAAGATGTCACTTTGGTGGGTCGCATTTCTGGTTCGTCCATAACATCATCTTCGAAGTACTCTTGATTCTCTCTTTTAGTTTTTTTAAGTATCTTGTCAAAACCCTCTCTTTGACCCAAACCTAAAAGGCTTATAGATTTTCTTTTCTTTTTTCTTTTTGAGAATAAGAAACCAAGAGAATTTTTTTTTAAATAGATTGGTTGAATTTTTGCAATCAACATCGTTAATAATCATTTGCCTAATCAGATGAGAAATCAACGTACCATAACTTAGTAACATGCATCAAGAAAAGATAATTGATATTATTGATAATAAAGCTGTCATGTAACAATTTGAGATGTGATCAATAATTCGTGAAGAAAAATTGTGAATGTACTATTCTATGATTGATACTTGTACTTTTTTGTTGTTTATACCATCTACTTTTAAAATATATGATTTTGCCTCATTTTGGGTTGGTTTTTGTCGTTTTCTTAAATAATAATTGCGTATTTTCTTTTTCATAGATGAACAAATGTTCTTCATCTATCAATTGACTGACCCCAATGAAAATTTATTTTGGCTTCGTCGACTTGGAAAAAGACTGATGGTGATGGATTTAATAAATGGGCCTCCTCCCCTTCTCTCAAGATCTCTTCATTCTACCATGAACGACGTCCACCATAGCGTCTACATGGAACAGCGATCATCATTGGCGTCGGGATGGCGCCGCCGCCCCTCCACCATCCTCGGCCTCCCATCCATGCAGCTGCGTCACGGTGGCCTGTTTTCCCTCCGCCGTCCTCGAAAATGCATGCATACTTATCAGGATTAAAAGTGCCAGGAGCGAAACGACTTGGAAAAGAGTTGTAACATTTCACCCTTGAGATATTTTTCACATGATGGCGTTTCCTCTCTTTTGTTGGCTAATTCTTGGTTTCTTGCAAGGAGGACTTGATGACATTTCTGCTCTAATGCCTCGAGGCGATGATAGCTCAGCTGAGTGACGCACCTCCCTAGATCTTCCAAAACATGGTCAAAAGAGCTGCCTTTTGGCACACATTGAATTTTCATTAGCCAAATTTCATAGTTGTCAATATTGAGCTTTTCAAGAAGCCATTAATCTGAACACATCGGACATATATGCACGAGGCGTATCATTTATGCACCCATTTTGCACAAACCCATCATATTAATTAATAATTTTAAGTAAGGTTTCAGAATCAAAGGTCACTATGTTTTCAATCATCCTCCAAAAATCCTAACTTAAAACTATCATTAATATGATTGTCATATGCAAAATGAGATAATTGACGCTTACAATATAATAATAATGCTTTCACTCAATATTGCTAACAAAGAGAGCGAAATCGACATTTAAGATGTTCACAAAGAACACTAAATAAAAAACAAGCCATAACATCTATAAACGAGGCATCATACAACTAATAGGAAATGACTACATGGGAGCTGACCACGGAAAAACAGACGGATATCCCAGTTTCTCCTTTCCGCACATTCGGTCTGATCGAAGGGGCGATTCAACACTCACATCCTCGCAAGTGGAAGAGTGTTCATAAAATGCATCATCCCAATATCTCGCATTGGATAACCGTTCCAAATGACTTCCCGAATTTTGTTGTTGGCCCCGTCAATTATGTCAATCACTCTCCCATCGATAACCACTCAAATCTATTCAACCTGCGCCCTTTTCCTTTTGTTCATTTGACATTCGAGAGATTGCGTATTCACTGCAACCAATACGAAACGAAAAATGGATTCACATATAATCACATAAACGTAATTGAAAAAAGAAACAAATCCTTTTCCTTTTTTTTTTTTTTTTTGGGTCAACGGTCAACGGCCGGTCAACGGTCAAGTCAACGGTCAACGGTCCGGTCAACGGTCAAGTCAACGGTCAACAGTCCGGTCAACAGTCAACAGTCAACAGTCCTGATGGGAATATACAGGGGAGGTCGAATTCAACAGGATAAGGCCAATGTCTCGACATTGTTGCAGTCGAGGAGACGATGATGATTGAAGGAAGAGAGAGAGAGTGATGGAGAGAGGTGGGGAAAAATGCAGTGTTTGGAAGGACGTGGGAACTTTCGTGGCCTGTGCCGTGCAGCGATGAGCGAGGGGTGGAGACCAACTTCCAGCACCACATCCTAAGCACCAAATACAAAACAGCATCTTGAATGCGCATGGCAGAAACCAGCAAGGCAGGTTTGGCACAGGTGTTACCGAACCTCAACTAAAATCGGCCGAACTCTTAACAAGTAAATAATAATATAAATAAAAAAAATCAATCAAAGAGATACGATACGTAACGTGTCCTTGATCACAGTGGCAATTCCTCGCACGATATGAAATACTGAGAGAATTTTGAACTTGAAAGGATATGACAATGCTCAACTCGAAACAGATATGCTGTCATGACACAAATTGCCAACCCCTTCGGTGGCTAAGGAGAATCCTAGAGAGTGAAATTAAGTCAAGTGCTTCATGAGTTTAGCTCAAGTTTAGGTCGATGGCCACTTAAGATCAGGTGGCCTGATTTCGAATCAAGCTTCAGTAACTTCAATGTCTTATCGAGTCGATCTCGTCTGTACACAACTCAACAAGTCCCTAAACCTAGTTGAGCTTTTGTTTCATTAGACTTGAATCAATGATGAAATACCTTTCAAATATATATGGATTAGTGTGTGAATCGACAAAAGTTATGAAGGGTCATGTTAAATTATATCTCGAGTTTGAGTGTTTGCAAAACGCGATTCACTTGAATGAGGAAGTTCGTGGGACTCCATGAAGGTTTACAGAAGAGGAAATAAAAAAAAAGAGGGGCACACTTTATATTTTATTTTCTATTTATCTTTAAGGGGGAAAAATAAATGTTTCCTCTTTGGGCACATGAAAAAGAAGAAAGACACCCTCTTGTACGTAGAGAGAAAAGCCGGTGGGCCCAGGTCAAACTTTGACCTTTGGGCACATATATATATATATAAAGCAGGACACGCATGTCTCCAAGAGGTGGCTGAAAACCCTACGAAAGAGAAGGAGCCGCACGTCTAGCTGAAGAGAGCCGTGCGCGTTATACTTTGAGCTTGAACGCGTGATAATTTTGTGTCGTGAGTTTATATTCAAGTGAGTTGTTTATTTATAAATAGTTTGGGTTTGGAGTTGAATCTAAGTGTGGGAAACACTTGAGCGAGTGAGTGATTGTAAATTCTGATTCTCCGATTATAGTGGATTATTTGCTGCTGGCTCTCTCCGTGAATGTAGGTACGATACTCGAACCGAACCATGTAAATTTCTGGTGTCCTTATTATTTCTTGTTTATTTCTCTGATGATTTCGCGTTGACGTAAATTGTAAGATCCTGTCTTTTCCGCGTATTATATTCCAACAATTGGTATCAGAGCTTAGTTGGGATAAGATTTCTTGATTGTGATTTGGAGCTTTTGCTTGTCTGATTATTATCTGGAAATTCTGTTATTACAATTATGTCTGAGAGGAAATCTGAAATTGAGAAATTTAACGAGAGTAACAACTTTGTGTTATAGAGCATCAAGATGCGGGCTTTATTGACAACCTAAGGTTTGACCAAGACACTGGATGATGAAAATGAGTTGCCTATTATAATGAAAGCCTCAGAGAAGGTAGAGCTAATGGAAAGAGCAAATAGCACAATCTTGTTAAATTTGTTGGATGAGATCTTAATAGAGATTGCTGAGGAGAAGGATGCCACAGCATTATAAGCAAAACTTCAAACATTCTATGTGAAGAAAGGTTTGAACAATCGCTTGTACATGTTGAAGAAGATGTTCCAATTTAGATATACTGAAGGTACGTCTATCAAAACCCACCTAGATGAATTTAATAAACTTATGATGGATCTGAAGAACGTCGGTAAAATACTTGATGATGAAGAACAGTGCATGATTTTGTTAGCCTCTTTATCAAAATCATGGGAGCACTCTACTGATTCACTGTTGCAGGGGCATACTACAATTACCGCAGAAGAGGTAAAGCCCATCTTATTCTCTAAGGAGTGGTAGAGAAAGTTGCGAGATGATGGTTTGGCGCAAGGAGTAGCACAAGTACTAACGATTCGGGGTAAAGAACAACATCGAGGGCATAGTAACGGTAGAGGTAAAAGCAGATCAAAATCACGCCATAGGAAGTCCAAGGGACGCGTGAAGTGCTTTAAGTGTTACGAGGAAGGGCATATCAGGAGAGATTGTCCAAAGTGGAGGAATAAAGCTGATAGGCAAAATGCTACAAGTAGTGTGGCAAACATTGCTGAGGGGAGCAATAGTGATGCAGAAGCTGTTTTATGTGTGACTACTATTTTGTCATGAGATGAATGGGTGTTAGATTCGGGGTGTTCTTATCATATGACATCTCATAAGAACTGGTTTACTACTTACCAGATTGCATATGGTGGTAGACTTCTTTTGGGGAATAATGCAGTCTGTAAGGCTATGGGGATAGGAACAATTTGGATCTGGATGCACGATGGGGTGGTGAACACATTGACAGATGTGAGGCATGTACCAGAACTCAAGAAGAATCTTATTTCTCTAGGGACACTTGATGACATCGGGTGTAGATACATCGCTGAAGGTGGAGTATTGATCTCTCAAGGTGCCATGACAGTGATAAAGGGGAAGAAAGTGAATACTCTCTATCATCTACTGGGAGAGACCATGACCGGAATCGCTGCAATTTCATCAGGTGAGTCAGACTCTAACTTGACTCAGTTATGGCATATGCGTTTAGGGCATATAAGCGAGGCAAGTATGAAGATGTTGAGTGAAAGGGGGTTGTTAAAGGGTCAAAAGACAGGGAAAGCTGGACTTATGTGAGCACTGCATCTATGGGAAGCAGCATCGAGTTAAGTTTACTACAACTATTCATTCGACCAAATGACCAGTTGAATATATTCATTCAGACGTCTATGGCCCGTCTTTGGTTCTTCGAAAGGAGGTGCCCGATTTATGCTGACATTTATCGACGATTATTCGAGGAAGGTATGGGTATATTTTCTGAAGCACAAATATGATGTGTTTGATCGATTCAAAAAATTTAAGGCATTGATTGAGAAGCAGTCAGATAAACAGATTAAGTGCCTGAGAACCGATAATGGCATGGAGTTCTGTGATAAATATTTTACTAAGTTCTACGAGAGAAAAAGTATCGTGAGATACCGTACAGTACCTAGGACACCACAGTAAAATGGCGTAGCAGAACGGAAGAACAGAATTTTGCTTGAGCGAGCTTGATGCATGTTTTTGCATGCAGGACTTGGCAAGAAATTTTGGGCCAAAGCAGTAAACATGGCATGTTACCTGGTTAATCGATCTCCATCATCTGCTATCGAGTGGAAGACTCCTAAGGAAGTATGGTCGGGGAAACTTGTTGATTACTCCGGATTACGTATATTTGAATGTCCTGCGTATGCTTATGCGAGTGATGGTAAGCTTGAGCCAAGGGCGAAGAAGTGCATATTTCTGAGTTATGCACATAGGGTGAAAGGCTACTGACTGTGGTGCACCGATCCCAAATCATCCGATTTTCTAATAAGCAGAGGCATGATCTTTGACGAGACTGCAATACTTCAACAGAGGAGTTCTGAGACACAACCAGCAGAGAAGACAGATCATGGTGTCATTAATGAGGTGGAGCTTCAAGTGAAGACTCTGAAGACCTCGAAGGTAACAGAAGTTGAGACTGCAGATGAAGCCGCAGTTCCTGAAGTCGATGATAGTGAACAACCAGCAAAGCCGCAGCACACTATAACCACAAATAGACAGAGAAGGCACATTAAATCACCGGTACGGTATGGTTATACAAATATTGCTTATGCATTGACTGTAGGTGATGAGGTGGAGATAGATGAGCCTTCAACTTACTCTAAGGCGATGGCTAGTTCGGAGTCGTCATAGTGGCTAGGGGCTATGAGTGAAGAGATGGAATCACTCCATCAAAATCGGACATGGGAGATGGTCAAAGTACCCAAGAACAAAAAAATTGTCGGAAGTAAATGGGTCTTTAAATGGAAAGAGGGCATTCCCGGTGTCGAGTGAGCGAGGTATAAGACAAGACTTGTGGCGAAGGGATATACACAGCATGAGGGCATTGACTACAATGAGGTGTTCTCTCCTATGGAAAGACATACTTCTATTCGTGTTTTACTTGCCTTAGTTGCTTCGCAGGATCTCGAGTTAGAGCAGTTAGATGTAAAAATTGTGTTTCTTCACGGTGAGTTGGAGGAAAGGATTTACATGAGGCAACCAGAGGGATTTGCTATTCCAAGTAAGGAAGACCATGTTTGCTTGTTGAAGAAATCTTGTATGAGCTAAAACAATCTCCTAGGCAGTGGTATAAACGTTTTGATGCTTTCATGGCTAGTCAAGACTACTTGAAAAGTCATATGGATAGCTGTGTCTAGAGGTGTGCATGGTCCGGGTGGACGGTTCCCAGCCTAGAACCGAGAACCGCCCGCTAAGGACCGGTTCCAAAAAATTGGAACCGAGAACCACCCGTTGTTGCATGGATCCACCCAAGAATCGGACCGCCGGTCTGGTACGATTCTCGGGTGGATCCATAGAATCGGCCTCACCAATAATAATATCATTTTTCAAATTCCATCGTGAGTACTTTTTATATCGAGTAATATTTTTCTTTAAGTCGAATCGGCTTAATTAAGGGTACCATTTTTCTTTATTTTATTGGAAAACACTACCAAAGAAGATAAATAGGGTTTTTTTTTTTCTATTTTTGAATCATTTCAGTTGAAATCTAAAATATTCTTTAAGTTCAAAATTCTGGATTATTGTCATATGTAGATCATATTTTCCTTTATCCTTTAACAATGCTCAATCTTTTACAATATTTGCTTTACTGATTTTTTTTTTTTGTAGAAACAATTCCATTGGTACTCCACATATTCTTAAACATAGTGTCATATGTGAGTCTCGAAAGTATCATTTGAATGAGCCATTTATTGAGTTGTTGAAAGGTAGTTTACACACTTTACTAAATTATTATTAAAACATGGAAACCATGAGAGGAGATGGAGCTCTAAAATTTAGATTTGCTAATTAGTAATTTCGAAATTTATTTTAATATTAAAAATCAATATATTATTATAATATAATTGGTCCGGTCCAGGTGGGTAGATCCGCCCATGGAACCGGGAATCGGATCGTACCCACTGGTTCCCATAAATTGGAACTAGGAACCGGACCGGTTCCCTCAAGAACCGTCGGTTCCGAGCGGTTCCGGTCCGGTTTCGGGCGGTCCGGGTGGGTCTCGGTTCTTTTGCACACCCCTAGCCGTGTCTACTTTAGGAGATTGAAGAATGATTCTTTGATTTATCTACTTTTATATGTTGATGATATGCTGATAGTAGCTAAGAGTATATCTGATATTGATGTGCTAAAGCGGCAATTAAATGCTGAATTTGAGATGAAAGATTTAGGTGCTGCAAATAAAATATTGGGTATGGAGATTTTGCGTGACAGGACTACAGGAGTTTTATGTCTATCTCAAAATAAATACATTGAGAAGATTATGACACGTTTTAATATGCTAAGTACACATTTAGCGAAGCACCTTAAACTTTCAGATAAATTATTACCACAGACTGAGGAGGAGCATATGTCCCGTGTTCCTTATTTTAGTGTCGTGTGTAGTATTATGTATACTATAATGTGCACTAGGCCTGATATTTCACAAGCTGTGAGCGTGGTTAGTTGCTATATGAAGCGCATTGGTAAAGCTCATTGGGAAGCTATGAAATGGATCTTTAGATATTTGAAGGGGATAACAAACGTGGGTATAGTGTACCGGTGAGACCACTGGTTTTGTGAATTCGGATCACACCGGTGACTTGGATGATTGCAGATCTTTAGCAGGGTACGTATTTACATTAGCGAGTGGTGCAGTTAGTTGGAAAGCATCCTTACAGGATCACATTGCCTTGTTTTCGACTAAGGCAGAGTACATGGCACTAACATTTGTAGCGAAGGAGGTGATATGGTTACAAAGTTTGCTCTTGGACTTTGGGTTAGAACATAAAAGTGTGGATATACACTGTGATAACCAAGGTGCGATATATTTGGCGTATAATCCAGTTTATCACAAACAAATGAAGCATATCAACATCAGGTTCCACTTCATCCAAGATGTCTTAGCTAAAGGTAATGTTATTGTCAAAAAGATTGCTATAACAGATAACCCGGCAGACATGATGACTAAGTCTATTCCTTTGGCGAAGCTCAAGCTCTACTTGAGTTCTATTGGCGTCTGTGGAGAGTGAGCGCCCGTCGAGGTGTTGGGAGAGCAGCATAGATGATAAGCACTATAACTTGGCTTCAAACATCGAGTCAATGTGGAGAATTGTTAAATTATGTCTCGAGTTTGAGCATTTGCAAAACGCGATTCACTTGGATGAGGATGTTCGTGGGACTCCATGAAGGTTTACAGAAGAGGAAATAAAAAAAAGAGGGACACACTTTATATTTTATTTTCTATTTATCTTTAAGGGGGATAAAATAAAGGTTTCCTCTTTGGGCACATGAAAAAGAAGAAATAAGCCCTCTTGTACGTAGAGAGAAAAACTGGTGGGCCCAGGTCAAACTTAGGTCAAACTTTGACCTTTGGGCACATATATATATATATATATATAAAGCAGGACACGCACGTCTCTAGGAGGTAGCGGCTGAAAACCCTACGAAAGAAAAGGAGCCGCACGTCAAGCTGAAGAGAGCCGCGTGCGTTATACTTTGAGCTTGAACACGCGATAATTTTGTGCCATGAGTTTATATCCAAGTGAGTTGTTTATTTATAAACACTTTGGGTTTTTGGGTTAAATCTAGGTGTGGGAAACACTTGAGCATGTGGGTGATTGTAAACTCTGATTCTCCGATTATAGTGGATTATTTACTACTGGCTCTCCCCGTGGACGTAGGTATGGATATTCGGACCGAACCATGTAAATTTCTAGTGTCATTATTATTTCTCGTTTATTTCTCTGGTGATTTCGCGTTAACGTAAATTGCAAGATCCTGTCTTTTCCGCGTATTATATTCCAACAGGTCATTTGCTAATTTTGGACAAGAAAGTAAATGACAATATTTAAATATACAAAAACCGAAGGCAATCATGGCTAGCCATTAAAATTGCGAAAAAGTATAATAGATAACATTGAGTGTTATAATTGATTGGGGTTTTACAAAGAATATGACATTACTATTTAAAGCTTACAATCGACAATTACAAACAATTTTTGAATTAAAAAGATAATTTCTTAATCCTATCTTCAAAACTAATAACTTCCTAAGCCTATTTGTGGTTATAAGAAGTTACAACAATAGGTATCTACAAAAAGTTACAAATCTGAAATTATTACTACTCAGTAATTACGTATCAATGTCAATAACTTCATCCTAAATAATTGATATTGATTGTCAATAATTTCGTTGGCAAATTGTCAATGCTTTTCAAGTTGTGGACTGTTCTTTTCATCAATGGTTTTTGCGGTTCACCGAACTTTGCTATAACTGATTAAGTCTATCACTTGTTGAATGTCCTTTATATAAGATAATCAAGATGCATCCTACACCTTGTTATCAGCAAATTTTATTTCTCCTTACCAAATTGCCTCTTTATAGTGGCCAACATGCGAGGACTTGATGCAACTTCTCTCGACTGTTCTTCAGTGAGACATCGAGAAAGGTTTACCCCTTGTGTTGGCCTTCTTCTACTGTTCAATTAAAGGGTGGAGATTCGAAGTGCAAAGTAACTTCGTCACGAGTTTGTGGCACTGGATTGTTGTTGCCAGCAGTATTATCGGACTATTATTGATTTTTTTTTCCTTGCCATTGTAGTATCTTTGAATCAACGAAATGTATCCCACTAGGGGTGCCAAAAATATGTTTCATCAAAATTGAATCGAGACAAGATACCTTCTGAATATATATGAATTGACGTGTGAATCAACAAAGGAAACGAAGAGTCCTTTGTTAATTTTGGATAGGGAAGTATATGACAATGAATTAAAGGTACGAAGACGACAAACCCTCGTGGCCAACCATTTAAATTGTTGAAAAGTAAATATAAAGATAAAGAGTGTTGAGTTTTGTGATTTATTATGGTTTTATAAAGAGTACGATATGGTTAGTTGTTGACACCTAATTTTGGAAAAATAAAATTGCATTTTGAACAAAAGGAAAATAAGGGGAAGATCGATATGATTTGGTTATGAATGGAATGTGGAAATTCTGATTAGCAATCTTTGCTCCAGCGAATTTTCAAATCATAATAAATGTGGAAGCAAATTCTCAATCAGAGAAATGAGGTGAATAAAAGGGCAGGGATTTTGATAAAATGGAAGGAATCAAAACATTCGAGGAAAAATCAAACCGATTGCAAGATTTTGCTCCAATTTGCAAACCATAAATTGAGGCAACGAAAAAAAGAAAGCTCAAAAATTGCCATGGAAGATGGTGCTCGGAACCACTATAAAAGGAGACCAAATTTTGTGAAAAGGGGGAGGAGAGCGGAGCTCACAAGGAAAAAATGGTGAAAAACGTAGAGAGGTTCGATAGACAATCTCTCAGAGAGATATAGGGAGAGGCACACACCCTCAAGGATCTCGGACGATGGTGTAGTCTTCTTGACGATGCCCCATGTTCATCATGCTTCATGGATATTTGACGACAAGCATAAAGCTAAGTCGAGCTTCTTCTTTTTTTTAAGTTTGATTGTGTGCAATTCCAATTTGCTATTCGCACTAGGTGATTTTATTTTTTCTTGCCTAGATTAAACTCCTACATATCCGACGATAATTCCAGCAGCGAGACATCGAAGTGGCCAACGTGCCCAAGCGCTGATTGCCATCCAGTGATTTCACTGTGATAAAACCGGGTTGTTTCTCTCCCTATTAAAGTTGTTCACCCCATATTTTCACCTAATTTACTTTGTTTTGTTCTGATGTTGTGGTCACAGGCAATTCAATGCCGAACAAAAGGCCACACAATTCCATATTCCACCATAATTGACAAGAGAGAGACGACAAGAGAAGGGGGGCGTCCACTCAAAAGTTCTCGGAGGAGACTAGCAAATGATCAAATCAAGAACTAGCCATATGCCCACCAACGCTGCTGCAATTCCCCTCCTTTAGTTTTATTTTTATTTCTTTCTTTTGCTTATTTTATGTTATATTATTGTGTTTTAAATTTTGTTATTATTGTTTAAGTTAGAATATGGTTTGTCAATGTTAATATTTGTGCATTTTGTATGCATTATCCATAGGGATTTTGTCCGAAATTAATGTAATTATTAATTTGATCCGAGAGACATCGGATCATTTTTTTTATTATATTAATTTTTGGGCTTTTTGGTGAAATTTTAATTGTTAAATCACAATAATTATTTAATTTGGTCCGTAGGACTTCGGATCAGATTTGTAATTGTTTTGATATCCCTGTTGTGATAATTAGGGTTAGAATAACCGTTAATTTGACCTGTGAGACAATAGGTTTCTTTTTTTTTCGATGATTTTAATCCTTTCTTGCTTTATTTTGTTGATAGTTTAGATTTAATATTTATTTAATAATTAATTATTTTAAAAAAATCAAAATTCTGCCCGAGCATATAGGTTTAGTAAATCGGACATGTAGGATTAGGTTTATGAAATTTTCGTCATCTAGTGATTGTTGCTAAGTTCATTGCTCGTCATTAGAACTAGGTCATTTGATTAAATTGCATATTTAATTGTTGCATTTCTTTAATTTCGAATTTCATGGAAAATACAAAAAATTAGAATAAATTCATTTCATGCTTTAAGATGGATTGCATGCTTATTCATGTTATATAGTTTAGGTCATATTGCCACGTCATATCATTTCATGTTAAATTAGTAGCATGCATTGCACGACTTTCATTAAATAAAGTGAAAACAAAAAATTGAGTGATTGCTTATTAATTAGAAATCATATCTAGGATTATTGATATGATTTCTGACCTAACAACGCAGTTGCTTTCGTTGCTTTGAGGTAAGTCTTGCATTATTTTATTCGCTTTCTCGGGTGTTAAATTGGTGGTTTGTGCACTCGCATGATCGCCTCACACGTTAGGAAAATGAATTAAAATTAAATCAAGCTGCTTGCAAAACATTTTTGAAAATTAAAAAGAAATGGTACCGAAAGGACACTAGGATAGTCTAGTGTAACCAAGTCCCCGTACCCTTAGTCTCTGGTTTGTAGGAGTAAAATAATTCTCCCATTATTTTGCTTAGGTGTCTAATCGACCTACCAAAAACAGATTAGTGGCGACTCCTAGATAGTATTTTGTATGTTTAAAAAGTTTAGACTCAAGTCGTAATTTGGTATGGGCTTGGAAGAGCCCGAGCTAAGTTTAAAAAACTTAGCAGTCCATTAACCTAGTTTTAGGCGGTGAACCCAAAAAAATTAGGTCGCGACAGCTTGGCGACTCCACTGGGGACATAAGTTTGAAATTCTTAGTGGACTTTGGCCAATTTTCTTTTTTGAAAAATGTTTTTGTTTGGCAGCGAGGATCCCAAGTATGTCCCTAACATTTCTAAGGTGTTAAATGTTATTGGAGATGGGAGATATAAGGGGAGTAGTGCTTGCTGACTATTTGTTTTGTAGGAAGGTGTTGGGATTGAATCTTTTTCTTATTATTGAAGTGATGTTTGTATTATAAATTGTTGTGCATGATTTTTAAATTGTTTTAGCACTACACATTGCACACACAACCTACCGTCGGACCTGGACCGCATTTAAGGATTCTAGGATGGTGTTGAGAAATGAACCAACCTCGAACGCGAGACCGCGATGTAGAGATTGCCTTTCTCAACCCCGAAAATTTTTCTTGATGTCAAAACGTTTATCCTTGCTCACGAAACTGCGTGACCATGGGATTTTCTTTTGACTCGAGCGAGCTAAGAGGACCCGACATTTGTACACGAGACTGCGACAAGTCGGTTCATCCTTTTAGTTCTAACTTGCTAAGCCTCGTAGTTTAGGTGTTGAGCCTCACATCTCATGTGCATGTTTATGTGATTACCATTAATTTTCATTGGTAAAGTAAGTCTTCTATCCCTATATCATGCAATTTATTTTTTAAGTCAGTCCATGACAATATAGGTCAATCATTGAATTTAATTCCTTTGTCAATTAGAAATGAAATGAGGAAATTGCCATATAATGAATCATTTGGAAAATAACAAAAACTTTAGAGAATTTGTTTTCAATTCATGTCTTTATTGTTATCCTTAGGGAGTACTCCTGTGATGTGATGGATAATTCTTCAGTATTTGTTGGTTTTGAAGTATCCTCCAACTGTGCTGGCTTTTCATGCAGTGATCCTTCTATATGAGGCTGCTCAATGGAATCTTCAGCAGTATTCGCAAGGGGTGTTGAAGGCAAGATATCAATTTCTCTTGGAGGAGAAGGAATAATGAATGCTCCTCCAGAAGATGAATCTTCTTCCAACAAGAATTGCCGATTTGTCTTTTCTTCTTCAGATAAAGATGTTAATGAAAAAAGGAAAAACATCTTCATGAAACACAACATCCCTGCTGACAAAGAAATCTCTTGTAGATGGTGCATAAAGCCGATATCCCTTTTGCAAAGTTGGATAACCTATGAAAATGCATTGAGTAGCTCGTGGTGCCATCTTATCTCTATGGCCCATTGTAGTGACATAGCACAGACACCCAAAGACTCTGAGATGAGTCAGATCCGGCTTTCTCCCATATAATAACTCAAAAGGTGTCTTTCCCTTTAGAATGCGTGACGGCATGCGGTTGATCAGATATGCCACAGTAACCACACAATCTCCCCAAAATTTTTCAGGGATAGAAGCTTGGAATTTAAGTGCACGTGCCACTTCTAAAAGATGGCTATGCTTTCTCTCAACAACTCCATTCTACCGGGGTGTATAAATACAAGAACTCTCATGCAATATCCCATTTACAGAGAACAAGGAAGCACATTCAGCATTAAAAAATTCTTTTCCATTATCAATACGTATCCGACGGATTGGTTTCTGAAATTGAGTTTTGGATAAGGAAAGAAATGTCTTTAAATGAGAAAAGACCTGATTTTTTTATTGCAAGAGGAAAATCCATGTAGCACGAGTGTAGTCATCCACAATTGTGAGAAAGAACATAGACCCATCATGATTTAAAGTATGATAGGGCCCCCAAACATCAACATAAATAAGTGAAAAAATATCATCTGCTCGAGAAGTGCTATTCTGGAAAGGAGCACGTGTTTGCTTAGCCATGGGACAAATGGGACATTTAGGATAAGGAAATGATGCACTGTGGCCCAATCGTTTATGATTAAGGAAATTAATGCCATTGGCAGTAGCATTACACAGGGATTTATTGAATTTAACAGGAGATGTTTGATCATTCCTAATTCGTGTTTAGGAAATTTGGTTCTTGTTAGGTGTCTTATTTTTATTTTTCTAGTTATTTTTAGGTAATTCCCTTCTTGCAAAGACTTTTTCATGAATAAAAAAAAAAAATCAATTAGATTGTTGTCATGGACTAGCTTACATGTTCCCATTTACACCTCATGCTTACATATTCCCATATATTTGAATTAGGTGATTATGGAGCGATCTCGCTCACCCATCCTTACACGGTCAAGAGCTAAAATGGCGGATCAAAACAAGGTGATGGATCGTATCATTGACAATATAAACAAGCGAATTGCACACCTCCAAAGTCAAGTCGATGAATTGTATGTTACTGTGGCTTTTCTCGTCAAGCAAAAGGGCTGTGATGACATAGCTGAATTTGATGCCACCATGAAAAGACTAGTGACATATCTAGAAGGAAGAATCTCCGACCTGGAGGGTTCACATCACAAGATCAAGGAGGGTGAAGAACTCAAGCACACATGATTCATGGTCCTAAGTAGGGGCATGTTCGGTTGCACCTTTCATTGCGTGGGAATTCTTATTGCTTTTCAAGGATTGGTTTAAATTTCTTCTAGTGCTTGAATATCACATTTTTCATTCCAATAAATGTAATTTGATTGATGAATATCAATAAAATTACAAGTTTTGTTTTGAAGACATGATGGGGTATGCCAAACCAGGCCGGTGACGATATCCAACAATGAAAAGAAAATGTCATCCAAGGAGAATTATGAGGACTGGGCTCTTTCATGCTTCCTCATAAAAAAAAAAAAATCATTTTTGAAGCCATTTCCAAAAGCATGCATTAGGTTAGCCGTTTAATTTTCTGACTCATTTACTTCATTTTTCAAAGCATTACTTTTTCGGTCTGATGATGAGGCATTTGAAAAAGTACACCAGGTTGCAATTGGCCCAACTATCAAGGATACATTTCTGAGGAATTGATATGACAAGATTGTGGGCATGACAGATTTTGGGGCAAAAGTGGATTTTCAGCCTTGAATGATAGTGACAATCCAAAGACATCAACTGCTGAGGCAATTCCCATTATAGAGGGATCTTTGAATGAATGCTTAAAACCATTTTGCAATATAAAAAACTGTTTGAAGTTGACATGCTTAAAGCTGTTGAGTTTTTTTTTTTAAAAAGGGATTTTGCATGATGACTCTTACATGTTTTATCCACCAAATCCACTAAAAAACATCAAGATGGGCTAATTTAATGAATGATGTGGAATTGATTGAGCATACTAAATGAGACGAGTTGGGATGATGAAAGGCAAACTTTATCCTATACACAGTCCCCTACTCATACACTTGTGAGATGAGTGTAAGAAAGTTCATATACACAAGGTAAAGAGTTCTCTCGCAAAAGGTACGGCAACTGAAATGAGGAGAGGCAATTCATTTCTCTATCCCAAACACTACAAGTGATCCATTGCTTAACCCTTTTGAGCCCATACACTTGTGGATGTTCTTTTCAAATTACCTCTGTTAAGAAGCATCCCACATCGGGGCAACTAAGAGATCAAAGGACATCATGAGGTGAGGAAAATGAATTGAAATTTTCTTGCTCTCACTTGCATCAATCTTCAAGTCATGCTATTACATTGAATTCATGTGTTAATTTAAGTACCTTAGGATGACGAAAATCATTTCTTTCTCTATCATATACACTTATATCCTTTGCATAGCCCATTTGAGCCTGCAATTTCATTTCTTTAAACCCAGTTGATGATCATCCCCCACACTAGGGCAAGGCAAAACCAATTGATGATCAACCCCCACACTGGGGCAAGGCGAAAGGCAGATGAAGACTCTTGAAAAGTTATAGTGTCATTTAAAGTGTAATTGCTTGACGCATGCATTATGCGCAAGAATTAAATTCAAAATAGAACTAAGGGGCATGAAAAAGTAGTGTGCCTGGTAAAAGCAACGATGCCCATGAAAAAGAAGTGAAGGAAAAATGCATGAGAACTAGGGGCATGAAAAAGTAGTATGCCTAGTAAAAGCAAGGCTAATGCCCATAGATGAAAAAAGAAAGTCAAAATAAGTGACTGTCAATTGCAAGAATTGAATCCCAAGGGAGCAATACTCAAAGAACTCAAATGTCGAGTTTCTACAATCAATGGGGCACTTCATGAAGACAATCCCCGATGGTGAAAAAGAAAACTGGTGGCAATGCCAAGATGATCATCCACTCTCACCCTTTACACACTTTTTGAGCCTAATGATCCTTTCAGTTCTCAACCCATAAACCCAACCTACGTTACGTCCCTTACAAAGTCTCTTCAGATTATGGCACTTGAATTAACGTAGGAATTCATATGTTTATAAGTATCGCTCGAAGAAGTGCGAGCAGGATTATTTCTTTCTCATTTTTTGCAGGGTTCTTGACTTATAAACCCGGAAATGATTACAAGACTGTTCATTCAATATCCTTGACTCAAAGAGTCCATTTGTTAAGCCGTTGGCCAAGCCCACATTACGGTCCCTGTTAAAGACCCCTCAGATTGGTAAGATCGTACTGCTTGTGAGAATACTCGGACCCATGTCGATATGATGAAATTGAGTGAGTCTCATAAAATAGCCATTCTAAATGAGAGTGAGTTGAAAGTCCTTTCTAACCGAAAGTCTCTCATTTGGTATTCTTAAGAAATCCATGTCATGAGTGAAAATTGTCTTGAACGATAATTCTCTCTAGTGGAAATTTGGATGATGCAAAAGTCATTATGCATGAATCTTGATTGAATTGATAAAAACTTCAATAGATTTTGAAGTATGCATTCCATAATAGCCTTAATTGCTTATTTCTTTGGTGAATGCATTTTTGCTCTAATCATGTCTGACAGATGATTTTTTCTCAAAGACCCAAGAGCTCCTAACATTCAAATTCCTTTCAAAATGCCTCTTGATATAAGGAGATGAGAAACCATCATGAACATTCAAGGTGCATCATTGATGTTCCAAAATTTATTTCTACCAGAGGTGAGAGGCCTTCACAGGGATATCTAAGTTCCGGAAGACATATTCCAAAGAATCGAGATATCATCGGGTAAGTATATCTCTATCCATTCTCGACACTTGACTCGGTCAAGTTGTTCCTTTAAAATTGACCTGGCGTGCTTTCGTAGCCCGAGTCCCTTTCTATTGACCCGGTGTGCTTTTGTAGCCCGATGTCCTTTTAAATTGACCTGGCGTGCTTTCGTAGCCCAGAGTCCCCTCTTTATTGACCAGGCGTGCTTTTGTAGCTTGGTGTCTTTTTATATTATTGGGGCGACCAATTTTTCGGGTGCACCACCTAAAATTAGGCTAATGGATTGCTAAGCCTAGATTTAGCTCGAGCTCTCCCAAGCCTATACCAACTCGCGATTTAAATTCAAATATCTAGCATGTAAAAGGGAGTCGCCACTAATCAATTTGTGGTAGGTCGATTAGACACCTAAGTAAAATAATGGGAGAATCATTTTACTCCTACAAACCAAAGATTTGTGAGTTCGGGGACTTGATTACGTTAGATTTCTCTAATGCCCTTTCGGTACCTTTTCTTTTATTTTTTTTAAAAAAATGTTTGGCAAGCAGCTTGAATTAATTTCACTTTCCTAACATGTGAGGTGATCATACGAGTGCGCAAACCACCAATTTAACACTCAAGAAAGCAAATAAAATAATGCAGGACTTACCTCAAAGCATCTGCATTATTAGATCAGAATTCACATCAACAATCTTAGATATGATTTCTAATTAACAAGCAATCGCTCAATTTTTGCCTTCACTTTTTAATGAGAAAATAGTCCATATGCAATGCAATGCTTCTAATCTAATATGAAATAATATGGCATGGCAAAATGTCTTAAACTATATGAATGAGTAAAAGTTTTTGTGAATTTTTTTATGAACATGCAATAATTAAATATGTAATCTAAATTAACCAAAATGACCTAATTCTAATGACAGGCAATTTCTAATTAAATGGACCTAGCAACAATGACTAAATGATGTGCATTTCATGATGACGTGCACATAACTAAAACAGGCATCCAATCTATCCTAGATAATGGAATGAATCTACCTTAAGACAATTTTTTTGTATTTTTCATGAAATTCGAAATTAAGAAAAATGCAAAAATTATCTAGCTAGATTAAGATTCTATCCAACTTACATTAAGAATTGAGTTAGGTCAAATCTTAATTTAAATTTGGATGTTATCTTAAGTTGAAAGTTCCTAATCTATAATGCAATCTATCTCAAAAGATCTATCTAAATAAAATCAAACATGCAATTCAAATAATAAAAAAAAAAACTAACATCCTAAATGAATGCACTTTTTTATGACTCAAAATAAAATCCCTATCTAATCATGCAAGATAAAAAAAAAAAAAAAAAAACAAACCTAATCCTAATTCAATTTTTTTGGATTTTTTCCTTTTACGAAAATAAAATTGATTCAACCAACACCACAGTAAATCAAATAAGATAAGATTGATATCCAAAAATTGGCGAACCATATCTCGCGCATGAGATTGGGTTAGCCAAACTTAAACAAAATCGTGAATCAAATCTCGGGCGTGAGATCGGATTGGCGAGATTTCCGTGCGATTACGAGTCGGATTTCGGGCGCGAAAATCGGACTGTCAATCGTATGCACGTTGTGAAATTAGGGATTAATCCCCAAATTCATGAGAATTCAAAATATTTTTGGATATGGCAATAACGAACAAATATTCAAAATAAATTGCGATCCCATAGATCTAGCAATAAAATATGATAAACTTGAATCAATCAAGAATCTTACCTAGCTCTCGATATCGCGCAGATAACTTTTCCAAATTGGAATATGCAAACAACACGCTTGGATGATGATGGGCGATGGTGCCAACTACGCTTGACGAACGTCCATGAATCTGCAAGAAAGAACAAAGTGGACTGCAAGGCACGAACAAAGCAAAACTTTGAAGCCGATGGACTTTCTTTGATGATCCCTAAATTCCACGAAAATAAACCAAAGATTCTCCTTTCCTCAATGTGCACTGGACAGAGAAATTTTAGCCAAATCTCCTTTTGATTGCTAAAGGAAAATCACCATCGCTTTATCCCCTCTCTTCTAGTTTCAAATCTTCACCAAGTCTCTTTGACCACCACTTGGATTTTTCTTTTAACTAAAGATTTGACCTTCCTTGCGTGGCCTTCGACAACTATGCACGATGATGCTTGGGCGGATGATGGACGAGATAGATGTAGCAAGGAGCGGCAGCGCTTGGATCTTCGCTACCAATGGGATGCTTCGAGATATCCACCAAAAACATAAATAGTTGCAACGATTGTTGGTGACAGTGTGAGAACGAGCGATGTCGATGCAGCAAGAGGGAGAGTCAACACGGGATCGCGTAATTGGCGGTGAGTGAGGATGCGACGGCTTCGCACAATGGCACGATGAGGGTCTTGGCCAAGGCTTAGGTCGAGAGACTCCTCTCTTTCTTTTTCTTTTTTTGACTCTCGAGAAAACGAAAAAACCTCCTTGTGTGGCCGTATGTATCAATGTGTGCCCCCCCCAACGAGAAAAAAAAAAAACATACGCACATCCTCTTTTATAGGTGAAAAATTAGGATCTCAATTTCTTCTTCGAATCCATATCCATAATATTTTTTCACCAATTTTGTCACATATTGATAAGAGCTCAAGATTACGATAAAATTTTTCCTTAAATCCAAATCTTGCAAAAATATATTGCAATATCTTTTCACACATCTGCCTTATCCAAAGATATACTAAAAAAAATCCAATCGCATCTCAAAAATTTCAAATTCCCATTTTTTCACGAGATAATTTTCAATCATTAAAATATGGGCTTGGGCCGACTTGCTCGTTTCATGGGCCTGATCCATCTAATTTGAACTCATCCACTACCGGTCCAATAAAATGCAAACTAAATCTATATGCTATGCAATTAAAAATTTTTCAGGGATAAAATTAACCCCTAATTTTCTATGCAATAAATAAATGACCAGATCGTCAAAATTTAGGTATCAACAATTATCCTGGCGTGCTTTCGTAGCCCAAGGCCCATCTTTACAGGAGACATATCCCCAATGAGCAGAGATGTCATCAGGTAAGTATATCTCTATATATACCTTAAATACTTGTCGTTGTACAGGTATTTTCACTTTTGAGTAATTTGACACTCGATGGAGTTGTCCCTAAAGATTTTTCCCAGATTGCGACGCCGGGCGACCGAAGAATGGTTCGGGTCCTAGCCAAGCAAAACCTCGTTTAGGCGACCGTAGAATGGTACGGGTCCTGGAAGGCGAACCCCGTTTAGGCGACCATAGAATGGTACGGGTCCTAGACAAAACTTATTCAGGCGACCGTAGAATGGTACGGGTCCTGGAAGGTAAATCCCCGTTTAGGCGACCGTAGAATGGTACGGGTCCTAGACACAACCAGCTCTGTCATACTAGGCGACCGTAGAATGGTACGGGTCCTAGGAAAGCAGTTTTCTTTACAAAGTCATGTTACTATTTTGGGTGACCGTAGAATGGTATGGGTCCTGGACGTGTAGCACCAATTTATCTTGAGTTACTCTACCCTCCTTGAAGGTAAGTTATTCCAGGTAAATTCATTTATCATTTGCATTAGCATTTCCACACATCATATATATTGCATTCAAAAAAGGGAATTCATTTTCCAACATAAAGTCATTTTGTGCATGTGCATAATTAAAATTAGGTCTCAATTGTCCTATTGATAATTTTTCCGGTAGAAGCTTGATAAAGCCATCATGTATGGGCCTTCATTGAATTTTTCCTCAAAGACCAAAAAGAATTGTCTTTGAAACCCTGAATTTGTTCAGTCATCTTTGTACTTGATGAGAATTCCAAATACCTATTTATAAAATGTTTCCAAATGTCTAGTGTGAATTCTAGATATTTGAACTTTTAAACGCTTGATGTGATTTCCAAGCGTTTGTTTTTCCAAACATCTGATGTGATTTCCAGACGTTTAGTAAAAGTTTTCAAATGTCTGACATAAGAATCAGATTTTTGAAGTTTCAAGTACTTGATGCAATTTCCAAGTACTTAGAATCTGATGAGAATTCCATATCCCTAAAGACTTTGAGCCTTTCAATTATCTGAAGAGAGTTCCAAATGATTGACAGGTCTCATCGGAATCATTTCACACCTAAATCCTCAAAACAGATATGACAGGTACGTGCTCTTCTTTGCATTTGCATTTCATTGGTCATAGACACATGGAGATCTATGTTCCTGACCAGATCATTGCATTTACATTGCATCATTTATTCTTTAAAAAAAAAAAAAGGAGTCAAGTCATTAACATTTGCGTATGCATTTCATATTTCATTTTGCATGGTTTAAATTTAGGTGTCATATATCTTTGAAGGAAACCTCTACGAGCTTCCCTTCAAAGAGGGGCGCTTGTTGACACCTAATTTTTGAAAAATAAAATTGCATTTTGAACAAAAGGAAAATAAGGGGAAGATCAATATGATTTGGTTATGAATGGAATGTGGAAATTCTGATTAGCAATCTTTGCTCCGGCGAATTTTCAAATCATAATAAATGTGGAAGCAAATTCTTGATCAGAGAAATGAGGTGAATAAAAGGGCAGGGATTTTGATAAAATGGAAGGAATCAAAACATTCGAGGAAAAAAGCAAACCGATTGCAAGATTTTGCTCCAATTTGCAGACCATAAATTGAGGCAACGAAAAAAGAAAGCTCAAAAATTGCCATGGAAGATGGTGCTCGGAACCACTATAAAAAGGAGACCAAATTTTGTGAAAAAGGGGGAGGAGAGCGGAGCTCACAAGGAAAAAAATGGTGAGAAAACGTAGAGAGGTTCGATAGACAATCTCTCAGAGAGATATAGGGAGAGGCACACACCCTCAAGGATCTCGGACGATGGTGTAGTCTTCTTGATGATGCCCCATGTTCATCATGCTTCATGGATATTGACGACAAGCATAAAGCTAAGTCAAGCTTCTTCTTTTTTTAAGTTTGATTTTGTGCAATTCCAATTTGCTATTCGCACTAGGTGATTTTATTTTTTCTTGCCTAGATTAAACTCCTACATATCCGACGATAATTCCAGCAGCGAGACATCGAAGTGGCCAACGTACCCAAGCGCTGATTGCCATCCAGTGATTTCACTGTGATAAAACCGGGTTATTTCTCTCTCTATTAAAGTTGTTCACCCCATATTTTCACCTAATTTACTTTGTTTTGTTCTGATGTTGTGGTCACAGGAAATTCAATGCCGAACAAAAGGCCACACAATTTCATATTCCACCATAATTGACAAGAGAGAGACGACAAGAGAAGGGGGGCGTCCACTCAAAAAGTTCTCGGAGGAGACTAGCAAATGATCAAATCAAGAACTAGCCATATGCCCACCAACGCTGCTGCAATTCCCCTCCTTTAGTTTTATTTTTATTTCTTTCTTTTGCTTATTTTATGTTATATTATTGTGTTTTAAATTTTGTTATTATTGTTTAAGTTAGAATATGGTTTGTCAATGTTAATATTTGTGCATTTTGTATGCATTATCCGTAGGGATTTTGTCCGAAATTAATGTAATTATTAATTTGATCCGAGAGACATCGGATCATTTTTTTTTTATTATATTAATTTTTGGGCTTTTTGGTGAAATTTTAATTGTTAAATCACAATAATTATTTAATTTGGTCCGTAGGACTTCGGATCAAATTTGTAATTATTTTGATCTCCTGTTGTGATAATTAGGTTAGAATAACCGTTAATTTGACCTCGTGAGACAATAGGTTTTTTTTTTCGATTATTTTAATCCTTTCTTGCTTTATTTTGTTGATAGTTTAGATTTAATATTTATTTAATAATTAATTATTTTAAAAAAATCAAAATTCTGCCTGAGCATATAGGTTTAGTAAATCAGACATGTAGGATTAGGTTTATGAAATTTTCGTCATCTAGTGATTGTTGCTAAGTTCATTGCTCGTCATTAGAACTAGGTCATTTGATTAAATTGCATATTTAATTGTTGCATTTCTTTAATTTCGAATTTCATGGAAAATACAAAAAATTAGAATAAATTCATTTCATGCTTTAAGATGGATTGCATGCTTATTCATGTTATATAGTTTAGGTCATATTGCCACGTCATATCATTTCATGTTAAATTGGTAGCATGCATTGCACGACTTTCATTAAATAAAGTGAAAACAAAAAATTGAGTGATTGCTTATTAATTAGAAATCATATCTAGGATTATTGATATGATTTCGACCTAACAACGCAGTTGCTTTCGTTGCTTTGAGGTAAGTCCTGCATTATTTTATTCGCTTTCTCGGGTGTTAAATTGGTGGTTTGTGCACTCGCATGATCGCCTCACACGTTAGGAAAATGAATTAAAATTAAATCAAGCTGCCTGCAAAACATTTTTGAAAATTAAAAAGAAATGGTACCGAAAGAGCACTAGAATAGTCTAGTGTAACCAAGTCCCCGTACCCTTAGTCTTTGGTTCGTAGGAGTAAAATAATTCTCCCATTATTTTGCTTAGGTGTCTAATCGACCTACCAAAAATAGATTAGTGGTGACTCCTAGATAATATTTTGTATGTTTAAAAAGTTTAGACTCAAGTAGCGATTTGGTATGGGCTTGGGAGAGCCCGAGCTAAGTTTAAAAAACTTAGCATTCCATTAACCTAGTTTTAGGCGGTGGACCCGAAAAAATTAGTTCGCGACATTATTTAAAGCCTATAATTGACAATTACAAATAACTTTTGAATAAAAAAGATAATTTTCTACTCCTATGTTCAAAACAAATAACTTCCTAATTCTATATGCAGTTACAATAAATCGACGACAGTAATTTGAAACTATAGCTACTCGATAGTTATTTGTCGATGTCGATGAGTTTTTTTCTAAATTACTCATTTTTGTCGTCAAAAACTTTCTTAGTGAGTTGTCGATACTCTTCAAGTTGTCAACTATTTTTCTAATAAAACTCTACTATTATCGATTAAGTCTGTCAATTTTATTTTTTGCTATCAACAATTTCTATCATTATTTCATGAATACCTAATAATTATAGAAGTGGACATGGAATTCCTTAAAATAACATGGCTATGCATAATATATGAACACAAACATAGACATTTCGATTTATTTAAGTCGAACTCAAGCTTATCCATACCAAGTTAGGGCTTGAGTTCATTTATATCTCCACTGGAATCAAGTCAAATCGCCACCCTCGATTTTCCACTTCAACTGAACTCATTCTGGAAACGGAATGCCTGATCGAGCATGAATCAAGCTCTAAACATGGAATGCACAAATTGAGTCAAGCTGAAACTTGACGCTACATCGGCTAGACGGCTCGGCTCGACTCAACTCAATTAAACTCATACCCCTCTCTCTCTCTCTCTCTCTCTCTCTGTGGCCTCTGAAATCTGGTTTTCTTAACCAACCGGGCATTGACAAAGCTGCGCGAGAACCTCGCGGGGCAGAATTTTTCAAGATCCGCGTCTTGTCTGATGTGGCAGGTGCATCGAATCCGAAGCGGATAGACAAATTCAGAGTCAAGTGCCACGCCAATGGCCGAAGCAGACAGAAAGAGCGAAGACTCCAAGGCCTCGGCCCCACCAATCATTTCGTCTCATCTCAACTTCCCACTCGCTCATCGCACGGTCGAGGTTGTCCGGCTCCTTCCGATTCGCCTGCAACAATCATTCGGTGGGCGATGCCTTGCCGGCGCACGCAGATTCGCCATTGAGTAATTGCCATTTTTGGCCTCCTGCTTCCGTAAACGATCCCCCCTAAAACTAGAAACATGAGCAGAAATTGTTGGATCAGCATGCAGCAGGACGAAGTTGAACGGATTTGTGGCTTTTGGGTCGCGTTTCTTTGCCGTGAAATTTGAAATATGTATGTGCAGACGATTAGAACTTAGTAAACAAATTTGACACCGCGGTTCTCGCAAGAATCATCTTCTAATTCAGGCCGTGACTCAACCCGGCGTGTCATTTGTTATCATCTTGCATTTTTCCTTCTTGCGTGCCGCCGTGGCATTGAGAATCTCACGCCAGCGCGCTACATCTTCTGCAACTCCATGGAATAAGCTGGCAGCAATAATTTTCTAAATACTGAGGCTGAGGTCGACTACTTCCCGTACGGTGTCGACTTCAATGGCATGATGAAAGGTTGCTTCGCCAACGGCAAGACAACCGACTTCACCAGTTCTTAGAGTTGCTTGACATCATTCCATCTTTCAGTATGCAAATGTGGACACAAAGTATTTGCATCACAATGAAATCACTCGTGTCTAACCAAAATACCTAAGAAAATGTTGCACCACATGCCTTAAAACCTGACCTAATCGTGCTCCGAATGTATGAATACGTGGTTATTGAGATAATTTTCGCAACTAAGAAAACTGTGTGATTCCTTGACAACACAAGAATCGAGCATTTGTAAAATTCTATTCACAGCGATATAAATTATTTGATCTGGTTAATTTTGCAGCCGAGCTTCTCGGCTTACCATTGCCATCTTTACACTTGAGTTTCGCCGCTGTCTTCGAGAGAAGCAAGATCACGACCCGCATGAACTAGGCCTCTGGATCTAGCGGGATTCTTCCTGAAACTGGATTTTTTCGGTGAGACTAAAGTGTGTTACCCATTGTTTTCTTATACCTCAATACACAACGTGACGTATTTATCCATGATTTCTGGGGGAAAATGCTTGTTGCTAGCCAATCAAGTAAATCTGTTCCGATCCGAGACACTGCAAAGAACAGTTCGCCGACACGAATTGAGAACCGGGAAGGACCTAAGGAAGCACCCGGCCGAGTCTATTTTTTCTCATTTTTATGTCAGGCAATGACTACATACCTTGAGCCACTTTCTCAGTCCCAGCATAACAAAACCTTTCGCTCCTGTTGCCTTCGCTCAGCCGCCCACAGACAGCTTACGGTAAGCGTGCTGGTAAATAAGTTGTGGCCCTCTTAAATCAGTCGTGGGATCCTGATGGAGAATTTTTTTTATCAGATCTCTAGATTTCCTTTCCTAAACGTGCAAATTCATTCGCATTACTGATGGTTTATTTTGGGATTGCCATGCATGTTGCTGCAGAATTTGTATGAATTAGGAGTGACGAAAATTCGTGCCGGTCGGCATGAGCCAAAAGGGGGTGTTTCACAGCATTCGGATGAGAAACGGAGGGCAGTGCGACTAGTCAGTAAACAAACTCATGATGCTCGACAATGACTTGTAAGCAGAAATGATGCAAAAGCTAGAGAGTGAACGACCCGGCACTTTCTTCGTGCTGTTACAATTGCACGATCACATCAAAGAGTTGACATGACATCTAGAACGATCCGGTTCTAAATTGTCATCGAAAAGAAGATTATCTATGCCACTTTGCTCACAACCCTTGTGATGAATCTACCGTAAGAGAGCCTTCTGTGTAACCGACAATCCTCTTGATTCACAGGAATGAAATACACAGTAGAACCTTGTTGCCGTGTGTGGATCGGATGGAACTTTGCATCAATGATGCGACTCCTTGCTCAAACAGAGACGAACATATATACTTCGACATGGTGCCATCCGCATCAACTCCCTCATAACCTTGTGGCAAAGTTGTGCTTCGACGGCAGGGATGCGTAGTCCCTCAAATGTCAAAGACCTTGTTCAGTCCAGGCCATTTTAGCAGCTCACACACTGATATCATTTCATGCACTCTTAATGTAATTGTCAACTCAGAGAGCCCAAAAATAAATAAGTAAAAAGTCTACAGCTAGATTCAATCATCCCTGAAAGGGCTTGCCCTATGTCAAGCCTTCTTGAATTTATAGTTAATCACGATGTAAAAGAGCCCTAATTTCATTGTGCCAACTTAATCTGTTAAGCGTGAATCAGCTTGCATAAGCTGATAAATTTCACATTATAGAGGCTTGACGGGGAAAAGAATCCTCTTTGAATTATGTGATGTTTACATAGTGAATTAAATTTGCAGATCATGCACTAAACTATCAACCGTGTGAATTTTTTTACAACAATAGTATATGAAAAAAAAACAAGATCATAGTTTCTCCATCGATCTTATGGACTTTGCTATATCTCTCCTTTTTCTTTTCTTTGCCAAAATGATAGGACCTCATCGAACTTCAAAAAGATGAATGAATACTAACATTGCAAATCAATAATAATATCGCACTCAAATAAAAGCATACAAAGTACATTCCAAAACACAATAAACCTGTGTACATTCTAATTCTCCAACCCTTTTATACTGAAACCGGACAATAGTAATACCTATCAATTTACGTTCTTAAGTTTCTAATCCTTATATAATTGATGTTAGCACGTAATTCAAATGAAAGTTGGTAATCTTTTTCTCTTTTTCTTTTTTTTGGTTGAAAGAGTTTGGCAATCTAAAATTAATTAATTTGACATAAGTTGATAAGTATTCTAATGTAGATTGAAAATTTCATATAAAGGTTATCAAGTTCGAAACAACAGTGAATTATACAAACAAAAATCGGTAAGTTATTAAAGAAGCCGTCATGTGCAAACTATAAAGACAAATAGGTAATTGGATAAAAGTATAGCAATAATCCCCTCCTTTTTTATTTTCAACTAACAGTCTTTTTGCACTTATCAATAGTGAAATTTACCGATACAGGAAAAATGTGTACTTTTTACACGGAACAATAAAAGTTTGCATCTTGAATGCACTTAGCTTTCATTTGAGGATATAGGTGATTGGCAGTCCCCCTCTTTAATATTGATCATGCAGCATCATCATTTCATGTGAGGATTTAAGATAAAATTGAGGAAATTCATCGCAAAAACCAACAACACATAGTGGGCAATCCATTCACGGTCACAAATTAAATTGCCATCGTAAATTATGGCACATACCGATCTGTGACTGTAGGTTTTGCTGTTGATAGAATTAGGAAAAAGAAACTGCCAACAGCCACCATCTTCGTCCTCCGATTCATGCCGACATCGAATCTCTCTAGTATCAATCTCCACCGTGCTCACTCGTTGATTCTGCCTAGTCTGGAGTCAAGCTTGACAGGCTTCTTAAACATCCGATTTGACACCGTCTTATGAATCTTGCAGACCACCGTTTCGAGAGCTTGAACAAGAATTATATCCACGATCTCACACGAGATGTAAGTGGAAAGTAGAACACAAAGGAGTGGTGAGATCAGGAGGATGAAAAACATGGTAGAAACGAGAGCAAAAAAAAACTAGTAGGAGGACTAATCTTCCAAGAAAAACAAAGTAACCCTGGGTTTTATTAGTCTTGAAGAGAAGTGCAGCACTGTCTTTAGTACAGAAATAAGGATCGAGTTCTTTCGTTTTGACTCGTAAAACCAGTAAAGCATGCATGATTGGATTGAGGATCTGATTATTTTGAGTTCGAGAAAGCAAGCAGTGTCCATATTATCTACAACCAAGAGAAGAGAAGATCCTGATAAACCAAAGTCTATGGCATAGAGACAATGATGATGATATACGTGGAGTGCTTTTAGGGTTCCCAACACCTATTTTGAGGAACAGAATTGGACTAAATTTGTAAATATAAAGAAAGCATCAATTTTGAGCGGGTTTTCACTATAATCGCTGGAGAAAATTTTTTCAATATAGAAGATTCAAATCTGATCATGTGCAGTCGAAGTAAATTCATAAGACGATTAGATTTTCGCTACACGTTGTCACGGGCAGCAGACAACACAAATGCTCCTTTGGAATTACTAGTTATGCTACTAAATGAAAATCTTTGACTGATTCAGATTAGCAGGTGTTGCTTGCATTATGGCAGAGATGATATTCCAATGTCCGTAAAAATACACTTTGCTGTCTGTGGCAGAAGATAGAGTCAGAGAATGCCTGATTTTGGTTTAAGTTGCAGACCACAGGTTTGATCAAATAATAGGGACGTAAGTGCTTTAACTGTCGAAAATGCTTTGGCCGAGACAGTAACCTATTCACGAACAATGCCCATATTTCTATCTTCATTTTACAATTATCGAATTCAATGTCACGTGGCGATTCACACCAACTAAAATAAAGAAATCCTAGTAAGACTCACCCTTCTCTCTCCCTTCTGCCTGAGACGGTGCCTCCGTCCTCACCGCTGCTTGACATCGAGCCGGCCGCCGATTTGCCTGCACAACTCATTCGGTGGGCGACACCTTGCCGGCGCATGCAGATTCGCCATTGAATGATTGCCATTTCGGCCTTCTGCTTCTTTGAACGATCCCCCTAAAACTAGAAACAGCCGTTTAAACATGAGCAGAAATTGTTGGATTAGCATGCAGCAGGACGACGTTGAACGGATTTGTGGCTTTTGGGTAGCGTTTCTTTGCCGTGAAATTTCGAATTTGTATGCGCAGATGACGAGAACTTAGTAAACAAATTTGACTCCGCGGTTCTCGCAAGAATCAGCTGTTAATTCAGGCCGTGACTCGACCCGGCGTGTCATTCATTATCATCTTGCTTTTTTCCTTCTCACGCGCCACCGTGGCATTGAGAATGTCACGCCAGCGCTCTACGTTTTCTGCAACTCCATGGAAGATGCTGGCAGCAACAACTTTCTAAATACTGAGGCTAAGGTCGACTACTTCCTGTACAGCGCCGACTTCAATGGCGTGATAAAAGGCCACTTCGCCAGTGCAGAACGACCGCTGACTTTTCTTCACCGGTTCTTAGAGTTGCTTGACATCGATCCATCTTTCAGTATGCAAATGTGGACACAAAGCATTTGCATCGCAGTGAAGTCACTCGTGTCTAACCAAAATACCTAAGAAAATGGTGCACCGCACGTCTTAAAACCCAACCTAGTCGTGCTCCGAATGTACGAACACATGGCTATTGAGATCATTTTTGCATCTAGGAAAATCGTGCGATTCCCCAACAGCATGAGAATTGAGCATTTGTAAAATTTTATTCACAGCTGTACAAATTATTTGATCTGGTTAATTTTGCAGCCAAACTTCTCGGCTTACTGTTGCCACCTCCACACTTGCGTTTCACTGCCGACGTCGAGACAAGCAAGATCACGATTCACATGAGCTACTCCTCTGGATCTAGTGGGATTCTTCCTGAAACTGGATTTTTTCAGCAAGACTAAAGTTTATTACCCATTGTTTTCTTATACCTCAATACACAACTTGATGTATTTATCCATGATTTCTGGGGGAAATGCTTGTTGCTAGCCGATCAAGTGAATCTGTTCCGAGACACTGTGAAGAACGATTTGCCAGGACGAATCGAGAACGGGAAAGGACCTAAAGAAGCACCTGGCCGAGTCCATTTTTTCTCATTTCTATGTCAGGCAATGACCATACACCTTGAGCTATTTTCTCAGTCCCAACATGTCAAATCCTTGCACTACCGTTGCCTTCACTCAGTCGCTCATAGCCAGGCTTCAAGTAAGCTTTCTGGCAAATTAGTTGTGGCCTTCTTGAATTAGTCATGGGATCCTGATGAAGAATTTCATCAGATCTCCAGATTTCCTCTCCTAAACGTGCAAATTCATTCGCATTACTGATGGTTTATTTTGGGATTGCCGTATATGTTGTTGCAGAATTTGTATGAATCAGGAGTGATGAAAATTCGTGTTGGTGGGCATGAGCCAAATAGTGTGTTTCGCAGCGTTTGGGATGAGAAACGGAGGGCACTGCGACGAGTCGGTAAACAAATTCATGATGCTCCGCGATGACTCGCAAGCAGAAATGATGCAAAAGCTAGAGCGTGAACGACCCGGCACTTCTTCGTACTGTTACAAGCGCACGATTACATCAAAAAGTTGACATGACATCTACAACAATCCAGTTCTAAATTGTCGTCGAAAATAAGATTATTTATGCCATTTTGCTCACAACCCTTACGCGATGAATCTACCTTAAGAGAGCCTTCCGTGTAACCGGCATTCTTCTTGATTCACATGTGGAATGAAATACACAATAGAACATAGTTGCTGTGTGCAGATCAGATGGAACTTTGCATCAACGATGCGACTCCTTGCTCGAACAGAGACAAACATATATACTTCGACGCGGTGCATCCCCATCAACTTGCTCATAACCTTGCGGCGAAGTTGGGCTTCACGGCACATTGCGTAGTCCCCTGAATGTCGAAGACCTTGTTCAGTCCAGGCCTTTTTAGCAGCTCATGCACTGATATCATTTCATGTACTCTTAATGTAATTGTCAACTCAGATAGCCCAAAAATAAATAAGTAAAAAGTCATTAACTAGATTCAATCATCCCTGAAAGGGCTTGCCCTAGATCAAGCCTTCTTGAATTTCTAGTTAATCACGTGTAAAAGAGCGCTAATTTCATTGTGCTAAGTTAATCTATTAAGCTCATCGAAAATGAATCAGCTTGCATAAGTTGATAAATTTCACATTATAGAGGCTTGAAGGGGAAATAGATTCTTTTGAATTATGTGATGTTTACAAAGTGAATTGAATTTGCAAAAATGCACTAAACTATCGACCGTGTGAATTTATCGATAGTAACAATATATGAAAAACAAGATGGTAGTTTCTTCATCGATCTTGTGGACTTTGCCATGTCTCTCCTTTTTCTTTTATTTGCCAAAATGATTTGGACTTCGTTGAACTGTAGAAACATGAAGGAATACTAACATCAGCAAATCAACAATAATATCACACTCAAATAAGCCCATGTACATTCTAAGTCTCTAACCCTTCTATACTGAAACTTGACAATAGTGATTCCTGTCAATTCACATTCTAAGTCTCTAATACTTATGTGATTAATGCTAGATGTCATTCAAATGAGAGTTGGTAATTTTTTTTTTCTTTTCTTTTTTTGGTTGAAAGAGTTGGTAATCTATAACTATTTTAATGTTGGTTGGATAAAAGTATATCAATAATCCCCAGTTTTTTTTTTTTTACCAACTGTCCTATTGCACTTACCAACATTTAGTGAAATTTACCAACACAGGAAATATGTATACTTTTTACCTGGAACTATAAAAATTCTGCATCTTGAATGCACTTAGCTTCCACATGAGGAAACAGGTGATTGGTATTCAATCTCTTCAATAGTGATCATGCAGCATCCTGATTTCATGTGAGGATTTACAAGAAAATTGAGGAAATTTATCGCAAAAACCAACAACACATCATGTGCAATCCATTCACGATCACAAATAAAATCACTATCGTAAAAGAATTTCAATTAAGGCCCATACCGATCCGCAACTGTGAGTTTCACTATTGATAGATTCAGGAAAAAAGAAACCGTCAAGAGCCACCGTCTTTGTCCTCTAATTCATGCTGACATTGAACCTCTCTAGTGTCAAACTTCTCTGTGCTCACTCGTCGATTCTGCTGAAGTCTCGAGTCAGGCTCACTACGCTTTTCGAACAGCTGATTCAACGCCGTCTTATGAATCCTGCAAACCACCGTTCGGGAACTCCAACAAGAATTATAACCGTGATCTTACACAAGATGTAAATAGAAAGTAGAACACGAAGGAGTGGCGAGATCAAGAGGATGAAAAGCAAGGTAGAAACAAGAGCAACTAAACTAGTGGGAGACTAATGTTCCAAGAAAATACAAAGAAACACTGAGCTTTATCAGTCTCGAAGCAAAGGGAAGCACTGTGTTTAGAATAGATAAGAAGAGAAGATTCTGATAGCCTAATTCTATAGCATGTTGGAAATTTTGGACGTGTGCGCTGCGGAAGTATGATTTTGGTATTGATGATAGATTTTGATTAGTGATGTTGTGCAAGTGTATAGTATATTTTGTAGAGGATGGACAAGGGATAAACTAGGATAATTGAAGGATAAAGAATATGGGATATGGGAAATAGTTTCATTAGTTGGATAAAATAATTTTACAATAGTTGAAGGAGGTGTTGATGGGGAGCGTGGTTTTTATGGGAAGCTCCCTACCAAAACATGGAGCACTTGCTCCTTTATATAAGCTGCCAAAGTCGGTGGAGGAAGTCTCTAGACTTTTCTGCAAATAGCTACTATTATTTTATAGTAACATAAGATGGAGTGTTCTAGAACACACAAGAGATGGCAGCTTGTAGACTCTTCTAAAATTTTTCTTGAATTTTCTAGCTCAAATCTATCTTGAAGTTTATAGAATTGGATCACAAATTCCAACACTCCCCCTTGATCCAATTTCGGGATACTCCGGACTTGTGTTATAAAGCCTCGGACGTACCTTGAAATTTCTCTTGTAATTTGTCCCATGCCTTTTATTCCGTCTTCGTTCCACGATTGCTTGTATCCTTTTGTTGGCACACTTGCACCTGCTTTCGAATGCCCATGTCTTTTTTAATGATGTCCCATATGTCTCGAGGCATCAAAATGCTCTTAGTTGTAGTTGTTAGCTCGGGCTCGAGCTCTAGCTCTGGCTCTTGTAGGCTCTGGCTCTGGCTCTGGCTCCAGCTCTCTTGGCTCTCGCTCAGGCTCTAGCCTTTTTAGTTAAGGATGGTGAGGACAAACGCCCATAACCATCCGATATGCCTAGCTCTTATACCATGTTAGAAATTTTGAAAGGTGTGCGTGCGAAAGTATGGTTTTGATATTGATGATAGTTTTTTATTAGTGACGTTGTGTGCAAGTGTATGATATAATTTGTAGAGGGTGGACAAGGGATAAACTAGGATAATTGAAGGATAAAGAACATGGGATATGAGAAATAGTTTCATTAGTTGGATAAAATAATTTTACAATTGTTGAAGGAGGTGTTGATGGGGAGCGTGGTTTTTCTAGGAAACTCCCTACCAAAACATGGAGCACTTGCTCCTTTATATAAGCTGCCAAAGTCGGTGGAGGAAGTCTCTAGACTTCTCTACAAATAGCTACTATTATTTTATAGTAACATAAGATGAAGTGTTCTGGAACACACAAGAGATGGCAGCTTGTAGACTCTTCTAGAATTTTTCTTGAATTTTCTAGCTCAAATCTATCTTGAAGTTTCTAGAATTGGATCACAAATTCCAACACATAAAGATGATGATGATATGCGCGGAGTGATTGTAGGCTCCCACCACCTATGTTGCGGAACATAATCGGACTAAATAAATTTGTAGCAATAAAGAAAGTATTGATTTTGGGCGGGTTTTCACTATAATCATCTGGGAAAATCTCTTCGACGTAGAGTGTTCGAATCCAATCATGTGCAGTCGTAAATCAATTCATAAAACGATTAGATTTTTGCTACACGTTTTCATGGGCAGCAGACAACACAAATGCTCATTTGGAATTTACTGGTTATGCTCTACAAAATGAAAATCTTTGAGTGATTCTGATTAGCAGGTAATGCTTGCATTATGGCAGCGATGATGTTCCTGAGAATAGGATCGTAAGCGAAAGGAACCGGTCCAATATACGTAACAAGACACTTTGCTGTCGGTGGCAGAAGATGGAGACGGAGATTGCTTGATTTTGGTATACTTTGTAGGCCGCACAGTTTAATCAAGTAATGGGGACGTAAGTGCTTTGATTGTCTGAAATGCTTTAGCCGAAATGGTAGCGAACTCATGTACAATCCCCATTTTCTATCTCCATTTTACAATTGTTGGATTCGCATTACGTGGCGATCTACATTAACTAAACAAAAGAAACCCTAATAGCACCCATCCTTCTCTCTCAGACCATGCCTCCATCCTCACCGCTGCTTGACCCCTGCCATCTCCGACAAGCTGGCTGCCGACAAGCTGATCGAGCTACCCTGTCCCTGCCCATTGGCCGTCCGATTGGTTTATATGTAGGTAATTTTCAAGGGGCTTTTGGGTCTTCCGAGGGCGACATTTATTTACTTTTCTTGGGAGGTCGAGCTCCCCATGCATGCTTGTATGCAAAGACTCACCGAAATTTTGATTTGGGGTTTAGTTGCATCGATCGAGTTCCCAACAAAAGATGGTTCACAAAACAACACCTTCACAGTAAACGGTGACTTTAACTTTACCTAAAATGCCACTTTGAACTCTAACTCGATGCTAGATGCTTTATTAGTGCCCTAGGAATCTGTTCGGTGACCACGAACCGGTTCGGGTGAAGATTAACCCTAATATTCGATAACCCAGGAATCTTCGGAGCAAGAGCAAAGGTGGGGAGATGAGAAGTTCACTGGTATGCTCGATGCTCTGATTGACAGATAAGTTCTTGGATTGGACTTCGCGTCTTTGCTGGAATAATGATTAACCAATATTTGGAAAATTACATCTTCTTTTCTTCTTTTCTTTCTTTCTTTCTTTTTAATGGTCTATGTGTTACCTCCAACTCTTTGGAATGCTAAGTTGGATTGTTCCCCTCCCCATTTCGTGACCCCTCCTACTATGGAATAAGTAGATCCTACTAATTAACATTAGGTCGATTCATAGACAGTCCAGATCTCTAGCATACATTAGATGAGAGAGGTCGTATTGAGTGATATAAACTAACACCACTCTCAAATTTTAATCATCTTTTATGGTTATTTTGAGTACTCCATTTGAGGGATGAATCCACGTGCACGGGCAAAGTCATTACAGGAGCCTAAAGTGCAACACTATGTTTGAATTGTGCCCATAATGTGCAGTGCAAATCGTAATATTTTCCCAAATTAGGGGACTATTATCATGGTATAAGGGGAGACTAACGCGATTTGGAAATGAATTTTTGGAAAGACCTGGACAGTGGGAAACTAGGAATGATCAATATTCATCAAGAAAGCCCCGTGCAATATTCATCGAGGAATGAGGCCACTTTCTTCAGCTTCAACGTCAATCAAGATTTGACAAAAGATGGTGTGAAGTACCACAATCTTCAACATGGGGAACCTACCATTTCACCGTGGGACTAATGCGGTTGCAGGCCCATTGCATCCATAAATTTCTTACGAGCCTAAGCTCTAATATGTGAATTTTAAGTATCTCGAATGCCGTAATCGCAAAAAGCATTTGAGGGTAGATTAGCGGCGGATAGTTATCCACCTCTAAATTTAAGCATTTATTTTGAATAGAGATATACCATAGAAAATCCAATTCACGAGATAATAAATAATCTGAGCGAAGAATGAGTTAAGACAGACAGAGAAATTGACTACTCTTTTGACGAAATTGATCCGCACTTTTGCTTCGGATGCTAAAATTATTTTGAAGCGCACCCTTCTGATAGAACTGAAACCACATATTAGCATTAACCACGAGAATCTGAGTACAAAGTGTACCACACAAAAGACACCATGCAAAGCCAAAAGAGAGACATTGAGACCGCACACGCAACAACACAAATTCCTCGTTTTACTTTAGTAGCTGTGGCGACTACTTCTTGCGCAGGTTGCGGAAGTAGGACGCCGTGTTCTTCTCGAAGTCGTCCCGGAAGATGCGCGCGTCCCTCCCAGGAGCTTTCATGGTCCTTCTTCCGCTGGACCTGGACGAGTCGCCCATCAGACTCGCCACGCCCATGCGCAAGGCCAAGATCACCAAGCCGGCGATCACTCCCGCGGCCGTGGCAGTGCCACTCGACTCCCCGCCCTTGCCATTTCCCTCCCTGCTTTTGCTCTCGCTCCCTCCCATTTGGGTTCTGATCGATATCAATATGCCTTCGGAAATGATAAGTTATGAGGTCGCACCAGCGTTCTATGTGACTTGTTGCTTTTGGGAAGAAGTGAGTTTTTGGGTCAATTTATAGGGGGCTCCAGTGGCTTTGGAGTTTGGACTTGGAGTAGTCCATTTACTCAGTGCTCTCTCTCTCTCTCTCTGCAAGATGTATGAATCTTTCACTGCTTATTTATCCGAGATCAAATTTCAAATGAAATTCCCGATTCCCCACTGACCTCTTCAACTTTAAAATGAAATCTGCATAGTATAGACTCTATAAAGCTATTCAAGTTGGAGGGAATGGTTAAAAGTAGGTCATTTTTTTAAAGGCGCCTCCCGATTCTCACTAATCTCAAAAGTATTTTGTTAAAGAATCAATTCACCTCAATTGGTAAATTCGTTCCACTAAGGCCACTTAGTGTGAGAAGTCATCAGTCACAAGACTTCAAGTGTAATTCTTGTAAAAGTAAAATAAAAAAATCATAACTTTAAATCTTATCTCAATAATATTGCCCTAAACTTTTCTTTATCTAAAAAGAAACCCAACTTTAAGTCTGATCCCTAATATACCCCGATTTCTTTTTTGTCTAAGAGAAAAATCATCAATTTTTACTCTATTCCTAATTCCTAAATCTACCCCTGTTAACTCTCTATTCAAAAATTGCAATAAATTGTCCCAAATTTTCATACTCTAAAACGGTTTCATTGTGAATATAATTTTCCAATTGATGTGGATGTATTTTCAATGTGAAACTGCCACATCAAGTTAGGACTAGACCACGAGAATAGATTTGAGAATAAATTAAAGGTTTGTGATTTTTTTAAGACAAAAAGACAAAACAAATTTAGGACAAATTTGAAATTAAAGCTAAAGTTTTGAGGTTTTTCCGAGACAAGAAAAAACTCATGATAGTTTTGGCACTTAACTTAAAGTTTGGGACTTTTCCTGAAGTCAAATAAAAGTTCGGAACATCCGAGACCTAATGTTAAGAGTTAGGCCCGAGACTTTATTGCCGCAATGAATCGGGCACAGCGCAGGCGTTTGATTTACTTCTGCGGAGCGTGTGACTGATAAATGGCAAGACTCTGCCTTTCCACCTTCACCATCATCATTCAAAGTCAGTCAATAGTCCACGCCTCGCATATCAAACTCCAACAGACCTGTCTAAATCTGATGCGAAAATCTCGGGTGGGGGATAAAGATCAGAAGAAACCAAACAAGTGAAAATTTTCAGGTTCATGTTTTCTTACCATTTCTTATACTTTTTTTTTTTAGGGGGGGTTGGTGTTTGTAAGGGAGAGTCCAAAACAGCAACAAGGAGAGGGCAAGTTCACTCCAGACACTATACATCAGCAATTGAAAGTTCCTCCAAGTCTTCGATCATGTTGGTTTCTGCAGATCTTCCTCATCCTCGTCATCCTGCAGATTTCCATCGATTAGTTCCCATCAAGAATCAAAGTCCGGGGAAAGATCGTTGACTGAGAGGAAAACCACATTTCAACAGGAAAGGAAGTTGAGATACCAAGATAGACTTACCAGATTATCCATCTTATTAAAATCATCAGCAAAGCTCCCTTCACCATCATCCAGAAGACCAGAAGAAGGGTTAACAAATGAATGATTGCATATGGATCTATTAGAAGACTTGCACAACAAATTCACCAACACATCTGCACTCCCCCTTAGATGGACAAGCAGCTTGGATAAATATATGAACATATAAACATTTGCATATGTCAGCATGGCGGGGGTGGGAGCTCCTGCCACTCTCTATATAGAGCATCAACCCACGCTACACGCATGTTTCTCACGCTACGAACATTTGCATATGTCAGCATGGCGGGGGTGGGGGCTCATGCCTCTCTCTCTCTCTCTCTCTCTCTCTCTCTCTCTCTCCCCACATTCGCAGTCACATACATGAAAATTTGTAACCATACATAAAAACCAACAGTACATCCACGCACAATATTGGTCCCATGAGTGGGCGTACCTATGATGAGTAGCTCGATTCTGTATCGACATTTACTAAGGCATCGTTAACCAGCTCAAGTGAACAAGCTACAGACCTGAATATTAAGAAAGAAATGCTATAAAACACAAAATCGATCGGCTAACTCAATCAGCAAAGTCCAGATCTGCATTTGGTGTGTTCGATAAAACTCATATAGAATCCTGACTAAAGTGGGACTTAATTAATCTGAATCAGCCAAGTTTGTGAAGGTTTAACACTCGATCGGTGTTTTCAGATGAAAAAGAACATCAAGGCGCTGTGGGTGCGTCGCCAAGGCCCAACTTTATATGTCAGCATTACAGGCAACACTTGCCATAGGCTGACCATTTGAGCCACTACACTTAGTTTTCTCATGCTTGCGAATTTCTACTAATTATAAAACAGATCTGGTAGCTGAACTGTGGACAGATCAACATCACTTAAGCAGTTAGTGCACTGGCCCGGTTATGAAGTGATTTCCTTTTAAGGGAATTGAGCACGCTAAAACAATCATCTCCTCGCAATAAACTTGTTTAATAGGCCGTTTATCAAGTTCATTCTGTTAGCAATAAGAAGAAGAGAGAGGCATGCCACTGTTTGAGACCAATTATGTCCCGGGGAAAAAAAGCAACTATCTCTAGCTTCTTAGACCTGAAAACACAAAATGCTCTTGTAGGGATGCTCTGCAGAGGGACACAATTAGCAACATTATATATTTCATAAACTTAAGCAATGTACGGAGACTAGATGTCTGACAAATACTTTCAAGGAAACGCAATAAACCCAAAAAAAAAAAAAAAAAAGAAAGAAAGAAAGAAAAGAAAGAAAAGTCTACGGCGAGATTCAATCACCCCTGAAAGGGCTTGCCCAAGATCAAGCCTTCTTGAATTGCTAGTTTTTTTTTTTTTTTTTTTTTTTTGTCGATCCTACTCTATTCCTATTCTACACTCACTCTCAAACTTTTGCCCTGCCTCTTGCAAGGCGTGGGAGTCTGTCGCGACCTCTTTTTTTCCGGCACCCGATCGGGGCGGGCGCCTGGCGGAGGCTAATGGCTCGGCTGGATTAATTAAGCCCAAACTCTCCCAAGTCCACCAATTCACGACTTTAATGGTCAAAGTTTTTAACCTGTAAGTTAATTTTTAAAACGGAGTCGCCACTAATCAATTTGGGGTGGGTTGATTAGAAACCCCGCGAAATATTGGGAGAAATATTCGCTCTCGCGCAACTGCAGAGAAATTAGGATCGGGGACTTGATTACACTAGTTAATCACTAATGCCCTTTCGGTACCTAACCTTGTTTAAACCCCGACGTTTTTGGATGTTTTAGGGATTTTCCATGCATTTTTTTTTTTTTTTGGAAAAAGACATTTTTGGACCTTTTTCCAATTTTTTGGACATAAAAGGGATTTTTTGATTTTTGATATTTTTTTTTTTTGGAAAAATACAAGTTTTTTGGCTTTTTCTGAATTTTTGGCATTTTTGGAAAATATGGAATATTTTTTATTTTTATTTTTTTGATTTTTTTTTTTGAAAATAAAATATTTTTTTATATTTTTTTCGGAAAATAAAGTATTTTTTTATTTTTTTATTTTTTTCGAAAATAAAATATTTTTTATATTTTCTGTTTTTTTTTTGGAAATTAAAATATTTTTGGATTTTTTTTTAAAAGCCGATCGCATAGGATTTTTTTCAACATTTTTTTTTTTTTTTTTTTTTTTAAAAAGAAACGGCGCCGTTGGGGGAGGGGGGAACCGGTCAAACCCTACCCGGTTCCCCGACCCGGGTCCGACCCAACGACCCGGGTCCCTTTTTTTTTTTTTTTTTTTTTTTTCTTTCTTTCTTTTCTAAAGCTGCGTCGTTTTGGGGGGAACCAGGAAACCCTACCCGGTTCCCCCGACCCGGTCCGACCCAACGACCCGGGTCGCGACCGGAAGAATCGGGAACCCTAGGGTTCCCGATTCGCGCGCCGAGGAGGAAAGGGGGCGGATCGACTCGGCGATGGCGGCGGCGACAAAGAACAACGGAAAGGAGGGGGTGGCGACGGCGCGGCTACTGGCGGGGTGGTGGTGGTGTGAGCGGCGGCGACGGCGATGCGGCGGCGGCAACGCGATCTCTCCCTCCCTCTTTCTCTCTCTCTCGCGAGCCCACGGATCCGGGTTTCGCTCGCCACCGGTCTCCCGAAGTCTCTCGGAGGGAGATCGGCGAGCTCGCGACCCGACTCGCCTTGCCCTTGCTCCGCTCCGAGTTCCCGAAGTCTCTCGGGGGACTCGGAGCCGCCGGCGGCTGCTCGTGCTTTTACGGAGGCGGGGACGGGGGTTTTTATAGGCGAGGGGGTGGCCGGTCGACGGAGCTTCGACCGCCGGTCCCCCTCGCGCGCCGAGCGACTCCGGGCGGCCAGACCGGCGTCCCATCCGACGCCAGCTGCTCCCTGCGAACGTCCCGTCGCCGCCTGCGATCTTCCTCCGGCGTCGCGCCCTTGCGCGTGCATTGCAGAGGCGCGAGGGAGAAGATGACGCGGGTGGGTCGGGCCGAAACGGAGATGGGCCGAGGGCCCACAAGGAGGCTACTTCCCCGCTTTTTTGCTTCTGTTTTGCTTTGTTTTTTTTTTTTTTTTTTTTTTTTATTATTGTTTTGTTTGTTTATTTATTAGCCGAGAAAGATGAAATAAAATAAAATGAACTAAAATAAAGTAAAACCTAATTAAAATGAAAATTTAGGCGTCAATGCCTGCCCCTCTTTGAAGGTGAGCTCGCAGAGGTTGCATTCAAAGATAAACTGATGCCTAAATTTTATCAATACATACGTAGCAGATTATATTTTATTTGGGACCTATTATCCTATGCAAAAAGAGCAATATAACATTACATATACTAAAACAGCTAAAAAGATACCTGTAATTACTTACCGAGAGTGAGTGAGATAGGGTGTGAACCCCGAGTTTTGGCAAGTATCAAGGTGTCATCTTACCTGGTGATATGAGAGGGTTGCTTCTCTAGGGCCCGAACTATTCTTCGGTCGCCTGTTAGAGCAATCAACGATTTATCTAGGACCCGAACCTCTCTTCGGTCGCCTTGACGGGAAATTGTTTCTCCAGGACTCGAACCATTCTTCGGTCGCCTGTTAAAACAATCAATGATTCGTCTAGGACTCGAACCTTTCTTCGGTCGCCTTGACAAGAACCTGCTATTTCTCCGGGACTCGAACCATTCTTCGGTCGCTTGTTAAAACAATCAATGATTCGTCTAGGACTCGAACCTTTCTTCGGTCGCCTTGACGGTAAACCGTTTCTCCATGACTCAAACCATTCTTCGGTCGCCTGTTAAAACAATCAATGATTTGTCTAGGACTCGAACCTTTCTTCGGTCGCCTTGACGGGAAATTGCTCCTGTCTGGGGACCCGAACCATTCTTCGGTCGCCTTGACGGGAGATGCACCGACCTTTCTCATGGCATCTCATTTGTGAGTGTCTGATTTGTATCGAGAACACCAGTTGGTACCCGACCTTTCTCGAGAGATGCGCCGACCTTTCTCGGGGCATCGATTTTGTGGGGATGTCGACCTCTCGTCAAAGACACCGTTGGAACCCGACCTTTCTGGGATGCGCCGACCTCTCTCAGGGCATCATATTTGTTGGGGTGTCTGACTTCTGTCAAAGACACCGGTTGGCACCCGACCTTTCTCGGGAGATGCGCCGATCTTTCTCAGGGCATCATATTTGTTGGGGTGTCTGATCTTCTGTCAAAGACACCGGTTGGAACCCGACCTTTCTCGGGAGATGCACCGACCTTTCTCAGGGCGTCAATTTGTGGGGTGCCTGATCTTAGTCAAGGACACCTATTGGAACTCAACATTTCTCGGGGGATGCACCGACCTTTCGCAGGGCATCGATTTGTTAGGTGCTTGATCTTCGTCAAAGACACCAGTTTGAACCCGATCTTTCTCGGGGGATGCACCGACCTTTCGCAGGGCACCAATTTGTTGAGGATACCTGGACATTCACAGGCATTGAAAGAGTACCTGGATATTCACAAGTACAAACCTGGAGGATATTTGGGCCTTTGCAGGCGTTGAAGGGATACTTGGATGATCACAAGTACAAACTCTTGGAGGATACCTAGCTGTTCGCAGATATCGAAGGGGTACCTGTATGATGACAAATACTAGATGCTTTGGAAAATACCGATTGATTGCAAGTGTCAAAAGAGTACTTGGATGTTAACAAGTACAGACTTTGAAGGATGCCCGAACGTTCGCGGGCGTTGAAGAGGTACTCGGATGATCACAAGTACGAATTTCTAAAAATACCGGCAAATGGAATATCGAGGATGGGTCTCGCGTATTCGCGGAGGTCTCTCACCTATTGATAATTGGGGAATATCGAGGACGTGCCTTGCATATTCATGAAGGTCTCTCACCTCCTGGTTAATGGGAATATCGAAGACGTACCTTGGATATTCATGAAGGTCTCTCACCTCCTGGTAATTGGGAATATCAAGGACGTACCTCGCATATTCGTGAAGGTCTCCCACAACCTGGTTAATTACGGAATATCAGGACGTATCCGAGATATTCATGAAGGTCTCTCACCTCCCGGTAATTGAGGAATATCGAGGACCTACCCTGCATATTCGTGAAGGTCTCTCACCTCCTCGTAAAGGGATATCGAGGACGTACCTCCGATTTTCATGAAGGTCTCTCACCTCCTGGTAATTGGGGAATATTGAGGACGTACCTCGCATATTCGTGAAGGTCTCCTACCTTCGGAAATTGGGAATATCGAGGACGTACCTCGCATATTCGTGAAGGTCTCCCACCTCCCGGCAATTAGGGAATATCGAGGACATACTGGGATATTCGTGAAGGTTTCTCACCTTCGGTAATGGGGAATATCGAGGACGTACCTCGCATATTCGTGAAGGTCTCTTACCTTCGGAAATTAGGGAATATCGAGGACGTACCGAGATATTCGTGAAGGTCTCTCACCTTCTGGTAATGGGGAATATCGAGGACGTACCTCGCATATTCGTGAAGGTCTCCCACCTCCCGGCAATTGGGAATATCGAGGACGTACCTCGCATATTCGTGAAGGTCTCCCACCTCCCGGCAATTTAGGGAATATCGAGGACGTACGAGGACGAGATATTCGTGAAGGTCTCTCACCTTCGGTAATGGGAATATTGAGGACGTACCTCGCATATTCGTGGAGGTCTCCTACCTTCGGAAATTGGGAATATCGAGGACGTACCTCGCATATTCGTGAAGGTCTCCCACCTCCTGGCAATTAGGGAATATCGAGGACATACCTAGGATATTCGTGAAGGTTTCTCACCTTCTGGTATGGGGAATTTGAATGTAACACAAGGCTTACCTAGATGGCGGCAGGCACACAGGTGTACAAAGTAGAGAAATATTTGGATGAACACAAATATTTAATGATATAATCGGGGACCACTCAACCGGTCCAAGTGTAAGAAAGCATACCGGGTGATTGCGGGCGCATAATGTGGTGGAATACTTGAGTAGCTGCTAGAATTCAAAGATACAATTTGGAAGACAACTCGGACAAGTCGAGTGTCACGGAAAGGAGTATCCAAACGATGATCGGTACTCAAAGACAAGAGGATACTTGGACAGTCACAAGCATCCAAACTTTAAGGACAACTCGAACAGGTCGAGTGTCAACGGAGGAGTACCTAAGTAATGGCGAGGCACTCAAAAGCGGGGGATATCTAGACAGGTTACGACATTAATACTGGGGACAACTCGCACATGTCGAGCGTCGATAAGAGGGAGTACCAGGCAAATGGCAGGTACTCAAAGACAAGGGGATACTCAGACCGCTGCAAGCACCCAAACTCAGGGGATGACTCGAGTAGGTCGAGTGACAAGAAGAGAGTACCAGGAGAGTGGTAGGTACTCTAAGACAGATAGGGATATGCTTATTTGGCGATATCTCTGATTACTAAGAGTATGTTCACTATTTACACAATATGCAGACATGTACACAATGATTGTATATGCTGTAAATTCAAATGTGATTTATGCATGACAACTTTGTCGAGTTTTCTATCATCCGAATTCCACTTTGGGAAGATTTTGAAAGACAACCCTCATTTAGAACGTAGATGTCTTGAGCATGCCAGATGAGGGTCTTTCAGTCTGAAAGGACTTTCCACTCACTCTCATGGAAAGGTTGTTGTATCCTGACCATTGATGCAGGATTTATAAGGATCGCACTTCTCACTGTCATCATGTCAGCAGGGGTCCGAGTATTCTCGCAAGTAGTACGACTTTACCAATGTGAGAGGTCTTTGTTGAAATTGTGATGAAGACTTGGTTAGCAACTCATCCAAGGGGACCATCAAGGTTGAAGTCGATGGATGAAAATGTTGCACGATTCTCTCCGGGTTTACAAGTCAGGAACCCTGCGAAAAGAGATAGAGTAATCTTGCTCGTACTTCTTCGAGCGATATTTATGTACATATGAAATCTTACGTTAATTGAAGTGCCCCTAGTCTGAAGAGACTTTTTACAATGGGAATATAACGTAGACTCGGCCCACATGTAGAAGGGTGAGAGTTGGTGACTGTCTAGGCATTCGTCCTTTGGTCTTTCTTCTTATTATCAAATGGAGATTTTACAACCATGACTTTTTATTGGCTGTATTTTTTTTACTGGGGGGCATTGGCCTTGCTTTTACCAGGCACACTGCTTTTTTATGCCTCGGCTTTTATTCCAATTCCTCATTTCTGGGCATTGACTTTGCTTTTACCAGGTACACTGCTTTTTTATGCCCCTGCTTTTTCATTTTTGTTGCTTGAGGAACTGATCTAGGCGAGTTCAATCGAAGCACCATTATTTTAGACTTTGAGTCTTCATCTTCGACCGACACTTTAGGCTATGGCAATAACTTCTGCTTTGTCTCAATGTGAGGGTAAAATTACAGACTCACTTAGGTTGTACAATGTATACAAATGCATTGCTCTTCGTCATTCTAAGGCACTTAAATTAATGCGAGTGTTCATATGCAATAAAGACACTCGAAGATTGATGCAAGTGCAAGCAAGAGAATTTCTATCCCTCTTCTCACCTTGTGATGCTGATTTGCCTTGTCTTTGACATGCTCCAATGTGTGGTGATTCTTGATGAGAGAAGCTTCACTAGTGTATGGGGGCTCAATAGGGGGTGAGCAATGAAATGCCTCTCACTATTTTGGTTATCGTACCATTCGCGAGAGAACTTTTTACCCTGCGGTCATGGAATTTTCTGCACTCATCTCACAAGTGTATAGATGGGGGACTATGTGTAGGATATGGCTTGCCTGTCATCATTCTGGCATACCTCATCCAGCATGCTCAACTAATCTTGTATTCTTCACTTAGCTGTCTATTCTAGTAATCCTCAATGGAATCAGTGATTTAGACAGACAAAATCATCATGCAAAAATCCATTTGGAGAAAGGCATGCAGCATTTTTTGAAGTATGAGAGAGTTTGTACTCTCAAAACAAATGAATGATTTTTTACTCAAGAGACCCTATTGACAACTTTAGGGGTGTTTACTTGGTGAAATTGTATTTACAAATGTGCTGAATTTTGAATATCGAAAGAGTTATTCACAAAGAAGTGTCAATGGATTGTCCTTTATTAAGTAAGGAAATGACACAAGAAGGATCAGCTGGGATTGGGGATCTGATCATTGATTTGATGGCCCTTCTGCTTTTGCCCCTGTAGAAGAGAAGATGTGAAAATAGATCAATCAGTAGGGTCAAGATTACACGTGAGTTGAAGCCCGAAAGGTTTTCGTCATTTGCTTTGGCGATATTTGAGACGCCATTTGGCTTGGGAGAGTTTATCATAGTCTGACATGCCTCTGATTTGTTTGCTGTATTTTTGACGATCAGGTGATCCTGCAACAGACGAGAGGGATCATGCTAGTCAGAAGCTCTTTCAAGAGTTGATTAACTTGGAAGCGATACAATATTACTCTTCACTGGTTTACAAATGTTTGAATAGACCCGAAGTACGAGGAGGATATGAATTCCTGTAATTTTCACTCCGTTAGGTCAATTGCTCTCTTGTAATTTGCAGGTGCAAGAGAAGAAATTTTTATTTATTTCTTCAAGCGGCTAACTGTTGCGTCGGGATTCGAACCCTCGACTTTGGACCATTTTGCTTCTTCCGGGTAGCATTTGGCTAGAGGCGCCGACAATGTCTGCAGGGGGCGCTTCTTTTTCATTTGACGGAATCGGCTTCCGGATGAAACGTCCTTTCATACCAAGCCAGGTAAATCGATATGAGCTACTTGGTTTGCCCAAATTAATCACTAAGCTTGTGCTCTCGAATCTTATGCTTCCTGTCAAATAGGAGAAAATATATCAAAAGTGAATTAAGATACTGAGAGTATTGGAAACGATACCAAATTACTCTTCCCCAGAGTTCATATTTGTTGACTCCTAGGGATGTTTGAGTGTCAATGACGGCCTTTTCTATGGTTCAATGTCTCTTTTGATTGGCCCTCCTTATTTGTGGCCCTGTATGCATGGTTGCTGGTCGTTGATTCATCTTCAACGCCTTCCTTCGTGGAATTTTTTTCTGTCTTTGACTATAGCTGCATTGAGCAAAAAGTCACATACCTCAAGCTTCTATGGAATTCGAGATGGACAATAAAAAACCTCCAGCTTTCGATAGCAATTATTTTTGAAGAATACGTGTCTAGAACACGGAGTGAAGCTTCCGAGACTCTAGAGTCATTGTCCGAAGTGGGGGCTATAAATCGCCTTGAGTCTGGATTTTCTCCCTATTGACAAGTAATGAATTCAAGAGAAGAAAAGAAATTTCTTCCTTGTACTTCTTGGCTTGTCGAAGCTGGAAATCCCTTCAATGAAACTGTGACGTCTAATTGTTCGGGCATGTCAGGGGGGAGGAGATATTTGCTCCGTCTTGACAAGGAATTGGACAGGAGTGAGGTGGAACGTACAAAGCTCCTGAGGACGGCCTGCAAACATAGGAAGGTCGAAAGCAGCCTGGAGGAGGTTATCCTGCCTCGAGCTACCATGGTGTGCGCGCGTCGGGTTTAACCGCATGCCTATGCCTATTATGTCCGATCTTTTGTTTCCTGTACACAGAAGAGAGGAGACATCATTTTCAAAATTATGTTCGAGGAATAAGACTTACCTTCTTTGAAACAGGATGATCATTTTTGTTTGCCCATGCTTCCTTGAAAGGGTGTCTTTGAATTTGGCCATCTTGTTTTGACAAAAGCTTTTGGTGATGAAATATTTTTTTTATTTTCAGAACATGTCTTTGGGGGAGAAAAAGCATGAGGAAGCCCAGCCCTCAGTATTCTCCTTAGATGATATTTTTTTTCATGGTTGGATAGCATCACTGGGCTGGTTTGGAATACCGCCTCATGCTTTCAAAACAAAATATTATAACCATACATTAAAGTACTGGAATGAAAAAGGCAACAATAGCACAAAAAACAAACAAAACTAATAAAAACTCCTATGAAAAGGAGCGCTTTGAGAGTGCTGGTCCTAAAGTCAAACATCTTTGAATTCCTCGCCTCCGTAGACTCGAAATATTCGCATGCGATGACTATTTCGTTGAAGCTACGGAAGTGTAACCCATGCAGCCAACGGCGATGTTCGTGGGGCAAAGTTTCCATGAACTGCTTTATCAATTCTTCTTTGTCGTTGAGGGTAGGTTTGTATCATAAAAGCCCTCCACCTTCCCGCATATGCTCGGCAATCCTCCATTGGTCTTCTTCTCGAAGTGGGCCGAACTCTTGCAAGGCGGCTCGGTTCCAATCTGGTTTTGGTATTGATGCAAGAATGTGGAAGACAGCTCATTCCAATCTTTTATGAGGTAAATACTTGCTGTGACGAACCATTGCAATGCAGACCCCGTAAGAGTTTCTTGGAACGCCTGAGTTGTGAATGTCATCGGGCCATGGTACTGACTCATCTCAGTATGGAGATATTGCAAATGAGCCACGGGGCAAGTTGTGCCGTTGTACTTGCGGAAATTAGGTATCCATACTTCATTGGGGGTCAAGATCATATGAGGGCAAGGCGGGCTTGACATGTCTTGGTTAGGCCACTGGTTTTCCCACTGTATATTCGTTGAAGTGGTGAATTTTTCTGTTTGAGAGAAGTTGGACTCTACCGAGATCACTCCGTTGCCTTCTTCTGGGTCAAAATTTCCGAATGAGGATGAAGTATTGAAGCTATCCTCATGGTCGGAGGACGAGTTTAGTAGCTCGTTAGGATCATAGCGGATAAGGACGTACGTTTCTTCTTCTGACGGGCCTTCATCCCCGGGTGACGGTAGGAAACAGTTATATGATGAGTGATCAGTTCCATCGAAATAACGCTGGAAATCCTTGGGTTTGTATTCTAGGGACTGGAAGTCATCAGGGTCATATTCTAGAGGAAGGTAGCCTTCAGAGTTGTATTCCAGAGAATGCTCGAAGTTTTGATGCAGTGGTTCGCCAGTTATCAAATTTCGCCTATACTCAGTGGTAGATGTTGAATTGATTGGTTTAGGCTTTCTTTTCTTGGCTCCTGGTCCAGACCTTTTGAGTAAGGCCCTTCGTCTTGCCAGTTCGATTTTGTCAACGGGAACGAGAGATATTAAGGCTTCACTCTCTGTTTCACTTTCTATGTCGATAGGGGTTGGTATTCTTTGAACCCTAGCTCTTGCAGTAAGCTTGGGGAGTTGTCCTGTCGTGCCCCGGTCTTGAACAGCTCCGTGCCGTGATCTCGTACATAGGTTCCTTACCTTTCCGAGTGGGAAACTTTTCAATAATATGATGTTGCTCAGTTGCCCATTTATCATGCAAGGCTTCATTGACATTTGACGGCTCCTCGTGCTCCGGGATCATCGGTTCTTCGTAGGGCAAGGCAATGTCAGGGCTGATGTCAATATCATATTCTTGGTGGAAAACATGAATTAGTTCCTTCCAGGTTTTAAGGGAACTAATCTTCTTGACAATGTACCATCGCAAGGCAAGGCCGGTCAGGTTTGATTGGTATGATTGAATCATCCTTTGGACCAGGTAGGCTTGTAAGTAGGTCTCTGGGCGGAAGGTATCAGCATACCTTTCGCATTTAGGCGTTCTGAGTTCTTCAGGGATCTCAAAACTGACATAATTAGACAAGTCAATGGGATTCGGCTCTTGTTTGTCTCAACTTTTTCATGATCTTTTCAAGCTGTTTATCTTGTTGGTCATTATCTGGCAGATTTGCGGGTGCCGGGAGTGTGCTTAAAGTAATTATGGAGTTGGGTTTAGCTTGAGTAGATTCCATTTGCCTTGAGAGTTGTCGAAGGACAATGGACATCCGTCCTACGCCATCTTCAATGTTGGTGAGGCGATTTTGTACCTCATTCGATCGGGTCTTATCACGTGAGGCCATTCGCGGGTGGCTGATAGTTGACGATTCATAATTACTCGTGGCGCAAAAATCATAAATGAGCACGAAAGTAAACAAGGATTGACCCATGGCAATGGTCTAACTGCTTCTCTATTTATCAAAAGAGGACTTTAGAGACCATAGACTTCTGACATTTAAAACTTGAAATTAAAATGACAGAAGGAAATACTATGTATTAAACAAAAGTCCCTAAACAATGGGACGAAATTTTCACGATATCAACACTAGGAAACACATGACTGCTAATCTATATGCGACGGGGAGCCTTGTTCTTGCGCCGATGCTTGTTTTCTTGGACCGGCTCTGAGACATGTATCCTGTTCATTCCCAAATCCCCTTGCACAGGCTCTGCTTGTTCGTGCCGGCTGATCTCGCTGATTGGGTGAGGGATCGATGGCTTCCACTTTGTCGGGATACAATGGTTGAGGATGTAGGATTCAGAGGCGTGGTGGGCTTTTTCTCGTCCCTCAAGCCCTTCGGGTATCACAATTCTTTTGCGATGGCACTGCTCCATGTTTCCTCGACAATGTCAATCTCGAATGTGTATTCACGACTTTGCTGGGTGAAGAAGAGTGGAGGAGCCTTCCTCTTGAAAGGCGGTGGGATCTCTTGAAGGGCTCCATACTGTCGCGTTACCCGATATGGGAAATAAGAAATGGCGCCGGTGAAACCAAGCAACGGAATTGGATGGCGGCGTCTGTAAGCAAAGTAAGCTCTCTTTTCATGGAACCAACCAGCACACCATTGGAACGCCTCAGGAGCTGGGTTTCTTAGAAAGTTTATCCAATTTAAACAGCTTTGGTTAGGAATGTATGGTCCTAAAACCATAAATTTCTGAAATGGATTTTCGAAATCATTTATTTTGACGATCGCATGAAGCCTCGAAATTCGCTTAGGTGAGAAAAGAACCAGACTTGTAAAATTTCCGGGGAGACCCGCATGACCTTCTCCGTGTTTTCTTTAAAACGAGTGAGGGACAAGAATGTTTCAGCTAAGATCATGTTGACATAATTTTGCCCCCTTAAGATCTGATCAACTATCCATGCCATCTTTGGACTTATGACATTTCTTTGATGGGGGAAAATGATGAACCCGAAAAAGGCCAAGAGGAAAATCTCGCTTTTTTGAGTCATGGGTTGATTTTCAAAACATGCAGTCAAAAATGCTAGGGGGCAGGTATTATGGTTATTTTCAAGAATTTGCCTCATAACATGAACTTCAGCTCCTAAGAGTCGTGCTAACCCACGCAACGGGATAATGCCTCGTTGATGGCCTAACAAGCCTCTTCTCGAGAGGCATTCCGGTGATGATGCTGTATTCTTCCGAGTTGGGGTTAGCTCGAACCCACCAAACACAAAAGTAGTCGTCTTCGGACACCAGAAATGTGCCATGGCCTGCATGACTTCGGGATGAACGCGGATTCGAATCAACGATAGAAGATGACCGACTTTGGCTTTCACTCGTTCTTGGGCATACTGGTCCAATTGACCCCACCATCTGAAGAGCTCTGCTTTGGGAGTGGGAATGAACTGGATGTCATCTTCTCCCATCGCATATAAACTGGCTCAAAAAAAAAAAAAAACTTTCCTAAATTGCCATGGGTCAATAAAAGGACTGAGTAAAAGTAAATAATTACTTTGCTTTTAAAGAAAATTGCAAGTACAAAGACATGCACATGAGATGTGCGGCTCGATTTCTAACCGAGAAGGCTTGTTGAAATTAAAAGGGTATACGCCCGTCGCAGTCTCGCGTTAGCAAAGCATACCCTCCTAACCTCGGCTAAAGAAATTCGGGAAAAGAAAGGCAACCTCTACATCGCAGTCTCGCGTTCGAGGTCGTATCTTTCTTGACACCATCCTAAATATCCTATGGCGGCCGGAGTCCGGCGGCCGGGTTGTGTGTGCCATGTGTAGTCTTTGAAACAAGTAAAGCATGCATCACAAGACAATCTATTTTAAGCAAAGTTAAAATAAATTTCTAAGCTATTGACCTGCATAAAGAAAAACCTAAGTCAGTAAAGGATTTAAACAAGATAAAAAAAAAAAGCCTAAGTCCTCGAGTCCCCAGCGGAGTCGCCAAGCTGTCGCGACCTCTTTTTTTCCGGCACCCGATCGGGGCGGGCGCCTGGCGGAGGCTAATGGCTCGGCTGGATTAATTAAGCCCAAACTCTCCCAAGTCCACCAATTCACGACTTTAATGGTCAAAGTTTTTAACCTGTAAGTTAATTTTTAAAACGGAGTCGCCACTAATCAATTTGGGGTGGGTTGATTAGAAACCCCGCGAAATATTGGGAGAAATATTCGCTCCCGCGCAACTGAGAAATTAGGATCGGGGACTTGATTACACTAGTTAATCACTAATGCCCTTTCGGTACCTAACCTTGTTTAAACCCCGACGTTTTTGGATGTTTTAGGGATTTTCCATGCATTTTTTTTTTTTTGGAAAAAGACATTTTTGGACCTTTTTCCAATTTTTTGACATAAAAGGGATTTTTTGATTTTTGATATTTTTTTTTTGGAAAAATACAAGTTTTTTGGCTTTTTTCTGAATTTTTGGCATTTTTGGAAAATATGGAATATTTTTTATTTTATTTTTTTGATTTTTTTTTGAAAATAAAATATATTTTTTATATTTTTTTTCGGAAAATAAAGTATTTTTTTATTTTTTTATATTTTTCGAAAATAAAATATTTTTTATATTTTCTGTTTTTTTTTTGGAAATTAAAATATTTTTGGATTTTTTTTTTTAAAAAAGCCGATCGCATAGGATTTTTTCAACATTTTTTTCTTTTTTTTTTTTTTTTTTTAAAAAAGAAACGGCGCTTTGGGGGAGGGGGAACCGGTCAAACCCTACCCGGTTCCTCGACCCGAGTCCGACCCAACGACCCGGGTCCCCCTTTTTTTTTTTTTTTTCTTTCTTTCTTTTCTAAACTGCGTCGTTTTGGGGGAACCGGGGAAACCCTACCCGGTTCCCGACCCGGGTCCGACCCAATGACCCGGGTCGCGACCCGGAAGAATCGGGAACCCTAGGGTTCCCGATTCACGGCGCGCCGAGGAGGAAAGGGGGCGGATCGACCGGCGATGGCGGCGGCGACAAAGAACAACGGAAGGAGGGGGTGGCGACGGCGGCGGCTACGGCGGGGGTGGTGGCGTGAGCGGCGGCGACGGCGATGCGGCGGCGGCAACGCGATCTCTCCCTCCCTCTTTCTCTCTCTCTTTGCGAGCCCACGGATCCGGGTTTCGCTCGCCACCGGTCTCCCGAAGTCTCTCGGAGGGAGATCGGCGAGCTCGCGACCCGACTCGCCTTGCCCTTGCTCGCTCCGAGTTCCCCAAAGTCTCTCGGGGGACTCGGAGCTTCGGCCCGGGCGGCTGCTCGTGCTTTTACGGAGGCGGGGACAGGGGGTTTTATAGGCGAGGGGGTGGCCTGGTCGACGGAGCTTCGACCGCCGGTCCCCCTTGCGCGCCGAGTGGCTCCGGGCGGCCTGACCGGCGTCCCATCCGACGCCAGCTGCTCCCTGCGAACGTCCCGTCGCCGCCTGCGATCTTCCTCCGGCGTCGCGCCCTCGCGCGTGCATTGCAGAGGCGCGAGGGAGAAGATGATGCGGGTGGGTCGGGCCGAAACGGAGATGGGCCGAGGGCCCACAAGGAGGCTACTTCCCCTGCTTTTTTGCTTCTGTTTTGCTTTGTTTTTTTGTTTTTGTTTTTTTTTATTATTGTTTTGTTTGTTTATTTATTAGCCGAGAAAGATGAAATAAAATAAAATGAACTAAAATAAAGTAAAACCTAATTAAAATGAAAATTTAGGCGTCAACAAAGCCGAAACCCACTCTTGAAACTTACGCGTCCCCACCCCATCCCCCCTCTGAAAAGGTGGGGATTTGAACCCCTCACCTCCCCCTTCCATGTTGGAAAGGTGGCCACTAGGGCGAATCCCAGTGGTTTGAATTGCTAGTTAATCACATGCAAAAGAGCACTAATTTCATCGTGTTAACTTAATCTATTAAGCTCATCGATAATGAATCAGCTGTATAAGTTGATAAATTTTACATTATAGAGGCTTGAAGAGGAAAGAATCCTTTTGAATTATGTGATGTTTACAAAGTGAATTAAATCTGCAGATCATGCACTAAACTATCAACTGTGCAAATTTATTAATAACGACAGTATAAAAACAAGATCTTCTTCGTGAATTTTGTGAACTTTATATATATCTCTCCTTTTTCTTTACTTTGCCAAAATGACAGGACCTCGTCGAACTGCAGAAACATGATCAAATACTAACATTAGCAAATCAACAATAATATCACACTCAAATAAAAGTATACAAAGTACATTCCAAAACACAATAAGCTTGTGCACATTCTAAGTCTCTAACCTTTCTATACTGAACTTGACAATAGTGATTGCTATCAATTTACATTCTAAGTTCCTAATCCTTATATGATTAATGCTAGTATGTAATTCAAATGAGAGTTGGTAATTTTTTTTTTTTTTTTTTTTGGTGGGCGTTGAAAGAGTTGGTAATCTAAAACTAATTATCTAACAAAAGTTGATAAGTATTCTAATGTAGGTTAAATAAAAGTATAACAATTATCCCAGTTTTATTTTTCCTTTTAAAATATCTTATCCTACATAGTCTTATGATTCTTGCAGACCACCATTTCAAGAGCTCAAGCGACAATTATATCCGCAATCTTACACGAGATGTAAGTGGAAAGTAGAATGCAAAGGAGTCGTGAGATCAAGAGGATGAAAAGTATAGTAGAAACGAGAGCAAATAAAAAGACACTTTCTTGTTGGTGACCGAGGATAGAGAGAGAGAAAGATTGCTTGATTTTGGTTTAGGTTGGAGACCACACGTTTGATCAAATAATGGGACGTGAGTGCTTCAATTTTCCGAAATGCTTTAGCCCCGAAGTGATAGCGTACTCATCTACAATTCCCATTTTCTCTCTCACTCTTACAATTATCGGATATGCGTCACGTGACGATCCACACCAACTAAAGAAAAGAACTCCTAAACCAATCGAGCTACCCCGTGCATGCATGTAAAATCTCCTTGAGTGTGTCGATCCAGTCCCAACAAAAGATGGTTTCCGAGACAACACCTTCATTGGAAACTTCGAAAAAGATGATCCCCATTCAAATTGGTTTAATTACCTGAGGAACGGGAAAAACGTTGGCATCATTTTTACGTAAAACGTCTCTTTGAATTCTAACTCGATGCTAGCTGCTTTTGTTAGTGCCCTAGTAATAAGTTCGACCGCCATGAACCGGTTAGGATGAAGATTAACCCTAGTCTTCGATGACCCGGGAACCTTTGGAAAAAGAGCAAAGGTGGTGGGAGATGAAGAGTTCCATAGTATACTCGATGCTTTGGTTGAGAGATAAGTTCTTGGATTGTTTATATCGGATTTCGTGTCTTTGATTGAATAATGATTAGTGAATATTTGGAAAATTACATCTTCTTTTCTTTCTTTATTTTTTCCCTCTTAAGGGTTCGAGTGTTGCCTCCGCCCCCTTTGGAATGCTGAGTTGGATTTTTCCCCACCCCATTTTGTGGAACCTCCTGCCATGGAACAAGTAGGTCCTACTAATTAACGTCAGGTCAATACATACATCATTCAGATCCCTAGCACACATCGAATAAAAGAGATCGTGTCAAGTGATATATAAGTCAACACTCACTCTCAAATGGTCACCATCTTCTGTGATTATTTTGAGTACTCCATTCGAGGGCGAATTCACATAAAATAGATTTGATCGTGTTACTAAATTTGAATCGTACCATAAGGTATGAAGCATATCACAACTTTTTCCTAAATTAGGGGGACTGTTATTATAGTACGAAGGGAAACTAACGTGACTTAGAAATGAAATTTGGGAAAGAATTGGAGTATAGGAAACTAGGAATGATTCATTGCCGAACGATGCACTTTCTTCAGCTTCAACATCAATAAAAATATGATAAAAGATGGTGTGAAGTGCTGGAGACTTCAACATGGGGTAACCTACCGTTTCACCGTGGGACTAATGTGGTTGCATCCATTAATTTCTTTCGGGCCTAAGCTCTGATATGTGAATTTTAAATATCTGGAATGCCTGATTGCGAAAAGTATTTGACGGTAGAATTGGGGCGGCTGGTTATCCACCTCTAAATTGAAGTATTTATTCTTCTTTTTTTGTAGAGATACTATAGAAAATCCAATTTATACATAAAAAGTGACTGCTCCTCTGATTAAGTTGATCAGCACTTGCTTCGGATGCCAAAATGATTCTGATTGAACTGAAGCCACATAATAGCATTAACCACGAGAATCAAGTACAAAACGTACCACATCAAGAAACCATGCAAAGCCAAAAGAGAGACATCAAGACCACACGCAACTACAGGAATTCCTCGTTTTACTCCAGTAGCTATGGCGACTACTTCTTGCGCAGGCTGCGGAAGTAGGATGCCGTGTCCTTCTCGAAGTCGTCCCGGAAGATGCGCATGTCCCTCCCCGGAGCTTTCATGGTCCTCCTTCCGCTAGACCTGGACGAGTCACCCATCAGACTCGCCACACCCACGGCCAAGATGGCCAAGCCAGCAATCGCTCCCATGGCTATGGCAGCGCCACTCGACTCCTCGCCTTTACCATTTTCCTCTCTGATTGAACTGAAACCACATACTAGCATTAACCACGAGAATCGAGTACGAAACGTACCACATAAAGAAACCATGCAAAGCCAAAAGGGAGACATCAAGACCACACGCAACTACACGAATTCCTCGTTTTACTTCAGTAGCTATGGTGATTACTTCTTGCGCAGGTTGCGGAAGTAGGATGCCGTGTCCTTCTCGAAGTCGTCCTGGAAGATGCGCACGTCGCTTCCGGGAGCTTTCATGGTCCTTCTTCCGCTGGACCTGGACGAGTCACCCATCAGACTCGCCGCACCCACGGCCAAGATGGCCAAGCCGGCAATAGCTCCCGCGGCGGTGGCAGCGCCCTTACCATTTTCCTCTCTGCCTTTGCTCTCGCTCCCTCCCACATCGATTCTAATCGATATCGATATGCCTTCGGATATGACCAGCAATGAGGTCTCTCTAATGTTCTATGTGACTTGTTGCTTTGGTGGAGACCAAGGTGACTTTTGGCGGTCTATTTATAGGGGCTTTGGTGGCTTTGGAGTTTGGTCTGGGAGTAATTTCAATAGTCGATGCTCTCTCACTCTGGAAGACGTATGAGGCTTCCACTGCTTAAATTTCCGAGATCGGCTTTAAATGAAGGGAAAAAGCCACGAAAATCTCTAAACTTTGACCAAAGTGACACATTTATCCCAAACTTTTTTTTTGTAACGTGAAAAATCCCGAACTTTACCAACCGTGACACATTTATCCCAAACTTTTTTTTGTGACACAAAAAACCCTGAACTTTTATTATGTAACACATTTACCCAAAAATTATAGGGCATTTTAGTCTTTTCATTTTTTTTTTTTATTTTTTTTCTTCTTTCTTCCCTTCGCTGGCTGGCCAACGAAGGGAAGCTGGCGTTGGGCGAGGGCCGCCCTCGCCGGTGTTGGGCGAGGGTGTCCCTGCCGTCTTCACCCGTCATTGGCAAGGGCCGCCCTCACTGCGTCGAGCGAGGGTGTCCCTGCCCTCGCTAGATCTAGCGAGGACCGTCCTCCCCGACACCGGCGGGGGCAGCCCTCACTTGCGTCTAGCGAGAACGACCCTCGCCAGCGTCGGGCGACTCTCGCTAGACGCCGGCTTCCCTCCATTGGCTTAGCCGGCGGAGGGAAGAAGAAGAAAAAAAAAAAAAATAAATAAAAAGGAAAAACCTGAATAAAAAGACAAAAATGCCCTTGATGGGGTAAATGTGTCATGGTTTAAAAAGTTTGGGGTTCTTCACGTCACAAAAAAAAGTTTGAGATAAATGTATCACTTTGAGCAAAGTTCGAGATTTTTCATGACTTTTTCCCCTTTTTTTTTCTTTTTTTCTTCTTCTTCCCTCCGCCGATATCCGGCGAGGGTCATCCTTGCCAGACGCAGGCGAGGGCCGCCCTCGGGAGAGGACGGTTCTTGCCAGATCTGGCGAGGGCAGGGACACCCTCGCCCGACACAGGCAAGGGTGGCCCTCGCCGACGACAGCAAGGACACCCCGCTTGACGCAGCTAGGCGGCCCTCACTAGATCTATCAAGGGCAAGGACACCCTCGCCCGATGCAGGCGAGGGTGGCCCTCGCCCTAGCCCGACGCCGGCGAGGGTGACCCTCGCGCAACACCGGTGAGGGCAGCCCTCACCGGATGCCGGCGGAGGGAAGAGAGAAGAAAAAAAAAAAAAAAAAAAAAACCAAAATGCCTTATAATTTTGGGGTAAATGTGTTATATAACAAAAGTTCGGGGTTTTTGTGTCAAAAAAAAATTTTGGGATAAATGTGTCACGATTGACAAAGTTTAAGATTTTTCATGTCACAAAAAAAAGTTTGAGGTAAATATGTTACTTTGGTCAAAGTTCGGGGTTTTCGTGATTTTTCCCAAAAAAAATATAAAAAGGAAAATACATAATAAAAAGACAAAAATGCCCTTGATTGGGTAAATGTATCACGATTTAAAAAATTTAGAATTTTTCACTGTCAAAAAAAAAGTATGAGATAAATGTGCCATTTGGGACAAAGTTTCAAGGTTTTTCGCGGCTTTTTCCTTAAATGAATCCCCGACTCCCCACCACACTCTTCTACTTTATGAACGAAGGAGGGTAGTATAGACTCTATAAAGCAACTCAAGTTGTAGTAAATGTTCAAAAGGATCTCTTTCCCAGGCGCCAGCACAAGAAGTGATGAAGTTTTTATTAATCCCAAAGGCATTTCATTAAAGAAGCAATTCCCTTGATCCGGTAAATTTGTTCAACCGAGGACATTAAGTGCGGGAAGTCGTCAGTCGCTAGACTTTATTGCAGCGATGAATCAGGCTCAGCGCAGGCGTCTGATTTTGACGGAGCGTATAACTGATAAATGGTGAGGCTTTGCCTCTCCACCTTCTTCATCATCATTCAAAGACAATGGTCAATGTCAGGCAAATCAAACTCCAATTTCACCTGTTTTAAATCTGATGCGAAAATCTTGGGCGGGAATAAAGATCAGAAGAAACCAAGCATATGAAATTTTCATATTCATGTTCCAAGCGAATAAATTAAGGGAGTGTCCAAAACAGCAACAAGGAGAGAGCAAGTTCACTCCAGATACTATACATCAGTAATTGAAAAGCACCGACTGGAGAGGGAAAACATGGATATTTACATATATTATCAATCAAGCCTCTAGTAAACAACCACCATGGGAAGTTCCTCCAAGTCTTTGATCATGTTGGTTTCTGCTGATCCTCCTCATCATCATCCTGCAGATTTCCATTGATTAGTTCCCATCAGGAATCAAAGTCTGGGGGATGATCATCAACCGAACGAAAACCACATTTCAATGGGAATGGAGGTTGAGATACCAAGATAGACTTACCAGACTATCGATCTTATCAAAATCATCAGCAAAGCTCCCTTCACCATCATCTGGAAGACCAGAACAAAGGTTAACAGTTGAATGATTGCATATGGATCTATTAGAAGACTTGCATAACAAATTCACCAACACAACTGCACTCCCCCATAGATGGACAGGCAACTTAGATAAATATATGAACAGATAAACATTTGCCTGTGTCAGCATGACAAGCAGCTTAGATAAATGTATGAACATATAAACATTTGCATGAGTCAGCATGGCCGTCCCCCCCGGTGGATGGGCGTGGGGCCTCATAGATATGTATATAGCATCAACCCATGCTACACGCCTGTTTCTGGCACTACAATTGTCACTCCATAGATAACAACTTCAATGCAGTCAAGGGTTTAAAATAACAAGAGGTTTACCAAGAAAAGAGGTTAGTGGAAGTATCAATGATTTAAGAGGGTGAGAGACCAAAGTAATCTCTTGCTTAATACATATATACATAGTCACTAAAGTTTGGGCACATTTGCGATCAAATACATGAAAATTGTAAGAAAAACCATACATAAAAATCAACAGTACATCCATGCACTATAATGGTCCCACGAGTAGGGGTACCTATGGTAAGTAGCTTGATTCTGTATCAACATTTACTAAGCATCATTAACCAGCTCATGGGAACAAGCCACAAACCCAAATATTAAGAAACAAATGCTGCAAAACACAAAATTGATCAGCTAGCTCAATCAGCCAGACTGTTCGATAAAACTCATATAGATTCCTGACTGAAGTGGGACCCAATCAATCTGAATAGCTCTATTTTGGTGGACTCAGCCAAGTTTGTGCAGGTTTAACACTCGATCGGTGCTTTCAGATGAAAAAAAACATCAAGGCGCTGCAGGTGTGTCGTCAACATTACAGGCAACACTTGCCATAGGCTGACCATCTGAGCCACAACACTTAGTTTTCTCGTGCTTGTGAATTTTTACTAATTATAAAACAGATCTGGCAGCCGAACTGGTAGGGCAGATCAACATCACTTAAGCAGTTAGTGCTTTGGCCCGGTAATGAAGTGAATTACTTTAAGGGAGATGAGCAAGCTACAACTATCGTCTACTTGCAATAAATTTGTCTGATAGGTCATTTATCAAGGTCATTCTGCATTTAACTTCCTAAAAGATAACACTTGAATTTAGCAGAGACAGTTCACATGAATTACTGATCACACAGTTCCCACTCAATGGCTCCAGACAAAATGCCAGTCAGAAATGCAGCCAGTCTGCAGGCGCAGCCAAATTTAATAACTTTCTTAGGAGGAAGCCATTCAGGGTGAGAACAGCAGGGCAACAGTTATATTTTGCGACTTTTTCAATAATATTTGAACCAAGCATAGGTCCAGTTGTAATAATCTTGATAAGACACCTAAATTTTGAGTCATAACATTTGTGTTGCAATCAAAAATTTGTATGAACTACAATAAGGAATCAAAAGCATGTACCTGCGCCTCCATCACTGTCCTCAAGATCTCCCAGAAGAAAAGTATCCAAGTCTTGCTGAGCAGACAAACTTGATGTACTGCTTTTCGCATTCTTCTCCACCGCATTAGGATTTTGGATCTCTGCAACTGGGGCCTGCATCATCTTCTCAGCTTTAGCCTGCTCCACAGCCTTGAGCTTGGCGTCCTCCAAGTACCTTTTCTCAAATCTAGAAAACAAGAAAGAGGCATGCCACTGTTTGAGACCAAAATGCATCTTTCTCATCGATTACCACACAGAATTCTTTTGCTATATGACCTAAAAAAAGCCATTTATGACAAACGAAGACTAAGCGCAGCAACATTGCACAGAGCTTAATTGTATGGCGACGGTAGCTCATACGGCATATCAACTAAAGAGCAAAGGAGACATTTTCCCCCAAACTAGGTAAATTTACTTAGTTTCCTCCCAATCCACGAAGCACAATGACTTACGGGGCCACGTGAGTGCTCACAAGAGTAAAATAGATCCTCCAAAATCTCCTCTCTTTCATGACTCGAGGACACAATTGATATCGCAGCCGCGAAATTTCCTGCATAACGAGATCAACATTAAGCAAAGAGAAGTCATCGTGGCTTCTCGGAGCAAAAACGCAGACAAAGATCACCGAGGCAAACATTAGACCAGAGCTAGCATAGGGAACTCTTTCAATTGTAAATGACATTGATCGGAACGATAACTCCTTTTCAAACACAACTCAATTGCACCGATCTGAAACACTCACAAGCACACCTCTTACCAAGCCGTAAGAACTCGGCGCCATACCTTCACGGTGGTGAGAACGAGAGTCGCGTGCTTCGCTTGCCACTCCGTAAGATCCCGCCTCACGTTCGAACCAGCCGCGGCGGCATCGCCGTCCTCCTCCTTCTCCTCGTCATCTACCATCATAACGACCACGCCCAAAATCAATCCCCGAAACCACACCGATCCCCCTCCCCTACGAAGCCCTCGGGATCAAAAGAAACGCACCTCGGATCGGGAAGTTCTGGAACGTCGCGGGCGTGAACCCCTTGACGAACTCCCGCAGGTCCCCGGTGACGCCGAGCTTCTCGAGCTCCTCCGCCGCCGCCTCCGGGGCGGCGGCGGCGGCGGCATTGCCGGAGGGGCCCGCGAGGAGCGGCGGGGGGAGGGCGGCGATGGACTTGATCTGGTCGGCCTGCTGGAGGGCGGCGGCCTTGAGGTCGTCGGCCTTCTTGGAGGCCTCGAGGGCGAGCTCGCGGGACTTCTTGGCGGTCTCGGAGATGAGATCGGAGATCTTGGCGGAGGCGGCGGAGGCGGCGAGGGTCTGGGACGTTTTCGCGGCCTCCTCGGCGAAGGTCTTGGCTCGCTTCCACCAGTCCTCCATTTTTCCCTTTGCAGGAGCGAGAAGCGAGAAGCGAAGCGCTCCCCTCGCTCGCCCTTTTGACGGGATCCGGATCCTCCCTTGCTTCGGGATCGAGGGAGCTCCGATTCTGGATCTCCTTACCCCGCCCGAAACGGCGCCGTTTCGAGCGGCGGGGGGGCCGAGGGATGACTCAGAGGAGATGCTTCGGAAGAGGACGACTGACCTTGTGCGCTGCACCGTGCTTCCTCCGTCTTTGCACGTGCACGTTGCGTCGAGAATGTCGAGATGTGTGGTTCGGACTTCGATCGTAAAATAAAATGACACGTCTAGCGTGCCATGGAATGTGTACTCACGTTGATTTTGCCATTTTTTAACGTCCTTTTTTGGAGAGGTTTGACGCTATTTAAGTTCATGCGATCATCGATGGTGCATCGATGGTGGCTGGCAGTGACGAGAATGGAATAAGAAGCGATTGGGAATGAACAGAAAGAGTTCGGGCGTTAGATTGAAGGACAAGAAATGAATAGACGAATGAAAATGTATGGACTCAACGTAATAGTTTGTCCACGTCAAATTCCATTGATTATCTAGGAGCCACACTGAAAGATTTTCTTAGCATATGTTATTCACATAAATTGACGAATGGGTATTTTTATCGCAATTTCGACACGACATGAATAGGATTCGAGGGCGTAACTTCGTTGACATTTTACTGACGTATTAAAGTTCAGGCCGAATGTTCCATCACAGAAAGTTTGTACTTTTTTACCGTATGGTTTCTTCGACAGAATAAAAGCACCCGACATCATCGAATCCAAGCCCAGCACGCCTAAAGAGAATTTCTATGATTCCTCGAGAGGGACCGATCTACATCAAAACAAGCTGTATCGAGGTGACGTTTCATTTTCATATCTCAACAAACGACATCACGCACGGATGCTTAAAAGTCTTCATCCAATAACCGAGATCGATTCATTCTGTGTTCAGAGGGTTACCAATCTCTAAAGGGACGATTCCCCACGGAATCATAGAAAACCACCACAGCGCAGAACTCAAATCAGAGAAAGAGAACAGAGAGAAAATGGGGGGGAGCTAGAACATATCACTGCATAACTTTAGACATTGCACGAACGAAACCACGAACACCAACCAAAGAACTCTCTTATCTATCAGACCCTCAAATCCTACAAGGGCAATCAAGAGAGGGCAACAATAGAAAAGAAGCAGATGTATACATCTATCTAAGAACTAGACTAATGACCTAGAGAAATTTCTAGAGAGGAGATGCCATTCAGAATTTACAGCATAGGAATCGCCCCCAACTCTTGTCCTTCCCGAGCTTTCGCCGATCCGATCTCGCCATCCTCACTGGGCTGCTATTCCACTCGGATTGCAATCTACACGCCAAAGGAAAAAGAAGAAACAAAAATGGAAGTCAATTCCGATCAAACAAAGTATGTGGCCAAAAGTCTTCGAGTTGGAACACAACAGCATTGTAGCTTACATTGGAAAGGCAAAGGATCTAGTGCTGGTCGCGCTGCTATCCGATCTGATAGAGAGGGATCTGAGAGAGAGGCTTCCTGAATAAGCTATCGGCCCCGAGTAAGTTATCGAGCCCGATGCAGGGCCTGCCACAGAGAAACTCGACTCTCCGAGATCATGCCGTCCTAGGCAAGAATCAGTCTGCCTACCGGAAGCTCCATCCGGTTTATGCACATTCTGGTCCTCATGCTGTTCTTTATTGCCATTACTAGAACTTGCCCCTCTATCACTCGATTCAGATGCTGAAGCATTGAAACTGAAGGTAATACTTCCACTCTCCACTTTCCTGCAGTAAGATAACTCATTGGCAAGATCCTTGTATTCCGCCCTTTCGGAGGCAGATGGGTCGGTTGCGACCTGGTTATCGGGGCTCCTGTTATCCATCTCGCCATTATCTCGCAAATCATGGACTTGGGCAGTATCATTCGCTTCTTTGATGATAGAAGAAGGGGATGGGGGAGCATTCTCCTCGCTCCTTTCGACTGATTCTTGGGTTTTAACCGAGGACAAATTCGAGCATGCCATCACAGATTCATCGTTTGAGCCCTGTATTCAGGATAAAAAATTAAAAGATTAGCCTACAGAGCCAACTCCATGCATCATACTTATATAAATTCCAATTGATGACAACAAAGTATCTCAATCTTGACTCCAGAACCAGAACAGACGAAAGAACAAAAGGTTAAACCCTCAGTTGACATGGAGATCGCACTTGAAACTTAGCAATGAGACATTATGACCAGTTACAAGATTGTCACTTCTTTTCTCAGATCCAAAGGATTCCAATGTTGGAACACACGTACAAGGCTACACCCGTGCCGTCATATCATCTTTCAAAAGCAGTACATTACAAAGCTACACCACAAACCTGACAGGCTTTGTTTAATATTCCAAAATTGAGGAAATACATACCACAGCAGAAGGTGGCTTCATTTTATCAGCAATATCATCAGAAGACTCTCGGTCGAGGTTTTGTGAAGTCAGCTCTTCGACTGAAGGAACCACTTTCTCGTTGGATAACTCGTCCACGAATTTGTCTCCTGTTGTGTCTGCCTGCACTAAATCCTCAGAACCATTTTTGGAACACTCAAGTGCATCTAAGTCACTGTTTGCATCCTTCTCTAAAGGCAAAAAGGCATCCAGGTCCATATTTCCATCAGTTTCTGACAAGGTAGCCTTGTGAGAGGGCAAACCTTCGTCTACACAGATATCTTTGACATCACATGAAGGGTTTCCTTTGTGACAAGGTATCGACTTATCAACCTCACATTCCGTGACAGTTTTATCAGTGAAAAGGTCCAAGGGCTCTTTAACCAGTTCTGTTTCTCCAGTAGAATCTGTATTTGAAGCGAACGGACTTTTTACAGTCAATTTGTCACTCCCAGTGAGAACCTTGTCAGGCTCCGGATTGCTCAATCCTGGCACTGGCCAAAATCCATCCCCAGAATTGACATCAATCGGCATTGGAACAGCAATATTCTCGTTGTACTTCATATCATGTAGGTTTTCCTTCATGCTGTCCTTGTTTGACTTTCGTTCAACAGTTGTCATGGGGTCATCATTGTGCTGAAAGGACTTTGCAGTAGGATTATTGACCAGATGTTGAACCACCGTCTCACCATCTGCAATGCAACACACCACTGAAGCGTAAAAAAATGCAACTAAGGAATTATAGATGACTTAGAGTGGTAACCGCAACTTCCTGTGTGAAGCGAAAATTCCAGAAACTCGCTAGGACTATTAAGTTTTAATCAAGTCAACCAGACTAAATGAGTGAGATGGTTGGCAAGTGCTTGGAGCCCCCATTTAGGAAAATAATTTTTCCACCCTTTTCGCTCTTGGAAGAGACAGTCAAAGGCTGCAACCATTCGCAAAACAGAATTCTTTTTATGCATGTAAAAACGTATTAATACCAATTCTTAACAATTTCCCCTAGGATAACATGCAGGACATACAAAAGAAAAAGGTTCAGTACCAATCTTCATAGTTGAAAATATAGCCAAACGTCAGAAGAACTCTTCCAGAACCGCGAGCTATTTATGTCATTCGTCACACTGGAATTCTCTGCAACAAGGAGATCCTGAAATTGAACAGAGTTATGTCAGCAAGCGATATTGTGTACATATGAGCGAGCCTTCAGGGGACCTCATATAACAGGAAAACCAAATGAGTCTAAAAGTTTGAATCCTAAAGGACGACTAGAAGAACTTGAAACCGGATAATGAACAGCAGATTCTTTTCCAGCATCCAGCAATACCAGCGCAGTTCAACCAGCAATAAGCTCAACCGGCATCATTTGCTCATCAGAGTTAGTCATTACCATTCGAAAAAGAACACAGGAAGGTAAAAGGATCACCGAAAAGAAGTCCTAGCCCATTTCAAAGTCTTCTTTTCTTTTCCAAAAAAGTGCGTGATAGCCCACCGAGACGAATGATTCTAGAACAGGCATCGGCTTATATAGACAGGTCAGTCCCAATCTTGATCCAGGCACCATTCGATATTTAGACAGAGATGAAGCCTCAAATACAAAACTGTAGAAAAAGGCCAAAACCACGACTGGGAAACAGGGGAGACACTGAGTGAGTTGAGATGGCCCTGTTAAGCCTATCAAAAAGGAAGCCAATATCGTCTTCTGATAATGCGCACTCAGTTTGCCAATATATATAAAATAAAATAAAAAATGCCCGAAAAATCTGAAAAGCACTGTCCTACGGAAATCCAGTAGAATATCTGTAATGAGTATACATATAGCCGGATTGGTCCATGATGGGTTGAATTGCGAAGACTAGAGGATAGTGGCCAATACATCTGCACTCATCCCAAAGGGGCGGAGAAAAAGTAGAAGAGAAAACAGTAGTTGGATGATGTACAAAAGGACAAGGGGAAACAAAAGTTTTTAACTTTCCAAAAGCTTCCAAAACTTTCAACCCCCGAATGATTCCCCCCTCCCAATTCTTTTATTCTCCAGAAAGGTTAAAAAAACCTTAGATGACCCTCTATTGGAGCGGTTCCATCAGTTCACCACCTTTGTCCCACCGGGAGAGAAGGTCTGATCGGATCGAAACTCGAAGTCAAGTTCAAAACCCAGAACGCAAACGAGAAATTAGAACGGCAGGGGAAAAGGGAAAGTGAGAGAACCCAAATGGGTTCCGCCGGAATCACCCAGAGAGACGAGCAAAAATCCAAAAAGGAAGGGGAACACAGCAAGACCCGAAACCAGATCCGACAAGAGAACAACCTCAAAATCCAACAAAAATACAAGGACCCAAAACTGGACAGGAAACCAAGTACCTTTTGCCCCCAATCAGCTACAAGAGGACAACCATCTATCCTTCCACCTCTCGCCCTGTTCCGGAAGAGGCGTGTCACACTCTGGAGCCACCCCCACTGCCCAAACAAAAAAGGAAAAAAATCTTAGAAAAAGGGAACGAAAACGCCAAGAGAAACGGCGCTCCTAAGTAACACGGCGAAATCCGGGACAAAGATGACTGGAAAAAGAGAAAGCATCGAACTGCTCCCGCAACTGATTTCACGGATCAAGACGTGGAGATTCCGGACCCGGCAAAAAAGCAAAAGATGGGGGGAGAGAGACAGAGAGAGACAGAGGGGACAACCTGCGCTTCGGAAAGGCAGATGGGTTCGAACCGAACTCGACGGCGGAGGAAAGAGGTCGCGGGTGGCGGAAGGGACGACAGCAGAAGCCCCGCTCCAGAGGACAAAGAAAGAGTTCGTTGAAGCAGGGGAGATGAACTGAAGGAGGGAAGGAAGGAGGGAGAGAGAGAGAGCGTGTAAAGTAAAAAGACAGAGCGTGGGGTGATGCTACATAAAGTAGGTGGCTAGAGATAGAGAGAGAAAGGGTGAGTTGTACCCATTTTATCGAACTCCTCCCAATTACAAGGTCAACTAATATAGTTGATTTGATTATTATTATTATTATTATTATTTATTTTAGTTATTATTATAATGGTGCTCTAAGTAGGACAACCGACGAATCTTAGATGTTATTTTTACCTTAATTAGTGGCTAGAGGATTCTTATTTCTACATACTCAGGCATGCATTTTAAGAAAGGAACTCTAATGTTTCAATTTGGATTATTTATTTCTAAATAAACTAACGTAGTGAATAATTTTACTTTTTTTTGTTATTATTGCACTCTAGGTGTCTCGCGAGCGCCGCTGCTGATCAGAGTCGTCGGCCGGATAGTAAGCGACGTAATTGGACTTGTTAAAATATTTTGGCGATTGACTTTGCTCGTCACGAGAGTCGAGAAAAAGTCTGAAATTAGAAACTAATCTCGTTTGATTTTATTACTTAACAAGCCCCTCCGAAGCACTATTGTATTCGAATATTTTTACCAATTTATAGGATATCAAATGCGTACGCAGGGCTTACCTTTTGGAGACCGCTCGACACCTCACATGTAAGTCTCTATTTATAAAAACATTACTTTCGGTAATTAAATATGAAAATATCGCACTAGATCGTAACTTTCGGAAAAATATATTTGGCAATTGACTCCGCTAGTCACGAGAGTTAAGAAAAACTCATAACTTAGAAACTAATCGTGTATGATTGTATTACTTAATAAGGTCATTCAAAACACCAATTACTCAATTATATATATATATATATAGAGAGAGAGAGAGAGAGAGACAATCCGACACTTCCACGTTCAAGTCTCCATCTACGAAAATATCATTGTCTCTGAGAAATCATCCATCATAAAAAATGAAATGGTTAATACCTTGAAAAATCTCAAATCGGTACACTTGTAACAAATTATAAAAAACCTTAAATCCAGTACATTTATGACAAATTTACCCAAAAAAAAATTTATTTAAACGCCAAAAACCCAAAACAGGTATATTTGTGACAAATATACTCCCGGTTAAATTGGATTAATAATACAAAAAAATCAAAAAAATTGTAAACTATGACAATCGGAAAGTAAAATCCAAAACTAATATACCAATCAACTCTCACATGTCATTCAATTTAATAATTTGACGATAAAATTTAACAGAAACTAATAAAAGTAAATTTGTTACAAGTGTACCGATTTAGAGTAAATTTGTTAAGAGTGTACCAATTTGGGGTTTTTATAGTCAAAAAATTAGTTTTTGGTAAATTTGTCACAAGTGTACCAGTCTGAGGTTTTTTAAGTTATTAATCCAAGATGAAATTATATTCTCAAAATCAACTAAAAACTCCAAAACATTTCGACCCAAAAAAAAAAAAAAATTGAAACTAGGGTTTAGCAATTAATGTGTCTATCCCCCGTCCCAACTAATAAAAGGCCAAAGAGCGACGCCCTTTAAATGCGCCAACCCCTGACTCTCCCTTTCGTTTTCCTCCTCTCTTCTCCCCCAATCCTCTTTCGCTTTTCGTCGCGGCATTAGCTGTTCACCACTACCCATTTTTCCTCTTTTCCTTCTCCCTTTCCTCCTCCTGTCGCCTGTCGCCTTCCGTTTCTCACCAAATTTTCCCGAGAAAATACCCCCCTCGGAAAGTCAAAGCTCAGAAATGCCGTCTCGCATGTTGGGGGGGATCAATTGGAGAATTTATCGACGGACGAAGAATCGGATTATTATAATTTCCGTAATGTGTGGTCCTCGATGCAGCCTCGTCTTCTGCGAAACGCCTTGCGGAGGGAAGGGGATTAACTAAAAACCCTAGTTAATCCCCCCTTCCCCTCCCTATAAGCAGCCTCTAATCATCGTCCGCAGGAAAAAGAAATGGTATTTTAATAAATGGTTCGTTTCCTACTGCAGCGCCGATCCCGAACCAATTCGCCTTTTTGGCTTTACCTCCGAGTTTCTTACTCTTTTCCTCTTCTTCTTTTTTTCTTTTGCGTGGGACCACGTTTGGCCGTCGAGACGAGGATTTGATTTGCGGTGCGGCGCGATATATGCCAACGGATGCAGGGGGGGTTTATCGAATCTCATGCTTTTGGGTTTGTTTGGTACGCGAATGGATTAAGTAGATGGTAAACAATTAGGTTACTAAAACTGCGGAGATAGAAAAGCTTAATCTACTATGCACGTTAGGGGTATGCAATCGGATTAGCTCTACCTATCTCCTCTGGAGTGGATTGCCTTGAAATCGGGTTTGGCTCCGGGTTCCAAAATTTGGACCCGGTTTGGCTCTGGATTAGTAAAGACCCACTCGGGAATCAGATCGGTTTCATAAAGCTGAAGAAAAAAAAAAAAAACAAGCAAAAACCCTAGTTTCCTCTATGCTAAGGTTTTATATGAGTTTATTGCAAATCTAACTATGTTGTTTGTTTTGTTTTCGGGTGGTTATAATATGGAACAGTATCGTTATGGATGAATGAAGGATGGGGTTTTATAATTTTTTGTTTTCGGTAATATAATTGAATATATTCACATTGCATAATGTACATTTTTTGGTATAAACTATATATAAGTATAGATGAATCTAAAAGTTCATAGACGGAAATGGTAAAAATCTCTCACAGCATTTTTCCTAATTTATTTTTATTTGCTTTTTTTATTTTATTTTTCCTCTCTTTTAAAATTATTTTTAGTTTTTAAAAATATTTTCCACTTCAATTAATTTCTAATAAAATTTTATTAAATATCAAAACGTAATAATATAATGTAATAAATATAAATATATTTTTAATTTTTAATTTTTAATTTGTATATTATAATTCAAATATTATTTATGTTGAAATATAATTTCAATTTTGTTAATTTAAGAATTTTGTTCTTCGAGAAAAATAACTTTCATATTATAGCTATTACAATTTCTATCCACATCTATCCCATTTATCTCCCATTGAATAATTTTATCAGATCTATATTCTTTTTATATACGATTTTATCTTATTTTGAGCAGGCAACAAGACGGAGATAAAATAATTCATGAATTTTATCATGACTACATTCCATAATTGACTTAAACGCAAACAAAACAAGTTTTCGGTTCGAGGAACCGAGTTCGGAATCTACCCACCTGGAAACCAATTGGCCCTAGTGCATGTAAGATGAACATTGCTCGCTTATGATGATCGCCATTTCCAACAACGACGTCCAAGGCGGCAACGTGCGTTTGCCGCTGTCCATAGGGGTGTGATCCCGGCCGCGGTGGTCCGTGATGGCCAGATTTGATCGTGCATGGATCGGAAGAGAAAGGCTCCCGGCGGTGGTCGCCAGAGACCGAGCAGCGGTTGACAGCGACCCATGATTTTTTTTTTCCGGGTCTCCTTGGTCGAATAAAATTGATTCCATTCCTAAGGTTGGCACAACTCGTCCAGCCTGTTATCCGATACATCCAAGTTTGTCCTGTCCAATGAGGTGATAACTCACGCTGCTTGTTTCAATCCGCGATCTTCTTTCGCGACTCGCCTTTTACTTAATAAAAACATTCGCGATCTATTAAAATACAAACATGTTTCCGTTATAAAACCATGTTTCGACGGTCTTCAAGAACGAATTCCCGTTTCCTTTTTGAGATTTTCAAGGAAAAATCAAAAGGGAAAATAAAAAATTTATATTGCAAATGACTTATATTACGAAAAATCTTGAATTTATAAAATAAATTTACCCTTCATTAATTTCGTTAAATTAGATTAATATCATGAAAAAAGCACAAACAGTTACACATGCGATAAACGTAGTGTTAAGCTCCAAAACAGTACACCTATCATTTGTCACATGTAATATAATTCAATAATTTGACGATAAAATTTAACAAAAAAATTAATAAATATTAAATTTATCGCAAATGTAATGATTTAAAGAAAATTATCATATAAATCCCATCGCAAATGAAGCCTTGATTATTTATTTCCCCTTTTTCGCGGCACTATCCTCAACCGGGGGAATTGGGTCCACCCGTGGTTGAAGACAATGCCGTAAAGTGTGTCAATGCAGCTGTAGGCATTTAACCCACCTTCACTCATTCTAGGCGTGAGAGGCTATTATACCTGCCTACTCGGTAATAGCTAGAATCGAAGTCCCGATGTGATGTTTACCTTTCACCACTGTAAAACTCCCTAATTCATATTTATTTTTATCTTTCCGACAAAGAGAGAATAGAATGATAGCGCATGACCTCTCACCCAGGGCGTTTTCGGCCTGTTTCCTCCATGAGTCTTTTTTAAGGACATACTCAGGTCCATGCCTTGTTATTTATGGGTGGGTGGTTGAACTACGACGAGACCAATTTCAAACAAGAAAAATTAAAGGTTATATATGAAATCATTATATATCTCGATGAAATTTACTAAGAGAAAGAGAAAAGGAAATGAAATTTTGAATGGAGACAGAATCATCAATTTTGACCATTCCTTGCGTGGGGGGGAGGGGGCACCGACCGGGCGTCATGGTACTCGCATATGATCGCGTACACGTGCGGTGTGCCCCGCGGCTCTGTCGATCGCTAGAGTGCGCCGTGGGAGTTGATTTGACATGTGGATGAGGAATGTGCGCTGGCCCCTCTCTAATTCTGAAACCGGACTAGACCGAATCGACGACTTTTGGATTCAGCAGTAATCGTGCCAACCAAGCTAGACGGGATAGACGGGATATTTTTCCAGTTCTTTATGAGTGTATTTCGTTTTCCTTTAGATTTTTATAGCAAATATCAAAAAAATAAAAAAATAACGTCACTGGTTTTAGGGTAAACAGAGTCGGTTTCCAGTTTTAACACACTTAGAACCAACCTTATTCAGTCCATTCTCGATTTCAGGATAGGAATTAACCTATCTCGAAAACAAACGCTCTTAAAAGGTCTTATAGGTCTTTTGAGTGGGTGTGTCTTCACTATTGCATCCTCGAGTTATCAAACAATAATTTCATTAGGAAATTTGATATGGAGATTCGAGTTATCATGAGATGGAAGGAGATATTTTCCCTTTTTTTTTGAGGCCTTTTGCAATTTAGTTGGTGAACATTGAGAATGTGAAATGCGACCCGATAAAAGATTCAGGATGTATTAATTTTTGGTAGTTGAAGGGACCACCGGGGGCTCACAATATAGCCCACAGATATCTTTGGCCCGAATCGAGATTATGTCGCCGTAGGATGTTGATTCTAAAGCATTTAAAGAACACAACCAAATCAAGAATTATATTGCCAAGAATTATAAATGCGACCAAATCTCCCGTGACGAGTTGATGATTCTAAACAAAGAAAGATTTTCCCGAATAAGAAGAGTTAGGTTGTTCGGTAGATACGCTAAAGATTGCAAAAATGTTTGCATTAATTTTCTCGATATTTGGTACTGAGATATGAGTTATAATGGCAAGAACTTGAATTTATCGGTAGGGTTGCCTGACCTCATTTGATGAGGTGGCCACACCAAATTAAACCAAACCAAACCAAACCTCCCAACTTTAGGTCCTATGACCAGACACGTACTGAATTATATTAGTAGTGCTGGAAAAAAAAGAACCCGCATCTTTTTTTCTATTGACGCATGTATTGGTTTGAATTTTGAATCTATTTTTAAAACGATTATTTACGCGAAATTCGTCGATTTCTTGATGGCCGCCGTCTGCAATCTTCTTATTTTTTTCCCAAAAATCATCATATAATTATCACGAACGGTTCATTAAATAATATTGTCCGGAAAATTAAAGAGACTCGTTAAAATAATGACGGTAAAAGATTTGACTCGTCCTCGCTCGTGCCTTCCATAAAAGACCTTACGCAGCCATCTCTCGCTTTGGACCACATGCCCATGACTTCGCACGTCCACGATGATTAACTTCTATTTCTACTTTTGGTGTTAAAAAGGCAATCGATTCTGACTGGTTCCCGATTCCATGAATTGAAAATCAATCTTACCGGATCAAGTTCTAAATAATGGATAGGAACTGGCCCGCCTGATCTTGGAACCGGATTAGACCGATTAATCCAATTCCAAAGGTGGTCTCGAAACTGATAATTTTTCTACTTATATATTTTTGGGTGCTCGGACATGGAGTATTCATCCCCCTTTTGTACACGGTAGACTCAGTGACTGAATTCTGCTTTACAAACGATTTTACTATTCCTTTAAAATCTTATTTCTTGCACCTGTATGTTTTCGAAAACTTGGCTGGAAATGACTGAATTGGACCTAAATTGGTACAACGTAAAAAGGTTTAGGACTAAATCGGCACAAAGACAAAAGATTTTATGACTTTTTTGTTTGGCACTTTTCCTAAAACTTAGCTACGCTTGAAAAAGTGTCAGTGAAAGAAGTTGCTGATTTCAGATTGTTGGAAATTTTACCGATAGCTTTGAAAATATCATCAACTTCCTTTCATACAGTTTTCTAGTTACCTATTTTTCTCATTTGTCAGTCGGAGAAAATTTATTGGCGACTTATTCGACGCTCATTAAAGCTCATCTATTTAATAGCGAAGTCCTCTTCACACGAGACCAAGAATCATTTATGTTATCGAAAAATCTAACCTGATAAGTTTAGGCACGTGTACATACGAAGAGTATGTACGTGGTTACGATATGAGACGATATTTCAAACGCATGCGATGGGAAAAAACCCTGAAGTGCCAACGAGCTGCCATTGTCGCTCTCAAGTTATCACAATAAAGATTGGCGTCCTCACGTACCGCATTTGATCTCGCACGAAAGGTGCCGAAGACAAGAACGGAGAAATTTCTTGGAAAAACACATATTAAATTCCATGTATACATATGCACCGGATAATTATCGGCTAGATAAAATAGCAAAATAGAATAAGAAAATATAAAAAAAAATGAGGAAATTAGAAACTTCCTCGCGAATCAATCGAATAAAGGGAAAAAATAAAAATAAAACTTAGGAAAAATTCTCATGGCCCCGTTGCTGCGAATAAACTATTAATTGGGTCTGAAGATATCGACATCCATTTGTGACCGCGCGATTTTTCTCGGCATTTGCTAAGGGAAGAACAACCTCAGTCCTATCTTCTCAAATTTATTATTATTTAATTTTCCTTTTTATATGCCGTGGACATCATCTTCGAAGATGGTTCCAGGTCAATGCCATAAAAAAAAAAAAAAAATGTCCTCTCGGTCTTCATGATGTTCTCTTGACTAGCGCGATACTGGAAACTAGAGAAAATTTCATAGGATGTGAAATCAGCAGTTGAGATCTCAAGGTCAGAGGGCTTGAAAAAATTTCTTATCATCTCGCATCGACTCCACGATTTCAACCCTGTCAACGCATGCACACACGCGCAGACAGACAAAATCCTGAAGCGAAAGATCTCGAGAAATATCATATTATTTAGTTCGTTTGAAGACTACGTAATCCTTCGAGACTTAATGAATGATAAGTATGTATGAAAATGCATGAATTGTCTCTCGTGACGTTGTGACGATCCAAATGAAAACTGGAAGAAGAACATCGGATGCCCCCATCAATTTGCTTTGACTGAATTTGATTTATGAATCGATTAGGTATGGCGATCCTTCCTTTCATTTTGTTTTGTAGACCATCTGATCTAAGCATTTTTCCACCTAATTCACATCTCACTACTGACATAAGCACCCGATACATTGTTGGATCCTTTTTTATCGTTAAAAATTGTTAAAATATATATTTATTATATATATATATATATTTATTTATTTATTTATTTATTTATTGAGGAAAAAAAGCACGGGGCGAATAAGGAAGAGACAAGAGAGAGAAAGAGAGGGCACTCGGAAGATACTTGTCTTCCTTTTGGATATGGGCCTTGCCAAACCCATTGGCCCGTTTCTCGGCCCATGTTTTTCGGCGACCCGGAATGGGCTGGCCGAGATCTTCAAAAATACTCGTTGCTGAAAGAGACTTTTTTGTGTTCTTCCAAAGCACAATAATATCCAACTTACACAATTAGCCTTTTCTACTAAAACAAAAATTACATTTCACATCGATTATTTTCCTCTCTAACTTGCACAAAAAAAAAAAAGGAAAGAGAGCACGTTAGCATCCATCTCGATCGAATATGTCGAGATTAACGTGGTCCGAGAAATTAAGGTCCGAAAGTGCACACCTTAAATTTCTCATGATTTAATAAACATACCGAAATCGTGTTAAATAAGTTAGTTCTAACAAAATTGGGAATGGATATTTTATTTTGGTAATAATTATTAACTTGGCATTGGATACGACATGCGTCAGCATATTTATGGCTTATATGTTGCTATCATGTTATATTTTTTTTTCGTTATCTACGTTAGAAAAATATACATAACATGAATTGAAAGAAGTTTGAAATCAAGTTGAATGGACCTTTTTTAATTCTTGAAAAATAAATAATTTATAAAATATTTTTATGTTTTTTTCGTCGTCTCTTGAAAGAAGTTTCGAAATCAAGTTGAATGGACTTTAATTTTCTTAAGATGGAAAATAAATAATTTATAAAATATTTTTTATGTTAAAAATTATTACTTTATTATTTAAAAAAATGAATGAATGAAAAATATTTTGATACAGAGTGAATGCGAAGATAAAAATGATTGTCAATATTATTTTTACTAATTAACTATTTACAGCGATCCGAGTGAACGATTGTAGGAATTGTTTTTTCGCAAAATGAAACAAAGGGTCCGTTTGGAATCAACTTTGGAAGGGGCTTTGGCCATGAAAAGCCCCTTGGGCCAATGGGGAGCGTTTGGGAAAAAACTTTGCAAGTCTCTTACTTGCAAAGCCAGCATTTTCAAGACCGAAAGCCTAAGGCTGCTTTGGGGAGTGCCAGGCTTTCAGCTTTTCGGCATGCCCTTCATGGGCACTTTTTTTTCCAAAATTATCCTCACGAATTTTTCGTTTTTCCGATGCGTGCCCTTGTATGCGCACTGTTCATCTTCTCCGGGCAAAAGGACGCCGCGACCTAGGCGCTCGTCGTCGGAGAGCTCCGCAAGTCGCAGATCTGGTTGCGACCAGATGCGGTTGCCTGCCGCACCGCGACCTCCGCACTGGCTCGGCGGGGTCACGCGACCCATCGTCGCAAGTCTGGTCACAACCAGATTTGGTGCCGGAGGCTCGAGTGGCGACCAGATCTGGGTCGCGTGACCTCGCCGCCCCCGGATCTAGGTCGCCGGAGGTCGAGGCAGCGTCGCGCGATCTCGCCACCCCAGATCCGAGGTCGCCGGAGGTCGCAACGAGGTCACGCAAACTCACTGCCCCAGATCTGGGGTCACCGGAGCTCGCTGGCATACGCTACCCTTGCCGGTCAATTTTTTTTAATTTTTCTTTTGATAATTTTTTTTTAACACAAATATCCTTTGTAAATGTAATTCCTCCAATACCATTTTGTTTAAAGTGCTTCACAAAGAGTTTTTAAAGTACAATTACTAAATACAATTACATTTTGAAAAATATATTTAATTCAAAGGTTCTTGCATTTTCCTAAAGAGTTTCCCAAAAGTGGTTCAACTCACCCAAAGAACATGCTTCCCAAAAATGAAAAAGAGAGAAAATTAAAGTGAGAGAGAAGGGAAGGACAGATGTGGGGACAAGAGGAAAGGAGATGAAGTGCTCCTCCGCGATCCAGAAGATCTTTTTTATGGCCTCCGACTCCAAGCCCCAGCGCCTCCGTCAATGTCCGCCGCTACTCCATCTTCTTCTTCTTCCTGCTTTCTTCTTGGCAATTCGCTCTCGCTTTCCTGCACAACAACCCTAGGATTCACCCTCTCTCGGCCGCTCGTGTCGCTCATACTGGCTGCATAATACGGCTTCGCAGGGGCAGGCTTCCAGAGCTCAGTAGCTAAGAAGGCCAGGACGATGACGACCCAGTCTTCTCTCAAGGACGCCTTCTCCTCCTACGCCGATTCCCTCAACCATCTCGTAAACGCTCTTTCGCTCTCTCTCTCTCTCTCTTTTCATTGGTTCATTTGTTATCGAGATGTGGGCATAGGTAGCAGCGAGCGAGTGTGATTAACCCATTTTCTGAGTGTAGGGAGAAATTGGAAGGGGCGAGGTTCTGGGTGGTAGTAAGCTTTCTAGGGCTGCCTTTTCACTCGAGAGGCTGGTGTCGAAGCTGTGCGCATAAAAGTTTTTTTTTTTTTTTTTTGGGTGCGCAATGTGGTGAGTAAGTCAGCCGGCACTAGCCTTCACTTGCATAAGAACTAAGCTACACTGGAATATTGAGGTTTAGGGTATTCCTCACTTGACCCTTTTCTGTGATAGCTTAAACTATGAGCATGATACGGATAAAGCCGTATGCCTTTGGGCATGATACGTGATGCTCCTTTGGATCGCGTATAAATGGTAGTCATTTTGCTCTGTGATCAGTGACCTCTTATCCGAGTCGTGCTTACATACCTTGGCCTTTTGTTGTTGCCATATGGCCTTTCCCTACTATTGGGTTCTCTTGTTTCTGTTCGATTTTGTCTGACACGGCCACAATTTGCATCCGTAGAATGAAAAACGCGAAAGGGTAGTCAAAGCGAGTCGAGACATAACCTCGAACAGCAAGAAGGTCATATTTCAGGTGCACAGGTAATATTTATTGGTATATCTTCATATCTTTAGTGCCATGCGCTTTAAAAGGGGTCAAATGATCTAATTGTTTGATTCTTGCTGAAATCGATAAAATTGTAAGTAGCAGGCATCATCAAAGCTAGTTTTGCACGATTAATTCTTAAAATTAACTTCCCAGTTTTGTTGGAATTGAACCATGTCCCATATCATGCTCATCGCAGAATCAGTAGATGCAACAAAGAGGAAGTCTTGGAGAAGGCACACAAGGATTTAGCAGCTGTTGTGGATCAGTACGTAGCCAGATTGGTAAAAGAGTTGCGAGGCAGTGACTTTTGGAAACTCCGACGGGCATACTCTCCAGGGGTTTGTGATAGTTTATCTGTCTGCTTAAAAGGCCCAGATAGATTACTGCAATTGCCTAATTTTGCCCTTTGTTTTGCAGATACAGGAGTATGTTGAGGCCGCCACTCTCTGTAGATTTTGTAAATCTGGGACCCTTTTAAATCTCGAGGAGATGAATGTTTCTTTATCATCGCTGAGTGATCCATCTCATGAACCTTTGCAGATAAATATCCTTGACTATATTCTTGGGGTAATGGCCTAAATTTTCATAATCTATGCACTTCTGACTACTTTACCCACTAGAGTAAATCAATAGTTGCCCTTTATGTTATTGAAGCTTGAGATAGATGGCGAAGTGCATGCAAAATATATAAGTGCACTCCACCATAAGGTTTTTAGTCAGAGAGTATATGAAAACATGTAATAGCATCACAGCATTGGCATAAGAAAAACAATCAGGATGAAGCATTGAAATATCTTTTTTTTTTTTTTTGCTCTACCAATTGATCTTTTGAACTAGGTTGGTCTATTTAAAACATTGAGTTAGTTGATTCTGGTCATCTACAGGACTCAAATGTGTCCTTGAATGAGCAAAGGTTGTGCATGTACTAAACACTTGAAATGCTTGCAAGCTAAATTACTCGAGCTGGTATTTCTTATCAGAAACTTAAAGCTGGTATTTGTTCATATGAAGCTTGCAGATTTGACAGGAGAGCTTATGAGGTTGGCTATTGGTCGGATATCGGATGGTGAACTTGAATATGCTCAAAAGATATGTACATTTGTGCGTGAAATACACCGTGAGCTGACCCTTTTAGTGCCACACATGGACGAACCTTATGATATGAAGACAAAGATGGAGACAATGCTTCAAAGTGTGATGAAAATTGAGAATGGTACTATGCTGCCACTTTCCTAGCTAATATCTGTCTATCTACTTTTGGTCAATGATCATTTCAGGTCTTCTTGTTTGATGGCTATAGAGATCACTTAGCTGAGTCTGAGGCTTTACATCGTCACTTCACTGAGTTAGTCATGAATTTTACTTCAGTTATAAAATGTGCTGAGTGAGTAGCTTTCTCCAAATGATTTAAACTTGAACCTTTGCTAGTTTGAGCTTTGTGAATTTCCTTCTGCATTTAAAGGTGAGGTACAATACTCTTCCCTTTTCTTTTCTAACCTTGTTAGAGTTGTGCTGCAACTGAAAGGGACTAGCCGTCATGTACTTCGAAATATCAGAGTGAATGTAAAATCTTATTATGTGCTTGGTTGCTTTGGAACACGCATCCTCTTCCTGCATCAGAATTGAATTCCCCCCAAATTTTGACGGGTTCTTCCTTGTTTAGCTTGCTTTGGCGTCCACGTGAGAAAATCAGAATATAACCCGCTGCTCGGATCTGATGACCCAAGTTACCCTCTGATGGGGGTTGCCGGGGGAATTGATCTATGAAGTACACTCTCTTCACATCCCAAGTCCTTACATTATGGTCATTTCTTTTCCTCTTATAATAGAATAATAACGAGACAATGCTCATGTCTCGCAGGCGGTTCCAAGGCCGAGATGTTTGGAGTTGCTCCCAATGAAAGGTCTCGGGGCCCCAAAAACAAGAAGCTTCTGCAACAACTTTAAGTGAATGTAGTGCCGCCGCTGCCATGAATCCCATTGAAAGCATCCTGGTTGGATATTTACTTGTGGCAGATGGTGAAGGGTAGATTATAATTGAGCTTATGGGGGAGTTTTAAAGGAGATTTTGACATGGGATGGTTGATTCTGAAGTTGTACGAGCTTTCTTGACGACTTAAAAGGACTATTGCCCCCCTTTTCTCGAAACTTTTGTTGGTTTTCTCTCAACTCTGTCTCGTTCAGAGCACGCGTGTTCGGTCGAATCAAACTAGTTCGAAAAGGCCCAGCTTCATCCGAGCTTTTGAGCTTCAGCCCAATGCAGAAGCCCCACTTGGCTCTCTCGATATAAACCCAAACTAATTCTTGGGAGAGAGCGTTGTGATTACTCTGGGCCGTCACGATTGTTCTCGATCAAGGACGTGCCTCTGTCGAGAAGGCCGGAGTCCGGCTTCTCTTTCGCTCGCATGCCGCTCGATCCAAAGAATCGGTGGAAGGGCATGAATATCGCGGATACGACTCTAGCTGAACGAGGTGTTCGATGCAATCCACGATGAAATGACGGTCGCCCAGATCATACTGATGAACAAGCATCTAGTGCACAAGCTCGGGAAAACACTCAAAAGTTTTTTAACTTCCTTGCTTCGAATTGCTTTATATTCTTCCTTTATTTTTTTTCTTTGGAAGCAGCAAAAGTGAACGCATGTGGAATTTAATTCTAGCCAAGCTGTCATTTTGTCAGCCTCCTAAATAGGTTGTGGGCCAAAACCGAGTGACGTGGGCCCTTTCTATACATCTGTCTCGACAAAAATAACAGCTCGAGAGGCGGGCCGTACCACACCGTATGCGTTTTCGGACGGCATGGCACGATCGAACGGTCCTTTCCATATCGCGTTGGCCCGACACGCACGTCGTGCGAATCGTACAGAACCCAAGTGAGCTGTTTCCTTTTAACGTACGGCAAATTTGCATTGCCAAGGTAGAGAACGAGATGTTTATTTTTGTTAGAAAGTCTAGTCAACATCACGGCCTCCCCTTCCGTGACGTTTGCCCATTCCGGATCCTCGTTGTTTCATGCTTGTTCCGTAGTTTTCCATGCGATTGGAAATCCATTTCTATTCGCACAAACTGGTCGGCCGCTACTTAGGAATCGATCATCATTTTGTGTAATATACTTGTTGCATAAGCTAACTCTTAGGATGAGACAATTTCTTCTCAGAGAGGATTTTATGCATACGCAATTCGAGATCGACGCTTCTAGGTAATGACTATATACCGTGGCATTAGGCACACATGATCGAGAAGGAGGTAGATGCAACCGATGGGCTTTTAATCGGACGGCAGTTAGGTGAAACCAAGTCGTGCCTATTATTAGTTAAAGGGGCAACTGAGGTACGAAGTGGAGACGTCAGGCAAATCTTTTGGAAGTTTGCCACGTGCATTTGTACATTCGTTGTCTCCTCGGGGGTCACGATGCAATGAATGCGGTCGTCACATCACCGCCCACGCAACGTACGTTCCAGCAATCGGCGTAGTTGTCCTTTCGTCCTGTACTTCAAGTTTCGCTACATACGTAACCCTACACATTGAACATTTTGTACGAGCCCCTCTGCCCCTCGGTCGACGGTGGAGTGCTCGATTGCGGCTTCGACGGTTGATGGCTCACGTGCGACCGGGGGCGACGGAGTGCAGGGCGACGGACGAAGAAGGCACGGGCATGGCGAACAAGGCGGAGCGCGGCGGAGGGCAGGGGCGGGGGATATGCTAAGATCGCCATCGAGATCTAGATAAGTCGGTGGAGAACGGAAGCAGATTGCTGCAACTAAAGCTTATCGCTTGGGGGGGACATCGGACGCGACTGACAAAAAATATTATGACTTCGGTGGCCACTGTAGCCTTAAAAGATGGAGAACGTGCGTGTTTAATGAAGGTGAATTCTGGCCTTTGCCCGTCGTGAAGAGGTGCGCGCGAAATCTTCCTGTCATTGTCCCACCCCCAGCTACGCACGTCCCGGACGTACGTAGGGGGTTGGCGTCGTAGCCGACAACAGAGAGCGCTCATCATCAGTATTGACGAGGGGTACACTAAAGAACTAGGAGCGGATTGGATTGAATTGGCCTAAAATCGGAGATTCTTATGAAAATTAGTCCCACTTCTCGATTTCAATTTACTAGAACCGTCCATCCAAATCGGATTGATATGGCACTCACGATTTAGAATGTTAAGAACTCGAGTGAGTTTTATGTCATTTACCTGCCCTCTTTGATGCGAAAACGATGTCATGATGTCTTGTACGTGATTTTTAAAATTCCTCTTGCCACTCATTCAAAAATCTCTCTTTTGGTTGTGATGGTTGGAGAACACCATCCAATGGAGGAGACTTTGTTTCACACCAACAGCGAAAGTAGCAATGAGAGATGGGCATTGCCTGCACCTTGACATCTCAGCTACTCCATCCTACCCAAAGCATGCGAGGGATGTGAAAGCGGCGATGAAGGAAGGGGATCGGACCGGTTTCCATAGATCCACTCGAAACCAGATCGGATTGATGATCCATTTCCCAGTGGATCTATAAAATCAACAAGCGATTCCCGATTCTAATTTTTCAAAACTAGTTCTTAATGGGTAGTTCCCAATTCTATGGTGGAAATCGTCCATCCATACCATATTCACCCCTAGTATTAGTTTTAGACCTATCAAACAAGTGGGTTGAATCAAGTTAAGATCCAGTAAAAAATGGTTCAACCAAATATGCTCACTTAATCCGTTTTGATCATTTTCACACCTTATGACCCATGTTTGATTTGACTATTCTTAATACCCATGCAACTTGACTCCATTCGTTCTAACCTATCTTGCTAAAATACTTTAGTATTTAACCCCATTTGGAAAAATCATATTTAAATTGAGGTAATAGTGCAAAGCAAATGAGGACGAAAAAAAAATGAATAGATAATCATAGAGATGATAAATTTTAAATCCATTAACACACATGTTAATCTACATGTGACCCATTTATTATATATAATTAACCTATATAACAATTTATTATATCTTGTATGGGTTGGGTAGCTCCCATTCGAATCACAATTTCTCCACATCGCATGCTCCTTAGAATCCAAAATTGACAAACTCATGGTCGCAACCATACCAACGCGTCACTAACCATGAAATCTCTTCCTTTTTTTTTTTTTGTCGGTTCTACTTTATTCCTACTTTATCACTCACTCTCATATTTTTACGTAGGCGTGGGAGTCAAAACCATATCTGAAACTTAATCGTTCCCACCCAACACCCCTAAGAAAGTGAGATTCGAACCTCCCACCTCCTTCTTCCATGTTGAAAATGATGGTCATTGAAGCAAATCACAGTAATTAAAATCTCCTCGTTTAGAGGCTCGTTCACGACAATAATCAAATTCCCAGTCCCGTGAATTTGGAACGGTGGGTTTTCGGCATTGAAAAGAGGATGAGCTCTCTCTCTCTCTCTCTCTCTCTGTTATATATATTATATATTATATTTATTTTTTTTTATGCGTGAATTGCCGTCGTCATCGCGCTATCAATGAAAAACGACGCGAAGGGGGAAAAAGTCGGTCGAACAAAACGACAGTTGTCGCTCCTCCAAAGATCCGATTCTCTGCCGCCCCCACCTCCCCCAGCTCGCCAGCTGTCGCTCGCCCCTTTTCCCTTTCCGGTCCACACCGCGCCACTAGACCGGTCCAGCTTGACCCCATCATCATCCCTCCCTCCATCGCTCTCGCCTTTCGTCGCTGTCGAAAGTCAAATCCCTCCATCCGCCTTTTTCCAAATTCCAATTCATGGGAAATCACTGATCGTCCTGGATGACGCGGCATCCGATTTAAATTAATGCTCTTTTCCGGTCACACGATTTAAATTAATGTCGAAATATTTGCAATGGGTGATGTGATTAGTGAATTTATCAATCCGGTCATATCGCCTTTTATATTTATAGGAATAATTGTCTAGTTTATTTGAGGGCCACAATCTCAAACTTTCTAAAGAAATTGTCCATGCGGTATTAATACATGCACGCGGAGATTTTTTTTTTTCCTTTCTTGATTTCTATATACTTCGATCATCTTATGATTTCTTTAATCAAGAGTTCACGGTGGTTAGGACAGGACTCGAGAGAAGAAGGCCGTACAAGTCGAGAGTGGCCAAAATGAAAATTATTATGGAACTTTAAATGATTTTGTGGCCCTAGAATATGTATCGTTGACCTTGTCTAAAAAAAAAGAAGAGAAGATTGGATCTTTGAACAAAGGTAGATGACAATGTTCTCTTTACAATATCCATAGTGCATGCATCCCAATAAAATCGGGTCGGGTCACCAATAATATTTAATCTCATCCACCGAAATATTTCACATCGTTTTTATATACATATAATCTTTTTCCACTTATCGATTTAAATTTTTTGAATAAACGTCCTAATATGGTATCAAAATCAGGTTCCGTAATAGAGGTTTTTAAAATATAATTTATATACTTTTCATATACACTCGGTTATACACGCCGGAACTCAAACTCGCTCTTGCAATATTATTTTAGCCGCAATTCAGTAAATTTACGATTACAGTCTTTCGAGTTCAGTGGTGCAATTATGGGCCGGGTTCGGACTCTAGACTAGGGGCCTAATTCGTGGGTCACAGGACAGAGGGTGGCCCCAGGTGTCGCTTCAATAGGTGACGTGGCAGGTCGACAGCTCGAAACGTGTAAAAGGGAAGCCCGGCTGCCCCTCGTCGAAGGGAGGACACGGCTACGACTCTGTCCCTGCGCTTTTTCTGGGACGGGATTTCCGGCGTTGTCGGGGCTCTGATGGCTGCCTTGTCGGTCTTTTCTTTCCAACTGCCTCTTTTTTCTAAATGGAAAATCTCCAAAATTCCTCATTTTTAGTGCCTTTTTTTTTTTTCAAAATTCTCGCTAAAATGAATTTTAAAAGAAAAATATCCATTGTGGTTGGCGTCTGTACCACAAAATCGGAGAAATTTGCTGGTTTTTTGCTTCGAATTGGTGCGCTTTGGGTCAAATTAGTTGATATAGTCAACAACTTTATGGAGCTTTTTTCGAAATTTCAAGCGAATGACGCGACTGCGAGAGAATTTTTGGAATTTTCCTTATTCTACACGCACCCTCCTAAAAAGAACCCAGAAGAAGTTAAAGAAAAAAATCGATGGCACGATGGATGGAAGAGGCCAAACCATTTGCCCCACTGAACACATTACATAGGGGCACGAGATTTGATGTTAGCATAAGTGTAAGCATAACAATATGGATGAATGCACCCCTACGAACATGTCAGTTGAGTTAGGCAATTCGAGATCGAGTAACATTAAGGTGATCAAGAGCAATGATTGCATCAAAAGATGGGTTGTTATGTAAAATGCTTTTTGGGTATGTTGTGGTGTCTTACTCGACACTTGAATTCCTATCTTCACAAAATGAATTTGTCGAGATTATGAAAGTATTGAGGGGGCAATATCGTAGGTAGGCGACCGATTTCTATAATTTTTTTTTCATCTGATTTTCTTTTGTGTTTGACATGTATTGTGATGATGTTTCATGGCACCACGTGAACCGTGTTTGGAAAAATTAAAAAGCCGATGGTCTGGTTGTCACTCGCACATCGTATCTCCAAACCCCAGATTCTTGCCGATCCGCGTTCAAACGGCTCCTTTCTAAGACGGTTGCTACAGTTGAAGAGGTGGTTGTGCCTATAACCTTAGCAAACCATCTCGGCTAAGCTATCTGATGGGAAAACAATGCATTTCACGCGGTTTGGTCCAGCTGTTAGCTGAATCTTTTCCTCTATTTAATATATTATTAATTTTCAGATGATGTTTCAGAGATCAACTCCAGGAGCTGCATTTATTTTGCAAAAAATAAATGATTTGAAAAAAAATAATCACTTGTATTGCATGAAGATGATTAGCTAGTGAAAAAATTTCCATTATTAACAATAATTGTTGTGTAAATATTATCATGGACGATGAAAAATATCTTTCATTCATTCATTCACTATAATCGATCATGTTTTGAGAAATATTTATTGAATCCTTTATTTTTTGCCAAACAAATGAACCCTTGAATAATCAAGTCTGGTAGATGAGTTTCAATTGTGCAACATCATCCTGTTTCAAATTCCAAATTGAAAAGTCGAGAAATTTTTTTTATGACAAACAAATTGCACGAGGATAATGAGCCTGACAACATGGTACGACCGGCTGATCATTATTGTTCGAGTGTAATGAATCCCATCCCGATTAGCACCATGAGTATATGCATTACATTTTCGATCAGTCAATTTCACCATGTATTACTATCACTTGGCATATTCGACCAATAAAAAATATTCTCGAAAACTTCGACTTATGTTCTTTCTAGAGTGTCTTTCCCAGCATTTTTCATGTACACGACTATTTTTGACCTTTATTTTTCCTTTTTCGGCTTAAAACCAATGCAGAGGATAATAGCCATGTATTCATCAAAACGGATGATGAGCTGGCGACGGGCGACCCTTCGCGGGTGCGAAGAGTGCCCTTTCGCCTCGTTCCTCCAGAATCACCGAACCGCGTCGTGAAGCTTCTTTCTTTCAAAAGACGTGGCGGAAAAAAAGGTTAAATAAAATAAAAATAAAAATAAAAATAAAATCGAAGAAAAGGGAAAAAGGGGGAAAGCAATGAAGATGAGACTTTATCATGTGCACGTCCGACGGGCATGGCCGCCATGCTGTATCCACATGTGTGTCTGCTCACGGGTCTGCCGCTCCCTCACGTGACCCTGACTCACCCCCTTCCCTGCCCGACTCTCGAGAAAAATATAAAATATTACTATTACTATTATTATTATTATTATTAGTATTATTATTATTATTATTATCATCATTATTATTATCTAATCGATACCTTTACTTTTTATAACGTTCTTTAAAAATGGGTCGAGTGCAGTGCGGCCACCCCCCAAAAAAGAAAGAAATAATTAAAAGAAAAGGGCGGTTCGGTCGACCTTTGACTCGGGAGTCAATTCGGCGACGGGTGGAGGCACGGGAGTCGGGAGCCGCACGTTTTGACTCCTTTTTTTGGCTTAAGCGATAGGGTTACCCCGTAAATGATCTTGTTAACGAATGCCACGGACCACTCAATCAATTTCCTAATAAAGAAAATTCTTCATTTTTAAAATGCTGTTTCGATGATGTGAGATCAATATGACAAAAACGAAAATCTTTCTCTATTAGATATGGTTAACGGGTTATCGTTGAGAAGGCCCGCCTCTTAAATAAATCGGACTAAATTAAATAGTATGGGAAGAGAAAAGGGTTCTCAAGAAGTAGCTGGTAGTTAGCTAGGCTTTTTATCACGGATGCGTGAACATATTATTATCGTTTGTTTGATTCGTGAATTCTCAGCGAAATGAAAGAGCTAGGACATGTTTGGTAAACTTGAAATTTAAATGCTGACAATGGACATAATTCTCTTTTAATCACAAGTTGATAGTCAAATATTTCCAATCTCTTACCATATTTCGATAGTTTTAGTCACTACTTTATTTAAATTACTCATCATCATCAATTATTTATATGTTGAACGCGTTAAGTAAAATTTCAGTCGCTAATCAAATTGAATGGATTTTTGAATTTATTGAGTCATCTAAGCCGATTCTATAAGGTTATTAAGCAAACCCAATCTCATAAACTGCAAAAAAAATTTCGTCACTTAATTAGATTATCAAATCAATTGTCACTGTCGATATCCTTTGGAGATGAACGGTGTGATGTCTCCCGTTTTTTTTTTACTAAGATTAGATTCAAGAAAATGTACCCTCTTTTCTTCTTTTCTATTTTTTTGGGAAACTTTTGCACATTAATCTGACATGAATCGGTACATATAAATTGTGGTCCTAGCTGAGTCGGATTTTTCGTAAAAAGCAAATTAAAACCCTCCCTTAATTTTCACACGTGACAAAAAAAAAAAAACGGCACGATGCTTTTTAGCTCTTTTGACCTTTATAACCACAAGTAGGTCGAGCAATCCTAGCAATTAGCATCGAAGGGTATTAGAATCAATGCACAGTTATTAATGTGGGCCTAAGTCCTAACTCATTCTCATGCCAGTTGCTACATACATTTACATAAATGTCAAAAAAAAAAAAAAAAGGACATGAATTCCGAGTTTCCAAAAATTATAAAAGGACCACACATAATATTACACGTCAATATTTGCATAACAGAAAGATTAGTGTTACTAAGCAAAAGTTAGAGCACGGGACCGCAATGTTTGCCAAAAAAGTGAGGCGCAAAAGTCATATGGTCATATCGAAAGAATAGTGTGGAGCTTTACCTAATACATTAACTGACGGAAACATTAAATTCCGGGCGATTTTTTTTTTTTTTTCCTTTCAAAGTGTTAAAACGTGGTTTAGCACGTGGGATTTATCGTAGCCTAGTGAGCAGTTCAGCAAAACATAGCCGAAACCGGCATTATCATAAAAAGTATCGATGAGAAACTTATTCTCACACGAGTTACTCATGGTACGATACGAACACAGACGACATTAGTTTGAAATACGATAATGTTAGAAATTAAATATGTAATAACATTGCTGGTTTTCCTCATAAATGTAGGTGGTTTGCATGTGATAATCATTAAAAGAAAAGCCATAAACATATTGTACGGATGCTAATTCAGATCTAAATATTCAATTTGATCAAATTTAGTTTCGAACTTTTTTGACGATTTGTCAATGCAATCATTATGATCAATTTTAGCCGAAAATAGCTAATATGGAAGTTAGTCGTTCGACGTAGCATGACTAGTGTTGACGTAAACAATTTTTGCTATTTTAAATATTTTTGTTATTGTGGTTAGTGGGGGTTGTCGAAAGAAAAAGAAAATTGAAGAAAAACAATTAAAAAACTACAAAAATCAGCCACATAGAACGCCCAATGTCCATATTAGAGATTTCTAATCAAAATTGATCGGAATGACATCATTGACGTATCATCGAAAAGGTTCGAGATTAAATTAGTTAAATCGAAAGATTTTAGAACAAGTTTATCAATTTTTTTTTTTTTTTTTTTTGTATCGTCTTTATTCATGACTCATTGTTGACTCCTCTTGGCTTTTTCGAATAGGGTTTCGAGGGCGTCCGTCTGTCGACCGGCCCTCGTTCCCGAAATGAATATTACATTCCAAACCTTCAGCACACCTCCGCCGACAACGCAAGACAAATGCTTCGTCGCCTCCATTAACGGGCGTGGGTCTCTCTCCCCGTTGCCGCCATGCCGAAGCCAAAAAGTTCAGGTGCCCCGACCCCAATCACTCGTGTCGCCCACGACACAAGCCGCCCCGAATTGAAACACACTCGGTTCACACCACGACCCCCGTGCTTTTCCGGCACGTCTCCGTAATGGAAGGTGAATAAGACGGCAGCTCTCTCGCGGGTGCATCTACGAACGGCACTTTAAAGATAAGTTCACTTTCCCCACGGGGGAAAAAAGTAAGTGGAGTCGAAAGGGGAAAACTTCATTCGCATCTCGGTGGTTTTCAATTCACAGGCGGCGCTCGACGACAAGGATCGCGAGAGCGACGTTCGGGCGGAGATAAGCCGGACCGAGAGAACCGGGCGGCGAGACTGGAAGCGGGAAATGCCTTCGAGATTTTGAAGCCGATACGCCGACCCCGTGTCGTCTCGTGTGGTGCGTGTTCGTCGACTTGGGACTTGATGTCCGAACTCGATGCGTGCCCGGGAGATTTCGTTACTGAACTAGGACGAACGGGTAGACCTGGTGCAAAGATCCTGGACATTTTACTTTTGGCGCTTCTCGAGGAGGGTTTTCTTCTTTCTTGTTTTCCCCCCCTCGCCTTGGTGAAATAAAATCATTATGTTCATATATGTAAGTTGGCGCCAAAGACAATAGTCAGTGAATGAAGTATAAAAAAATAAGAAGAAATGAAGGATCTTGGTCCAACTCTTGTCCTCGCTCCTCTGCAGTCAACCCTAAGTAGGACCAAGTTGTTTATTTATTTAATCCGAGCACGACCTCAATCTACTCAATAGTCCATGTGCATATATATATATATATATATATATATATATATTAAAATCTGAGAAATTCCCACGTATAGGAGGTCCACCATTTCCGATGAACTACAGACTTTGCAAGAGCACGAAGGCATGTTGAAGATTAGGAGCACGTCTACTTTCGAATGCTTGTAAATTTTTGAAGTATAAAAAAACGGAGATTGTCCAATTGATCTTAAAACTTTCTGTTCGAATGTTGTTGGTCTTAAACTTCTAAATTTTGTCAATTTAGCTCTAAATCTTCACATGAAAGTTCAATGCGATATTTTTGGTCAATTCTCGCTCGGAATCGCACGGTCGGCAACCACTGAATCACCACATCGGTTATGTCCGACAAAAAATTGAGAGCCCATACCAAGTCAGATTCCTATGAAGGACGATATCAAGTCAGATCCCACGGCAAGTGGAATAGTTTAGGGCAAGCAATGGGACCGCGTAGGAGGAGGGAACTGAGCCCGGCACGAACCGCAAGACACGCGTAGGTGCGCCCACGCCGCACGCCAACCATTCCTCGATTGACCCCTCCTAGGCTCGAGGGCTGATTTTTCAGCCTACTTTGGCTGGGACATGTTTCACTTTTACATGTACATTTACATCGATATTTATATTCATATTTATATATTATAATATATAACATTTATGTTATTTTATTTTGCGGTTTTAGGGTTTGCGATAGAGAGAGGGGAGGCGCCCGTTGCTGATATTTAAGTACCGGCCGCTGACTTTGGGGGCTAGGGGCAGTGCTTAACGAGGAAAATTCATCGAGATTGGGGTTGGTTAATTATGTTTTTATGCATTTCTATGCCAGTGATAGATTTGTCTTCTTTTTTTTTTTTCTTTTTTTAAATATAATTATTTACTATGAGCAGAGATTAATTTATGATGGTCGGAGCTCGTAAATTTCCACACTAGATAGGCTAAGAGGTTATGAAAGTTCTAAGTAATTTATTTTTCAGCCTCCTACTTTAAAATGTTCATCAATATTAAAAAAAGAAGACCATCTCACGCAATTTTTTTTTATTCATTTTGTGTCCGAATTATTCGATAAAATTATATGTATATATCCAAAAATCGCATGTTTGGATCTTTTATTTAGTAGTTCACTTGTGCATAGCCGCATGATATTAAATGTTGCTAATTAGGTTTTTTTTTGGATGTCCATTGGAAAGTAGTCATAAATTACAGTAAATGCGTTTCAATGAGGCAAGAAGATAACGAACTTCGTTAGTAATGAGATACGCGGGGAATTGATTAATCATCATAAGTTCAGATTCAGCGATGCATTGGTAATCGAACATTAATTAGACCTATCCAAGCAAGTTTGTAACTCATCGAATGAGGTTGTAATGTAATAGCTATCATGTTATAAAGTAATCAAGCTATAACGATTATTACGGTATTTGATTTAAGTAATGCAACATTCATTACATTGTTTGGTTTCATGAATGACGAGAATAATTATAAAGGATAACCAAAAATCCCATAAAATTAGAATTACAATCAATATAATGGTTATTGTTTTAATAATTAGTTGTGATTCGCAAGTTTAGTACCCCATATATATCATTAGTATATTTCAAATTCATTGATGATTGCAATTGAAAAGTTAAACACATAGCAGATGACTATATTGAAAAATACATGATTATAAACAAACATGAATGTAAGACCCCATATTTGATATCAAGACATCATGATTGAATACATATATTTATCTATTATTTAAGATACACTTTATGATTATATTTCACATTTTATCATATAGCACGTGACCATATTAAAATAAATATTGTTTATAACACAATTAGCAATATGATGAAAATTAAAATAAATAACTGTTTGAGCATCAATTTATTATAATTTAGTAATCAAGAGAATCATCACATCAATTATAATATTTAATGATGAAAGTTTATGTTAGGTACCAAACGGTAAGCAATCGAGATAATGCCAATTCTTATTCTATAAATAACTCCTTAAAACAATACAAATAATGTATTATCAAGATAACGCAATCGTTATCGCATCAATTATTTGCTTTCTATTCAATCGCTTATTCGTCGTTCAAAATAATACCAATTAGTGTCATCTTTACAAAAGTCATACAAATAGCTTGTCATAAATCATATAAATTTAACTCATGATCAATAGTTTAAGATCGATAAAGCGAGTGAATGAGACAAACGGGACACAACCAAATTGGAAGGGCTATTGCATAGACAGAAACCGGAAGCAAACATGATAATCGGCGATGGACGTGTGATAAACCCGAAATGAAATAACCGTTGCATCGACATCTCACCGGCGATCAATGTGCCGCTGCCGGCGATCGACATCGACTGGGGTGTATTACTTAGTGAACTGAGGAGAGTCCTCTGCCTAGGGTCGAAGATGGTTTTTACGGTTGGTCATCTCCGCAAACCTTGGAGAGATTTATTTACTGCCCTGTCCACGTCCTTCCCTCTTACTTTTCATTCCGCACGTGACGATGGTTCCTTTCCCTTTCCTGGAGGAACCGAACCAAACCAGAGAAAGAAAAAAAGAGCCTGGGAAAGAAAAAGGAAATTTAGGTCCACCGGTGCGCCGTTTAGCAGCAGCCACCCCGTCAAGTCCTTTCCCCCGTGTACCGTCGCCGACCCGCGCTAAGATGCGCCGCAGTCAGATTCGGATTCTCTCTCTCTCTCTCTCGTTTAAGCTCTTTAAGTACTGAAACATACCCATTGAGAGCGAAACCGAAACCAGCCACACATCACCAGCACGGAGGGAGAGATGGGTTGTGGGTACTTTTGAGGAGTCGCAGGTTTTGGGGGAATATGATGTCGGGGTCGGTTCTGATTTAGGAGGATTTTCTTTTCTTGTTTTTGGGGAGTCGTGTTTGTTTTCGTGTTCGTTTCGTCTCTTCAAGGTCTGTGCAATTACCAAAACATACATTACGGAATATGTGATTGTCATAAAATACTTTATTTCCTTCCTTTGTAGGGAGGGGGAGAAATCTGGTCAGTCACAGAAGTACAGAGAGAGAAGTAGAAGGGGAGAGGGGGGAGAGCTGGTGAAAGATCTCGTCTTGGTCCGTGTATATATATATGTCATAAGTGTACACGCGCTGTTCAGAGTTTGGTGTTATAGTTGTTGGCACGAATCCTCTTTCCTCCCTCCCAGCTTTTTCCTAATACCGAGAGGACCGAGAAAAGAAACTCGGGGGAGAGAGAGCAGATCACGAAGGAGATCCCTCAAAAAACTGAAATGGGTACGTCCTGTCTTCTTCGTTCTGCAAGCCCTTTGCGCTTCTCGTGCTCTGTACTTCTTCTGATGGTCGTCTCATGATTTCAGAGCCTTTTTTGCTTTTGTTTGGTTGGGTTAATCCTCCCTTGTTTTCGTATAAAATTTTGCGGTGAGTGCTGTTCCTGGTGGGCATTGTCTTTCGTCCTTGGTCATTGTTCCATTGCTCTGTCAACTAATTCCGTGAACCCTTTTGGATTTATGGTGTCAAACGCCAGATTTAGCTCTCCGCCTTGGCTTTGGAGTCCTTTTTAAGGAACTTTTCAGCCGTCCTGCATATCTGTTATGTGAATTAAAAATATCTGGTTTTTCGCCGTTTCGTTTTTCGGTTTTTCGTTGAGGGGAGCGGGTCTGGTGACGATTTTCATGTTATAATTTTCTCTAGATTCTGGAGATGTTGTTGAATGGCCTGGTCTGTCTTATTAAACACCACCTAGTCTTAAAGGAACTTTCTGCGAATGTCTCTTTTCTTCTGTAGTGTTTGTGGGAAGCTCACAAAAGGGTATCGCTGATTCCTCGGTATCTTTTCTCTGATTGGTGTTGGGGGATTCTAGCCAACTGCCTTCCTTTTTTTCACTTGACTTGATTGGTTCTTTCCATTCATTAGTATCTGCTTCACCTAAGGAAGTAACTTTGAAATTTGCTTCCTTTTTTCTTGCCTTTTCTGCTTCTACAGACATCAACATGAGCTTTTCGCCTAACATGGATGACGAATATGAGAAACTCATCCGAAGAATGAATCCACCCAGGTTTGCAGTTTCCTTTTCTCTCACATCTCTCAATTTGATTTTGCTTATACGTAAGACGACTAGGTATTCATGTTTTTGTTCTGTTTAACTGCTCTGTTTTTGCAGGGTTGTGATTGACAACGAGACTTGCAAGAATGCAACAGTGATACAGGCATGGCTTCTGTTCGTTCTCTCCTTTTCTCTTTCACAAAGTTGTCTTTTTTCTGACCGTTTGGCACCTTTTCTGTTCATGGTTCAGGTTGATAGTGCAAACAGACCTGGAATACTACTGGAAGTTGTACAAGTCCTCACTGATCTCAACCTTATCATTACCAAAGCATACATTTCCTCTGATGGTGGATGGTTTATGGACGGTAGGCCTTCGCATATTTTTCATGCTTTTTCTTGATAGAGCAGTTCATCAATTATGACTCTGAGAAGCATCGCCTAACTGTCCTTATTTTACCCCCGACCAGTCTTTAACGTTACTGATCAGGATGGAAACAAAATAATGGATGATGAGATCCTTGATTATATCAAGAAGGTAAGTTGTAGTCAGCGCTATCAATTAGTCCTTTCCCATCGGTGTTCTTACCTTGTTCTTTCTTCTGCTCCTTGAACTCTCCGCTCATAGTTGTACCATTTCATCTTCAGGTTCTCGGGCCAGACTCATGTTTCACTTCCTCCATAAGATCCGTAGGGGTTAAGCCCTCGGATGACCACACTGCCATTGAGTTGACCGGAAGTGACCGACCAGGTCTCCTATCTGAAGTGAGCGCCGTCCTCACGCATCTCAAGTGCAACGTGGTGAGCGCTGAGGTGTGGACCCATAACACGCGTGCGGCTGCGGTAATGCATGTCACAGACTTGGAAACTGGGTCGGCTGTTACCGACCCAGAGAGGCTAACCAGAATCAAGGAACTGCTGTGCAATGTCCTCAAGGGAAGCAACAAATCCCGGGTAGCGAAGACCGTGGTCTCCCATGGGGTCACTCTCTCTGCAAGAAGGCTTCACCAGATGATGTTTGCTGACCGGGATTATGAACGAACTGATGATGACATGTTGGATGAGAAGCAAAGGCCTAATGTAGAGGTTGTTAATTGGTACGACAAAGACTACTCGGTTGTCACTATTCGGAGCAAAGATCGGCCGAAGCTTCTGTTCGACACGGTTTGCACGTTGACTGACATGCAGTATGTTGTGTTTCATGCGAACATTGTTGCGGAGGGGCCTGAAGCTTACCAGGTACACGTTTTTGTAGCCTTGATATACGAATGAATGATTTATGGCACATGGACTGCAGTTAAGAGTGTTTTCTTATTGACATTGTTGGTCGATTGTGCAGGAGTACTATATCAGGCACCTGGATGGATCCCCTGTGAATTCAGACGCAGAAAGGGAAAGATTGATGCATTGTCTTGAAGCTGCTATCGAGAGAAGGGTATCTGAGGTAAGGGGAATCTTGTGAATATATTATCACTGCTAGTGGTTGATGGTGCATATGAGATGATGAACTGAAGCCGTCCTATTTGTGGAATTTCATAAGCTTGTCCTGTTTAGCTTTCACTGAATTTTCATTTAAAAACTTATTTAGAAAACAAAGGATGCATCTAGCATGGTCGATCTCTTTACTGAACTTTTGCTGAAGTGATTATCTACATGTATTATTCGAATTTCTGTACTTGCCTACTTTTAAATTTCATGGACTACCTTCACAATCTTATTGAGAGTTTTTTTATAAGATTAATGCCTTTCTCTGGAGCCCTGAAACGGACAAAAGTCTGTTGATGTCTTTTTTTCACACTTTTGTTGTGTTCTCACGTGTTTGAGTAGATGTCGTGTCCTGTTTTTGAAGGGAACATGTTCTTAAGAATATTGTATGCCAAGATTCCAGAACACCTTTAAGACAATTTTCTGCTTTCTGTTTCATTGATCAGTTAGATTTGCAGCATTTTTCTGATGGTGAGTTTTTGTATCAATGCAGGGCTTGAAGTTAGAATTGTGCACGACAGACAGAGTCGGGCTTCTCTCCAATGTCACTCGCATTTTCAGAGAAAACAGCCTCACCGTCACTAGAGCAGAAGTCAGCACCAAAGACGGAAAAGCAGTAAACACGTTTTACGTGCGAGATGCATCAGGGTACCCTGTGGACCCCAAGACAATCGATTCCATTCGTGAAACTATTGGCCAGACCATACTTCACGTCAAAGGTAGTTCCGGAGAGTCAAAGCCCGCTGCTCAGGAATCTCCCTCTAGGTTCCTCTTTGGTGGTCTCTTCAAGTCGAGATCCTTCGTCAACTTCGGTTTAGTTAGGTCGTACTCTTGACAAAACTCACAGTTAGCTTATCTTCTCATGTATATGACTAGCCAGTTTTCTGGAATTCGCCCGGAAAATATCTTTTACGGTTTTTTCCTTTGAAGTAGATGCAACTACTGATGTTAGGAAGAGCCATTTTCCTGAAGGAGGAAGGTGGTTTTAGCCATTAGAATAGTGTGAGGCCTTGTAAATTTCCGCCGGTCACCTACCTGACCTTTAGTTGTTTACCGTGGAACCAAACTCGCATTGGAACCACAAAAGTGGAGAGAGACCTGATTTGTGTAAGGATTTTCGTCTAACCATTGTATATAATCATTCTTTGCACTTTAGTTTTCTTACTCGTCCGTTGGGGCTGTTAAGAGTACGTGTCTCACATGACACTTCTATGGTGATGGTGAAGATAATTCCTGCATCAGTTAACCTTTTTCAGATCCAATTTTTAAGTTTGGCAAATGGAAGAGTTGAGGTCAATCGTTTTATGTTGTGTCCTTTGTTTATTCGATTTGAGTGAACGAATTCTCTGTGTCATCGGATATACCAAGATGCCGTGGAAATCAGCTCAGATGGATTGTTCGTTAAAGTTGGCCATTCACATCAGACAGAATTAGCAGTTAGGTGAACCTACCCACCTCGATTTTTTCCATTTGCTACGACTGGTCAATCAAACAGGATGTGGCTGGATATGTGCTGGAACACCAGGAATTGGGTGTTCCGTCTGCAGTTGGATTCGGATGGGGCGTCTAAGATCTCCATCTGACAGCGGCGGCCATTTAAAATCTCATTCCGTGGATACCAAAGCAGTCCCACCTTTGGCCATGGCCGATCGACGTAAACGCTTCCTCAGTAGGGCGACTTGAGGGCTCGCTTCTGTGAGGTTCATATAGCCTCCTTTTCCTAGGCAATACTTAAAAGAGAGACGAAGATAATTAGATGGCTTGGCCATTTGAAGGAGTCTCTCAATATCAGTTGATGATTTTCGGGGTCGCTGCAGAATGCAGCCACTGGATGAAAAGAGAAATTGGGAATACTTCAAACTCTACTGATGTCATCATATCTTTGCTTTTCGCTTTTTTCTCGGGCTGTAGATCACATGATATATACGCTTCAATTTTATGCACTGGATTGATGTGAAGGTTCGATTATGGGTGATGATTGTTGGTGCGACCAAACTGTTAGTTGGATATGTAATGAGTCCAGTCCACCGATTTCTTTCCCAGGACAGCTCGAAACGGTCCTACTAAAAACCTTTCGTGTTCCAAACGAGAAAGCGACTCGAACGGCCTTCACGACCATGTTTTCTGGAGTTGTTGTGAAGTAGGGAGAGACGAATGCTTAACCCTCATTCTCGCATGTTCTCAACAGCGACCGATCGGCACAACCATGATCTGTCCCGTGCAACCGTTGCGAGGGGGTTTTGCCATGTAGACCGCTGTTTGTAGTCCGAAATTCCAAATGGCCTCTCGGGATTAATCCGAAGCCACGCCTAATGATCCCAAGTTAATTGAATTTTACTTTTGTTCGATGGCTCTAGATTCTGGAACTAGCCTCCTAATTTAGCCTCACACCAGTTGCTAGGGTTACCGAAAGATGTGCTTTGAATTTAGACTGCTATTGAACAGTCAACGCTCGCATTTTGTTCTTGCAAAGGGTTAATGCTTTGCCCATGCTGCGATTGCCGTTCGATGAACTAGGTTGGCAAGACAATCATTGCAGAATCTACGGCGTTTGACCGGTCAAAGCCGACTCGAATGATTATACTAATCAACGCAACATCAGTTCCCTATGTACATCAACTGTGGGCTCACCGAAGTCGAATAAGATAATACCCACTATCGGTCCATTACCTAAGGAGCCTGTCGATACGTCTCAAAGTTGATGAAGAAAAATGTCAGAGCCAGAGCAACTGATATATTCAAATGGCGTTCATGTGCTTCTCCTGCATCTTCAATCAGTCACTGAAAAAAAAAAAAGTTTGCCGTTTGATTCTACCGTCACATGAAGCGGCCCGAGAAAAACAATTCATTGTTCCTTACCGCAAAAGCAATCGACACTCCCCCACATGAATCGTTCACTGAAAACCAAGTCCATCGCCATCACCGCCATTCACTGTTTCTCTCCTTTATATTTTTATTTATAAAGATGCTGTGCCGCCGTACAATGATTCGATCCTCTATATCCGCGCAGTGGATGTGCCACTTTCTCGAGTGCCGATTAGTCCTCAATGTCTAGATCGGATGGAGGGCCTATTGCTGAGACTCTGAGAGTCACATTCTCAAGCTAGGAAAACATAATTGAGCTCATAAGCATCGCAGTCGTAGCACTGACAATTTTCTCTCTTGGGTCATTCATTGGCCAGATGATATCAGCTCGAGGCAGCAATGCCGAGGACTCAGGTTCTGAGTTTCCGGGCTTCCAAATGTGTATTCACAAAGATGTCCATGCCTGCAGGAGGCCTATTAGCCGGTTCCGGCGGAAAGCTCCGTGTCCTCTGCCACTGAAGCCGCAGATTTCACTCCAGGGGAGGGACGATTCCGGTGAAAGGGGATGGAGCTTAAGTTCGTCGATGCCCTCTTCCTCTTCGTCGTCTTCGTTTTATCAGAATAAAGATCCAATCCCTCTGCTATCGCCTCTGGTGATGCCTTCCGCGATGAGTAATGTGGCCGCTTGTGCTTCCCAGGATAACGCGACAAGATCTCGTTGAATGGAGCAGGTAAAATGCGAAGGGAGTGCCTGGTGATCTCCATGAAAATGGATATGTGTTGCTGTGTAAATTCTCTTTGGTCCGTGAAATAAGATATCAAAGAACTATCGAATGTTGTGGCTTTTGCTGTCTTCTTTCCTTAACTTGGTGTGACTGCAACTTCACTTCCATTCAATTTGTAAATATAGACCTTTGCGATCAAGGACATCAGATTCCTGAAGACAGCTTCAGGTTCGCAGAAGTCCTATATAAGGACCGTCGACCGAAATCTGATCTTGGTTTTCGTTTTCTGTGGTTGAAAACTCGCAATTTCCAGCACGAACGTTCTTCCCCAAACCTAAAGATTAGGAAATTTCCAGTGTTAAAAGAGTCCTGTTGCCCACTTCAGATGATGGGATTGGCCTTCGCACATGCAGTATTCACAGACTAAAACGGATCACCAAAACTGGTCTAGATTGATTGAATGTTCAATCCTGCCGGTTCTTGGTGTTCCAATTAGTTGGGAGAGAATGTGATTATAACCTGACTAAGGCTAAACAATTCCATTAGTCAGGAGTCTCGTGCTGCATGAACTGAAAATCATTCGCAACCACCTCAGCTCTTGACATTGTTCTTCTGGTTATTTTACCGATACACGATTAAGCCACACATAGAAGAACGATATCTTACTACCTTGAAACACAAAACATCAGCTCGGGGATGGGAACTCCTTGGTGACCCTGAATGTTCATGTTGAATTTCGAATGCACCGAGAGGAGCCATGTCTGTATGAGGGCAATGCGAGCCTAGGATGACAAGCAAACCAGATCCAAATCCGAGCTCATTTATGCTCATCTTCCACAGACGATCCTTGTCGACCGCCACCGCCGTAGTCATCATATGCCGAGAAAAGGATGCGATCAATTAATGGTTGCCTACTATATCCTCTATTTCCGCTGTAAGACACTTTCCTAACTTAAAAAATTATCTACTTGTGTATGTTTTTTCTGCTAGGATCATTCGCGAATTGCGAGAAGGGCGAGATACTAATAATGGAGAATTTCAGGACTCCCATTGAAGTGCTTCTTGCCCTGGACTTTTCCCCCTCACAGAGTTGACCAAAATCTTAAAGTGGCAATCTGCAACTAAAAGGAAATGCCCCTCAATCCACAGAGCAGAACAAATGGACCATTTTGCAGGGTCATGTCCAAATGCTGTGTGTGGGTTACAGATCAAGAAGGCCCACAGAGATTAGCAGATGGGCTTTTGCCCATGTATTGGCCCTTGGGCTTGCCCATGAATATACTTATTAAAAGAAAAATAAAAAAATATATAATTAATACATATTTTCTTTTTATATGCAGCATTTTCATCGAAACTAGAAGTTGACTCGCCATTTCTACATTGTCCTGAACTTTTCCCCTTGTCGGCTTGCCCTATACCCCAAATTTCCATTACGCAAGAACTACTAGGAAATCTTGAATACGAAAGCATATTGAATAATTTAATTACAAAAAGTAACGATATTTTACTAATTCAAATCGAATCTCGCACAATTCGAGTTCATTATCCCTATCAAGTGCTCTAGATTTTATAATTTGTCCATTTTTATTTTGGGTTGAGAATCCGAAATGCGTGTACCAAAAAAGCCCGAAAAGTCAAAAAAGACCAAGAAAAGTAGACCTCGACTCCGCCAAACCAAACTCCCGACCGCCCCACGCCCCCCTACTCCGTCACTTTTCACGTCTTTTCCCGCTCCGCGGAAACATCGGTGACGACCTCCAACGGCAACGACCAATCACGGGCCGCCGGGTGGGCCCCCGCCGCCCGCGTCATAACGGCGCCGTGAGAAACCCGGTCACGTCACCGACCCGTCTCCCTCTCCCTCCGTCTCCGTATCGCCGTAACTCGCGTGGGAGAAAAAAAGAAGAAGATAAAAAATCGCCCCCGTCGCCACGCCCGTCTCCCATGTCCCCCAGAAATTGCCCGAGAAATAGTCCAGAAAAAGGAGAGGAGGAGAGCCCGAATGCGTGCTTAAATTTCGGAGCCCTAGCTCTCGATCGGCGTTCGCAGTTCGCCGTCGATTCGCAATTGCCGAATGTGCCGCGGGGCCGCCGCTGCGCCGAGGTGAGTTTCCGGTTTCCCTTTCCACCGTTTTGGGGTCCCCGATTCGGATTCGGGTTAGGGATTGGCTTTGCTCGATCGTTACCGGGTTCAATTTCGGTGGTTTCGTCGTCTTCGAGGTCGTTCCGTCTTCCCTTGTCCGTGTTCTTGCCTGATTTTTCGCGCCGGTGAGGTGGGATTGTACCCTGTAATCATGGGTTTTTGTTTTTTTTTGGGTGCTTCGGTGGGTTGTGGTACTGGCGTTGATCCCGATGAAGTTTTGACATGCGCTTGGTGGCTGAATCTCGAACATGCATCGCGGCTTCTTTTTACTGATTTGTCCTGTAGTTTGATCTTCCGATAGGTGGAAAATAGGTTCCTTTTGATTACTGGGAGCATTTCGTAGCCCTAATTATGATTGTGCGCCTGCGTATGTATTGGTTTTCGCTTTTGTCGCTATCGGTGGAATTGTATTGGAGCTGGGCTCTGATAACATCGTAAGCTCCGGGAATTGGATTGGGTTGGAAGGAGTTGACGATTTGCATAGTTATAATCTCCCATTTGTGTGTAGCTATTGGATTTGGTTTTTGAATGTCTAGAAGGATCAGCCTAATGAAGATTTTTAGGTCAGCGGTTTACCGTATTCAAGTATAGAAGGACGGACATTTATGGAGATGTTCGAACAAAGAGTCAATTTGGATTTAGTAGCTCTACCGCATGATCAGTCCGTGCTTTGATAATTTTTTGTGTGCTAATAAATGATCTGTACTTTTTTCCAGTTAGGTCAATGGTTTGTTCTCTGTCGAGTCTTCAAGTCATCTGGAAAAACTACTGTCTATACATTTTCACTTTGCATGATTTCAACATGAAGTGTTTTCAGTTACTAGTAGCGACATTTCGTTTCTTTTCCTAGCAAAGTTCGGGACATGGAACAAATTCTGTTTTCTAATTTTCTAAACTCATGCTTATTTTTGAGTGGAAACTCATGCATCTGTGACATCTCTCTTTGCAGAAGGAAATGAGAGGAAAAAGAATATCCACAGATTGGCATCCTAGAGCTTGTGCTGGCAAGACAATTCCAGTTAGTTGCAATGTGAAAAGGAATTTTGAAAATATCGTTCTCATCGATGTAGATTGTGATGATTTCGATGAGGTTATTATTATTGATGCCCCTGAATCTGTACAGGAGAAGTTGCGAGGTGCTGGTGTATCGCAAAAGAATAGGGGGTTTCCATATGAGGGTGTAATTAGTATTGATGATGACGATGACGGGGATGTTGAGCTCCCTGGACCCAGTGTGGCAGGTAGTGGTGAGTCAGATAGTGATGCCACATCAAGCAGAAGGTCCTCTCCCTCCTCCAACTTGGGAGAATCTGCTGACTCCGATGCCGATGAATGTCGTGTTGTTCCTGAGGACTGTTGTGCTTCGAAGTCATCTAGGAGCAAGAACTCCCCTAGCGGTGAAGGTGAAGTTCCCTGTAGAAATCGATATGGTCTCAGTCCTGTTTCAGAAGATGTCTCCTTTGATAGTGATTTCTCTGATTGTGAGGTTGTGGAAGATCCCTGTGGGAAGCTTCGTGAACAGTGGGAAAGTGCTTTTTCAAAAAGAAAACATGATACCTTTAATAAGCATCTTCATTCGGAAGATCAAGTTAAGGCTTCTGGCTTACATACTGATGCATGCGCGAGTGGAGAAGAACATAACTCGTCTAATCCAGCATGTTCTAGTTCGCACAGTACAAAAGCAAAAGAAAATTTTTCTTCTGGTGAGGGGTTTCCTGTCAATTCAGGAGTCGGACATGATCACGAGGAGCCCTCTTTATCGTTTAGTGAAGACAGAGCAAATGGACAAAATAATACTGTGGGCAAAGAATACAAAGGTATGGGAAAATCTTGTTTTGACAATGTCAACCCGGCCAGGGACATCCCCAATGAATCTGATGGTGAAAGAGATATTCATGCGGGTGATGGGTTACAGAATAAGTGCTTTCACAGCAACAGTTCCGTTCCGGATGAAGTAGTGCATGAAAGAACTGGCCCTGGCACAGAGATTCTTGCTGGCAAACCATTGGTGCCAAACTCCTGCCATATGGGCAAAGTACAAGCTGATTGTGGTGCAAAATACCAAGATGGTGATTATGTGTCTAGTGTCCAAAAGGACATTATTAATGGACGGGAAATGCTTAAGGAAACTGATGAATACAAGCGAGCAGTAGAGGAAGAATGGGCATCTCGGCAGCGGCAATTACAACTACAGGTTGGACCATACTTAATAACTTAATGTTTAAGTAGGTTAAGTACATGCAATCTTCTGCATGGATTTTTACCGATTTGTTCTGATCATTTTTCTGTCCGAGATGTACTTATTCTTGCCCTTCGTCTTTGATTTGGATGCTAATAGGCATTAATGGACTCCCGATTGCATGTATATAGGTCGAATGTCCTGTTCTGAATGTATGGTGATTGATTTTACCTCCTTAACTTTACATAATGGTTCCGAATTTATTACATCTTTTGTGCTTTGAGAAGTCTTCGCTGTTGTTGATGACGCCGCGTTGAAATGGAAGATCAGCTTCGTTGATGGCTGACATAGACATTCGACCTAAAAGAGTTTTATATCCGAGATGATGAAATACTTGAAATATCAATCTTTTGGTTATTCAGAAGACATTCTCGTGAAAAAAGTTGTGGCCTTGAATCTTTGCCATGCACTTCCAGTCTCAGTTCTTGACCTACTTTTCTCGGTACCTCTATGCCTATGTTGATCTATGGCATAAGGAAAAGTGTTGGTAGGGTGTAATGCAGTTTATGTGTATTCGAAATAACTTTTTCTTGTTTTCAAAAGCATGCTTTGTATGATTTACCTTGTATTTGTTAAAGTCCGCAATTTTAATGAGTTAATTGTTCTCTTGATATTGCTACACAAGAACATGTGCTTATTTACGGGTGTTGTTCTGCAGGCAGAAGAGGCCCAGAGGTTGAGGAAGAAAAAAAAAGCTGAAACTATGCGATTATTGGACATGGAAAGAAGGCAAAAGCAGCGGGTAGAAGAAGTGAGGCAGTCACAAAAGAAGGTTGATAATATAATCGTCATATATATGCGCTCTGAAGCTATTTTCATCTAACACGTGCCCATTTTTTTTCAGAGGAGTGACTTTATTTACTGTCCATTTCCCTTTTAAGCAAAAAAACATGGAACTTTTGATGTTGCGTAATATTTATTACTGAAAATGATAAATGCTCCTACTTGGACGAGCAAAACTAATTCCGTTTGCGCTATCGGCATTTTAAAAGTCCTCGAGTTGGTTGTAATATAGCCAGGCCATCCTGTCTCAGTCAGACCATTTCAGAATGCCTATTCAGGATATGTGGCATGGCACGTCCATTGATTGGAAGCATTTCTCATTGAAATGGATGAGAGAGATGTGACATTTTGATGATTTCATTAAATTAAATTGGTCATCACAAATTGGCAGTATATAATATCATTTTGTGATGTAAAAGTTTTTCCTTCTTTAAATGCTGCAACTAAATCTTTTTCGTTTATTGGAACTGATTTAATGTGCAGGACGAGGAAAATATGAACCTGAAAGAGCAATTTCGTGCTGAAATAAGGAAGGAGATATCTAAACTGGAAATAACTTGCACTGATATGGCCTCGTTGCTTCGTGGACTGGGGATACATATCGGAGGCAGTTTTTGTCCCTTACCACAGGAGGCAAGTTACTTATTTCTTTGTTAGATGCGAATGGCTTCCACAGGAGTTGACTGAAATTTCATTGGTCTCATTTCTTTCTATCAGCCTTTGTAACGAGGATTATGATGTTGGTTTTTCAGGTACATGCAGCTTATAGACGAGCCATACTGAAATTTCACCCGGACCGGGCGTCAAGAAATGACATTCGCCAGCAGGTTGAAGCTGAAGAGAAATTTAAATTATTAGCACGCATGAAGGAGAAATTTAGGTGGGCTTAACGGTTGTCATACTACACAGCAGTAAGTAGTGGTGCTGCTGCCTCGATTTCTTCTTTCTTCCCCGACACCCTGATCAGATAGCGATTTTTTGTTGTCCATAATGTGTCATTCTTAAATTCTCTGAGATATATGTATAAAGTGGATGTCTATAACACACACCAGAACCAGCAGTCCTTCATTGAAGAAGTTTAGTCTTTTGACGTGCTGACAACTTTGATCTTTATGCTGTAAGGGTGAGAATTGGTGTCTTCTGTAGACTCGGATTTCACTATTGAGTTCCTTGTTGGCCAAAGCCTCTTGTCGACTGGAACAGCCTGATTGAGTTTGGTCATGGTTGGATTTACTCATGGGTTTATTGTTGGGTGGAGTCTGGAGATTGGTCTGTTAATGCTATCCTGGCTCCATTTCCTTGGGCCAATACTAAAGATTTTCAGTTCATGTTCCAGTCGCTTTTATTTCAGTTGCTCTTAAGATGCACAACAGCTGAATGCTCACTTCGGCTAGAGTGATTTTTCCTGGAGTATTCATTGAAATGGGAAGGAAAGCTTTGGCCTATAAAATCGGAAAATCAAAAGAAGAAACAAGGGCATGCGAGAGCTTACAGGCACAATCTAGTTTAAACGGTGATTGCTCAAGACGACGTGTCTACCAGGATGTCGTGGCCAATCTTTGGAGGGAGATGGCAGGAATAGTGAGTCGATCAAATTGAATAATCTGATTTGCTAGCGGTATGTCGCGACCTTCCAAGAGGTGAACTGCCAAAGGAAAGTTAATGGATTCCTAAACAAACACCGACAGTGGTGTTACGGCCAATCTGTGGAGGGAGATGACGGGACTGTGAGTCAATCAAATTGATCGATCTTATTTGCGGCACATTGTAGCGGTACGTCGTGACCTTTTCTAGAGTTTAGCTACCAAAAGCAAAGTTAATGGATTACTAAGGGATTATCATTATATATCTCGCCAAATTTATTTTTCAATTATTAGAAACAGGTTTGGAGTAGAAATCTGTTTGATAATGTAATTTTAATGGATTACTAAGGGATTATCATTATATTTTTAATTGATAACGCAATTTTATTTTTCTAGTTTTAGAATAACTTTTTAGTCAATAATTAGGTTTGAAACAGAAATGAGAAGTAAAAAGTTTTTATTTTTCTAATTTTGGAATAGAATTGGGAAATAAAAATTCTTTTTATCACTCACTCTCAATACTAGGTAGGCCCTCCTTCGTTGATTGCCTTTTGCTGTCTATTGTCCACTTGCTTTTTAGCTGCCTCTTGCTACACCGGGAGGGAGAAATTTTGTATCATTATCGATTTAATTTCCGTTCTTGGAACATAAATTTTGTGTCATTATCCAATGTGTATTTTTCTCAGAAACTCGTTTAGGGAATAGGAAGAGTGAAATCTATTTTTGCCGGAAATTGTGTCTAAAATAAAATGGGTATCATTTGCATCCCAAGTAAGCACTTAGTGCAGATTCTCTTAAGGCCATACTAATTGCATCTTTGGGGTTTTGTTTAATTAATTAAACATTCAAATCAGCTTAGTTTAGAGTTGTCACTAATCTATCAGGCTATGTTTGGTTGTTAGGATAAAATTTGGAATATTAAAATATATCTTATTCTGCGTTTGGTATCTGTTCAAGATATGATAAGAGATATAGGTCGGATAAAATTATCCCACGAGGGAAGTGGAATAAGAGATCATAGAGTACTGGATAACTGAAGTATCAAAACTTAGCACGATGAGACATTTAAATGCCAAAAGTTACGAAAATAACACTTAGGTGCTTTTTTTTTTTTTTTTTTTTTTTTTTTTTTTTTTTTTTAATTTTTTAATTTTTAATTTTTAAATGGGACATTTGATTGTCAAATTCAGCAAAAATTGTCGGAAATCCTACGTGGCAATTTTTTAATAATAGAACTCACTTACGTGGTAAGCCGGAGAGTTGAGTTAGCGACAAAGAGCCAAAACGATGACGTTTTGTCTTTTTTTTTTTTTGATATACATATAATTAAATTAAAATATTTTATATTTACAAAAAAAAAAAAAAAAAAAAAAAAAAAAAAAAGGAGAAAATAGAGGAGGCAGAAGGCGAGGTTGAGCCCTCGTTGATGCCTCCCCACCGTGCCTCGGCAAAGGTGGGGGAGGGTCGGCTGGGGTCTCATTGGGCCTTGGCTAGGGGCTAGTGACCTTAGCCGGCCCGGCGATGAGGGGCTGCGAGCCCTTGCCGCATTTGGGGTGAGGGGCGAGGGTCGCGGCCTTTCCCTTTATCCAGTAAGGGTCACCGGCCCTCGCTTGGTCGAGTCAAGGGCCGTCACCCGCTAGGGAGCTTGCAATCTTCTTCTTCTTCTTTTAATAAATAAATAAATTAGTTTCAAATTTAATTTAAGTAATTTTTATATTAATTATCTAGCCAATAAGCAAAACGATGTTGTTTTTGCATTTGTAAAGCCACGTCAGCATACAAAACAATGTCATTTTGTACTTATCTTGTCGAAAAATTGCAATGTTAGAATTTTGATTGAATTTTCTTATTATTGGCACTTAATTGATCAATTTTGCTCTAATTTTGACATTTAAGTGTCATTTTTATAACTTTTGGTATTTAAGTGTTTCTCATGCTAGGTTTGGCACTCGAGGTTTTCTTTTGCCAAAGTTGATATGATTTTCAATATCTATAATAGGAAAATTATTTTTCTCAAATGACAAGCTTATTAAATAATAAAATTGAAGTTATATTTCAATGTAAATAATATTTGAACTCTAATATAAGAAATTCAAAATGTCAAAAAATAAAAATTTGGTTTTTAATTTAATCTTAGTTTCATTTTTATATTTGACTTTAATTATGTTTTATAATATATATATATATTTATCACATATTTTAGGTATTTTGTATTTTAGGTTTATTTGTATAGTTTGCTATTTAATAAAATTTATTAGAGAATGAAGGAATGGGAAAAAAAAAATAAAAAAAAAAAAAAATTAAGAAAAGAGTGGAAAAATAAAATAAAATAAGAAAATAAAAAGTAAATTAGGTAATAGTTTCACAAGAGATTTTTACCATCCGCATTTGTGAATTTTTAGGTTTATTTACATTTATGTGCTGTTTATATAAAAAAATGTACATGACATGATGTAAATATTTCCTATTTTATTATTGCGATTCACCAAATAGTATATATGATATAACAAAATCATTGAATTTTATATTATGTTCTATCCAATCCTATCTTAATTAGAAATTTAGACTACTAAATATAGCTTTAAAGGTCGATTAAAATTCCAAGTAAATTGTGGGAGAACATTTTACTTTTGCAAATCGAAAATTCCTAAATACAAGCATTTGGTTATGCTAGATAAATCTAATGCATTTTAAGATATTGGGAAAATTCCAAATAAGGATCTAAAGTGCCTTCATTTTCTCAAAAGAGGATCTTGAGTGGAGTCTATCTCAAATAAGGACCCAAAGTGATCAAGGATCTCACTTGTCGGCCGATGAACAGATGCATCTTTGATGCATATTCTAGTAGCATGATCAGGGGTATTTTTGTCCAATTTTTTAAAAAAATTTTAGTCGTCTTGTTCTTTATTTATTTATTTATATTAATGGTTGCATTGTTCATCATCTTCTTCGTCTCCTATTCGTCTTTTTCTCAAGAAGATCGGACTTGGGAAGGGCCAACGAGCACCAACCGTTGGTGAGGGCCGGCGAGGGCTGGATGCCCATCGCTAGTAGTGGGCGAGGTGAGGTGGGCAAGCCCTTGCCCAGGGCCGGCAAGGGGTGACCTCCCCCACCTCCACCCGCTGCTCCACCGACAATCTTGTCTTCTACCAGGACTACAACTGGGACGCCCACGTCGCCTTCTTCATCCCTTCCTCCCACCACCGCTCCTAGATCGACAACTTCTCCAGCTACACCTTTTGCCCTCGAGGACCTTCTTGTAGGGCCTCGATTTGGACGGCCCCCCTCCCCCACTGCCAGTGAGGGCTTGATGGCCCTCGCCCGCTTCCAGCGATGGGCGTCGAGCCCTCGTCGGCCTTTCCCCAAGTCCGGTGTTCTTGATCTGGCCAAGAAGAAGTGAACATGGGATGAAGAAGACGATGAACAGAGCAACCAAAAATGGAAAAAAAAAATGGATGAAAATACCCTAATCTGGCCACTGGAATATGCATCAGAGATGCATTTATTCACTGGCAGGCGAGTGAGGTCTTTCTTTGAGACTAAATGACCACTTTGGGTCATTCTTTGAAACAAACTTCACTTCAAGTTCTCTTTTGAAAAGAGGAGGGCACTTTGGGTCTTTATTTGAGATTTTCTCCAAGACATTTTGTAAGCAATCTCGATCAATTTCAATCTCAAAGCACCAATGTGTGACGAGTGATAGATGTGCATGCGCAGACAAAAATTTAACAATCGATAGTCAAAGCACTAAATGAATTTATAAAAAGAAACAGAGAACCTGAGATGCAAGGAGCCAGCAAAGCAAAGTCCCGTGATCAAATGCCAAGACAGCTGTTAACTATAGATCAAAGACAAAGATTACAGTGGTATAATATACATATATGTGTGTGTGAGACCTATATGTAATCTAAATTTTTTCTATCCTTTCCAATTTACCACTAGCTGTTCAATAATAATGCGATCTACAATTACGACCATGCAAGATGCGTTTTTTTTTTTTTTGTATATATATTTTTTATGACATGTAGATGAGGCATGCACTGATATATGGAACTTACATCCTATTCAGGGAAGATTCTAGTAATGCAAAATGATCCATGTGCACCAATTTGACCAAAATTCTCATCCATCTTCTAATTCCTCCCCTTGATCGTATAATGCCAGCACGACAGCTTCACGAATCAATGTCAATGTCATCGCGTTGCTCAAAGACGATGAGGCATAGGACATGAAGAAAATTAAGAAGTATTTTGTGATCAGATGGTTACCGAATCGTAGATCCGTGGTGTCGACGCTTGGACTTTCGTGGATTGGTAATGACGATGAAAAAATAGCTGACTCGTGGCGACGTGATTTCAGTGAATGGCGGCGGCGTGCGGGCTGAACAGGAAATCGGCGACGTCAAAGAGATTGTGAGGACACCGGATAGTACAACGGGGCAAGGGAGTGGCGCCGGGCTTGCAGGTTGAGCCGAACACTGCGGCGAGCGACACCGGCACACCGGATAAAAAACCGGCGGAATCATAGGGATCTCGCCAGGACAATTACGGGAGGACCGAGCGCCGGTGATGCCGGTCTGGGAAGTCAAGGAAAGCCTGGGGGCTAGGATCCCAGCACTGGTGGCCATTCCGGAGTGGCTGTGAACGCTGCGGGCCAGCCGACATCGGGACCGAACGTACCGCTTGGGGACGACAGTGGTGGCAACAAGCTAGGCGGTGGCGGCGACGCGAGAGAAACACCGCCGGAGGCCACGGCCATCGTCAGGAAAACCTATCTCGGATACGAATCATTTTCTTTGGCATGAGCGTATGTTGGTTTTGTATATTGGTTTTACTATCCTTAATCTCTTCAAGCACATGACTCCCTTCCTTTCCTATTTTGAAACCCCAAAGAGATATATCGTATCTTTCACAATAGGAAGATCTTTTATTATCACTTACGATTCAAATCGCGACGGTACCAAATTAAAATTACTCTCGATAGTTTCCCTCGGCATTCCTCGAGCTCGAGATTTTCAGCCCCTTATAGAACTGTGGGTCGATTCCAATTTTGCACTTCGTGGGCTTGGTTAAGCTAAAATTGCGTGCATCGGTCTGTTAACTCTGATGCCGTTATATAGACTTAATCAAAACGCTCCAAATAACTATATGCGATTTAAGTGATGTTTTTGTTTAGGAGCCAAGATCGATCCCTAATTTTTCTATTTAATGAATAACTAAACCGGTCGCCAAAATTTAGATGCGAATAAAATATGGAAAACTTGAAAAAAAAAAAAAAAAGAGAGAAAGGAGAAAAAGATAGAAGAGCTCGTGGATGGAGAAAGTGGCTTCTTTTGTTAAAAGTACAGCAGCAACAAAAAATAGGGGTAAGTATGGTCGGGGTGATAGTTCTCACCTTAGAATCAGAGCCGCTCACTAATGATTGATTTCGAAAAATTAGAATCAGGTGAAAGGAAGCAGGAAGAAGCGGAAAAGTTTATGAAAAAATGATCTTTTATATTTCTTCAATTCTCCCTAATGTACACTACTATGTAATTATAATACAAGATGTACACAATAAATGGCAATGAAATATTCTACAAATCAATCTTAATCTCAATCTAATCCCTAATTGATTTAGTGCAAGATTATGATCAAAATGGATTCTTGGACATATGTTTCGGATTCTCAAGAGCATATCTTTCAACATCAGGAACCACCCATTGATTCTATAGACCCACTCAGAAATTGGTCCCTAATCCCTACGAAATTGCATTTGTCGATTTCCTCCCCCATCCCCTCAAATTATAATGCAACCTGCTCAATGATGAACCCCATTGCCTTGCCGTTGTCCTTTCCTTGGCCATGATTTGCCCCCAGGCCACCCCATGTGTGAAGGACCAGCAGTCCCAGAAAAACCTTTTTTTCCTAGCCGACAACTGCACACGACGTACCCAGTAATGGTCGCGCTTTTGGAGGTCGTTTAGTACCGTCTTTACCCTAAAGCCGCTGGAGCTGTGAAGAATGTTTTCGTAGCTTGGGAAAAAGTATTCTCGCCACAACCCCTTTTTTTTTTTTTTTTTCTCTCGAACAACCTCCGAGACCGAAACGTGGTTCGCGTTTTGATAACTTTAGTATGTACATAGTATATGAATTGGGGAGTGGAAAGAGAAGAACGAACAATTTCGACATCGAGGGCCCAGAAACAGAGTTGAAAAACGGTAGATTCGATTCAAGCGAGGAGCCAGAAATCCTTCTGGCGCTTGGTGGTGATCAGGTAGCCGCCGAGCTTCTTGCTCTTCCGCCTCACGGCGATGGCCATGCACTCGGCGTTCTGGATGCAGAACTCCACGACCCCTCCGCCGCCGGCGCCCCCGCCCATTCGGTTCCCTCCGACCCACATCATCAGCAGCCTCCAGCTTATCGACCTCTTCTTTTGGCCCATCACCAGCAGGGATGCCCCGCTCTTTCTTGCCTCCTCCAGGATCTTTGGACCCTTCTCTTTCCCTTGCACTAACACCGTCTCAATTTGCACCTACAAAAACCCAAAGAACATATGTACAAAATTCGAAATTAATATCCAACAGATGCAGCCAACTAAACAAGGAATGCTCCTAGGTGAGAAAAACTACTACTTTTGAGTTCACTTAAAAAGATGGGAGGAAGTGAACCCCACGATGAGGTGGGATGAGAATTATGCACATTTGTTTATGCTCTTGCTTTCTTATTTCCCCTCATCATCATAACTCAAAGAAAGCATCAAAAGCAAGTGAAACTAGAAAGAAAAATGAATATGAAAATGCAGGGTACAATGGAGAGAAAGAGAACTTATATTTCCCTCATGGACATGAAAATTAGTGAAGAAAGCATTCTAAAAAAATGCACAAGATCACTTAAGAAAGGGAGAGAGCAGATCTTGGTTTAATGGATTGTAAGCAGAGTTCTTGATCTCTAGTGAGTTACGATTATAATTACCCACCTCAGGTCTCTTTAACTGGCACATATTCTTCAGGGACTGAACAAGCTGGTAAGCCCTTGGAGCTGTCTTTTGGTTGCACTCTTCACCGGTTCCTGCATTCATTCAAATCAACATATTTGCTTCAAAAACCACTCATCGAGACATGTGCTCACACAGAAATAAATCCCAGAAAGAACTTGTGCATGAAGAATTCAGACCTTGTTGACCCGGTTTCGTCACGTGCAAAAGTATCATGGTGTCCTGGCTCTGAACTGTGTGAGACAGAGCCCACTGGAGAGCTCCCTTTGCTTCGATGCTCGAATCCACCACGATCATAATCCGCCGCCCCGTCGCCTGCCCAGGTTTCTCCCCGTTCCCGGCCTTCTCTTCCTCAACACTGCCACCCTTCAGATTTTCTGTCTTTTGATCAGGCTTGATGGCATTTGGTTCTGGCTTTGATTGTATCGGAGGCGACCGGACTCTCACATGAGGCCTGATCCTGTTGAGGCAGAATCCGGGCAATCTCGCTCCCGTCCTCCCCATTTTTCCTCAGGTGCAATTGTTCAGGCGGGATACACAAAACAGAAAGACGCTGAAAGCTAAATCTGTACAAATGCTGCGCCGATTCTTAGAGGTTGGTCTCGGCCACAATTTTCACAACCCTGCTCTGCTTTTATTTTCTCCTCATCCCTCGTTTCTTCTCTGCCCCTTTGGGCAATCTAATCATGCTGGTTGCTTTGTTGCTTTAAAATTTATCTTGTGGGGGCTCTTCCTGAACGTGCCGTCATGAATCTGTAGGGCCAGGACTCCTTGGACCAGCAATCCCAGCTCAAAGTGGCTTTTTCTTTAGAGCTAATCAAAATCACGGGTGGTTAAGTAAGCTTGATTTGCTCTCTGGTCTTTCTTTATGTTTCTGATGATGTCATCGAAGCATGTTGAATTGCGTTTCTTTTCTTTTCTTTTCTTCTGTTTTAATCAAGAACAGCTTTTACTTTCTGGAGGGAGAATATGTGGAGGCCAATGTACGCAATTTGCTCTTCTTTTGCTCTACACAAACGTGAAATTCGATGTCAGAAACATTCATCTGGCTAGGACAGAATTACTTTCTGAGGAATCACGCCGTCAATTATGCATTCACAGTAATTGCAAGAATCAAACTGACAGTTCGATTAAAAATTTTTCACTTTGATCTGCAAGCTGGTGCCTCACTGATTTCTCTGGATCATTTATAATATTCATGGAAAATGTATAGAATTAGGCTTCTGGTAGCTGGAAAAGAAAAAGAACCACAATTCATTTTTGCTTGAATATGTGTGGGGCATTTGCAGAGCTTATCGTATTAAAATGGGTATATTGACTTTTTCTTTACCAACCATGAGGAAGAGTAGCATTACTCTCACCTTTTTTTTTAGGTCGAATTACTCTCACCTTCACCTGCTCCCATTTTCATGCTTTTTCCCCTAGAAGAAAGTGTTTTTGTGTATTTTTCCTATATTTTATGCATTGTCTAAAAATTTTATTCGTCATGTGCTTGGTAATAATTGAAATGATAAAATACGGTATGTTCTAATGCACTATGTATGAGAATACACTAAATTTGACTATTACCAGATGTGCATGCATTGTTAATTTCTTGCCATGTAGTAACAAAGCGCAAAATACAACGATAGCAAAGACGATTATTTCGGTAGTGCCCCCAAGGGCAAAATTACCAAAAAAGTTCAAACCTATTGTACTCGTAAATATTTAGTCCTAAACTTTTTTAATTTAATCAATTTAATCCTAAATATTTTGACAATTTGTCAATTTAATTACTTTGGCCAATTTTTGCTGGAAATCTTAACGTGGATGCCAACCATGTTACATATGATGTTCAATGCTGACTTGGAATTTTTTTTTATAATTTTTAGAACTTTTTATAATTTTTTTCTTTTCTTTATTTTTTTTCTTCAATTCCTTACCATGTTTGTTGATGGTTGCTGGCCACTAGGCAAGGGCCGCAACCCTTGGCCATGGCTAATTTGAGCTTAGAAGAAAAAAAAAGAAAGGGAAAAGAGAAGAAAAACACAAAAACAAAAAAAGAGAAAAATTCCGAAAACTGTTTATGTCAACACTAATCGTATCACTTAGGACAGCTGGCATCTATGTTAGCGATTTTTGGCCAATTTTAGCCGAAAGGACTATATCAATAAATCGTTAAAAGGTTTATGACAAAATGTTTAGGACTGAATTGGTACAAGTATAATAAGCTTATGACTTCTTTGTTAATTTCCCTAGCCCCGTGCTACATCAAACAGAAGCGCCATACATCATCTCGATTCGTAAGACTACCACAGTTCTTAATTGTGCAATGATAGCCAAATAGGGCCGAGGTTGGAGATTAAGGGTTAAATCACATAAAAGCATCAATAATCTACGGGCAAAAAGTTACATAAAGCATCCATTGCTCCTTTTCTTTTCTCAAGCGGTACCTTCTTGAACACTTCACCCCAATATAGGCCCAACATCTTTAAAATATGGAGAAAGGGCAATAATCACGTCCAAGTATAAAATTCCAGCTAGCTCTTAATATATTTATTTGCTCTTTTATGAGAAATAAAAGAAAATTGATTCTGACCAAAAAAAAGAAAAAAAGAAAATTGATGTAACCTGCTTGCAGAATAAGCAAGCATACACAATACCAAATAGTAGCTGGCACACTTAAAGAGTCATGATGGTTTGTAGGGAAACATGTCACTTGTTAAGAGAATATCAAAAGCATACCCAAAATAAGAACCTCTCTTTGGCTATCATTATATGCTCTTCCAGCAAAAGGGCACACCCCTAATTAACGTTTCAAAAGAATCTTTGCAAAATCGATTATGTACTAACTATTTGAATCTCAATTGGTCATTTCATATATACCCATTGAATAATCAAAATATAAATTGATGATTCTACTTAATCTCTTACATACTTCAATTTTAACAACCTTACCAAAAAAAAAAAGAAAGATAAAATCTTCAAGCATTTTTCTTTTTTTCACACGCGCATGCGTGCATATATGTGCAACGTCTTTGTATTGTATCTTTAATTTCAATTTGAAAATTAATTAATCAAATATTTTGCAAGAAGGCAATTTTGTAAAAATCTATTATATATAAACTTTTGCATACGCACAATGCGTGCAAACATTTGCCAGTTAACATAATATCAAGAAATTGTACACATACGTATGGAAAGAGAATAAAATTTCGTAGTTAATTTTTCTTGTAAGGTCATGTTAGAAAAGACTCAAAATTAAAAATTAAAAATACGATATAGAGAAGATACAAATTATTAATTTACAAACTTGTGCATTGGTGGAATATTAATATATACTAATTGAGAATAATTATTTTTTGGGGGGAGAAGATTGTAATCCCTTAAAAATAGGAAATCCTCTTTTTTTATATAAGATAGTATAGATGAAGTGGTCAATCTCTGTACATACTTTAATTTTGCCTGTTTTTATAATGACATTATCATATATTATTCATGATTTCTTAAGGCCGGATTTGGAAGAGAAGATAGGCTTAATAATCTCTTAAACTGGGCTCGATCAATACCAGAAACATATCAATGACTAACCATATGCACATAAACCATAACCAGTCGAAATTCCAAGATTCATTTGATTTTTCCTATTCACTATAGGCTCTCGAAAATTCAATACCCAATGGAACCTTGATTACACGATGCGATAAACCATATATTACAAAAATGCTTGGAAGGAAAGAAAGAGAGGAAAATCTCCGAATGGCGAAATCCAAGATGCTCTCCTAGTTCATTATGCAAATGCAATGCACCACGTTCATGGGAACTATGTCAATTGATGAAGAAGGACGATATTCCCATTTTACAAAGGTGGATGAACCAACCACTCTCTTTGACTTTTCTCGAGAAGATGACCAAATTCCAATCGACAACCAAAAGAGGGCTTTCATGGTTTCGCTAATGATTCCCATAAGGCTAGCCAACCGAGGCCTCTCGACTGCTTTCCTCGAAGTAAAAGGAGAGAGAAAAAGGGGCTTTTGGAAAAGGGCTCGACAGGACCCATGCAAATCATCTTTAACCAGGTCTAATCAGATCTATCTCAACATCTCTACATGTCTAATCTAATTGGTGAGCAAACTAGTAAAAACATATCTCATCAAAAATAAAATATTTCGTGATTTGAATATTACCGTCTCATCTAATCTTCGAGATATAGCTCGTGGATGAATTGTTCATGTACGCATAGGAGTTGATGGATTATGAACATGGGATATATGTCGAAGCTTGTTGACGTACTCTTCAACATCTAGCCCTCAAGAACAAAGTATTTCTTGGTATCAACATGTTACAATCATAACTTTCTTTCACATCAAGAATGATACCACAATTGTATTGATAGTTAAATTTTGGCAATCCCTATCTAGTCAATCATTGCGTAAGAAAATTGCGGATTGATCCCGACCCTCAAATAAAAACATTAATTAAATTAAATATAGATATTATCAGCATTTTAATGAAGCCAATATAATTGCGTTGGAGTTAACTTAAGTGAGGGAGGTTCTAAGCTTAATTGAATTAATGAGGCTAAACTCATTGTAAAATTCGGCCAAGCCCTTTAATCCGACATATTGGCCGAAATTTGTGTATGGGGAGTGCCGAGGTGGAAATATTAAATAATTGAAGTTAAACTTAGGAGTAATTAAACTTGGTATCATCACAATATAGATCATGAGATAATAGGAGAGTTTATCTATTGTTAAAGATAGGGTATATCTCCTATTTGAAATGACATGGGATTGATGCAACTAATCTATAAAACAGTTAGTGGTGATCCTACAAAATCTCATATATATGTTTAGACTTATATATATTATAGATTGCATGTCATGCTAGATTAGTTCATAATTTTTGCCCATCATTAAAGTTAACATGCTGTTAGTTCATTAATCCATGCTTGTTAAACTTAGATTAAAATTGCATAAACTTTAGTTTCATAAACAAGAAAAACCCAAAAAAGAAGTAGTTAAAATTGCATAATCGTTTATAAGTCATGTTTAGGACATGCATGCATTTATTGGGCTTTTGCTTACTTGAGATATTTATGTTCTTGCCGTATCTCCAGCAATTTATTTGTCACTTCATGAGTGTAAAATTCTTATTTATCAAACTTATGTTAGTGGAGTTCAATCTAATCTAACGCCGCGTAAAGAGTTTTTCTCTCTCGACATGCAGAGTTTCTTTCCTACCGCCATGGTAGTTTCTTTCCGTTTTCTTTCAACCCTAATCAGTGGGTTTTCTCTGCTATCACCATAATTCGATGCTATCCAATCCCAAAAGACTAGTTTTTCCCCGCATAATCCTCAATTGCATGGCGACACTATTTCCTTGGATCTCACGAATGTCTTCGAAAAATCCGTCAGCACTAATTCTTCTTTACTCTGATGCGCCTTCTCCCCTGTTCTCAGCTTGATTGGTGGATTTCGACTTTACTATTCCTTTCAATTGACAGTCGTATTCCTCCACAACTACCTCTTGTTCAAGTGTAATTCAGCAACTTTACTTGCCCTACCTTCGCATCTTATGGCAACCCAGCAACAGGAAGACAATTCCAGAATTGCGGCCCTCTGTAACAGATTAGGGAGGCTATGGTCTGCACAACAGATAGAAGATTGGAATGAAGCTCTGCCCTTGGCAAAAATTGAAGAATGCAAAGCGATCTTAGTTGGTAAAATCCTATCAAACCCCTCTGTAAATTTTTTGGCTTTTCAAAGTACTATGAAGCGTGCATGGAGAACTGACCAGGTGGATATTTCCCAACGGGAGGCGGGCATATATGTAGCAAAATTTCAGTTCGAAGAGGAAAAACGGAGGGTACTAGAGGGGGTCCTTGGCTGTTTTCTAGTAATTTAGTTATCTTTAAGCCTTGGATAGCAAACACACCATTTCATTGCTATGATTTTTCGACTTGTGACTTCTGGCTGTAAGTGTTTGGCTTACCTCTAGAATGGTGTTCGGAGGAAATGATTGCAAAGGCTGTGCGACATGTAGGTTGAGTTATTACAGTTAAGCTCGATAATAGGGATGGGACTACTCTTAGAATAGGTCGTGCTCGAGTTGAGCTAAACCTCTAGTACACATATCACAGAAAGCTATATGGCTAGACTATCGTTATGAGCATCTACCACACTTTTGTTATTCTTGTGGTACCATTTGACATTATGCTACATACTGCCCTCATATTCCTTTCATTGAGGCAAAGATGGGAGGTAAGGAGAAAATGGCTTATGGCCAATGGTTGAGAGCCGAAAGTAAAATAACATAGTCCATATTGGCTAACCTTCTACGAGAAGCCAGACACAACTGGAGATGAAATCATACCAGAGACCCCACCTTCTTCTGTGCATATCCAGTGTCCAGCTCTTCCTCCTATTCCAATCGCAGATGCCCCGACAAAGCAGAACCTCCAGCCAATGCTTATACAAGGGGAGTCCTTAATAGGTGTAGCAATCATTCAGCCTGAAAAGATGAAAGAAAATCGACATGGTCTACCTTCCAGTCATGACACTACTACAGGATGTCCAAAATACATAGCTTTACATAGTAATATACTACATTCTGATCAGGCACAACATAGAGAAATCACACAACCCATTACCTCCCCTAAAGTGGTGCACCATGTTCCTGTGCAAACCTATGACCTTAAGCACAAGGAATCGAGCACCTTTTGCCGAAAGAAGTTGAGAACCAACAGAACTCCTGCAAAGGTAGGAATCACAAAGAAAATCAGAAGATATAACCCCTATGAATCAAGAATGAATATATCAGAGTCTCTTGTTGAATCGCAGCTAATGGATACACCCATTTTACCAGCTGCAGAGGATGTGATATGGGCTTCGGTGGCTGGCCCTCAATAGCCACCAAACGACAAATGAAGCTACTATACTGGAACTGTCAGGATTGAGCTCTCCCCCGACAGTTCGCGCTCTAAAGGCTTTAGTGGCTATAGAAAAGCCTAATGTCCTTTTTTTGGCGGAGACTAAGAATCAGGAGGCGCTCATTCTCAAGATGCAATGGCTTTTGAAATTCAGCAACTACCAGTCGTGCGACCCTATTGGACTGGCTGGTGGACTAGCTATGCTTTGGAATGAAGATATTATAATCCATATAGAAAGAGCTACTTGGCATTTTTTTGATACAACCTGTACAGAGGTTCGAGTGGGGACTTCTATATGTCTAACTTGTGTTCACGCTCCAGCGACCTATCAGCTACGTCAACAACTCTAGACAGATCTTCGACTAATAGCTTCCTCAAATGTTATACCCTGGGTATGTGCAGGTGACTTTAATGAAGTTCTGTTTCCTTGGGAAAAAGTGGGCGGACGAATGGTTGAACCACATCGAATGTATTCCTTTAGAGAAGTTTTACAGGATTGTTGCTTAATGGATATGGGTAGTAAGGGATGTGCCTACACATGGATGAACAACCGTCTTGGTGACGACCTAGTTAAAGAAAGGTTGGATCGAGTATTGTGTACTATGGAGTGGTGTCTTACTTACCCTATGGCTGAGGTGTATGCACTTCCACCAGTGGGCTCTGATCATAGCCCTCTTTTATTGAATACTGAGGCCAGACCAAGGAGACAGCATAAACGATTTATCTTTGAGGCCTATTGGTTGCAGGAAAAGGATTGTGGCGAAGTGATTGAAAGATCTTGGAATTTCCCACGTGCTATAACTTTTAATCTACCACGAAGACTACAGCAGGTCGCTCAAGCACTAACAAAATGGAGTCGATCTAAATTCTCAAAGGCAACTAATCAAATATTACATCTGCAACAACAACTTCAAAAACATATCAATTCCTCCAACAACTACGGCGATGAGCAGCAAATTATCAATTTGAAGATGGACATTCACAAATTATGGCAACAGGAGGAACAACATTGGGCTATGAGATCTAGGGTTAACTGGCTTACTTGGGGGGATAAGAATACCAAATTCTTCCATGTGACAACATTACAAAGGCGAATTCGAAATCAGATAAGAATGTTGAAAGATACCGATCTCACATGGATTAAGGAAGATGATCGCTTGAAAGACATGACGAGGAATTTCTTTTCAACACTATACACATCAGATGGCAATCGGAATTATGGTCCTATTCTTGCAAAATGCCCACCTACTGTTACTCGGGAAATGAACAATATCTTAACGGCCCAGCTTACTCGAGATGAGGTACGGCGGGCCACTTTCCAAATGGGGGCCACCAAAGCACCAGGACCTGACGGTATGAATGGTCTTTTTTATCAGAAGCCTTGGAATCTTTTACAAGAGGATATTTTTATGGCTGTCCAAGAATTCTTTACAACTGGTAATCTATCTGCTTCTCTGAACAAAACTAGCATTACCTTGATTCCAAAAGTTGCTCAACTGGAGAGTCTCGACCAATTAGCCTTTGTAACTACATCTATAAAATCATCTCCAAAGTCTTAGCTAATCGTCTTAAGCCTTTTTTACCTGATCTAATATCTGCTGAGCAATTTGCTTTCGTAAGTGGCCGGCAAATCCAGGATAATATTATTGTTGTCCAAGAAGTACTTCATCAATTGCAGGTTTGGAAACACAAACGAAATTTTCAAGCAGTCTTAAAAGTGGACATGCAAAAGGCTTATGACAGGGTAGAATGGGACTTTCTTAAGGACTATCTGATCAGATTGGGTTTCCATGCCACCTGGGTTCAATGGATAATGCAATGTGTTACAACAGTGTCTTTTGGTATAACTTTTAATGGTGAACAACTAGAGTATTTTCATCCATCTCGAGGACTAAGACAGGGAGACCCACTATCACCTTACTTGTTCATCTTGGTAGCAAATGTCTTATCCGTGCTTATCCATGACGCACTCCACATGGGACACCTACAAGGCCTACAGCTCAATAGGAGGTGCCCAACTCTTTCCCACTTATTTTTTTGCTGATGATGCCATATTTTTCATCAATGCTACAATCTAGGAATGTCAAAACTTAGCCAATATTCTAAATCGGTACTGTTTGGCTACCGAGCAAAAGATAAATAGGAACAAATCGGGTATTTTCTTTGGCCAGGATTGTCCTTATAGTTTAAGGGCTAACTTAGCTGCTGAATTTAGGGTCCTAGTGCTACAAAAAACAGGTAAATACCTAGGGATCCCTTCCAACTGGGGTCGATCAAGATGAGACATGTTCGCTTGGATTATGGCAAGAGTGAACACTAAACTAGAAGGGTGGAAAGCAAAATTTCTCTCGAGGGGTGGAAAAGGGGTTCTTATTAAAGCTGTTGTACAGGCCATACCACAATTTGTCACGTCTATTTTTAAACTTCCACTATCGATTTGCAAAGCCATAGAGAAGAAGATTGCTCGCTTTTGGTGGCAGAATGATAGCAGTAGATCTGGTATTCATTGGACACAATGGGATGTTCTAAAGAGATGTAAGAACGAAGGCAGTAATGGGTTTTCGAGATATTCTAGCTTTCAATAAGGCAATGTTTGGTAAACAGGCCTGGCGCTTAATACAGAATCCATCATCGCTATGCGGCACATTACTAAAAGGACTTTATTTTCATCAACGAGAATTCAGATATGAGGAGAAAGGGGCGCATCCTTCTTGGGGCTGGCAGAGCATATTATTAGGAAGAGACTCGATTTTACCTAAACTCCAATGGTCTATCGGAAATGGGAAAAACATCAGAATACGTGAAGATAGATGGCTTCCTAAAGGAATCTTAGGTGGTCCTGCCCATCTGACGGAACCTTATCTAGTTGCTGACTTACTGGAGCTGCAACAACAAACCTGGAATGCTAGTCTCTTACATCAGCACTATGATGCTCAAACCATCAAAGAAATCACCAACATTCCGATTAGACCGAACCATATAGAGGACAAGCAAATTTGGACAGACACTATCCATGGTCAATATATAGTGTAGAGCGGCTATCAGGTAATCAAGAAAGCAGACTCAAAGATTTATACAGACACGCCATCTACATCATATCAAGCACCTATGAACCTATGGAAAAGCATTTGGCAACTAAATCTATCGCCTAAAATCCGGACCTTTATTTGTTCCCTCTACCATAATGCTTTGGCGACAAAGGCAAATCTCTTTCGCCGTCATATCAGCACAGATAAGTCTGCAATCTATGCAATAACAATAGCTTGGAAACCCTAGAACACCTCTTCCTATTTTGCCCGTGGACAAAAAAGATCTGGTCTCATCCCACAGTTGGTATTTCTTTAACTCCTCAAGATGTTCCTCGCATAGATCAATGGCCAGCAGATAGAGCTACTCAGAAACAGAGCTTACCTGATTTCGACACAATAGCTGCGCTCCTCTGGCAGATCTGGAAGGCAAGGAACGACTTTGTTTTCCGCAACCATCGTCCTAATCCACTACATCTGCTGAGTGTCGTCTCCGCACAGGTCCACACAACTCGGAATTTACAGCTTCGCTTTGCTACAACTGGACTGCCATCAACCCTATCTTCCCAAGTTTGGCGACCTCTCGACCCCGGTGTCCTGAAATGTAACATTGATGGGGCTTTCAAGCTTGAAAGCAACCTAGGCTCAATGGCATGTCTATGCCGAGATCACACGAGAAAGCTGATAGAAGGATTTACCCGTGATTTCGTTGCATCCTCACCTCTGTAGGCTGAAACCTTTGCCTTTTTGTTCACTTTACAGTACTTGATGCAACGCGAACGAATGGAGGATCCGATTGTGGTTGAATCTAACTGCTTGTTGCTGGTTAATGCTGTGATTGACAACCGAACGATGCCATGGGAAGTGCGATCCCTGCTTACCGAAGCCACCATTCTCTCGCGCAGGTTCTCCAGCCTTCGCGTGTGGCATTACAATCGTGAAGCAAATTCTGCGGTTGACTGGGCCGCGAAGGCCCACAAGAATAGAACCCTAGTTGCTAACTGGGCCGAAGTGCCCCCTTCCTGTTTGTTAGATCTTCTAGTTTCGGACGCTAAAGCTGCTGGTTGTAATGGTTACATTACTTGAATGAAAGCTACTCTTCTTTGACCCAAAAAAAAAACTTATGTTAGTGGTTTAAGTTTAAAATTGACCATGACTGCATGCAAAAGTACTTTTGAAATAAGAGAATGTATCGAAATGACCTTAGATTTTTCTAGCATAACCGAGATCTTATATTCACGAATCTCTAATTCGCAGAAGTAAAATAATCTTTCATACTTTGCTTAGGTGGCTAACCAACCCACAATAACATATCAGTGACAACTCTTAATTGGCATGTTAAATTAATAAAATCGAGACCCCAAAGTTACGATTGGTATGTGCTAAGTCTTTAGACTTAGTAATCTCATTAGTTTTCCTTTGGGCGGTTCATCTTTGGAAAGGTCACACTAGGGTGCTGCCTTCTCTAACTTGACTATGACTAAAATTGATTGATGATTTTTACACTCGCCCTTTTGACACGGGCCTATACTTGCTTGGCAAGGAATAGCCTGTGCCGCATCCAACATCATCTTTGCGCTGAACCAGCCATGCTACCTCATTATCGTGCCCAAAAGCAATATAACAACTGACTTATGCTCATAAAGAGAGTCGGGTCAGCTCTCGTCTAACTTGCGCTCGGACGGCCTAGCCAATCTTAAGTACAAAAAGATATTACAACCCAAGCTCGTAGCACAAATTTTTAACACTACTCCACCAACTTAGCTGTATCTTTTCGCTTCCATTGATGACTCTTCAACTTCACCCTTGATACTTAAAACCGCATTCTTGGTTTACGAAAGAACCTTAGATCGTGGCATACGCATTACACCATGCATTGATGCTTCGTTATTATTAATCTCGGTAAGTTTCCAGTAGCAACTAAGTTTTCTAGTTATCATGCTATATCTTTTAAAAGTTGTTAAGGTAACCAAGTCTAGATAATATGGAAATTACTGAACAAGAGAGATTTTCGAATAGATCTAAAAAGTTTGAGAGATGTGTAAGAACTACCATATTTGTTCTGCTTCACTTGTCAAGATACGATTTTGCCCATATTATAACTACACATCGTGATGTGCGAAGACAACAGCATATCCCTCTCTTTTGCTTGTATTGGACTATCAAAGACTGAAAAATGAGAGTGTTCTTAGAGCACTTGTTAAGCGTCACAGAATATGCTTTGCAAATGTAAAATTTTCCATTTGAAGTAACTAATAACTTTCTTTAAACATGTACTTCTTTGGTGTTCCCTTATAAAATGTATATCCTAGGCTAGCTAGTTCATCTTATGCTGTTATCATCAGAATTAAGTGGAAAAGAAGGAGATGAACAGACAAAGCATATTAATATAGCTTATATCAAAAGTCAACAATCTTGGGATAAAATAATTCAAGATTGATGTTAGCATTCGAATTCTAGAGTCTTGTAGGATCGTGATGGATCATGTGGTGGTTGATAAGAGTTCAACAAGTATTAAGTCATGAGAGAGCCACTGTGATATTTTAGAAATTTGGATGAACTTTGAAGTTCAGTTACAGAAATGAAGGCGACCCGAAAATCACCAGCCGGGGCATGATCATAAGCAAGTTCTTTGCTAGAATGAGGAACACAAGTTACCCCCGACTCACCAATAATTGGACTCGTAATTAAGCCAAAAACCCAATGGAAAAACAGGCTAAGAAATGGTAAAAATGGATGAGTTATACTTGTTCCGGGACATCGATTATGCCTTCACTTTACAGACTATTTGAAATTCCAAACACAGCAAACACAAAATAAGTCCTCCTAAGCTCTTATTGGCAACCCCAACTCATTTCTCATCAGTCACAGCGGGACTATTACATAGTAATTATATTCCAAGAACGACAAAATATACATTAGGCCATTCATTTTGTAAATTGCTCCTTGTTTGAATGGCCATTAGAGGCCATCTACAATACCAGACTTATTAATCTCCTCCAGGAGCGTGCAAATACTTATATTTTGTGAACACACGACGTGGTTGGTCGTGAATTTAGAAGCAATTACATTGAAATCAAAGCATCCATCCGGGGATGTACCGATTAGTGCTAGTTTGAGCTGAGCTTGCCAGGTTGTTCCGCTGCTCGGTAGACATGGGATTGAAACTGCATGACAAGAAATTTTCTTTAAAAAAGAACGTCAGGGAACTGTGTGCCAACATGCGTGAAGGATTTTCTGTTACCAAGTGAAAAATTCTTCCCACGGGCAGCGTCAATGAAATTTACAAGAGTATTTTGGAGTTGAGATCAAATGTTGGACATAGTCGATCAACCAACGCTGCTTGTTAGGAAGTCGTTTATTTTCGAGTGGTGTGGTACACCATAAGTCTACGACAATAAACAATCTTTGGACTGAGGAAAATTGCTGAAACTTTACCCGATCTGCGATGCATCATTATAGCTGAGGGGTTCAAAGTTATACTGCAACTGCGCAGCTTGATTGTTGTAAATCACGTTTCGGTCTCCTGCATTTGCATTCCACGACAACTGAAGCTCAGCATCAATCTCCTCTATCTGCCAAATCAGTTCACGTAACCACTGCTCAATTAAGTCGTTTCTTGAAAACGTAACATGGCACTTATGTATTGGACTTAAGCGGAAACAAATCAAACTTGGCCATCAATTATGTTTATTCAAGCCTGCTCAAATGCATTTTTTTTTGCAATTATTTTAGGTAAGCACCATTTTAATGCAACTAATAAACTTTCTGATATACTCAAATTTGCATTATCCAGCACTAGGAAACGTTTTGGTAGGGTGTACAAGTACTTGAAGACATGTACAAGCATGCGCGCGCGCGCGTGTCTATATATATATAATACTAGGGATTGGCTGTGCACCCATCGTTATGGACACAGCCAGCTAGTTATTGGCAAAATATTGGCGAATCATACAGTTATCTTGGTGCAACATTTATCATTCACCCACTTCGAACAATCATGGCGCTTTCCTAAAGACTAGAACTGTAACCTATGGCACTTATCGCTCGAACTCTGAAGGAGCAAAGAGGTGGCTACACACACGTCTTTAGCAAAATGATATACGGTAGCCAATTGTTTAACAGGAGGAAGACAGGAAGATGTCACAGAGGAGAGATTGTGGATGGGCAAAGATCAACAAGACATTCTTTTATTGCAATGTGAAAGCACACAGGTGAACTGATCGTGCCATAACTTAGGGGAAAGTAAAATGCAACAACTTCTTACACTTTTACACTTCAATAGAAGTTAGTATTACCGTTACCTTTCTTTTGAGGGCATTGTTGGCCTCAAGTAGCATGTCTTCCTGTGAATTAAGAAAACTAAGCTGATTACGTAGGACGTTCATACTGGTTGCAAATCGGCCACACCGAAAAACGAATAGTAATTTTTTTTTTTTACCTTTTTGCGAAGTTCATCCACTTGGCCGACCATGAACTTATTCTGCTCACAATATAAAACTAGAAGTTCAGATAGCATTCTCCATTTCCAGAGCAACTAAACTTTCAAATATCTAGACCAGCAAACATCTTATGGAGCTATAAGAAGTATGTTGTTTTCAAAGCATGACGACTTTTTGAAAACGTGATTAAGGAAAATATAGATAACAAAATAAAAATGCGGTAACACGATAATCTTTGGGAGTACCTTGGAAGACCTGATTTGCCTTAGGGACTTGTCCAACTTATCCTCCAGCTGGTCCAGATCCTTCATGTTTAATTCCACTAGGTCCTCCCCTAGAAGATTCCTGAGAAACGCCAAGCATTTAAATTTTCTCGAGGAAACTTCCTTATGTACTCATCGAGTTATCTCTAGCAATACGAGCAAATAAACTATTTTCCCCACTAGATCGATGTTGCGCATACCTTTGTGCATGTTGCAGCGATTCAACTTTCATCTTCAATTCAACGTATTCTTGGTAACGGTGCTGCTTGGAATAAAGGACAGACACGAGAGATGCGTCAACACACTAATTCATCAATAAACTTTTCCACTAAATGTCACGCAAAAAAAATCAATTATTGAAAGTAAAAAAGTCTTCATGCTGGAGAAGAGAAGAAGCTAGCCCTAAGGTAAAAATCGTAAAGACATCAAGGTAACACCTGAATCTTTTTCGGATCTTGGTTCGCTTCCATTTCCAGAACATCATAACTGCATCTTTGGTACTTCTCGATGGTCTCAGCCATGCTAGAGAAAAGGACCCAATTCATCAGCTTGAGATATTGCCTTGACTTTAAAGGCTTAGATATTTAGTGATCAGCAATTTTTGCACAGTACAGAAGTTGCAATTGAGCAAGGAGGTTTGGCTTTTATAGCATTCAGAATCACATGGACAAAGAAAGAAGAGAAAATGTGATCGATTTTATTAGCTTTTGATTAAAGTGAACATAGAAAACCCATAATTTCTTAAAAACATTTCTAAAGTTCTATCACTTACATAAATGAGTGAATCAAAGTTATTTTCATTATGAAATAAAATATTTAGGTAAAGATTGTTGTTGATAGTGAAAGTATTTATTGTTTACTGATTTTTCTAAGTGATACAAACAATCTTAGGAAAATGATTTCGATATAATCCATTATCCATGAAACTAGCAAGCCCTAAGAGCCAAACAAAAGTAATATAGCAAATCCATTCAAGAAGATCATCTTGGTAGAAGATTATGTGTTTCCTGCCTTCAAATCTATGAGGCGATTTTGTCATGCCCCATGTGCAAGAGCCAAGCGTTGAGCAATCAAACATTAGAACCAGTGATCGCATATGTTTACATGTAACAACAATAACCATTGTCTACTTGACTAAACGTAAGACCTAAAATTTAACTCATGATTTTTTGTGACCATAGACACGGATAAGATAAGTTGAAATGAAGATATGTACCAAATGGAAGGAGAGAAAATATTTCTTAATCACAAAGTTCTCCCTTTTTTCTTAAGAAATAACTCTCGTAGGATTCAATAGCCATAAATAGTTGGAGCTGCACTCTAACAGGAGAAACGGGTTAAGTAGTTGCTGCTCAACGCTCAATCTTTGTCTATGGAAATACTCCAAGTTGTCAGAGTCATGAACTAACGAGTCACAACATGGCTTATTACTGACTTTGACATCATCATGTTAAGTAGCCACGACACACGACACTTTCTCTGTGCATAGCGAATTCTACAATGTAAGACCTCCATCAAACCTAGTTGTAGTATTAAGTGAGATTGTCTGAGTCTTCACCAACCTGCAGATTATGCTTAGTTGAGACATAAGGAGAAGCTGGGAAAACATAAACGAGATGCGTCACTCCATACGTCAGTATTTACATAGTGATATATCCAATCCAATCATCTAAATCAAACCCAAAAATGTTTGTATGTAGCACGTTATAGTAGAGAGTTCTAAACAGCATTTATTTGCACAAGCTAACATTTTTGTTAGGTCTGCTACTAAGGACGACTTACCTTTGTATGAAGAATAAGTATGCATTTCATCTATTGGTGCTAAGTGTTTTGATATTTGCTGTGAGCTTAATAGAGATATATATATATATATATCATGAAGATAGCGAAGTTGTTGAGGTCTAAAAATAGAGTAACAAGGAAAACACCGCAGTAAGGTCTAAGGATTGAGATCACTAAACGAGAGGAAGAAAATTCAATAGATGAAGGTCAAGAACTAGGTGAAAACCAGGAGATAGAAACAGCAAAAAATATCAAAGAAATAAAAAGTCGATATGTGGATACCCTTCATTTTCAATCATAGCAAAAAGCTTTGAATCTATGGAAGCACAAGGTCATCTAAAACTAAAGAATCCTAGAAAAATAAGTAACCAAACAAACTGATCGTAAGAATATTAGAAGACATCAAATCCTGTCATAAAATGTAAAAAGTATACAAATGTTTAGTTGAATTCGCCCATTCTAAATCACCACGTCATAGTCCCATGTGAGATGACACTTACCGTCATCTTTGAGGAAAAAAGGTGAGGGAATTTACTTAATAAGCATATTTATCTCGATAGACTTAGAATAAATGGCTAAATTTGCCTTAAAAGGAAGTTCAAACAACTAGCATCTTACTTTGGAAGCTCCTGTTGGCCTATTTGAGTCGGTGGACAGCAAATTAGGTCGAAACAAAAGCTATTAAGATTGCTCTTTTATCTTTGGAATATATTTACATGCAGAGTGTATGTTTATGTCACATAATCATGTTTAAATTGTAATATGGCCATCGAATAACTTACCGATTTCAGCTTAATTAATAGGCCTTAGTGTGTCCACAATCGCTTCTAAGGGGGAATGAAAAGCTTATGGTCCCTCAGGTATGTATAGTAGCCTCTGTTAAAAGAGGGAATTACATAGTACATGGAGGCAAACTAAAGGTGACCATCAAAAGCTTGAAAGATGGAAAAAGAATGACTGAAAAGCCGCAAGAAATTGTATCATAAAAACATCAACAAAACAATAGTATGACAAAGAACAAACGATGGTAGATTTGATTAATCAATGTCTGTTTTGACAAAGGAAAGACCACTTGCATGCTTAAACGAATTCACAAGAGACCATACGGATGTAAGGATGCATCCAGGGTTTCTCCCCCAAAAAACCTTTCGGCAAAAGCTGAGCAAAATATAAAAAAGAAATACAGTTGCAAGGGAAAAAACTTCAAGAAAAATTATGAAAAGCTCTTCATCTGTGGTTACACTCAAGCTGCGAATTGTGATTGCTGGAAACACAAGCTATATAAGCATAACTTCATTCTTTTGCCCGACGGTTCATGATTATACTCGAAAATTGTTTTTTTTTTCTTCTTTTTCCGGGACATCCCACCACTGAATAGTAGGCAGAGGCAAAATCAAAGGCCTAGAACGACGATGCATCGCTCAAAGGAAAATTTGACAAGACAACACTGTTTTTACGCATGATTTTCGCAAGAACTTCTATAAGAAACATGCCGCTTGTTGTGATTCTGTAAGAGCGTTTCAGTTCCGTACAAGTTGTTAAACCGTGTGTATCTGCCCATGTATTGAAGGCCAGACAAAGAGGAAGACGAGCAAAGCCCACCTCTTAAAAAAAGAGAAGATCAGAAACCCCGGGAAGCAAGCTGAAAGCTTTTTTTCGTGGTGAACGGAAAGATCGCAAAAAGAGTCAAGAAACTGAAACCCAAAAGAGAAAAAAAAAAACAATATATCACCATCTCCTTAGGGCAGCACCGAGATCCAGAACACCAGGACCTGACGGTTTCCCGAAAGAATTCGGACGAGAGAATTTAATGAAACAGTGTGATCTCAGTTCTGGGTTTCTCCCCCTGATGTCACATCATAACATTAATGAGAAAAACAAGTGATAACATACAAATACGCGATACCTTGGGCCGCTACAGAATTCATGGAGCTTGCCGCGGCTGGAGAAGACGATGAGCGCGACCTCGGCGTCGCAGAGCACCGAGAGCTCGTACGCCTTCTTGAGCAGCCCGTTCTTCCGCTTCGCGAACGTCACTTGCCGATTTATCTTGTTCTCGATCCTCTTCAGCTCCACCCTCCCTCTTCCCATACCTTTATCTTTTCCTTTTTTTTCTCTCGCTCGGAAAGGTAAAAAAACCCTCCTGATCAGTTATTCTAATTCTTAAAATGGAAGTGTAACCATCAGTCTATTACCCCAACACCCGACCCTTTCCTCTCTGATCTCTCTCCCTCTTAGACCAACATAGGATTCCTTTTCTTGTGCTGTGAATCTGTTGTAGCACAGTAAATGGTTTCCCTCTCTCTCGCCCCCTCCTTCTTCTTAAGGAAACTCCTTCCTTTTCACTCCGTTCGTCGGTATCGGGTTTCTTATTGTGTACCAGACAGACCTCATTTCACAAGCCAGTTAGCCACAGAGAGAGAGAGAGAGAGAGAGGGAGAGAGGAGAGAGATATTTGTTGTTTGCCGGTTAAAATAGCGTATCTAGAAACCCTCGGCACGATCCTGAGTTCACATTCAGAACCAACAGTGAACTCTTTTATTCTGGTGATAAGTAACAGTGTACCTGTTCCAATAGTAGTAATCAGAACTAACTGGCGAGGATTAATGTCCACACATGCTCAGGTATCCAAATTTACTGTAGATAGTACACATTGAAAGGGATACCAAGTAATATATTGTCCAAAAAAGATTTTGAGTTGATTGAATAGGCATGAACTGTCTATATCGTCTTTACACGAATCATTAATAACTTTATCGAAATAAGTGTCGAATAATTCGGTGGAATTACCATCCTATAAAAATAAAAATATGAAGGTTTGGATTCAGAAATTCTTGAATATTTGCGATGAATGTGTGAGTGTGAGTGTTTTCCTAATGTTGGTGCTCACTTCATTGAATCAACTGGAAGAAGGCAGGAAAAATAAAACTCATTCGGCAATGCAGTTCCCTCACAAAAGCAGGTCCTAGCGAGCCATGGAATAGGAAAGAACGTAGGTTTTTCCTCTTGTGAAATGAATTGAAGGGATGATTTCGTGTCTTAATTAGTAAAACACTTCCAGGAGAAAGGGTAGTTAAATTACCGAGAAGGAAAAGAAAAAAGGAAGGGACGGTTCAAATGATTCCTCGCTTCTTGCATTTTCAGATGGCTCCAAATCACTTTGCATCATGCTAATAAGACAGGCTTTCTCGTTGTGGTGCGTGATGATGCCACTCTCGATCACGAGCATTACCCTAACTAGCTACACGCAAGAGAGAATCATTGCACATGCGAGCAGAATCGTGATGCAGGGTTAACACTCCTATCCTCAAAAGCATCCGAGACACGGACCAGAGCAGTCCAATCACTCCCCTCCCGACCAAAGCTGAAAGGGAGATAAGGAAATGGTGTTAACGAGTAACGACACAACAGGGTACCCTACAAATTAAGAAAATCAAACCCGTCAAGTTATTCAAGTCGAAGCTCCGTTAAAACAATTCCCCTTTAAAAAAGAGCCCCTCAATCTCTCCGTTTCTTCCTCTTGCTCAAAAAAAAAAAAAAAAAAAAATCTCTCCGTTTCTTCCTAACAAAAGAAATATCTCCGTTTCTAACCCTAACGGTGGTTAGCAAGGCATAATTGCGATGTGAATCGATCCTTGTCACGACCCCAAAGTGCATCCCCCCAAGGGTCAAGCTTTGCCATCGGGTGGGGTTAATTTCTTTAGAGGGGTCGCATCTCGCGTTCCATCAGAGTCCACAACGCACAAGCTAAGAGCGTCCCGTCGATAGAAACTGCCTCTTCGCCGCTCTTTCGGGGACGGAGGAGGCGACACCGAAGGGCATGTTATGCCCGCACTTGTCATAAAAACTAAAACCAGATGCGGACGGCCAAGATTCTCGTGCGTGTCGACCTCGGATTCGCCGTCGCGACTTAATGGCCTGTGCTGATGACGAAGAATTAGCGACTGGTGGAGGCTCGTCGATCATCATAGCAGTAGAGCGGGTCTCGTAGAGTAGCCCCACGGGGTACGCGCACTGATGATGCCTAAGTTGACACGCACGTCGTCCGAGGACGGTACTACGCCCCGCTGGAAGACGATGCGCGTAAACGATGGGGTCGTCCCTGTGCGGCCGTACTCCCTGCCTTGATACGTGTCGAGTTCAGCCACCGGTCCGTACGCTTTCCCCCCCTGGGGCCACTCCCTTTTTCGTTCCCCGCTTGCTCGTTTTCCTTCGCTAGTTTCTTTCTTTGGGCTTCTTTCCCTTTTTTCACCCTTTTTCTTTCCCCTCCCGAGTGGAAAAAGCACGGGGGTGGAAATTTAAAAAAAAAAAAAAATACCAATGTTTCGTAGGTTACCACCAAGCTACAGCTGGCGACTTCCTTGTATACTTCCCTCTCTTCTGCGAACTCAGAAAAGAAAAGATATCTGTGTTGGATATTCGAAGAGGTTATGACAGTCAGGATTTTACAGATATTCAATTTAATTCTAAATTCCATATTTTTTGGAACATGTGTTATGTAGTTCGGTTTATGATTTCTGGTAGGAAACGAACTGGACCGAACCATTAAATAGCCCTCGTTTATAGGTTATTCCCATGTACACACATATTTTTAACAACATCTAATATTTTCTTATACACTAAAGTTAAGGACAAAAGTCACAAAAAACTTAAATTACATCATCTGTAACATACTTGTCCTAAACTTTTTTCTCTGACACCAACTTACACTCAAGTGACTCATTTCTCTCCGTTAAAGTTATGTTAATGAGAATCATTAAAAAATTGCCTACATGGATTTTAGCAAGTAAACGGTATTAATATGATGCCCACGTAGCTTAAGTAGCGTAAAAATTGATGTTATTTGATTGAAAAATCATCTAACGGAATATTGATAAAGGGTCAATGTGTTATATACATACAAATTAGGGGTTTTTTTATACCTAAAAAAATTTAAGATAAATGTATCGCAATGGATATAGTAAAGGATTCTTAACGTCATAATTTTGTTTTTATGATAAATATGTCACAATGGATATAGTTTGAGGTAATTTGTGGCTTTTTCCATTAAAACAAAAACCAAATGCCCTGACTTATTTCGATCTAACCACTTTCTTAAAAAGAAACAACACTATAGTTTTCGATTTCATTTAAATTTAAAAAAATCATCTTGAATTAATGTCTTTATTGGGTGCAATTATTCACTTAATTGAATAAAAATACTTTGTAAAGAATTAGTAATAATGAAAAGCAAAAGTAGAGCTAGCTTTTTGTCGTGAAAAGAAACAAAGTGTAGTCCAAATTTCTTTGATTATTCGCTCTATTTTACCAAGACTTCTTTTGTCTTTGTTTTTTTGAAGAATTCATGCTTAAATTTAAATGAGTTATTATCGGCCAATTTTCCATGGATGATTGAGGACCGAAATTGCATAATTTAGATTTTGTGTTATATGTTTTGAATTTTTATTGTTTATTTTATTAAATTTCTTTTACGTGTTCATCTTTTATGAATTATAGCTATTTTTTTGGCAATAGAATTATTGCTATTGAAAGATAGAGAATTTTCATTTTTGTTGTTGTGTTTACTTTCATTTTGCTTGACTAAAATGAAATAAAGAATAGGAATTTGTTCAGTTCTTGGATAGATTCCAGAACTGGTGACATGGTAAGCGTCCAAGTATATGAAGTAGATTTGAGGTTTCAAAAGCTGGAGAACCAATTCAACAGATAGGTTTTCATGTTTCTAATGGAACTTGAACTGACTCTAGAACTGCTTGCCCCTACAAAAGGTATTAATTAGTAATGGTTTTGATAGCAAATTCATGTAAAAATTGATGAAAGAAAAACGACTCTTTCTTTATTTCACTTGTAAATTGTTACTTGGAACATAATCCAAAAAAAAAAAAAAATCTTTTCTCAGCTTCCATTTTCTTTCCTTTCTCTACTTTGCATACAAATTTGTTGTTCTCGTTTCCTTTATCATTCATTATAGAGTATAGAGGAAGGTATGTTGTGCCTTGAGAGGATAGTTGCTAGAGCTTGTACCAAGTTTCATACTCTAAAGAGCAGAATTATGCTTAAGGATAGTGTTTGCATGACTCGAACGGTTGATTTTTTTTTTTTTTTTTGTCATCTTTTCCAATAATTTTGACATAATTTTCTCAAACCATAAAAATGCATAATAAAGATTAGAATTATAACCATTAAGGATACCACACCCCTGCGTAATTTTTACCCTAAATTAATTTTTTATCATAATAAAATTTAATTCAGTACGCTTGTGATAAAATCTACTCTAGGCTTGCTTCTATCCGATATAGTGTTGAATTTTTTAAGGAGAATTACATGTGACAAGCGATTCATTAGGCATGGATCTGACATGGAAATTCAACATAAATGGCTCTTAGAATTGACATTATCTTAGTGATTCAGGCTTGTTCGATGGACCTTAGTTCTACGAGGAAGAAAAGATCTTGGAAAGAGTCGCTAAACTTAGACCTTTTTTGGGCGACCTTTAGATTGTTGACAACGTATCCCTTCGCAGATTCTCCTTTACATTATCTCCATTGAGTACCCTCTTAATGGCCGTGGATAGCGACTCCTCTCCATTGTACCATCTTCAGCAGCTTCCCTTCCAAGGGGGAGCTCCCTTGGATTTCGAAAATCTCTTGAGATAATTTGCACAATCAATTTGGCCCTAATTTGCAAGGTCGATTTATTTCCTTCAAATTTGGCTTCCCATACAGTGCCATTTTTGTTGATTTCCATGCCGGATGCATGTTAGACGGGTTGCTTGTCCCGTGTGATTCCACCCTGGCGATTTAACCTTATACATTCCCGAGAATCACCTAAAGTTCCAACTAAAAAAAGTCATTTTTCATTATGTTAATTGAATTGAAGTAATGTTAGGCGGCTCATTACTTCAACTACTTCTCGTGTTCTTGGAATGGATCTCTTGATTGTTGGAAAGGTTGCCCAGGCATACCTAGTAAAACTTACAAATAAATCAGATATAGAGATAGTAACTAGGTTTTTTTTAAAAAGTGGAATGATGGTTACTAGGGTTGTTGTTTCCTTTATTATATCATTTTGAGACCATAATGGATTTATGATAAGATCATTTGGGATTTAGAGAAATGATTACGTAATGGTTTTTAATGTACTATGAGAATAATAGTCTATTCTGAATCACAAAAACTAAATTACAAATAATTATAAATTGTTATGTGATCCACTTTTTTAAAAATTTATAACTCACAATAAATTGTTATTCTCACATTATCCAATGACTATAATGGTAGTATAGCCCTAGGATTTATGGCTACACAAACCATTGAGGGTATTTCTAAGATCCAGATTAAGACAAACTATTATTGAAACCATTGAATTCATAATATGGTAAACTAGCTCTTGGATGGGGAACTACTCCTTTGATGGGTGTCGCAATGGCCTTATTTGTAGTATTTCTATCTATTATTTTAGAAAATTACAATTATTCCATTTTACTGGACAGAATTTCAATAAATTAGATTCACAAGAAACATGAATGCTTAGCTTTTCAATACAAAGTAAAGCATTAGATTTTGGATTTTTATCTAATTATATTATTTTTATCTCCATGTCGATCGACCAATGCTGCTTGTTAGGAAGTTGTTTGTTTTCAAAAGGTGGTTTACCCAAAGATGCTAAACAAAGTTGAAACGAAAGGAGCCCTCATCCCCGAGTGAAGAAGGGCAATGCCGCTTGTAAAGCTCTTTCGTCGAGTGCGCGATCATGACAGGACTCGAGGAAGAAGCCCCGGCTAACTCCGTGCCAGCAGCCGTGGTAAGACGGGGGGGCAAGTGTTCTTTGGAATGACTGGGCGTAAATGGCACGTAGGCGATGAATCGGGTTGAAAGTGAAAGTCGCCAAAAAGTGGCGGAATGCTCTCGAAACCAATTCACTTGAGTGAGACAGAGGAGAGTGGAACTTCGTGTGTAGGGGTGAAATCCGGAGATAAACAATTTGTGGACTAAGGAAAATTGTTGAAATTTTGCCCGATCCGCGGTGCATGTTATAGCTGAGGGCTTCGAAGTTATACTGCAACTGAGCAGCTTGACGGTTGTAAATCACGTTTCGGTCTCCTCCATCTGAGTTCTACGACGATTGAAGCTCAGAATCAATCTCCTCTGGCTGCCGAATCAGTTCGAGAAACCACTGCTTAATTAGATCATTTCTTGATAGCATAGCACGGCGCTTCTGTATTGGATTTAAGTGGAAACAAATCGCAATCGGCCCTTGGTTATGTTCATTCAAGCATTCTTAGTCGCATTTTTTTTGCTGTAGTTTTAGGTTAATGCCATTTGAACACAACTGATAAGCTTTCTGATTTACCCAAATTTGCGTTATCCAGCACTAGGAAAAGTATTTGTGAGATGTACAAGTACTTGAAAACACATACAAGCGTGCGCATACACGTACTCGCAGACATTTACCATTTTCACATCACATACCGGGGACTGGATGTACGCCTGTTTATTGGCAAATTAATCTTTAATACAACGGTTATCCATCTTGCTAACAATGAACAATCACGGCGCTATCCCGAAAGACCAGAACTGTAACTAGTGGCGCTTCCTCTCCAATTCTGAAGGAACAAAGAGGCGGATACACACAAATCTTTAGCACAATGATATAAAGCCAGCAAATTGTTTTGAGGGGCGGAAGACAGAAAGAGGTCATGTCGGAGAAAACGAGGATGGGCGAAGATCATCAAGACATTCTTTTACTGCAATGTGTAAGTATAGAAGTGAACTGATCGTGCTGCAACTTAGGGTAAAGTAAAATGCAACTTTATATACTTGTACACCTCAACAGATGTTGGTATTGCTGTTACCTTTCTTTTTAGGGCATTGCTAGTCTCAAGTAGCATGTTCTCCTGTAAATCAAGAAAACCATGCCAATTACATAGGTCGGTTGTAAGTGAGCCATATATAACTTTTTGCGAAGTTCATCCAGTTAACAGTATATGACTTGAAGTTCAGATAGCATTCTACTTTTCCTGAGCAACTTAAATTTAAAAGCATTGACCAGCAAACATCTTATGGCGCTGTAAGAAGTAAAGAGCATCGTGAATTTTTGTACAATTAATTAAGGAAATTATAGACAACAAAAGTGACGCGATAATCTTTGGCAGTAACTCAGAAGATGTCTTAAGGAACTTTTCCTTCTTACTTGTCGAATCATCTCTAGCAATACAAGCAAACAAATTATTTTCCCCTCTAGATCGATGTTGCGCGTACCTTTGTGTACACTATGATGCTTCGACTTGAGTCTTCACTTTTACATATTCTTGGTAATAGCTCTGCTTGAAATCCAGTGCGTGAGAAATGTGTCGACACGCTAATTTATCAAGAAGTACTAAATTTCAGATAAAAACAATTCAATTATCGAGAGGGATATAGTCTTCGTGCTGGAGAATAGAAGGGAACTAGCCCTAAGTTTCATTAAGTTAACACCTGAATTTTTTCGGATCTTGGATCGCTTCCATTTCCAGAAACATGGCTGCGTCTTTGGTACTTCTAGTTGGTTGCAGCCATGCCAGAAAAAAAAAAAAAAGAGGCAATTCATCAGTTCTAGATATTGCGTCGGCTTGAAAGGCTTTGGTCTTGGGTGATCAGCAACATTTGCACGACATGGATGTTGCAGTTCAGCAAAGAGGTTTGGCCTTTATAGCATTTAGAATCGCACTGGCAAAGAAAGAAGCGATAATGCAATTGAAATGTTTCAAGTTTTTGAGGTCATCAACTAATCAAGTCGTAAGATGGCTTGTTACCAATACCAACTTTGACGTTTTAGTGTTTGGTAGCCGGGACTCGCAGCACTGTTTCTGCACATAGCGAATTGTACATTGCATATTTGGCATCGGCAACGTTAGACCTCCATCAAAATTAATTGCAGTATTAAGAGAGATTGTTTGAGTCTTCACCAACCCGCACATTATGCCGGTTTGAGAGGTAAGGAGAGGCTGGAAAACAACATTCACCGGAGACGTCGCTACATATGAAATCAGGGGAAAGAGAAAGGCCAGTCAAAACCAAACTCAAATAAATGTTTATGGAACTATATGTACAGCATATTATAATAGATAGTTCTACAGTCAACATCTATTCACACAACATAACAATTGTATTAGGTCTGCTATTAAGGAAATTTTACCATTGCATGAAGGATGAGTACGCATTTCTTCCATTGGTGCTTGTGCGACTTGTTTTAACATTAGCAGTGAGCTTAATGAAGATTTATTTGATGAAGATTACGCAGTTGCTGAGATCTAACAAAAGGGTAACGAGGAAAAGGACCGAGCTAGACAAACACTACATTTAGGTTTTAAGGTGTAAGATCGCTCAACAGGAGGGGGAAAATTCAATAGATGAAGATCAAGAACCAAATGGAAACCAGGAGATAGAACCCGCAAAAAAATTAGGGAGAATAGAAATTAGTATGTCCAATATTCTTCGCATTCAATCATACAAAAAAAAAATCAATCATGAGATCATTTAAACTAAGAATCCTGAGAAAATAAGTAGCTAAACAAAATTATAATTAGAATGTTAAAAGATATCAAATTCTATGTAACTATGTGTTGAATTCTCTTATTTCATGTTGCTGTCTTATATAAATTGTTAATTGATTACACCTAGGCTTAATTTTGGGGAAAAGAGGCGAGAGAATTTACTTAAATTGCATAATATATCTCAATAGCCTTTAACAATAATTGATTGAGTTTGCCATAAATAACAATTCGAAGCTCCCATTTGCCGATTTAAGTCAGCAAGCAAGGAGTTGGATCGAAATGAAAGCTATTGAAATCATTGGCTTATCGTCGGAATTTACACTTGCATGGATGTTTATCGCACATGATCATGGGCCACACTTGCTAGTCGCTTCCGAGGGGAAACGAAACGCACATGGTGCATCGTCAGGTGTGCTATGGCAGGCGCTTTTCGAAGCAGGAAAAGCTCATGAATCAGTGTTGGCTGAGTAGAATGCGACCGGTTCGTCCGTCAGAAGAAGTACGCGCATGGCGCGGCGCTTTGTGACGTATGAAATGCCGGAACACAGTACCGATGATGTCCGTGTTGTTGACACGCACTTCGTCTGACACGGTACGGCCTCCCGAGAAGATGGTGGGAAAACAGGAGGGGCCTGTGCGCGGTACGTGGTCCCCTTCGATACGTGTCGAGTTCGGACCCGACTCCGTGCGGTTTCCGTCTCGGGGCCGCGCGCCCTTTTCGCCCTCTCCGCTCGTTTTCCCTTTTCCACCCCCCCCTTTATTTTTCTTTCCCGCTTCCGAAAGAAAAAAAGGAGATACCATGTTTATGTCATTCACTACCTATCGACGCCATTCTCTCTCTCTCTCTCTCTCTCTCTCTCTCTCTTATAAATGCTATAAAAAAAAGAGACCCATGTTGGCAATTCCGATACAATTTTCCAAATTTCTCGATAGCAATGCATAATAATGAAGATTGCAGGTAATACCATCGAAAGAATCAATACGCTTGCGACACATTTATTTCGAATTAATTTTCGTGTTGCGATAAATTTTAAACCGATATACTAGAAACAAATCTCTCTCCCTTAGCTTCCATCTCATTTGTGTTAGGACTAGAATTAGCACCTAGAGGGAGGTGAATAGGTGATTAAAGCAATTTTAACAATTTAATCCGAATGAATTAAAACCAACAACAGCTACAAATGAAAGTAATGAAAGATAAAAGGATTATGGATAGAGAATCAAAACTCCAGATTTATAGTGGTTCGGCTTAGATCAAGCCTACGTCCACTCTCCGCACCGGACAGGCCCTTCGGGCCGGATTTCACTAAGAATAAAAAAGAGTGATTACAGTTTCACGCTCTTGAGTCTACAGTGTAGACACTCTACTACACTTTCTCAATATCTCACACAATATGATCTCTCTTTTGATTATATATAACGCTCAATGAATATGATCGCAAAATAGAAAAGAAGATTTAGACTTTGGAATTCTTCTATTCGACATCCTTTAACAACTGGAGCATCTCTCTTATATACTTTTTTATGCCTTCTATACCGTTGGCACATTCCAAAGAAGTTATTCCAATCAACCCTTTGGACAGAATCAATTAGAGAGATCTCGAGCTCTTTTAGGTAAGTGTTGATAGCCCATCAATCCTGCTCGCCCATACAATCAGGATCTTGGTTTCTATAAGTAGATCCTTCCAAATATAAGTTGCGAAATCTTTAGAGAATCTATACAAATTCGAATACGAAAGTAAGATCTTCTAGTCTTTGAATCTAGTAGAAAGATATTCTCTAGCCATTAGAATAAATCCATATAATATCGGAATAAAAGTTGGTTTGGAGACCGTCCATGAGAGTAGACTTTGAAACATGAGTCTTGCTAGCTTCAGACTTTTGATCTTCAGACTTTGTCAGTAGAGTCTGTAAGTCTTCAGACTAGATTGAGGAAAATGTCTTGTTAGCTTCAAAATACCTGAAGAGGATTTATCCAACAATCTCCCCCTTTTTGATGGTGACAAAACTTTTCTGTAGATTTGAATATTATTGCCCTGCAATACAACTTTTAAGCAAGCATTGATATCTCATAAAAGATTAGAATAAAAATAGTAGAAGTTATCTTGTACACAAATATCCTGTACACAGACTTACCCTATACACAGATCTGCATTTACAGAAACCTCATTAGTCAAGTGTAGACATTACTATTTTTATCTATTTAAATAGCTTAAAGTAATGCAATGATGAGCATATATTCAAAAAGAAACTCAAGATAAAGCCAAAATATCAATCACAATCATAACAAAATCAAATCAAAAAGTTTAAAAGTTTGGTTTGAAGATAGAGTCTTGAAATTGAAAAAGTGCTTGAAATGTGCTTGAAATCTGCAAAGTCTTCTCCCCCTTTTTGTCAGCATAAAAAAATTAAGGAGCACGAGGAATGCGAACAAGTTGAAAGTTCTCCATAGACTTGACAGTTTCTTCTAGCTTCCTCAAGTCTTCCTGTAGTTGGATAAGAGCTGTGCCTTTTGCAGTGTCCGAATCGACGCCGAACATCTTTAAGCCGATCATGTATGGTGATGAACATTGCATGATTTTCATTCTGCAGAATCTGAAATTCATACCCCATAGCATAGATTTGACCTTTGAGTTCAAAGATAATGTCAAGCAACCTTTCAAAATCTTCTGAATTGTCAGTCTGTGTACTTGCGTCAACTCGGTCTGATGGTGGAGTCAAGCCAGTATGAATATCAATAGGAAGATCAGTGTTTGGAGATGATGCCTCTCCCTCAGGGAACTGAGTAGCATAAACATCTTCGGCATCAGGAGGTGATCGATTAACACCTGTTTGTGTATCTTCTTCGTAAAAGTCGGTAGAAGAGGAGTATGTTCTTTTGGGAATCTCCCCTGTTTCCATGTCTTTTGGAGGAGAAGAATACTCTTCTTTCTGAGGAATTTCCTCGGATGATGACTGTCGTTGATCTTCTTTTCCGCCGGAGAAACCGTTTTTGCCGGTTCGTCTCCTTGTTCTTCTTTCTTTTCTTCCTCTATCTCTTCTTCTTCTTCTTCTTCTTCTTCTTCTTCTTCTTCTTCTTCTTCTTCTTCTTCTTCTTCTTCTTCTTCTTCTATCTCTTCTTCTTTCTCTTCTTCCTTTTTCTCTCTCTCCTTTCTCTTCTTCTTTTTTTCTTCTTACGTTTTCGCAAAATGTCGTTCGAACAGTGTAGAAAATTGAGATACAAGAGCGAGAGATGGGTAAATCATCCTCATCGTCATCATCTTCCAAGATGATTGCCCTTCTCTTATTGATGGAACTAGACACCGGTTCCTTCCCTTTTCTTTTTGTTGCGAAGAGTCTCGGGTCCGATCTTAATAGGAGTCTTCTCCTTGAACCGCTCCGACTTCTTCTTGCTGAGTTCTTTCAGACGCATCTTTGTTATCATCCTCAATCCGATGACCATTTTATCAATAGTCTTCACAGAGAAAATGTGAGGAGGTTGAATGTTCAAATGTCTGAAAAGTCGAGTAATGAGAGCAGCATAGGGGAGATTTCCCTTATCATTTGCCATGGACCTATACATGTGAAACATGATAGTGTGTGGCAGAGAGAAATTAAGACCTATTTTGATTGCATACATCGGTTTGGCCTCCGAGATGGATACATCTCGTCTTTGATGTTGATTTAGGTCTGAGACAGTTGATCACTATCTTGTGAAGCAGAGTGTTTGTTGCATTCATCCTGGAGTAGGAGAGACGACCTTCAGCAATTCGGTCTCTTGCGAGTTCTAGAGTCGCATGACTTACAGACACACCAATTGATTGGAAAGCACCTCTTTCCACACCAATTACATCTGTCACAGTGTCTGTATCAACAACGTATTCTCTATCTCTCACACTGAATGAGAGGCTATTCGCATCCAGGAAACTGAGATTTGAATAAAAATATGCTGTCAATTCAAAGTAAGCCACATCACAATCAGTACAGAACTTATGAAGTTGAAGTTTTTCAAACTTCTCTCTCGGATTGATATTCAGTAAGTCCAGAAAATCAAAGTCCACTATTCGTGGATTCATCACCCCACGCTTCAGCAATTTCTCATACTTCTTTCTGTGTCCGTCTGAACGAAACAATTCATCATTCTTTCCTCGAAGGTTTACAGCCACACCCATCCAAGGTTTAAAATGTATAAACATTTTCTCATCATCATCTTTGCCCACTGGTTGATTTACACTACTAAACCTAGGGTCACTTTGGGAAAGTTTGCAAAAGCTTTTTTTGCCGTTCAGCAAAGGAACAACGCCCGATCTTTCCATTATTGTGAGAAAGTGTGTCTCATTCGCATAACCTTTTTCTTTCAGAAATTCATCAATGAAGGTCATTGCGGAACCTCCTTCCTTCAATGCGAGAATATAGCCTATATACAAAAGCAGGCTTGAGTAATCTTACAGGTTTAATGCCTTCAAGAACTTCTTCTGCATCTTGAGAGTGACGATCAAGAGGTCTATTTGATGGAGTACGCTGTTGAGATCATTGAGGAGTCTGTTCTATTGGAAAGTCACTTTCTTCTGTGAGGTTGAAGTGCGTAGGTCCCTCACTAGATCCCTGTGGTCCCCTGTTTGCAATCCTTGATGATTTCCTTTGGTAAGACATTGTCACTTTCTTGGAGAAACTTTCACACTTGTGTCGCAAGAAAGTGAAAGGCTTTGAGACGTAGAAATTTTGGACGAGAAAAATACAGAGAAGTGAAAAGCTTTTGATCTAGGGTTTCGGGTAAAGTAAAAACGAAGGAGAAGGAGTATATAAAGGATAACGAGATACGGGGGGTGAATCAAGCGTCGCAAATTTTGGAAATATAAGGAATTTCCTTAAAAAAAAAATAACTGCCTTAATAAATCGATAACCACCCTTTTTTAAATATAACTGCCTTAATAAGTCGATAACCACCATTTTTTAAATATAACTGCCTTAATAAGCTCAATTAGAGATAAACAGACAATCTTACCTTTTCGAAATGACAGTTTAAGTAAATGAACTTACAGTCTTGTCGATTTGGTATTTTCAGTCTTCAACCTTTGAGTCTAATACTCTGTCAGACTTTAGATTTTGAGTCTGAGTTTCAACATTCTTCAAGAGATAAAATATTAAGTCTTGAGCGAATAGACTCAAACAAGCTTTTCTCCAAAGTGGCTTTGTGAAGATGTCCGCGGTTGATTCTTTGAGTCTATGAATTGTATCAAGACTTCTTTGTTCGAACATGATCTCTTATAAAATGATGTCGAATTTCAATATGTTTTGCTCTTGAATGTAGAATAGGATTCTTTATAAGATTGATTTATTTGGTATTGTCACATTTGATCTCTGTGCGAGGAATCTTCAATACCAAAGTCTTGTAGTTATTGTTTTATCCACAGTATTTGAGAACAACAACTTCCAAGGGCTACGTATTCTACTTCAGCTGTTGAAAGAGCCACAGTACTTTGTTTTCTTGAAAACCAAGATACTGCCCTATTTCCAAGCAATTGACAAGTACCTGAAGTGCTTTTTCTTTCAACTCTACAACCCGCAAGATCGTATCCGAATAGCCAAGAAGTGTAAAGTCTCATTCTTTGGGATACCATAGACCGATCTTAGCAAAAAGAGTAGCAACATATTTAATAATGCGTTTAGCAAAGCATTTAGATGAGATTCCCTAGGATCGGATTGAAACCTAGCGCATATGCAAACACTAAATAATATGTTCGTCCGGATGCGTAAGATAAAGAAATGAACCAATGATACTTCTGTATAACTTTTGGTCGATTTTCTTCCCTGCTTCATCTTTGTCTATCTTCAAGGAACTTGACATTGGTATGTCAGTCTTTTTGCAATTTTCCAGACCGAACTTTTTAACAAGTTCTTTTGCATATTTCTCTTGATGAATGAATATTCCTTCCTTCAATTGTTTCACTTGTAGACCAAGGAAAAATGATAGTTCACCCATCATGCTCATCTCGAATTCATCCTGCATAGTCTTAGAAAATCTCTTGCATAAAGTCTCATTAGATGATCCGAATATAATGTCATCAACATAAATTTGAACAAGTAGAAAACTTTTACCTTCCCTTTTGATAAACAAAGTAGTGTCTACTTTTCCTTTAGAAAAGCCATTATGAATTAAGAAATTACTTAGCCTTTCATACCAAGCTCGAGGAGCTTGTTTCAATCCATATAAAACTTTCTTCAGTCTGAACACTGAGTCTAGTTTCTTTGAGTCTTCAAATCCAGGAGGTTGTTCCACGTAGACTTCTTCTTGAATAAATCCATTCAGGAATGCGCTTTTGACATCCATTTGAAATAACCTGAAATTCTTATAGCAAGCAAAAGCAAGTAGTAATCGATTGCTTCTAACCTTGCTCTTTGGAGCATAAGTCTCATCATAATCTATCCCTTCTTCTTGCGTGTATCCTTTAGCCACGATTCTTGCTTTGTTTCTTGTTACTTTGCCTTTTTTATCAACTTTGTTCCTGAAGAACCATTTAGCTCCAACAACTGATTTACCTTTTGGTTTGAGAGTTAATTCCCATACGTCGTTAATACTGAATTGTCTGAGTTCTTCTTGCATTGCTTCAATCCAGCTTTCATCAGCTAAAGCTTCTTCAATATTTTTGGGTTTTATTTCAGAAATAAAAGCAACAGCATTAGACTCTTCTCGCCTTTTGGATCTTATTCGAATTCCCTCATTAATGTTCCCAGTAATGAGTTCTTCAGGATGACTAGACTTGTGCTTCCAGTTACTAGTCAGTCTGATAGATTGTTTTTTTTTTTTTTTTGTAAAGGTAAAGATGTATTGAGCTTTGAACCACTAATTACAAAAGAACCGGCTGTCACGCCCCGAACCTCGAGACACGTGAACATCCCATCATGGTCATACAAAAGCGACATTCCCGAGGTAGTGTCGCCGACCCAATTAATTCATTATGCGCATGCGGAACGTATTATAAAAACCCCGACAATGAAATACGGGATAGAAAAGCGGGAAACAAAACCCCAACATAATACTTTCAAAATTCAACGAATTACAAACAAAGGCCTACGGCCAAAAGTCTACAAAAGACTAGCTCTTAAAAAGGAACTGTCCTACGACCTACAAGTCGGACACGTTCTCCAATCCTTATGACTTCACCTCCGCAACTCCTCAGAGCCAACCAAAGCTATCTAGCCGCTCCATCCACCAGGGACTGAAATTGTTGTCCCCAAACCGGGATGAGACAATGTCTCAAAGCAAGTTCAACCTCTAAACCCCTATTAGAAAGCAAATACACCCGGTGGGTGGCTAGCCACCTCACACATAATACTTACCTCGTCTTAATTCCTTTCCTACAGGTTAGCGCAGTTTATATAATTCAACCACTCGCAATTCTGATAACCAAACAACCGTGGCACAATCACATTATCAGGACAACTCAATCACTTAGATCGTCTCAGAGATCAATCGACTTGGCCGATTACATGTCATTCTAGCAAATCAATCACTACTTCCAATCACGACCCTATAGGAAGGTTTAACGACTAGTGGCAATCACGGTCCCACTCGGCACAATTAGAATCGGTGGCATTACGGCCTTTGGGGCGCGACCTTTAAAAGGTGGCAAATTAGAATCGGTGGCATTACCACGGGCGCGACCTTTAAAAGGTGGCAAATTACAATCAGTGGCATTACGGCCCCACTGGGCGCGACCTTTAAAAGGTGGCAAATTACAATCAGTGGCATTACGGCCCCACTGGGCGCGACCTTTAAAAGGTGGCACAATTAAAATCGATGGGGCATTACGGCCAGGCGCGACCTTTAAAAGGTGGCAAATTAGAATCGGTGGCATTACGGCCCCGTGGGCGCGACCTTTAAAAAGGTGGCACAATTAAAATCGGTGGCATTACGGCCCCACCAGGCGCGACCTTTAAAAAAGGTGGCACAATTAAAATCGGTGGCATTCACGGCCCCATTTGGGCGCGACCTTTATCGGGTGGCAAATTCACAAAGAATACGGGGCAGGTCGATCGGCTTAGCCACTTCTTGCGGCTAGGTCTCAATCAAGACACGACAAATCATTATTTGCTTAGGGCATTCCACATTTCATCCACACACTTCAATTTCAATAGTAAACCATAACAATCAAATTTCGCATCAAAATCCAACACTTGATTTTTATAGTTAAAAACCCTATTTATCACAATCAACACTCAATTTACCACATCCATTCACCAAATTCAAATTCTAAATGCACAAAGAACGATCAGCACGAAATTCTAAACAATTGGGGTCAAAATAATTTTTCGAGTTTTTTTTTTTTTTTTTTTTATAAATAATAATATTTTAATGATTTTCGGAATATAATATTTTATTCTATTTTCCAGAATTTCGAAACAATTAAATAAATCAAAAATAAAACCCATTATGTCACATCAAGGCATATATTAAAAATAAACCTACTTAACTTTAAACTAAACACCAATTAACTTAATTAAACACACTAATCTAATCCACAATCAAATAAACTAATCAACCCACAAAAACTCACTTAACTTAGACTAAGCACACTTAGGGCATCATTAACCGTCTAATCAAGATTTAGTGAGCTAAACTCACCGGATTAGCGAGCCGAGCACGCCAAAACGACGAGGCCGACGCGAGGATCGACTTTCCTCAAAGCGGGCCGAGCATCCGGGCTCGGGAAGCCGGCCAAAACGGGCCAAGACCGGGCTGTGATACCCATTTCCGCTGTCCATGGCTGAAAAATGGTAGATCCGGCGCCGGTTTGGGTCGAAACGGGCGGAGAAGACCGGCGGTAGCTCGGGCGGCGACCGGTGGTGGCTCACGGCGGCGGAGGGAGCTCCGGCGAGGGCGGGCGGCTCGTCTCAGCTCGCTGGAACGCACTGCGCGGGCTGCGCGGCGCGCGGCGCGCGGCGACGGGCGCGACGGCGGTCCGGCGGCGGCGGTCGGCGGTCCGACGGCGGTTGCTCCTCCCCTTTCAAGCTTCTCTTGGCTGGATTTGAAGAAAAACGCAGAACAACAATGGAGGAGGAAGCCTACGGGAGGAAGAAGAGGAAGAAGAAGAAAGAGGGAGGAGAGAGAAGGGGGTTTCTTTTCTTTTCTTTTTGTCTTTCCTTTAATCCACAAAATGACCTCACCATGACATCATCATGATGTCATGCCCCACTAACTCTCCACAACCTTAGTCCAATGGGTCAAATTTCATTTTCCGCCGGGGCCTAAAATCTCGTACCTTGAATTTCTCAAATCCAATCAATTCTCGTCCAATTGAGCCCAATTAAAATCCATAAAATTAATCCAATGTCACCACACTTCAATTCACATCTTCACTTATCCATAGAACCAACTTAAGTCCTAAAAGCATGACCAAGGCGGGCCTTCCAATTTCTCGAGCCAAAATAACCATACTTTGATTATTTTGCCGAAAAACTCGGTTTGCATGAAAAATCCTTCAAGATGAATCAATGCTCATAAAATGATTTGTGACACACCATGGCTTCCAATTTCTGAATTCGATCTCAATTTAACGGTTAATTTCACTCTGGCACGATATTAGCGCGTCCTGATCTACCGGGTAGCTTTTAGAAATTTTAATGCATTCGACCTGTGGTTGATCAATCTCAAGCCACAATGTACATCTTTGACACATTGGCGACTATCGGTTGTCGGGAAATCTCAAGGTTTCAAACACGGACACAGGGTACCCAAACGACAGAAAAGCCGGCCCAGTGCCGATCGACAAGAATTGTGCGATCTAGTGGAATCACCCACACTCGATCACATGCCTCTATCGAGTCGACCTATTTCCGGTCTCTAATCGATCTTTAATCGTGCCGTAATGACCCTTGCGGATCAACTCGGTCGAAAGGTCGTTTCTGGTCAAATTCTCGAGTACGATGCATTAGAATTTCTTAATGGCTTCACCCGATAGACTAGTTATCCCATGAGTGATCAGTTCAGGGAAAAGAACTATATACGTGCAGATGAAATGCCCGTTTCAATTTATTGAAAATAGAATTGGAAATTCGGGATGTCACACCGGCACCACAAAACTTGCCCTCCATAAGACAAATGTTTACAAGAGAGGAAGGGTGCCGGAAGCAAGAGAAACCGCAGAGGCGGCCAAAGCAAGCAAGAGCCTAAACAACGAGGCAAAACGAGCGAAGAAAACAGCGAAGAAAGAAAAGGCCACACGGGGCCGAAGAGACCAACCTCACAAGACAACAGAGAAAAAACGAAAAGCAAAAACAAACACTAAAGAAACAACCCGATCAACCGACCCTCCAATCCAAGAAGGAAGGAAAGGGACAATTGCGCAAAAGGGAGCTAGCACGAGCATCCTAGGGCAGCATCACCAGCCTACAGCGAATCAGGAGGAGCCGCAAAGATGGAGGGATGAAGGTCCCAATTCCTTTGAAGACGCCATTCCGCGGAGAATCCATAATATTGAAGAAGGTTAACGCTTTATCCTTCACAGGCTTGATAAGATGGTTCTTAAGAGCAGAAGGCACAACCGGGACACCTCTAAAAATGCAGTCATTCCTTTTTTTTCAGATCACATAGCATAGAGCACCGAAAGAAAATCGAGCCATGCGATGGTAAAAGTCATTACCAGATAGAAATTTAGCAGCCCAAGAGAGAATGTTGTCCCAGGTCCTGGAACGCCACGGAAGGTTACACCTTGTGGCCAAAAAAAAAAGGCAAGAGAGGCCGGAATGTGGCAACCAAAAAAGAGGTGGTCAATGGAGTCGGGGATTCCATTGCAAAACACACACAACGAGTCAATTTACGCAAAGGAGAGAAGAAGTCTTGGGTAGGCAACCGCTTTTTGGTGATAAGCCATAGAATAAATTGAAATCTTGGAGCAATGTCCATATTCCAAATGAGGGGATACCAAGGAACCCGAGTCCTTTTTGATCTAATACAATCCCAAGCAGAGGAAACCGAGAACAAACCCGAGGGATGAGGTGACCAATATAATCTATCCTCCCCTGAAGTCGCCTCCCGGAGAGAGATGCCCCTAGAATCCAACATCATGCGAACCGAAGATCCCAAAGGGGAGAAGAGGTCCGCAACGGCAGCATTCCGAGCAAGAGGGGAAGAGTCCATAACCGATTTCGAAAGGTAGATGAAGAGGTCCCTCGGGAGCCAATTATCAAACCAAGCAGAAACCGAACGACCATTCCCAGTTTTCCATGCAAAGAATTGCCGAAAATCAGTTCTTAAGGCCAGAATTTTTTTCCAGGTCCACGAGCAAACAGTAGGAGTTCTTAAGGTCAGTCTGATAGATTGTTGATCTTCTTCTTGAGTAAATTCTTCATCAGTAGCTTGTTGTACTGATTCTGAATTAGTAATTGCTTCAACGGAGGTAAATCTAGCAGTGTTTGGAACCGATTTTGAATCTTCAGTATGAATTTGTTGAATTTGTGGAGAGTCTTGAAATTTGACATTCATTGATTCTTCCACAGTCTAAGTCTTCTTGTTGAATACTCTAAAGGCTTTGCTTGTAGTTGAGTAACCAAGAAAGAATCCTTCATCGATTTTTCTTCAAACTTACCAACACGATCATTTGCATTTTTTAGAATAAAACATTTGCAACCAAATACTTGAAAATAAGAAACTACTTGGTTTCTTTCCTTTAAAAATTTCATAAGGGGTTTCTCAAGAATTGACCTTAAAAACACTCGGTTTATAATTTATCAAGCAGTTGAGACAGTTTCAGCTCAAAACCTTGAAGAAATTTGATTTCCAATTAAAAGTGTTCTTGCCATTTCTTGTAAAGATCTATTCTTCCTTTCCACAACCCCATTTTGTTCTGGTGTATATGGAGAGGAGAATTTGTGTTGAAAACCAAATTCATCACAAAGTTTAGTAAAGTCTTGATTTTCAAACTCACCTCCATGGTCTGTACGAATACTTGAGATAGTATGACATTTCTCATTCTGTACTTTCTTAGCAAACTTTGAAAAGAGAGAGAAAGTCTCTGACTTACTTGAAAGAAAGTAGATTCAAGTAAATCGTGAGTAATCATTCACAATTACTAGACAGAACCTTTTTCCACCAATGCTTTGCGTTCTGGTAGGTCCAAACAAATCCATATGCAGAGGCTGCAATACATGATTAGTGGAAACTTTATTTATCGATTTGTAAGAGTTTCTAACTGTTTACCCGATGACGCACGGTGTACATAGATCAGACTTTGAGTAATTGAGAGTAGGCAATCCTCGAACAAGTTTCTTGGTAGAGATCTTGTTGATTTGCTTCATATTAGTATGGCCTAGCTTTTTGTGCCATAGATTAGCTTCATCTTCAACTGATATTAAGCACTGTGATCTTTCTTGATTCACATCTAGAAGATAGATATTTTCATGTCTTCATCCAGTAAATGATTGAGTAGAGTCTTTACTGATTCCAGAGCACGTTTCTTCTTGGAAGTTGATCCTGAAACCAGTATCACACAACTGACTTATGCTAAGCAAATTGTATTTTAATCATTCAACTAAGGAAACATTTTTGATTGACAAACTTCCAATCTTTACTGTTCCTTGACCAGTAATTCTTCCTTTGTTGTTACCACCAAACGAAACTTTTTCTCCGTCTATCTGGACAAGTTTTATGAAGCAACTTGAGTCTCCTGTCATATGTCTTGAGCAGCCACTATCAAGATACCATTTAATTTTCTTTTTGATAGTAACCTGCAATTAACACGAATTCAAGCTCTTTTTGGTACCCATACCATCTTGGGTCCAGAAGTGTTAGAACAATAGACAGTCTTAGCCCAGCTCTTTTTAACGGGTCTCCAAACCAAAGGACATTTTTCTCAAAATGTTCTAAGCTTTTACACTTGGAACATCTCAAAGCATTTCGCCAACATGTTTTACAAAAACTTTCTGGAAATGATTCTTATAAACAATTCTAGTTGGTCTCTGTTTAATTCTTTCTTTTACCTTCGGGAAATCAATTAGTGGAATAGTTTCAGAAGTCATACCAAGACCTAACTTATCAAAGTATGATCTTTGTATCGAAAGAATCTTATCCAACTTTTCAGAACCATTTGAAAATCTTTTTGATATGTTAGTAATATCATTTTTCAAAAGATTATTTTCATTTGAAGTAATGTCTGAGTTTTCTTTCACAACAACAAAATCTTTTCCAGCTTTTCAAACTTTTCTTTCATAAGTTTATCCTGTTGCTTTAATGTAGAATTTTCCCTTTTTAATTCGGAGATCCTCTTAAGAGAGGTTTTTAGACTAAGACAAAGTTCATCAATATATTTAGAAACCTTAACAGGAATTTTCAGGTTACCAACCTCGAGTTCACTGCGAGTACGTATGCGAATCAAGATGCGAGTCCGAATCGATTTTGCCATTAAACGAGATATTGGCATAATCATCATCACTTTCTTCACATTCAGTATCACTCCAAGTCTCGCTTTGAGTGCCTTCTGTTTTTCTCAATCTTTCCTTTTCTCTTCTTTAACGAGAGGACGGTTGGGTCGATGTGTCCCTTTTTCTTGCATTCAAAACAAGTCACTTCTTTGTTAGAATCATCTTCCTATGTTGACTTGTTTTGAAACCTTTGAGAGCTTTGTTTCTTCCAATTGAATTTCCTTTCTTTTCTGTTTAACTTTCTAAATCTCTTTATCATGAGCGCCAGTTCTTCATCATCTAGATCTTCTTCAGAGTCTGTAGCATCAGAATAGTCATTAGACTTTAAGGCGATAGATTTCTTACCTTTTGAGTCTTCCTCTTCGTTGGTTTGTTCTACTTCATAAGATTGAAGAGTCCCAACCAGTTCGTCTACAGAGAGTAGAGCAATTCTCTGCGTCTCTCTTATTGAAGTTTTTATGTAATTCCAGTCTTTAGAGAGTCCTCGTAGGAGTTTGTTGACCTTCATATGTCCTGAGATTGGATGTCCCTGATATTCAAGACCATTCACAATTTCAGTAAAGCGACTAAACATGTCAGTTATTGATTTCCTGATCTCATCTTAAAGACTTCATATTGTCCTAAAAGTATATTGATCCTCGTTTCTTTCACGCGATCAGTTCCTTCATAGGTAATGTGGAGCCTATCCCAGATTTCTTTTGTTGTATCACAAGAAGATATTCTGTTATACTCAGTAGGAGATAAAGCACAATATAAGGAGTAAATAGCTTTGGCATCAAGAGTCTGTCTCTTGGTGATTTCTTCTTGAGTCGAAGAGTGGGATCGGCGGTTTCTTTTCCTCTCTCGAATCGATGCGGCAGCGGGAATGATTCCTTTATCAACCACTTCCCATTCCAAAGGATCTTTCAATCTTAGGAATGCCTTCATCTTATTCTTCCATATGCTGTAATTTTTTCCATCAAAGTATGGAGGTCTGGTATTGCTTTAACCTTCAACCAACCCTGTAGATAACATACTAGCCATAAATCTTTTACTCAGAAGTAAAGACACTTCTTATGAATGAGTACACAAGGCTCTGATACCAATTGTTAGGACTAGAATTAGCACCTAGAGGGGGGTGAATAGGTGATTAAAGCAATTTTAACAATTTAATCCGAATGAATTAAAACCAACAACCGCTACAAATGAAAGTAATGAAAGATAAAATGATTAGGGATAGAGAATCAAAACTCCATATTTATAGTGGTTCGGCTTAGATCAAGCCTACGTCCACTCTCCATACGACTGACCCTTCCGCCGGGATTTGGATTTCACTAAGAATAAAAAAGAGTGATTACAGTTTCACGCTCTTGAGTCCATAGTGTAGACACTCTACTACACTTCCTCAAGATCTCACACAATATGATCTCTCTTTTGATTACATATAACGCTCAACAAATATGATCGCAAAATAGAAAATGAGATTCAGACTTTGGAATTCTTCTATTCGACGCCCTTTAACAACTGGGGCATCTCTCTTATATACTTCTTTATGCCTTCCATACCGTTGGCACCTTCCAAAGAAGTTCTTCCAATCAACCCGTTGGACAGAATCAATTAGAGAGATCTCGAGCTTTTTTAGGTAAGTGTTGATAGCCCATCAATCCCGCTTTCGCCCATACAATCGGGATCTTGGTTTCCATAAGTAGATCCTTCCAAATATAAGTTGCGAAATCTTTAGAGAATCTATACAAATTCGAATACGAAAGTAAGATCTTCTAGTGATGAATCTAGTAGAAAGATATTCTCTAGCCATTAGAATAAATCCATATAATATCGGAATAAAAGTTGGTCTGGAGACTGTCCATGAGAGTAGACTTTGAAACATGAGTCTTGCTAGCTTCAGACTTTTGATCTTCAAACTTTGTCAGTAGAGTCTGTAAGTCTTCAGACTAGACTAAGGAAAATGTTTTGTCAGCTTCAAAATACCTGAAGAGAATTTATCCAACAATATGTTGTTGAATTCCTAATGTGAAATTAAATGGCTTTCGAAGATAACTTCATCTTAGAAATTCAAGCTCATTGGAAAATAATCTTGGAAAGAGTCACAAAACGTCGGGCTTCTTAGGGCGAGCATTAGGATTATTGGCAACATATTTCTAGGCGAACTTTGCCATGCCAAGTTCATAAGATAATCGTTCTTGAGCAAAGAATTTAGTAAGTCTCACAGATCTCCATCGCCTTATCTCTATCAAAGAGTTGAGGATCCTCTTGATGGCTGCGGATAACGACTTCCATCCATTCTTGCCATTTTCAGTAGCTTCCCTTCTAAACAAAAGTGCTTTCATGTTTTGGAAATTTGTTGAAATCTCTAATTTTCCCCAAAGATTTGGTGATTGGAGGAGAGAAATCTTGGTTTTTTTCTTCATATTTGGCTTTCCCATAATGATGTTGTTTAAAACCATTTATGCTAAATTTCGACATTGGATCCATATCAAACAAATTGCTTGTCGTGTGTATTTTCATATCAATAACTTAACGGGATATTAACAGGAGTAATAGAGAGGTTTGTTGATCATGAATATATCATTTTAGAATTTTGTTACGAAAAAATTAATTTGGGGTAATGAGTTACAGGTGTATTGATTTGGAGCTTTTAGTAGTATTATTCCTAAAAATTAATTTTTCAGGAGATGGTAGCTTCTTCATGTGGCTACAGTAATTTTTTCATGTAGAGAAGCATGGTCCTATGTTGGAGTGTTAATAGATAGGGCTTCAACGTGGTGAATGATTTCGTAGCAGAAAAAACAAGTAACCATCTATCTATTTATAACTAGTAATTTCCCAATCACTGGAGTTTACTCGAATGGCTATTCTTTTCACATTAGAAGGAAGAGGTGGGGGATTTAAAGGGATTAGGGTGGGGATATTAAGTTTTAGATATGGGTTTCAACTTTTACACTTTGCAAATAGGCATGGTAAAAGTTTGATAGTGAGTTGAGAGTTAGAATAGGACCAAAAAAAAAAAAAAAAAACTAGTAATTCCCCCATTAGTTTAGCAAGTAAGTTTTAACATTTGAATACTAGTAAAATCTAGACCTATCAAAATAGGCTATGGACCCATTTCTTAGCCCATATTTGACGAACCAGGCTGTTAAATAGTTATGTTATATTCAATAAATGAGTCATACATAGATTTAAAATTGTAAAGCCCAAATAATATAAGTGTCAAATGAGCCACAACTTACTTAGACCCAATCCTACTTTTATGACTTTCTTTCACTTCACTGAATCTTACGCTCGCTCACTCTCCACTCTTATCTTAATTTGAATATAAGTTTTCATAAATTAAGTTAAATATAAAGTACTTTAGCAATACGAGTCAAGTTGTGTATTGGCCATTAGATTTAATTACATGGATTTGGGTCAATCTTGGTCGGATCATTTTTTGATTCGGCTAGAACCTGACCCTATTCACTCGTTTGATGTGATTAGGGAAAGGTGACGAAACATATGAAGACGTTTATTTATAATTAATTTGCCGCTTCGTCACAACCGGGTCGTTGTAGTATAGTGGTGAGTATCCCCGCCTGTCACGCGGGAGACCCGGGTTCGATCCCCGGCAACGGCGATTTTAATTTTTTTCCTTCGTCGCATTTTTTGGTCCGTCGATCAGTCCCTCCGGGTCGAACATGTCAACGGACTAAACTCACCCCCACTCTATCGGACGGTCATCGGCACTCCACGAGTGCTTTTGTTTATTTAGATGCATACCTGCGTTACAGGTGATCCTGTCCCCTGCCATTTCTCTTTCCCGCCATATCGTCCCCCTCCGCTGCCTCCCTCTCTAATCGCTATTTCTCTCGCTTCTTCTTCTTCCGTTTCTCTTTTCTTTTTTACCTCCTTCAACCTCAGGTCGGCGACGTCAATGGCGAAATCGAAGCAGGAGGAAGACGAAGTGGCGAAGGCGGACGGTCTGGAGATAATTTCGATCGGGCGCTTGTACAAAGGACCGTGGGATAAGAAGTACTGGAGCTGCTCTAGGGTTCGTTCCCACTCGGATCCTTTTGTTTTGTTTTTTCTTTGGCGTGTTCTCTCGATCAAGCATCGTGAGTGCTTCCGTATCGATTTCAATAAGCACGCCTGATTTACAGTCGCTTCTCGTCTCGGATTGCGACGGGCTTGTGGTTGCTGGCGATAGGTTGCTTCCGTGTGCACCGATGACTTGGATTTTGGACGATGCGATTGTTTAGGGAGCTGTATCGGGTTGATATGACGTGGAACTTGCATATAAGAGACGGGGGCTAGATCGGCTAAGCTGTCGGCTAACGATGTAGATGGGGGCTATAGTCAGGATGGAGTCGTGTGCACCATGCAGGGTGTTGAGAGAATTCAGCTCCGGAAGAGAAGCAGGGTTTAATTCACTGTGATGTCTATGTTTTCTGCGAATTTTGTGTGGCATTGTACGCCGCAATGGGGTGGGGAGGGGGAGAAATGACTCAATTCATGCGAAGATGGTATAAAAAGTGAGAGTGATGGGAGCTAGAACAGATTCCGTGTGGTAGCAGCTGTTGAGTATATATTATAATTTTGACAAAGAAAACAAGTTCTAAAGAAGCTGTATTTATGTTCATGCTTAGCAATTTACTGTTGGAAGAATCTGTTCGATTTTAACTTTTATATTGAGAGTTTCATTAAATCCCTTCCTGCTTCATTGAGATTGTGTAAGATAAGGATCAACTCTAAAGTGCATCATTAAGAACCCATGCCTAGAGCTAGCATCACATATGCTGCTAACTGGAATTTTCATCTTCACTTACTTTCCTTACAAGGGAACCTTTAGCATGAAAACATGATTATTCATCCAGAGCTTCTTTTTAGAAGTCAGACCATCATTTAGCACAAACCATGTGTACCTTGCCTTCAAGCAGACTGCTTGAGACTTTCACGTGATGTGGGCCTTTGAGTACGTGCACTCTTACACCATACTAACATTCATTATACTCGTTTCATCATCCAAAAGCACCTCATAGGGGGCCCTTGGTATTTCTTGGTACAACTCTTAAGTACCCTTATTTGTAACTATGCCACAGAAATTGAATATTGATATTCCTTCTAACTGCAAAGCGTTATGTTGAACATGTTTTGAAGAACCTTTGGTTGAATTGAGATACACTTGCCATCAGTGATTCTTCTAATGCATGGGAGAAGGATGGGCACAGTGGTTGCCTCTAATTCTATGCATAGCAATATTACGTGCATCACATGTTATGTCTATCATCCTAGGTAAATCTAAATCTATATTAAGGAGATCTCATCATCAACTTCCCTCCCTTTTTGTAGGGAAAAGACCGGTACCCTTATCCGATCAGATATCAAGCTGTCCGAGCTCATGGTGGGAGCAGATGTAAGATAGAAGTTCGTGAAGGTTCTAAAGGGCCTTTGTTTATGGTGTGTGGCTATATACTTGGTAATTTTGTTGAGGTCTTGCTTCAGAAATCAATCTAGTTGACTTCTCTCTTATCCAGGTTACTGCTGCAGATGGACATTCATGCTCTGGGCAAACCCCAAACATTGCCTGGGATAGGTTTCAAAAGAAAGGTTTCCCCCGTATGAAGATATGGCATGGAAAGAGATTTTCTTGCAAGATAGATGGCACTGAGGTATACTGGTACTTCAGTATTAAAATACAACAACTAATCTAATTTACATTAAAATAAACTAATCTAACCACCTAAACCTAATTAGACTAATCTAAACACCCCTTAAGCATCATTAACTTACTAAGCAGGGATTAGAGGATAAACTCACCGGTTTTGCGCGCCGGTGAGTTCACGGCGACCACGACGCCAAGGCGGTCGATAAACCTCAAGGCGGCGACACCAACCAAGGCTAGGAAGACACCTAAAACGGGCCTCGAAGTCTCCAAAACCTTGCTGTCTTCTGCTTCTGATCTGGGCTGAACTGCAGAGAAGAAACCAGTAACTTCAACAGCGAAAACGGGCCGCTTGGAGCTCCGGCGAGCGGGTGGTTGGCAACCAGTAGCTCCCGGGGGTCTTGGGGATCTTGTGGGTGGATGGAATGGGCAAGGAAAGGGTCGGAATGGGGCGAAACAGCAAGAAAACGCGAGTCCAGGCGAAACCAGGCGAGTCCAGGCGGTTCGACGGGCCGTTCCTTTGCGCCCAATTTCGGGAGGCTACAGGGCTCCTTTCGGGGTACCGTCAAGTCCTCCTGAACGGTTTGGATGTTCTCTTCGCGATGATGGGTGGAGCGTTGGCTGATTCGACTGGGAAGATCACTTTCAACTCATGTTTTCACCGAAGGGTCAGCTGGAGCAGAAACTGGAACGCGGGGAAAACAGAGGAGGAAAACGGCCGACGATGGCCTTCCGGGCATGCGACGATGGAGGGGCTGGTGAGCTCGGTTTTCTCTGGTTCTCTTGAGCTTTTCCTCCTTCAACAACAATGGAGAAAGCCTTAGATTAAGGGAGAAGAAGCTTCTGAAGAGTGGGGGGTCTCCTTGGGCTCTCTAGAGCTCAACACTTGCCATCTTCTCATTGGCTTTGCCCCCACCATGACATCACATGACCTCAGCCACTCTCTCTCCTCAAGCTTCCTCCACAAGTTTGCCAATAGGTGCAAAAATGTGGTGTGCCATGGGAGCTACGAATTTTGGACATCCCCCTCTTCAATCCATTCAATTCCATTCAATTCTCAAGCAAACCAATTCAATTGAAGCCCAAATAAATCAGCCATGGTGTCCTTGTCCCTCTTATGATTTTTCCCCGTCATATGATCCAACTTGCATCCCAAAGATGTGATCAAAACCGGCCCTCTGACTTTCCCGAACAAAAACGGCCTTACTTTGCTTTCTTGCTAAAAATCTCGGTTTGTAGAAAAATTTTCTGAGGATGAGTCGACGTTCCTAAAATGAATTGTGACTAGACAGAACTTCCAATTTTTGAAATCGAGTTCAATTTCTCGGTTAATTTCAATCTGGTGCGATATGAGCGTGTCCTAATCTACCGGGTAGCTTTTAGGAATTTTCAGTGCAATTGACCCGTGGTTGATTATTTTCAAGCCACAAAGTGCATCTTCGACACATTGGCGACTCTCGGTTGTTGTGGAAATCTCGAGATTTCAAATACGGACACATGGTACCAAAACGACAGAGAAATCGGTCTAGTGCCGATCGATTAGAATTTTGTAATTAAGTGGAATCACCCACATTTAATCACATGGTTCTGTCGAATCGACCTATCTCCGGTCTCTAATCAATCTGTGCCGTAATGACCCTTGCAGATTAGCACGGTCGAGCAGTCGGTTCCTGGTCGAATTCTCAAGTCTATTGCGTCTAGATTCCTTAACGGCTTCACCTAATAGACTAGTTATCTCGTGAGTGGCCAACTCAGAGAAGAGAGCTATAGACGCGAAGATGAAATGCCCGACTTATTCAATTGAAAACAGAATTGGAAAATCAGGATGTCACAAAAGGTAAGTCCTCTGACTTATGCTTGTGATTAGGCAGCCCTTGGGGCGTATTTTTTTCTTAGCCGGGACTTAGGGGGTGAACTTGCTAAGACGTCGTCTCACCCTATTGTGGGATAACATTTTCAGGTCCTTAGATGGCAGCTCCTTCCGAGCATTTTGGCCAACCGAAGAAGGTCACCGAGCAAAGGTCTTATATTCCGCTTCATGGGAACTCGAGAGGATAGGAATATGAACTCGTGAGATTCATCGTCTGGGTTGATGTGAACCTACCCCATAGGGTACCCCATTAATATAGATCGTGATATCGTTGTGAGCGAAATGGACCCAGAGAAGGTCCCATATTGGAATCTGAGATACCTCTGTATGTGCTGGAGCTTGCTTTTAGAAAAGGCACGGCAAACCCTCCTGATGGGTCAGTGGTGGACCCATGTCTGTCGGATCTAGGGTCCCTGGTGTATTCTGAGGAGGACTCGAAAGCTTGAGGGCCTTATTACTTTACCCCCCTTTTTGCAGACCATGTATATATCGGCTAATATTGTATATGACATAGTTTGATATGTATATACAAGTGTGTCATGGTTTGAAAAATTTATGGCCTGCTTTTTTATCCCATCTATTTTTTGTCTGGGGATTTATTTATTCGCTTTCGTATACGCATTAAAATGAATGGGTCGACGACGCGTCCTGGGACGTCGCTATTTAATCGACCATGTAGGGATGGGCACGCGGTCGGAGGATCGGGGCGTGACAGGTCAATTGCACTAAGAATTCCTAAAAGCTACTCGGTAGGTTAGGTCACGCTAAAATCGCGTCAGATTGAAATTAACTGTGAATTTGAACCTAATTTCAGAAATTGAAAGTTTTGTCATGTCACGATTCATTTTAGGAACATCAACTCGTCTTTCGAGGAATTTTCAGTGAGTTCGGGAGTTTTACGGAAAATCAATTCGGACGATTCGAAAAAGAACAAAAATTCGGATGGGCCAATTTGAAGGGATTTTTGGCCTCCTTAGTGAACTACTTGGTGAAAGGAAGTTGTGGAATTTGTGTGGGCTTCTTCCTCAGCATAATTGGATATCAAATTGAAGAAATGGAAGTCCAATTGAGTGAAATTCGTAGGCTTGCATGGGGGCTGCAACTTGTGGACATCAACCTAGCTATTTGTGGAATTTTATGTTCATAAAGGGTTGGGGGACATTAGGGATGTGCATGGGAACTTGTGGGACCAAGAAATGATGAATTCAAGATATTTTCTTTTTCTTTTTGGCCTGCTTTCTCTCCTTTGCGCGTTTTCCCCTCATCCGACCGCCCCCTACCGTATTCTTCTCTTGCCTTTTTCTCTCTTTGATTTTGGACTTTCTTTCTCTCTCTCTCTCTCTCTCTCTTAATTTCACACGTTTCTTTTTCTCCTCTTGGCTGACAACCCTCTGCTCCCTTATCCCTTTCCCCCTTCTTTTGGTCTCTCTCTAGCAATATGCGAGCTTCGTCGACCCCTTTTCCCCGGCCGCTTTTGCTTCTCTTTCAATTTCATTTTTCCTTGCATGTTCTTCTGCCCCACCAGCACCGAATTCTCCCTCGACTTTGCACGTGTCCCTGCTCCACCATCGTCTGCCCCTTCCCATCGAAGTCAACCCTCCTCCAGGGAAGACCTACCTCCACCGAAGCAACCCCACATGTTCTCCTCCCTTCGTGCAACTTTCCATCGAATTTCCACCCCGTAGCTCCACATCCGATGCAGCCCACAATTTCAGCCCCTTCCGGTTGTTTGTTCGGCCCAGCTTAGCCCATCCAGCGTCCATGAGCTTAATAGCCCGCGTCTCTCCGAGTTTAAGCCACCAACTTCGCGTGACAGCCCAGCCGCAGCCCTATGTCCAACCATCAACCCCCGAACCGGTAGCGGGCAGAATCGAGCAACCCTGACCATGGGCTTTGTGGCCGATTTCGGCCTCGGTTTGGCCTCCTTTGGTGTCGACGCTTTAGAGTTTATCGCTGTCTCGCGTTGCCGTCGTCGTGGACTAACCGACCCGCAAATCTAGTGAGTTTACTCACTAAACTCTACTTAGGGAGTTAATTATGCTTAAGGGTTGATTAGTTTAGGTTAAGCTTGGATTAGGTGGTTAGTTAGAACATATTAGCAATTTAATTATTCGATATTGCATGTTAGGTGGTTAGAGTAGTGCAATTAGCAAGTAGATAGGTCATATTATTTATCTAGATAGGTTCGGAAATTTTCTGGGCCAGTTTTGGTATTTAATTAGGCTTTTCCGGCCTACGTTCATATTTTTGGCATTTATTGGTATTTATTGTTATTTATTTAATTATTTTTCGTAACTATTTAATTAATTATTATTTTCTGGAAATTATACCGAGATAGCCAGTGACTGGAATTTCGTGCTGATTGCAATGATGTGGTTGGTTTATTTAATTGAATGCTAATTTGTGCTATTTGAGTGATATTTGTAATTTTGGGAATTTATTCCAAAATTGAGTATTTTAAGTATTTAATCGGGAAACATCGGGTGTCGGTTTATAATGCGAAAAATATTCCGGTGGGTCATATTAAACGGTGGGATTTTCGAAAAGGAAAATATTGTATTTTGGCTAAGGCCGACCGTGTACCCACACACGATTATTTTTATCAGGAATGATAAAAATGGTGAAATTCTCAGTTGGTGAGAACGGTATACTATATCAGCCTATGGGCCTCAATATATCAGCTTAGTGTGAGCAGTATACTTTATCAGCTTAAAGTGAGCATCATTGGTATACTATATCAGCGTAAGGGCTTTGATATATTAGCTTTTGGTGAGCAGTATACTTTAGCAGCTTCTAGTGAGCATTGTCAGTATGCTATATCAGCCTATAGGCTTTGATATGTCAGCTTTTGGTGAGCAGTATATTCTGTTATCAGCTTTTGGCGAGCTGTACTATCTATCTTCAGCTTAGGGTGAGCAGTCTTTGATGTGGTCAGACTTTATAGATAGTATTGAATGGGATGACTGAGAGATGATGTTGATGGTATGGAATCGATTAGATCGATTAATCAATAACTCGATTTGATTTGATGATTTAATTCGAATTGAAGTGATTCATTGAATACATGAATCGTATTGACTTGTAGGGAGGAACTGAGGCAAAGGTAAGTCACCTATCTCTTGTGTGCATAGGTAGCCTTTAGGCGTATTTCTTTCCTAGTCGGAGTTTAGGGGGTGAACTTGCTGAGACATTGTCTCACCCCGTTGTGGGCTCAACTTTTCAGGTTTTAGATGGCGAATCCCCCTGAGCATTATGGTCGGCCGATGAGAGTCACTGAGCGAATCTATAGTTGTCTTGACCTTGGAAGCTTTTGGACCTATGATGTGACATCCTGATTTTCCAATTCTGTTTTCAAGAGAATGAGTCGGGCATTTCATTTACGCGCTTATAGTTCATTTCTTTGAGTTGGTCACTCACGAGATAACTAGTTTATCAGGTGAAGCCGTTAAGGGATTCTAATGCATCAAACTTGAGAATTTGACAGGAAATGACTGCTTGACCATACTAATCTACAAGGGTCATTACGACACAGTTAAAAATCGATTAGAGATCGGAGATAGGTCGACTTGACAAAGGCATGCGATCAGGCGTGGGTGATTCCACCAGATCGCACAAATCTTGTTGATTGGCACTAGACCGATTCTTCTATCGTTTTGATACCCTGTGTCTGTATTTGAAGCCTTGGGATTTCTACGACAACCGAGAGTCGCCAATGTGTCGAAGATGCACTTTGTGCTTCGAAAACAATCGACCACAGGTCAAATGCACGAAAATTCCTAAAAGCTACCCGGTAGATTAAGATGCGCTAGATTTGCGTCAGAATGAAATTAACTGCGAAATTGAAATTGAATTCAGAAATTGGAAGATCTGTCAAGTCACAAATCATTTTAGGAACGTTTACTCATCTTCATAAGATTTTTCTACAAACCGAGTTTTTTGGCGAAAAATCAAAGTATGGTTATTTTGGTTCAGGAAAATTGGAAGGCCCGCTTTTGATCGCACTTTTGAGATCCAAGATAGTTCTATGGTCAAGGAAAAACGTGGATTTAAGTGTGGTTACATTGGATTAATTTATGAATTTCAAATTGGATTGTTTGATTGTGGATTTGAATGGAAATGAGTGAATTTGATGTAGAAAGTCTCAAAATTCGTATGCCATGGGGGGAGGGACATTTTGCACCTATTGCCAAGCTTGTTGAGGAAGCTTTGAGAAGAGAGAGTGGCTGAAGTCATGTGAGGTCATGGTGGGGGCAAAGCCAATGAGATTTGGACAAGTGTTGAGCTCTAAAGAGCCCAAAGAGACCCCCCCTCTTCAGCAGCTTCTTCCTCCCCATTTTGTGGATTTATCCATGGATGAGGCTTAGAGGAAGCTTGGAAAAACTAGAGGAAACTGGCCAACTTCTTCCCTCCTCGGTCGCATGCCCACCGAACCATTTTTCTCCCCAGTTATCCTCTCTTCCAGTTTCTGCTCCAGCTGACCTTTCCTCAAAAACTCGAGTTAAAAGTCATCTTCCCGTGAGAATTAGCCAACGCTTCACCCACCATCGTCTCCGGGACTTCCAAACCGTACAGGTGGACTTGACAGTGACCCAAAAAGAGCCCTGTAGCCTCCTGAAATCATGCGTGAAGGACCAGCTCGCCGGACCGCCTGGACTCGTCCAGTTCCGTCTGTTTCGCCCGTTTAGCGGTTTTCAGCCATTTTCTCACCATTTCGACCCTACCTCCACCCATACCAACCACCAGCAAGTCCCCCTTTGACCCCCGGGAGCCATCGGTTGCCAACCACCCGCTCGCCGGAGCTCCGATCGGCCCATTTCCTTGCCGTTTAGCCCTTCTTCTTCTTCTACGGTTCGGTCCTTGGAGACTTCAAGGCCCGTTTTGGGTGCCTTCCCGGTCTTTGTTGGTGTCGCCACTATGAGGATTGTCGCTCGCCTCCGCGTCGTGGTCGCCGTGAACTCACCGGCATGCAAATCCAGTGAGTTTATCCTCTAAACCTCGCTTAGGAGGTTAATCATACTTAAGGGATGTTTAGATTAGGTTAAGTAAGGTTTAGGTGGCTAGATTAGCTTAGTATAAGTTAATTAGATTAAGTAGTTCGATTAGTTTAGTGATTATTTAATTAGGGCTAATGAGATGTTTAGATTAATGTAATCTAAATCAAGCCTTAATTAATTATTTTAGATTTAATTAATTATTCCAAATTTATAATTATTATTTTATTAAATTAAATTAAATTAATATATTATTTATTTATTTATTTAATTTTCGGAATATAATTAATTATTTATTATTTCTGGAATTTACTTGGGATCGTAAGTCGTTAGAAATAAAATGCGATTCTTTGTGGTGCTTTCAGATTATGCAATTGATTCTTTGGATGTCGCAAATTGAATGTTGATTGTGAAAAGTATGGATTTTATTCAGAAAACTCTGGGTGTCGGGTTTTGACACCAAAAATGGATTTTAACGATTATATTAAACAGTAGGGTTTGAAAAAGGAAGGTATGTTTGAAATGACGTGGACCCACACATGACTACTTTATCAGATTTTTTAATACGAAGAAAATATGCCATGATTACTATTTTAATCGAGGCATTTGAATGAAATGCAGAGTGTCTTGGGCCGATAATGAATAGTCGTGTGTTGGTTAAAAGGAAACCGTCCTTAGCTGTTAAGTTGGACGATACCCTATATGGGATGCCCTTTTTTCAACGGGCTTGGGTCGTAGTTGATTCTGGACCTATGCTCCTTCGGGAACGCTGTCGACGTAGTGCCGAAGCCGTGCTCCAAGGGGGGAGACGATGCCTGGCATTAATGTCAGTAGCTGAACCGTGAGTAGGCTAAGCCCTTGAGTGGCAGTGAATAACAATTGGAACACATGCTGATTGTTGATTGACGCGTCGGATTATGGGACGAAATTATGTGGCATGGTATGTGACGTGTCATAACAATTTAGTTTTATAATTAGGACCCCTGTGGTTATTGGTTATGTGAAAGTGATTGCGTTCCGATTGTTTAAGTTCTTATTACTGTACGTGATTGAGTGATATGAACTGTGCTAACCTGCAGGAAGGAATTGAGACAAATGTGAGTCTCATTGTTGTGATGGTGTGGCTAGGCCATCCTCGGGCGTATTTCCTTTCTAATAGAGGTTTAGGGGTGTACTTGCTGAGACATTGTCTCACTGGTTATTGAATAACCATTTTCAGGTCCATAGATGGTGATTGGGGAGGACCGAAGCCCCAGGGTCTATGGAGGTGGAGTCTGAAGGATCGGCGAACCAGTCTAACTAGTAGTCATAGGATTGTTCCTTTTTGGTGGACCGATCTTTTTGTAGACTGGCTTTTGGTGTATATATACTCTGGTGTGTATGTGTATATATATATGAAAGTATGTTTGGTTATGAATGAGTTGGTTCCTGCTTTTCCTATCCCGTGTTTATTTGTTAGGGGTTTTATAATATGCTTCCGCATGTGCATTTAAAATGAATGGGTCGGCGACGAGTAGCCGGGAATGTCGCATATCTGATTGACCACAGCGGGATGCGCGTGCGCTCGGGGTTTGAGGGCATGACATATGAGCTGGTAGTGACCACCGTCTGGGTCGAAGAATGTCCACGTTATGTGTTCCCTAATCGATTTAGAACGTGGTTCCGCTACGCTCCCAATGGTGTCAGGCTAAGTCCCCTCAGGACTTTTGATGTCCCTACTGCGGTAATTAATGCTGTTCAAGGATCTAGCTGACCCTCCTGATGGCGTGGTGGAGAACCCGACGTCTCGCCCGGCTCCTGTGGAGACTGAAGAATCGGCGACTGAGTTTGGCTAGCTAGTCGCAAACAGCTCGTTTTGAGGATCTACCCGTTGTAGATTTTTGTGAATAGGGACTAGCTTGTAAATGACCTAATCTGTTGTGTATAAAGGTGTGTTGTGGTTTGTGAAATTGTGGCCCTACTTTTCTATCCCATCTTCGTGTTGTCTGGGGATTTAATTATTCACTTCCGCATGCGCATTAAAATGAATGGGTCGGCGATGCGTCCTAGGATGTCGCTATTTAATCGACCACTGAGGGATGGGCACGCGCTCGGAGGATCGGGGCATGACAATCGTAACATTACTAGAGGTCACTGTTTTGAAAGATTATCAAGTAAGGTAAACTGGTGCTGCTTCTATAACAAGTTTGGTTGGTCTATCTAACGATCTAGGCTTACTTTGGGACTTAAGTTCAATTAACTGTATCGATGACCTTTTGCATCAGGGGACAATTTTTTATGCTTCTAAATATTCAAACACTTGATATGATCTCAACGTCACATCCCTTAATGATTGTAAATGTATTTTTTTTTTTCAATTATATGCTTTCCATATGCTCATTAAGTCCTAGCTCTCCTTTAATCAAATGCTAAGCTGCTGATTTTTTGTATGTTACCCGATGCAGAGTTGTTCGATACGGTTGCATTCTAATGATTTCACTTCGGAATTGATGTGGCTCTGCAGAGGGAGGTATACACTACTAGGTTCCCCCATTTCTGTCAATTTATTTGTGTGATGATATCCTTTGAATGTTGTCATATAGGTTTCTGATTTGATAAGCTCAGTTCTCATGTATGCGGCATTGGATTTATAAAGTTGAAATTGACTTCCTCACAAACTATCACATATTGCTGATTTTGCTAATTTGATCTTGCAAAATAACCTTGTAGCAAATACCTTTCTGCTCTATAGTTTAGGCACTTCACCTTTTCGGCATAATTTTATTAATTTCATTTTTGTTCCTAAACATAAACAGGGAAAGTATTGCTAATTGCTTACTTCTGTTATGTCACGCCCCGAAGCTCGAGCGCACGCACATCCCTCTGTGGTCAATACAAATGCGATGTTTTCAGGACGTGTCGCCGACCCATTTATGTTAATGCACATGCGGAAGCGATACAAATACCCCTGATAGCAAATAACATGAGATAGGAAAGCAGTGCACATTCACAAAAGCCAACTTTTATAAACAACAGGTTCAGATACAAAACAAGTCCGGTCAAAAGTCTACAAAAAGGTCAGCTCTCAAAAAGGAGTTGCCCTATGGCATATTAGTCGGACACATACGCCGATCTTTCAAACTCCACCTCCACAGACTCCGGGGATTCAAGTCCTCCACAACCACCAGCTAAGGACCTGAAAATTTAAGCCCACGACGGGGTGAGACAATGTCTCAGTAAGTTCACCCCCTAAACCCCTATTAGGAAGAAAATACATCTCAGGGCGCTCTAACCACATAACCACACAATTAGAATAGAGGACTTATCTTGTCTCAGTTCCTTCCTGTACGTCAGCACAATTCATTCACAATGCATATAATTAATGCACATAACAATTGAAACGTCTCAACAACTCAATTAATCATAGGGGTCCCGATTATAAGGCCAAACCGTTATGACATGTCTCATACCATGCTACACAGTTTTGTCTCAGAATCAGACACATCAAACTCAAAGAATCATGCATTCCAATTGTTAATTTTTGCCCCTCTAGGGTACAACTGACTCCTAAGTTCGGCGGTCTACTAGCGTAGCTAGGCATCGTCTCTTCCCCATTGAGCACGGCTACGTCTCTCAAAGACGGCTTTCCCGAAGGAGCGTAGGTCCAGAATCTACTGTGACCCGATACCCTAATGCATGGGTAACCCAAAAAGGGATTTAGTAACGTTCGACGTAAACGCTCGAGACGAGTTCTCTTAACCAATACACAACCACTCAATCTTAGCTCAGGACACCGTGCATTACACTCAAATGCCTCAATTAAAATAGCGATCCTGGCTTATTTTCTTTGTATTAAAAACATTTGGGAAAATAGTCGTGTGTGGGTACACAGTCAATTTGGACTAGAAAAATTGATACTTTTTCTTTTCAAACCCCACTAATTGGTATAGTACTTAAAAACCCTTTTTCGGTGTCAAAACCCGACACCCGAGATTTACTGAATAAATACCATAATTTTCTCAATCATCACTCAATTTGCACAATCCAACAATCAATTACATAATCTTAACACACCACATGATTCAGCACGGAGTTCCGATCACCAGGAATCCAGATCTAATTTCCAGAAAATAATAAATAATTAAATATATTCAAAAAATAAATAAATAATATATTAATTTAATTTAATAAAATAATATTTCTAAATTCGAAATAATTAATTAATTAAGGGCTTAATCGAGATTACACTAATTTAATCACCTAATTAGCCTTAATTAATTATCCACTAAACTAATCACATCCCTTAATCTAATTAACAATTAACTAAACTAATCTAACAACCTAACAATACTTACCTTAATCTAAACAACCCTTAAGCATCATTAACCTCCTAAGTAAGGTTTTGTGAGTAAACTCATCGGATTTGCAAGCCGGTGAGTCCACAACAATGGCAACGCCAAGGCGGGCGACAAACCTCTTAGTGGAGACACCAACCAAGGCCGCGAAGGGCTCGGAAATGAGCCACGAAGTTCCAGATCTTGCTAGAACTTCAGCTACTGCTTGCTGGTCGAACGGGCTGAACCGAGTAACTCGATTAGCTGGAAACGACAAGACAGGACCAGGCGGGGAGTAGTGGAGGTTCGGCGACTTGGGGGCGGCAACAAGTGGCTTCCAGACGGTGCTGTGGCGGTCGAACAGTAAGGGACACGGTTGGAGGAGGACGGACACAGGCGCAAAAGTCGCGTGGGCGAAGGAGGATGCGCAGTTGGACTTGCGTGAGTGACCGGCGGCATGCGGCTGTTGCGGGCGACTGACGGGTCCGAGCGACCGACGGTGGGGCATGGCTGGCTTCCAGGCTACTTAAGGAAGCCCGTAGACATAGAAAGGTGGCCAGACGAACTCGGGACAGCAGTGGAACTCGCTGGGATGCGCGACGGCAGTAGCTGGCGGATGAGTAGCCTCGAGCGGCGCATGTAGTGGCTCTGGCGGGTAAATGGGCGTGCGATGGAGGAGGGGATTGCTCTGCTTGGTTTTCCCTGGTTCTTGAAGCTCAAACACAACCAACAATGGTTAAAGAAGGGCTGAGGAGGAAGAAGAAGCAGCTTGTCAAGGAGAGAGCGACCAAAATATCTAAAACACTTGAGTTTTGGCCCTACCACCCGTTAGCTGTCTTCCTCAGCCATTTGCAGCTGCCAAAGTTTCCTTTAGAAGCTTCCCAAGTGGTCCAGAGGTTGAGGGGCATGGGGGCTACGAATTTTGGACTCTTGGCCATCAAATTGAACTACATCCTCTCCAATTAACCTCCACTTGGACCTAAATCGGAGTCCATAAATCCCACCAAGGTATCTACACTCCAATTCATATTTTTCCTCGCCAATCCGTCCAACTTCAATCTAAAAAAAAAAAACGTGGCCAAAAACGATCATCGGATTTTTCCGGTCCAAAATACCCTTACTTTGATAATTTGCCGAAAATCTCGGTTGTGACATGGTAGAACTTTCAATTTCTGAAATCGGGTTCAATTTCACGGTTAATTTCAATCTGGCACGATTTTAGCGCGTCCTAATCTACTCGGTACCTTTTAGGAATTTTTGGCGCATTTGACCTGTGGTTGATTATTTTCACCACAATGTGCATCTTCAACTCATAGGCGACTCTTGATTGTCGTATAAATCTCGAGATTTCAAATATAGACATAGGGTACAGAAACGATAGAAAAATCGGTCTACTGCCGTTCGGCGAGAATTTTGTGATTAGGTGGAATCATCCACAAATTAATCACATAGCTCTGTCGAATCGACCTATCTCTGATCTCTAGTCGATTTTGACAGTGCCATAATGACCCTTGCAGATTAGTACGGTCGAGCAGTCGGTTTCTGGTTGAATTCTCAAGTCAATTGCGTTTATATTCCTTAACGGCTTCACTTGATAGACTAGTTAACTCGTGAGTGGCCAACTCAAAGAAAAAGGCCATAGGCGCGTTGATGAAAAGCCCGACTCATTCAATTGAAAACAGAATTGGAAAATCAGGATGTCACAATTCTTCCCCTCTTATAAAAATTTTGTCCTCGAAATTTAAACCGTTACAATCTTTAAACAAAAAGGTGGGGGTACAGTCATCTCATCGACTCTTTACTTTCCTAGGTTGCTCCTTCAGTGCTGTGGTGTTGCCAGACCACTTTGAACAACGAAATGGTCTTGGTACGCAGAACCTGCTCCTTGCAATCCATAATCTAAATCGGGCTCTCAACGTACATTACCCTGTCGTCCACGTCTAAATCTTCAAAATTCAGCACGTGGGTCGGGTCAGGCTCATACTTCCTCAACATTGACACGTGAAAGATGTCATGCACTTGTGCTAACCTCGACGGCAGTGCAAGACGATACGCTAGGATCCCGATTCTTTCTAGAATCTCAAAGGGACCTACGTACCTTGGACTCAGCTTTCCTTTCTTGCTGAAGTGTGAAGTACCCCTCATTGGTGACACCTTCAGAAAAATGTGATCACCAACTTGGAATTCCAATGGCCTCCAGCGCTTATCTGCGTAACTTTTCTAGCGGCTCTGAGCGGTTTATAATCTGTCTCTGATGACGGCAACTGTATCCACTGACTGCTGAACCAACTCTGGGCCTATAATCTTTCTTTCCCCGACTTCATCATAACACATTGATGTTCTGCATGCTCTGCCATACAACGCTTCAAAAGGAGCCATCTGAATGCTTTGTTGGTAGCTGTTGTTGTAGGCGAACTCAACGAGATGAAGCTGTTCCTCCCAGCTTCCCTTGAAATCCAATACGCAAGCTTGCAGCATGTCTTTAAGAGTTTGAATCGTCCTCTTAGACTGGCCATTCGTCTAAGGATGATAGGCCGTACTGTATTGCAGCTTCATTCCTAAAGCAGTTTGCAAACTTTTCCAAATGTAGCCGTGAACCTTGGGTCTCGATCTGATGTAATCGTCACCGGCACTCCATGTAGACGAACTATCTAACGCACATACAACTCTGCATGTCTGTCCAAATCAAGGTTCTTTTGTACTGCGATGAAGTGAGCCGACTTCGTCAGTCTATCGACCACTACCCAAATGGAATCATTACCTCTCTGGCTCTTTGGTAAGCCCGCCACAAAGTCCATTGTGACATGTTCCCATTTCCACTCGGGAATCTCGAGGTTGCAAAGTCCTCCCGGCTTACAATGCTGTGCCTTTACTTGCTGACACATCAAACATTTGGCGACATGCTTGGCGATGTCCGCCTTCATACTGGACCACTAATAGTGTTGACGTAGATTCTGATACATCTTCGTACTACCTAGATGAATGCTGTAGCTGCTACAATGAGCCTCTAATAAAATCTATTCTTTAAGCGCTACATCGTCAGGTACACACAATCGTCCTCGGAACCTTAATGTTCCATCTTCAGAAATCTAAAAGTCAGTCTTCCTCTTCTCGGTATCCTCTTGCAGGATCTTCTGAATATCTGGGTCTGTCGATTGATGTGTCTTGATCCGTATATGCACTTCTAGTTCAATTCTGAGGGTAGCCATAAGACTTAAAAGGTGGCGTACCTCAAACTTGAAAACCGAACCTCAAGCTCTCTCGAGTAGAATCCATTCCTTGAGCACCATCTGTGCTACTGAAGATTTCCGACTTAGCGTGTCAACAACCTTGTTTGCTTTTCCAGGGTGATGCAGGATGTCGCAGTCATAGTCTTTTAGAAGTTTCATCCAGTGATGCTATCTCATATTCAACTCATTATGAGAGATAGACACTTGAGGCTTTGATAGTCAGTGAAGATTTGGAATCTTTCTCCGCACAAATAGTGTCTCCAAATCTTCAGAGCAAAAATAATCGCTGCGAGTTCTAAGTCATTCGTCGAGTAATTCAGTTCATGAGGTCTCAACTGACGGGATGCGTATGCGATAACCCTACCATGTTGCATCAGCACGCAACCCAGTCCACTATACGACGCATTATTGTAGATCTCGTATCCTCCAGGACCAGAAGAAATGGTCAGCACAAGTGTGGTAGTCAGCTTCTACTTAAGCTCTTGGAAACTATACTTGCACTTGTCCGTCCACACAAAATTTTCTTCCTTCTTCAGTAGTCGAGTCAAAGGCAAAGCTAAAGCTGAAAATCCCTCCATGAATCTTCTGTAATACCCTACTAAACCTAGAAAACTTCTGATCTCTGTCACAGTCGTCGGTCTCGGCCAATTGATACTTGCTTCAATCTTGGCGGGTTCCACGGATATTACTTCTCCTGAAATCACGTAACCTAGGAAAGCCACACGAGTTAACCAAAACTCGCACTTGTTGAACTTAGCGTACAACTCATGATTCCTCAGAGTCTGAAGCACTATCCTTAAGTGCCTTTCGTGCTCCTCAGGACTACTAGAGTATACCAGGATGTCGTCGATGAAAACGATCACAAACTGATCCAGGTACTCCTTGAACACTCGATTTATCAGATCCATAAAAATAGTTGGAGCGTTCGTTAAACCAAATGGCATTACAGCAAACTCATAATGGCCATATCGAGTGTGAAACACTGACTTTAGTATGTCCTCCAATATGATCCTCAGTTGATGATATCCCATCCTTAAGTCGATCTTTGAAAATATCGATGCTCCTCGTAGTTGATCAAATAAGTCATCAATCATCGGCAGTGGATACTTCTTGATCATTACCTGATTGAGTTGTCGATAGTCGACGCATAGACGCAATGATCCATCCTTCTTCTTCACGAACAAAACTAATGCTCCCCAAGGTGATGCACTAGGACGTATGAATCTCTTATCCAATAATTCCTGCATCTGCACCTTCAGTTCTTTCAATTCTGACAAAGCCATTCGGTAAGGAGCCTTAGAGATTGGCTCTGTCCCGGGAGCTAACTCAATCACGAACTCTATCTCCCTCTTTGGCGGCAGACTTGGCAATTCCTTTGGAAATACGTCTGGAAACTCTTGAACCACTGCAATATCTTCGATCTTCGGCTCCTCAACTGTCGTATCCACGACAGTCGCCAAGTAACGTTGGCAACCCCCGTCTAACAAACGGGTTGCCTCAAGTGACGATATTAAGGTAATCGAGGGTCCTTCTCGACTCCCAATAAACTCGAAGCTCTCACCCGCTAATGGGTTAAACTGAATCGCCTTGCGATAGCAATCCATCTTAGCTCGTTGCTTGGTGAGCCAGTCCATGCCAATTATTACATCAAAATCATACATGGCTAAAACTATCAAGTCTATCTTCCCCTCTCGCTCACCAATCACTAACTTGCAACCAAGACAACCCACTGAAGCTAACACCTTATCCTTTAATGGTGTAGATATGCTAACCACTGATTTTAACAACTCAGGAATCAATCCTACCAACTTAACATACTGCTCAGTTATAAAGGAATGAGTTGCACCAAAGTCGAATAAAGCATAAGCAGTGTGGTCATTCAACGAAACCATACCTATAATCACATCAGACGCATCCTCAGCCTGTCCTCTAGTGATAGCATACATCCTTCCCTGAGCTGGAGGTCGGTTCAATCCACCCTGCGGTGCATTCGGTGGCGCGATTCCTCGATTTTGACCCATCGGTGGTGGCGACAGTAACTGCAGTCCCATTTATCTTCTAGGACAATTCTTGGGCATGTGACCTTGTTAGCCACACACAGAACAAACACCTATCCTAGAAGGACACGGGACTTTCCTATCTCACCCTTCCTGTTGGGTGGAACAGGATACCTTCCTCCGGTCATCGATCTCTTCCCAAACCGATTCCCATCCCTATTAGACCCAAACCGCGACCCGGATGTGGTGGCTTGTTCGTTCATATTCTTCTCTATCAGTTGAGCTCTTCCGTATAGCTCATTATAGTTCTTTAGATTGAGCAGTACCAACGGATTTTTCAGCTCCGGTCGAAGGCCATCCCTAAACCTCCTTGCTTTTTCCTCGGGATCCTCCATCAGTCTAGGAGTGTACTATGGTAACTCGGCGAACTTCGCCTCGTACTGGTCCACAGTCATTAGACCTTAACAAAGGCGTTGAAATTCCACCATCTTTAGTTCCTTAGCACATCTGGAGAAATAATTGCCGTTGAACGCTCCAACAAAGGTGTTTCACACCGAAACCACACCTCCTGGAATTACATATTCTCTGGTGGCCCTCCACCAAGTACTTGCAATGCCCTACAGTTGATATACTACAAGGTCCACATTCTCTTCCTCTGTGCACCTCAGTAGTGCAAAAGTTTTCTCCAAGCCTTGGATTCAGAGGTTTGTAGCCTTGGGATCTCCTGTTCCTGTGAACTTTGGCGGGTTCAATTTCAAAAATTGTTCCACCAACTTATGTATCGGTCTCCCAGCAACCACGTTCCCTGGTGGAACCTCAGTAGGTGTGGCGGTAGGTGTGGCAGCGGCTACGGTGGCATTAGAGGCGTTAGTGGTGGCTGTGGTATTGGCAGCTGAAGCGGCGACACTAGTAGCTTGATTCTAAGCCTACTGCTCCATCCGATTTCCCATTGCTACTAGCGCCCGCATGATCCCTTCGAATCTGAGATCACCAAGGGTTGCTACCCCAGCACCAACCAGCGGCGGTGCTACTCCACTCGCGCTGGCCTCAGCTTGCGCTCTACCACGACCACCTCGGGTACCGACTTTTGTCGGCGTCCTACCCCAAGTCGCAGGGCCTACTACCCTCTTCCTAGGAGTCCTTTGCTCCTGGTCACTCATCTCGCAGATTCTTTATAAAAACCAGCTTTCCAATTCCAATACCAAATTAGAATTTGAGTGACCCCACAAACAAGCTACCAATCAGTTATCAATCACATGCATCAACATAATAAAACGGCATTTCCTACTAACTATCCCATGACCCATCGCACTTATCACTCCAAACACTAACTTGCTCTGATACCACTTAAACGGGGATGTCACGCCCCAAACCTTGAGCACGCGCACATTCCTTTGCGGTCGATACAAATGCGACGTTCCCAGGACACGTCGCCGATCCATTCATTTTAATGCACATGTGGAAGCAATACAAATACCCCTGACAGCAAATAACATGAGATAGGAAAGCAGGGCACATTCACAAGAGCCAACTTTTATAAACAATGGGTTTAGATACAAAATAAGTCTGGTCAAAAGTCTACAAAAAGGTCGGCTCTCAAAAAGGAGTTGTCCTATGGCATACAAGTCGGACACATACGCTGATATTTCAAACTCCACCTCCACAGACTCCAGGGCTTTGGGTCTTCCACAACCACCAACTAAGGACCTGAAAATTTAAGCCCACGATGGGGTAAGACAATGTCTCAGTAAGTTCATCCCATAAAGCCCTATTAGGAAGAAAATACACCTTAGGGCGCTTTAGCCACACAGCCACACAATTAGAACAAAGGACTTACCTCGTCTCACTTACTTCTTGCACGTCAGCACAGTTCATATCACAATGCATATAATTAATGCACATAACAATTAAAACGTCTCAACAACTCAATCAATCACAGGGTCTCGATTATAAGGCCAAACCGTTATGACAGGTCCCATACCATGCCACACAGTTTTGTCTCATAATCAGGTGCATCAAACTCAAACAATCATGCGTTCCAAATGTTAATTATTGCCCCTCTAGGGTAGAGCCAACTCCCAAGTTCGGCGGTCTACTGGCGTAGCCAGGCATCGTCTCTTCCCCATTGAGCACAGCTACGTCTCTCAAGGACGACTTTCCCAAAGGAGCGTAGGTCTAAAATCTACTGCGACCCGATACCCTAATGCATGGGTAACCCAAAAAGGAATTTAGTAACGTCCAGCGTAAACGCTCGAGACGGGTTCTCTTAACCAACACACAACCACTCAATCTCGGCCTAGGACACCATGCATTACACTCAAATGCCTCAATTAAAATAGTGATCCTGGCCTATTTTCTTCGTATTAAAAACCATCCAGGAAAATAGCCGTGTGTGGGTACACGGTCAATTCGGACTAGAAAAATTGATACTTTTCCTTTTCAAACCCCACTATTTGGTATAGTACTTAAAAACCCTTTTTCGGTGTCAAAACCCGACACCCGAGATTTACTGAATAAATACCGTAATTTTCTCAATCATCACCCAATTTGCACAATCCAACAATCAATTGCATAATCTGAACACACGACATCATTTAGCACGGAGTTAGGTCATAAAGCAATCCAGTCTAATTTCAGAAAATAATAAATAATTAAATATATTCAGAAATTAATTAATAAATAATATATTATATTAATTTAATTTAATAAAATAATATTTCTAAATTCGAAATAATTAATAATAAAATAATTAATTAAGGGCCTAATCAAGATTACACTAATTTAATCACCTAATTAGCCTTAATTAATTATCCACTAAACTAATCACATCCCTTAATCTAATTAACAATTAACTAAACTAATCTAACCACCTAACCATACTTAGCTTAATCTAAACAACCCTTAAGCATCATTAACCTCCTAAGCAAGGTTTAGTGAGTAAACTCACCGAATTTGCAAGCCAGTGAGTCCACGGCGACGGTAACACCAAGGTGGGCGACAAACCTCCTAGCAGCGACACCAACCAAGGCCGGGAAGGGCTCGAAAATGGGCCACGAAGTTCTAAATCTTGTTGGAACTTCAATTTCGCTTATTTGGGTCGAAGGGGCTGAACCGAGCAACTTGGTTGGCTGGAAACGGCAAGAAAGGACCAGGCGGGGAGCAATGGAGGTTCAGTAGCTTGGGGGCCACAACGGGTGGCTTCCAGGCGATGTTGTGGCAGTCGAACATTGAGGGACATGGCTGGAGGAGCATGGACGTAGGCGCACAAGTCGCGCAAGCGAGGAGGACGCACGGCTGGACTTGCGTGAGCGACCGGCGGCGTGCGGCTATTGTGTGCGAGCGATGAGTACGAGCAGCCGACGGTGGCGCTTGGCTAGCTTCCAGGCTACTTGAGGAAGCCCATCGATGCAGAAAGGTGGCGAGATGAACTCAAGACAATAGCGGAACTCGCTGGGATGCGCGACGGTAGCAGCTGGTGGACGAGTAGCCTCGGGCGACACAAACGGTGGCTCTGGCGGGTGAACGGGTGTACGACGGAGGAGGGGACTACTTTACTTAGTTTTCTCTGATTCTTGAAGCTCAAACATAGCCAACAATGGTTAATGGAGGGTTGAGGAGGAAGAAGAAGCAGCTGGTGAAGGAGGGGGCCACCAAAATATCTAAAATACTTGAGTTTTGGCCCTACCACCCTTTAGCTATCTTCCTCAGCCATTTACAGCTACCAAAGCTTCCCTTAGAAGCTTCCCAAGTGGTTAAAAGGTCGAGGGGCATGGGGGCTACAAATTTTGGACTCTTGGCCATCGAATTGAACTACATCCTCTCCAATTAGCCTCCACTTATACGTAAATCGGAGTCCATAAATCCCACTAAGGTATCTACACTCCAATTCATATTTTTCCTCGCCAATCCGTCCAACTTGAATCCCAAAAAAAAAAAAAAAAAGGCGACCAAAAATGGTCCTCGGATTTTTCCGGTCCAAAATACCCGTACTTTGAAAATTTTCCGAAAATCTCGGTTTACAGAAAAATCTTCGGAAGGTGAGTTGACAGTCCTAAAATAAATTGTGACATAGCAGAACTTTCAATTTCTGAAATCAGGTTCAATTTCACGGTTAATTTCAATCTGACGTGATTTTAGCGCGTCCTAATCTACCAGGTAGCTTTTAGGAATTTTTGGTGCATTATACTTGTGGCTGATTATTTTCAAGCCACAATGTGCATCTTCGACTCATAGGCGACTCTCAGTTGTCGAATAAATCTCGAAATTTCAAATACGAACATAGGGTACAGAAACGACAAAAAAATTGGTTTAATGCCGTTTGGCGAGAATTTTGTGATTAGGTGGAATCACCCATATATTAATCACATACCTTTGTCGAATTAACCTATCTCCGGTCTCTGGTTGATTTTGACAGTGCCGTAATGACCCTTGCAGATTAGTACGATCGAGTAGTCGATTTCTCGTTGAATTCTCAAGTCAATTGCGTTTATATTCCTTAACGGCTTCACTTGATAGACTAGTTAACTCGTGAGTGGCCAACTTAGAGAAAAAGGCTATAGGCGCGTCGATGAAAAGCTCGACTCATTCAATTGAAAACAGAATTGGAAAATCAGGATGTCACATGTTAAGCCTATTGGTTTCTTTTTTATGGGCTAGCTAATGAAGTCTTTGTCTACTTGGTGTTGATGTTTACACATTTATACCGTATCTTTCAGGGGGTAAATTCTGATGCTACGATCTTGGATATCTTCATTTATTGATAATTAGTTAGTGCTATCTTCCTTGTGCAGATTAAAGATGCATTTGATGAAACCTGGAGAAAGTCCCCAAACACCATGGGTTGGAGATACAGGCAGGAATGAGCTATGTCAGTATGGAAAGGCATTCTGAAGTTCCTTGGCCATTTTGAGTTCCTTTATGAGTTGTTTTGTGTAACAAATTTGACTAATGGCAGATATCCTATTGGGGACATACACATTTCGATTTTCTGTGATGAACCCTGCCAAGTTTCTTATTGTTCCCTTGATGTTCCTTATGAACCTTCTAGATAAGCATCAATTCCAATAAGTATATGGAACTAAGCTAAAATAAAAATCAAAGTTCAAGTTTTCCTAGTTGGTGATTTAAAAATAAAAATAAAATATGAAGAGTAGTTTTGGCTAGTCTCTCATTTATAGAATGCATATTCATAACCAATAGTTGAATTATTGTCTTGAAAGATTGTCAAGCAAGGTAAATTGGTCGCTTCTACGACAGGTCTGGTTGGTCGCTTCTACGGCAGGTCTAGTTGGTCTATGTGATTATCAAGGCTTACTTTGGGACTTCAATTTAATGAGCTGTATCAATGATCTTTTGCATAATTGGGATAATTTTTTTGCCCTTTTTGTGAAACAAGTTGGGGTGAGGAGCTCAAAAATTTGCTAAAAGTTTGCATCCCATTTGATTCTATTGTTGTCATGGAGTCATTTCATCACACGATAGATCTGAGTCTGGGTAGCTTGGCTGAGGAACTTCAAATTCCATGCCAAAGACCAATCAAAATGAAGGAGATAAATTTTGCAGAGGAAGCATCAGCAACATTTGAGGACCATCTTTCATGCCAACTTTGAAGAGGCTCGTGGGCCAATTGGAGAGTCTTGAGGAAGTTTTGATACTTGTGAGGATCCAAAACACTATATGGTCTCAACATCACAAACCTAAATGATTTTAAATGTTGTATTTTCAGTTGAGTCTGCTTTTTGTATGCTTGTGAGGTTCAACCTCTCTGCTAATCAAATATGTAACTGCTAATTTTTTTGTATGTCACCCTGATGCAAAGGTGTTTGATGCCATTGCATTCTAATGTATTCTAATGTTATCACACCTGAACTCGATGAGGCTCTGCAGAGGGAGGTATGAACTTCTAGTTGTACCATAAAAATAAAAAAACTAACATGTGTGCTTATACTATATAAGATGTGGTTTTCACCTGAAAATCAGCATGCAAGTATGCATGAGGACAATCTCCACCATTTCTATCAATCTATCAATGTGATACTATCCTTTGAACGTTGTCATATAGATTTCTGATTTTTTAATTTTATAAGCTCAGTTCTGATGCGACATTGACTTTGAAAAGTTGAAATTCACCTCCTATCAAACTATCATGTACTGCTGATTTTGCTAATGGGATATTGCAAAATAAAAAGTGTTGCTAATGAATTATGTCTCACAGGCCTATTGTTTTCTTATCCATTGGCCAGCTAATGAGGATTATATTCATTGCTGTCCAACTGCAATTAGGGCAAATGATGTTTGTGCATTTGTATCTTATCATTCATGGTGTACATTGTGATGCTCCAATCTCAGTTATCTTCCTTTATTGTTATTTAGTAAATCCTATCCTTCTTGTGTAGATTTAGCCTGCATTTCATAAGATTCAGAGAGCATCCCCAAACATCACAGGACGGAGATGTGGGCAGGATTGAGACATGTCATGAGACAGTATGGAAAGGCATTCCAAAGTACTTCGTTATTGGTGCTTATAATGTGCTTCATGTTGTTGACACTCTTCGGAGGATTCTCGATATAAGGGGACCCCTTCTAATGCGGTGTAGTAGTCCCTTGCAAGTTTTGACATCGTGCTCTTATTTAGCAAAGGCCAAATTTCCTTATCCTGGTTTTGTATGAGAAGTTAAGCATGAAGTCAGGTTTGTCAACAAGATTACCGTTTAGATGTCCACTTCAAACTACAGTTTTGGGAATGTGAGAGACTTCTTTCATGGAAAAAGCGACTGTTCCCGAATCAGCAAATAATCTATCAATTGCAGGCAAGATTTTCAGTGAAAAGGTTCCCAAAAGACAGAAGGTTTCATTGGGAAGAATTTTGAGCACAAATAGAAGTCTTTGTTAGTATACAATCATCTCTCTGATCTCCAATGGTTCATACACTGGCATTTTGGCATCCTTTTAATCTATAATTTTAGACTTGATTTCTTTACTTATGAATCTATAAAGCAGAAGAAACACAGCTACGCATTTTCATACTCGAAACCAAATTTTCTCTGGCGTTGGCTACAGTTGAAGAATGATAAACAACGTCGGGAATATTTTTTGGAAGGGTGAAAATAGCCCCTCCCATAATTTGTACTCATTTGGTTTGGACCAAATCATTGAACGGTCATCTAATTGGTTAGGGGTTGGACTCTACTATGCCATACCTTAAATTCTAGAAATTACATAATAGATAGAGATGTGTGAAGGCAGAACGAGAATGTACTGTATTTCCTTCTTTTCTACTTTTGTCTGATGCCATGCATTGGAACGCATGGTTATGTACCTGATTCACTTCCTATCGCTTAATTTTCATTTAGAAAATATTTCCTTAAGTTCACAACCTTCTCAACAGTGCTGAACAAAGTAGATTAGAAGATCATGTTAAAGCTTAAATTTTGACATACAGGTCTGCTTTTTTACATTTGATTAGTGGAACCATTAAGCAAAGTGCACAGGGCTTATGCTCTAAACACTGTCTCCACACTCTTTTGCATATAATCATTACATAGTGGAGACAATGTTAACATTCGTTAACCTAGTAACAAAAACTTTTACCACCTTAGTTGTGACAGCCTGAAAATTCAGTTCTATTTTCAATTGAATGAATTGAGCCTTTCATCGACGCGCCTATAGTGCTATTCTCTGAACTGATCATTCATGAGATAACTAGATTAGCTGGGGAAGTCATTAAGAGATTTCAATGCAATAGACTTGAGAATTCGACTAGGAATCGACTACTCGACCATGCTCATCTGCAGAAATCATTACGGCACAGTTAAAAATCGATTAGAGATCAGAGATAGGTCGGTTCGACTGAAATGTGTGGCTAAACGTGGGTGATTCCACCAAATTGCAAAATTCTCGTCGATCGATACTAGACTAATTTTTCTGTTGTTTTGGTACCCTATGTGCCTATTTGAAATATCGAGATTTTCACTACCACTGAGAGTTGCCAATGTGTCGAAGAGGTACATTGTGGCTCGAAGTAAATCGACCACAGGTCAATTGCACCAAAAATTTCTAAAATTGAAGAGGTCACGCTAAAATCGCGCTAGATTGAAATTAATCGCGAATTTGAATCCGATTTCAGAAATTGAAAGTTCTCTCATGTCACAAGTCATTTTAGGAATGTCGACTCATCCTTCAAAGATTTTTCTGCAAACCGGGGTTTTTGGCGAAAATTCAAAGTGAGGTCGTTTTCGATTGGAAAATTCAGGGGACCGTTTTTTTATTGCGTTTTTGGTATGCAAGTTGGTTCTATTGGCGAGAAAAAATGTCAATATGATCGTGGACACGATAGTGGAATTTATGAGGGTCGAATTGAATCAATTCAAGTAGGAATTGAAGTGAACTTGGGGGAAATAACTTCAAAATTCGTAGCCCCTTGGTCCCTCAACCTTTGGACCACTTCAATGACTTCCTAAGGAAGCTTTGTGGGCTGCAAGTGTGTTGAGAAAGCCAGCAAACTGGTGGGGCCTCTTCAAGGAGACAAAAGGGATAGGAAGGAGCTTGGAGGGACCCTCCAAGCTTGGCTGTCCCCTTTCTTCTTCCTCTTCATTTGCTTTCTCCATTTTCAACCCTTTTGGAGCTCAAGAAGTGCAGAGAAACCGGCCAGCTCTCCCCAAGCCGTCGCATGTCCACCAGAGTTCCCTACCGCTTGTCGCTACAGTCCAGCGTGGCCTGCGCGCCTAGCTTGCTCGCGCGCCTTGTCACGTCCTGATCCTCGAGCACGCGCCCATCCCTCACTTGATCGATTAAATAGCGACGTCTTAGGAAGCATCGCCGACCCATTCATTTTAGTACGAATGCGGAAGCATATAAATAATCTCCAGACAATAAAACAATGGAATAGGAAAGTAGGACTAAAAATCTCGAGCTTGAAAAACAAACACACTTATATACAATGCAAACCATTATGCATATATAAACAAGGCAAACTGTTAAGTCGGTTTCTATTCAAGCCAATTCAACAACAAGAAGTCTGAAAACAGGGGTGGGGTCTCGGTCTTCATCGGGGCCATTCTCTGGGTCCTCCTCTAGATCCTCCTCCGGGTCCATCTCTTCCGGTTCCTCTTTAGGGCCCTCCTCTGGTTCCTCTTTCGGTTCCTCCTCTGGCTCGACAATCTCTCCTTCGTCTCCGCTCCAACTGAAATCCATGGCTGAGAACATAGGAGAGTCAAAATCGCCTTCCAACTTGGGATTCTTCACATTAATCACCAATCTATCCTTGGGATCCGCAGTTCCCTTTCCGAACGCCACCTCCAACACGTACAAAGGTACATCACATTCCTGCACCGGACCCTCTCTTCATCCATTGTTGTAATGGCGATACCACGACCGGAATTTATGGGGCACCTTTTGGGTTTTGCCCACATCAACCCAGACGATAGATTTCACCAAAACATACTCCAATTCTTTAGGGTGATGGTGTATCGGGATGTGATATCCTATCTCAAGGATGTCCTTCGGTATACCGACCGTACGGGAGGTGATACAAGTGCTGCCATCTATGGACCTGAAATGTTATCCCACAACGGGGTAAGACGACGTTTCAACGAGTTCTTCCCCTTAAGACTCGATTAGGAAGCCAATATGCCCTAAAGGCTACTTAAGTATAATCACGAGTCAGAGGACTTACCTTGGCCTCAGGTTCCACCCTGCAAATCAGATCAATTCAAATAGGCACCCAATCAATCACCACAGATCAAAACATCGATCAATTAACTCAGTCGATTACGTGTCAATCAGACCATTCCCCGGTCGTTCCATTCAATACTATCTATTCTCCGAGATGACATATCAAGTCACCGAGCCAGTATAATATAATGTCTTTCTCCGAGGCAACATACCGAGTCACTGAGCCGACACAGTGTACTATTTATTCTCCAAGATGACAAATCAAGTCACCGAGTCGGTATAATACGATGTCTTTCTCTGAGATGACATAACGAGTCACCAAGTCGACATAGTATAACGCCTTTCTCCGAGATGATATACCGAGCCATCAAGCCATTGTAGTATAATGTCTTTCTCCGAGATGACCTACCGAGTCATCGAGCCGACATAGTATAACGTCTTTCTCCGAGATGACCTATCGAGTCATCGAGCCGACGTTCTTATCGTCCAACGATTTTTCACTTTTTATCATACTTGATAAAATACACGTGTGTAGGTACACAGACGACTTTAGCCAAAATACAAAGTTTTCACTTTTCAACCTCCTGATATTTTCAGCAGTTCCAAAATAGATTTTTGACGCTGTAGACCGACGCCCGGTAATTCTCCAATTAATTACCAAAATTATCCATTTTTGGAATTTAATACCCACAAACACTAATCACAATCAATTTGCATAATCAGGTACTCAAATAAATAAACAGAGAGCACCACTACAATCAACACGAAATTCTATTCACCGACTATCCCGATCTAATTTTCGAAAATTAATTAATTAATTAATTAATTACAAAAATATTAAATAAATGCCAATAAACAACTTAGGCTGGGAAAAGCCTAATTGAACGCCGAAACGAACCCGGAAAATTTCCGAGTCACTCTAGATAAATACCAGAGCTCGTCTAGGCCCTAATTGTACAATTATTCACCTAACATGCATCGGTAAATCATTAAATTAACTAATCTAATCTAATCTATCCACCTAAACCATACTTAATTTAATATAATTAACCCTAAGCGTCATTAACCTACTAAGTGAGGATTAGTGAGTTAAACTCACTTGTTTCGCGAGCCGGTTGGTTCAAATCGATGGGGACACAACGGGGCTCAACTTTCTTCAAAGCAGGCCTAACTTTCGGGGTTGGGAACGACCTCAAAACGGGCCTAACAGTAGCCACGAGACCCACACTTTTCTGTTCTGATCTTGGCTGGAAAAGACAAACCAAAGGCTCGGTTGAAGCAACAACGGACCGGGAAAGGCTAAAGAGACTAAATCGGGTTCAAGCGGGGACTCACGGGCTCGGAGGTGAGCCAAACAACTCCGGCATGGGCTGAAATGGCTGCTGGAACGCAGGGACAGGCGGGGACGACGACTGGAGGCAAAGGGTGGCGGCGTGCGAGGCGGCCGGGTGGCGAATGGCGACGGGTGGTGGCGTGCGACTGCGTAGGGCTGCTCCGGTGGTCTCTTTCAGCTGCTGGTTCCAAAAATTGCACAATGAAGAAGGCAAAGAGGCTAGTCGGCAGCTAAGGGAAGAGAGAGGGAGACAAGAGGGGGCCACAAGTCTTATTTTCTCCTCAATGGTCCCCTTGACCATTCCTCCACCACAAGCTATCTTCCTAGGCTGGAAATCAACCAACAATGCTTCAAATACAACCCTTGAAATGGTCTAAAACCATAGGCATAGGGGGAGCTACGAATTTCACATAAATCTCTCTCAATTGGACACTAAATCTCTTTTGATTCAATCCAATTTGGCCTTGATAAATTCAATTAGTACCTCAATGATCAAATTAGTATTTTTCCTCACCAATCGATCCACTTGCTTCCCAATTGCACGATCAAAAACGATCCATGACTTTTTCTAGACAAAAACGGCCATAGGACGACTTTTTCCCAAAAAGTCTCGAGTTGCAGAAAAATCTTCTGAGACTAAGTCAATGCTCCTAGAATTAATTGTGACATGAAAAAACTTTCAATTTCTGAAATCGGACTCAAATTTCTTAGTTAATTTTCATTTGGTGTGGTTTTAGCGTGACCTAAGCTACCGGGTAACTTTTAGAAATTTTTCAGTGCAAATGACCTGTGGTCAATTTTCTTCCAACCACAATGAACCCACTCGACACATTGGTGACCTTCGGTTGTCGTGAAAATCTCAAGGATTCAAATACGGACATAAAGTACCAAAACGATAGAAAAATCAATCTAGTGTCGGCCGACAAGAATTTTCCAATTTAGTGGTGTCACCCATGATTAGCCACACATCTCGGTCGAATCGACCTATCTTTGATCTCAAATCGATTTTTAACGTGCCGTAATGGCCTCTAAAGATAAGCACGGTCGAGAAGCCGATTTTTGGTCGAATTCTCAAGCCTATTGCGTTAAAATTCCTTAATGGTTTTCCAAGATAGTCTAGTTATCTCGAGAGTAATTAGCTCTGAGAACAACCCTATAGGTTCGTTAATGAAATGCCCAATTTATTCAATAGAAAACAGGATCGAAAATCCGGGATGTCACACGCCTGCCTACGCATCCCCGCGCCCTGCTCGCCCACCGTTCAACTTTGCCAGTGTCCCCTGGCCGTCGTGGAGGTCACCGAAGCTCAGCTTGTTGCCGTCCAGTAGCCGTCTCCACCCTCTTGGCCGCCATTGTCCTGTCCCTGCTGTTCCGCGCAAAGCCAGCCGCTAGTCCACCCTTGCTCGGTCCAAAGCAAAAACCGAACCCCCTTGGCCAGCCGTGTACTATTTGGCCTGCTTTGGACCACTTTCGGGCCTCGAAAGGAGACGCTGCTTCGGACTTTGTTGCTCATCTCCGCCTCGCTATCATCGCAAACTCATCGAATTTCAAAACCGGTGAGTTTACTCACTAAACTCTGCTTAGGGAGTTAATTATGCTTAAGGGTTCATTAGTTTAAGTTAGTTAGGGATTAGGTGATTAGTTAGAATGGATTAGTAATTTAATTACTTGTTTATGTATGTTAGGTGGTTAGACCGGCTTAATCGGCGACTAGATAGACGGTAGTATTTATCTAGAGTGGTTCGGAAATTTTTCGGGTCCGTTTCGGTATTTAATTAGGCTTTTCCGACCTAAGGTAGCATTTACAGTAATTAAATGTATATATTTAATTAATTTTGGTATTTATTTAATTATTTATTATTTTTCCGAAAATTAGACTGGGATAGCCGATGACCGGAATTTCGTGCGATTGCAATGGTGGGATTGGTTTATTTAATTGAGTGTTGATTTGTGTAGATTGAGTGAGATTTGTAATTATGGGTAATTATCCCAAAATTGAGTATTTTCGGTATTTAATTAGAAAATACCGGGCGTCGGTTTACAACGTCAAAAATGTGTTTATGGATTATTATAATTGGTGGGATTTTTGAAAAGGAAAATAGTGTATTTTGGGTTAAGGCTGACCGTGTACCCACACACGATTATTTTTATCGGGTATGATAAAAATGGTGAAATTGTCGGTTGATTAGAATAGTATACTATATCAGCCTGTGGACCTTGATATGTCAGCTTAGTATACTTTAGCAGCTTTTGGTGAGCATTATCAGTATACTATATCAGCTTGAGGGCCTTCATATGTTAGCTTAGTGTGGGCAGTATACTTTAGCAGCTTTTGGTGAGCATTATCAATATACTATATCAGCCTAAGGGCCTTGATATATCAGCTTAGAGTGAGCAGTATACTTTAGCAACTTTTGGTGAGCATTATCAGTATACTATATTAGCTTGAGGGTCTTGATATATCAACTTAGAGTGAGCAGTATACTTTAGCAACTTAGGGTGAGCAATGTTCGATTCAATCGAATTGTTTAGATGGTATCGATGGTATGAAGTCGAGTGAGTCGACTGATTGATGTTTGATCTGAATTGAAATGATTGGGTGATTATATGAATTGTACTCACTTGCAAGAAGGATCTGAGGCAAAGGTAAGTCCTCTGTTTTGTGCTTGTGCATAGGGAGCTTTTGGGCATATTTCCTCCCTAGTTGAGGTTTAGGGGGTGGACTTATTGAGACGTTGTCTCACCCCGTCGTGGGCTAACATTTTCAGGTCCTTAGATGGAGGCTCCTCCCGAATGTTTTGGCTAGCCGAAGAAGGTCACCAAGCAGGTATCTTCTATTCCGCTTCATGGGGACCCAGGGGGATGGGTCTATGAACTCATGAGATTCGTTGTCTGGATTAATGCGGGTCTATCTCGAATAGTACCCCCATCAATACAGATCGTGGTATTGTCGTGAGCGAAATGGACAAAGAGAAGATCCCCTACCGGAATCTAAGATCCCTATGTCAATGCTAGAGGTTGCTTTTGGAAAAGGTACGGCAGACCCTCCAAATGAAGCAGTGGTAGACCTAAAGTCCCTGGAGCTTGATACCCTGGAATCTTCTATTGAGGGATCGAACGTTTAGAGGATCTGTAGCCCTCTATCCTTTTTGTAGACCTTGTATATATATCGACTAGTATTGTATATGATTGGGTTTGAAATGTATAAAGGTGGTTTGGTTTTCAAAAATTGTGGCCCTACTTTTCTATCCCATCTTTGTGTTGTCTGGGGATTAACTATTCAATTCCGCATGCGCATTAAAATGAATGGGTCGGCAACGCGTCCTAGGACGTCGCAATTTAATCGACCACCGAGGGATGGGCACGTGCTCGGAGGATTGGGGCGTGACATCCCCGCCTGGAGTAGTATCAAAGCTGATAGTTAGTTGGAGTGATAAGGTGCGATAAGTTATGGGATAGTTAGTAGGAAAGACACTTATTTCATGTTGGTACATGTACGTGATAGATGATTGGTAGAATTATTTGTTTGTGTGGATCGCTCAACTTCTAATTTTGTGTGGAATTGGAAGGCAGGTTTCTGTAGAAAACTTGCAGAATGGGTGATCAGGAGCAAAGGACTCCTAGAAAAAGTACCATAGGACCTGCGACTCGAGGAGGTTGTGGTTGAGCGCCAGCTCAAGCTAGCACTAGTGGAGTAGCACCACCTCCTGTTGGTGCTGGGGTAGTAGCCCCTAATGATCCAAGGTTTGCTGGGATCATGTAGGCGCTAGAGATGCTAGGAAATAGGATGGAGTAGTAGGCTCAGACTCAAGTTGCCAATGCCACCGCTTTAGCCGCCACTACCACAACTGGCGCTAATACCGTCGCGGATGCCGTTGCTGCTGCCGTCATTGCCACCGCACCTGCTGCTGCACCTATCGCTACACCTGCTGAGGTTCCACCAGGGAACAGGGTCGCTGGGAGACCGATGTATAAGCTAGTGGAATAGTTTCTGAAGTTGAACCCACCGAAGTTCACTGTGGCAGGAGATCCCGAAGCTATAGCACTATGGATCCAAGGCTTAGAGAAGGCCTTTGCACTGCTAATGTGCATCGAGGTAGAGAAGGTAGTCCTTGCAACCTACTAGCTGCAGGGAATTGTGAGTACTTGGTGGAGAGCGACCCAAGGAATAGTATTCCCTGAAGGTGTAGTCCCAAAGTGGAACGCCTTTGTTGAAGTATTCAACAACAAGTACTTCTCTGATAGTGCCAGAGAACTGAAGATGGTAGAATTCCAGCGCCTTCACCAAGGTTTAGTGACTGTAGATCAATATGAAGCGAAGTTCGCTAAACTATCGCAGTACGCCCCCGAACTGGTCGAGAATCCGGTAAATTGAGCTAGAAGGTTTAGAGATGGGCTCAGACCGGAAGTGAGAAGCTCGATGGTGCCATTGAATCTGAAGAACTATAATGACCTTTATGAATGAGCCCAGCCAATAGAGAGAGATCAGAACGAACGAGCCGCCCCATTTGGGTCGCAGTTTGGATCTAACCGAGATGGGAATCAGTATGGGAAGAAGCCCATGACCGGAGGAAAATTCCATGTACCGCCCAATAAGAAGGGTGGAGTTGGCAAGTTAGCGCCAAGTCAGAACAGTATGTGTCGCTTCTGTGGAAGGCGACATAGTATAGCTCCATGCCCTTGGAGGTCGAGCGCTTCTTTTGAATGTGAAACAGGGTCACATGGCTAGAGATTGTCCCAGAAGACCAAGCAGACAACAATAGTTACCGTCGCCACCACCGATGCGTCAGATTAGAGGATTCGTGCCACAAAACGCACCGCAAGGTGGACAGATCAGACCCCCAGCTCAAGGGATAGTATATGCCATCACAATTTTCTGGCAGAGGACTTGCCTAATGTGATCAAAGGTACGGTTTCACTGAACGACCATGCTGCTTATGCTTTATTCGACCCTGACGACTCATTCTTTTATTGCTAAGCAATATGTTAAGCTGATAGGATTAAGTCCTGAGTTGCTGAAGTCAGTGGTTAGTATATTTACACCGTTAAAGGATAAGGTGTTGTCTGCATTGGGTTGTTCTGGTTGCAAGTTAGCGATTGGTGAGCGAGAGGGGAGGATAGACTTATTAGTCCTAGCCATGTATGATTTTGATTTGATAATTGGCATGGTGTGATATCCTGATTTTCAGGCTTTGATTTCGATTGGATAAGCTAGGCCTTTCATCGGCGCACCTATAGTGCTTTTCTTTGAGATGGTCACTCATGAGATAAATAACCTATCAGGTGAAGTCGTTAAAGGATTTTAATGCAATAGACTTGAGAATTCGACCAGGAACCGACTGCTCGACCGTGCTAATCTACCAGGGTCATTACGACACAATTAAAAATCAATCAGAGACAGGAGATAAGCTGGTTCGACAGAGATGTGTGATCAAAGTGTGGGTGATTCCACCTGATTGCAAAATTCTCGTCGATCGGCACTAGACCGATTTTCTTTTGTTTTGGGTACCTTGTGTTTGTTTTTGAAACCTTGAGATTTTCATGACCACCGAGAGTTGCCAATGTGTCGAAGAGGTACGTGTGGTTCGAAGAAAATCGACCACGGGTCAATTGCACCAAAAATTTATAAAAGCTACCCGGGAGGCTAGGTCACGCTAAAACCACGTCAAATTGGAATTAACCACGCATTTGAATTTGATTTCAGAAATTGAAAGTCCTATCCTGTCACGAGTCATTTTAGGAACGTTGACTTACCTTTCGAGGAATTTTCGGCGAATTCGGGATTTTTACGGAAAATCGATTCGGACGATTCGGAAAACGAACGGAAAATTCGGATTGGCCAATTTGAATGGATTTTTGGCATCGGGTGTGAGTGAATTAGTGATAGGAAATTTTGTGGGCTTTTTCTGCAACAAATGGACCTCAATCGGAGAAATTTGTTCAGAAATCGGATTTCGAGAAAAAGGAAATAGAATTCGGATTTGAGGGAAATTCGGAGGTTTGAGGGACTGTCTTATCTTGGTCTTCAATTAGACTTCAAATTGTGCAAGTTGATGTTGAAATTGGCCTTGGATGACCAATTGTTCTTGTTGTGAAGTAGAGTAAAAATATAATTGTATTTTATTTAAATTTCCCCCATCTTCAATTTTTTGGACTTGGCTGGTCCCCTCCGTCACACATTCCTTCCCCCTTCTCCTTTTCGGTCTCTCTCTCTCTCTCTCTCTCTCTCTTTCTTTGGTCGTACACTTCTTTTCTTTTCTCCTCTCAGCCGACCAAGCACTGTAGCTGGTCTTCTTTTGCCCTTTTTCCTTTGACTTTTTAGGTTCTTCTTATCTCTCTCTCCTCCCTCTATGCTCGAACGAATCTGGCCGCTACCCCAATCCCTTTCGGTTTTCTCTCTGGCTTGCAGCTTCGTCAGTCCCTGGCTGTATCTGCTTCTTATTATTTTTTTTTTCATTTACCCGCATGTTTTTGGCCCCACTGAACCCCACCAATTCGTCTTCGGCTGCCACCGCTCCATCTCTTTTAGTTCATGTCTTTTTCTGCCACAAAGTCGGGCTCATCCAAAGTCGTTCCAGCCCATCCGAAGCCTAACAGCAGCCCCGTTCCAGCAAGTCCGAGGCTGTAACTCGTCCTAATTCGTGACCGTTCTAGTCATGGCCCGCACCACTACCCGTGGCTGCCGAGACTAGCCTCAAACCATGCCCGAACCAGCCACCGTTGCAGCTCCTCGGGCCCAAGATCTAAAGCCAAAATCAGCAAGGGTTTGCCGGCATTGAAGCCCGTTTTCGATGCATTTTAGGTGGATAGTTTAGTGCAATTAAGGCCTAGACAAGCTCTAGTATTTATCTAGAGTGGTTCGGAAATTCTCCATGCTCATCTCAGCTTTTAATTAGGCTTTATGGGCCTAAGTTGCTATTTTTGGCATTTATTAATTATTTTTCATAATTACTTAATTAATGATTTATTTTTCAAAAATTATATCGGGATAGTCGGTGACCGGAAATTCATGCTGATTGCAATGGTGTGATTTGTTTATTTAATTGAGTTTTAATTTGTGCTGATTGTGTGTGATTCGTGATATTAGGAATTTATTCCTAAATTTATTTAATTTCAGTAATTAATTGAAAAATCATCGGGCGTCGGTTTACAGTACCAAAAATGGATTTGTGGACTGTTAAAATTGGTGGGATTTTCGAGTGGCAGAAAATTGTATTTTGGCTAAGACCAACATGTACCCACACACGATTATTTTCATCGGGTATAAGAAAAATGGTGATTTTGTGAAATGGTCAGGATGATATACTATATTAGCCCATGGGCTCTGATATGTCAGCTTAGCGAGAGCAGTATATCAGTGTACTATATCAACCTACGAGCTTTGATATGCCAGCTTAGCGCGAGCAGTACACTTTATCAGCTTAGAGTGAGCATCGGGGGTATATTATATTAGCCTGCGGGCGATGTGTCAGCTTAGCGAGAGTAGTATACCGGTATACTATATCTACTTGAGGGCCTCGATATATCAGCTTAGTGAGAGCAGTATACCTTAACCTTATCAGCTTAGTGCGAGCTATACTATCTATTATCAGCTTAGAGTGAGCAGTCCTGATTATGATCAGCCTTATAGATAGTATTGATTGAGATGACCGGGGAATGGTCTCGATGACATGGAATCGACGGAGTCAATTAATCGATGATTCAATCTAATTGGATGATTTGATTAGTTGATATGACTCGATGAAATTGTGAATTATAGTGACTTGCAGAAAGGAATCGAGGTCAAGGTAAGTCCTCTGACTCATGATTGTGCTTAGGCAGCCCTCAGGGCGTATTTTCTTCCTAGTTGGGTCTTAGGGGGTTGAACTTACCGAGACGTCGTCTCACCCCGTTGTGGGATAACATTTTCAGGTTTGCAGATGGCGACTCCCCCTGGGCGTCATGGTTGTCCCATGAGGGTGACTGAGCAGGTCTCTGTTTTCCCCAATCCCAGAGGTGTTTGGATTTACGAGCTAATTGTAACCACAGTCTAGGTCGAAGAGGTTCCACATCAGGAGATATCTAATCGGTTCAGAGCTTGGTTTCGCACCACTCCCTATGGTATTAGACTAGGTCCCCTTAGATCTTTTGATATCCCTGCTATTGTGATCGATGCTCCCCTGGATGAGGATCCAGCCAATCCTCCTGATGGTGTAGTTGAGGACCCGCCGTCTCGCCCGAATCCCGTGGAGATTGAAGAATCGGCAAATGAGTCGAACTAGCTGGTCATAGGACAACATGTTTTTGGAGAATCAATCTTTTTGTAGACCTTGTAAATATTGGTTAGTAATGTATATGAATTAGTCTGATGTGCATAAAGGTGTGGTTTGGTTTTTTAAAAAAAATTATGGTCTTACTTTTCTATCCCATCTTGTTGTTGTCTGGGAATTTATTTATTCGCTTCCGCATGTGCGTAAAAAAAAAATGAATGGGTCGGCGATGCGTCCTGGGACGTCGCTATTTAATCGACCATAGAAGGAAAGGCACACGTTCGGAGGATCGGGGCGTGACACATGGACTGGCTCACTAAGCAACGAGCTAAGATGGATTGTTATCGTAAAACGATTCAGTTTACCCGTTAGTGAGTGAAAGTTTTGAGTTTGTTGGGAGTCGAGGAGGACCCTCGATTACCCTAATCTCATCGCTTGAGGCAACCCGTTTGTTAGACGGGGTTGCCAAGGTTACTTAGCAACTGTCGTGGACACGACAATGGATGAGCTGAAGATTGAAGATATCTCAGTGGTGCAAGAATTTCCAGACATGTTTCCAAAGGAGTTGCTAGGCTTACCGCTAGAGAGAGAGATAGAATTTGTGATTGAGTTAGCTCCCAGGACAGAGCCAATTTCTAAGGCTCCTTACTCGATGTCGTTATCTGAGTTGAAGGAATTGAAGGTGTAGATGCAAGAGTTGTTGGATAAGGGATTCATATGTCCCAGTGCATCGCCTTAGGGAGCACCGGTTCTGTTCGTGAGAAAGAAAGATGGTTCGTTGCGACTGTGCATTGACTATTGTCAACTCAATCAGGTGACGATCAAGAACAAGTATCCACTGCCGAGGATCGACGACTTGTTTGATCAGCTACAAAGAGCGTCGATATTTTCAAAAATCGACTTGAGGACGGGTTATCATCAATTGAGAATCAGCAAGGAGGATATAGACAGCGTTTCGTACTTGATACGGCCATTATAAGTTCACTGTAATGCCGTTTGGTTTAACGAACGCTCCAGCTGCTTTCATAGATTTGATGAACCAAGTGTTTAAGGAATACCTGGATCAGTTTGTGATCGTGTTCATCGATGATATTCTGGTATATTCGAGGAGTGCTAAGGAGCACGAGAGTCATATGAGAATGGTACTTTAGACCCTGAGGATTCATGGATTGTATGCTAAGTTTAGCAAGTGCGAGTTTTTTGCTTACTCGTGTTGCGTTCCTAGGCCACATGATTTCAGGTGAAGGAATCTCCATGTACTCATCCAAGATCGAAGCAGTAATCAACTGGCCAAGACCGACAACCGTTATAGAGATCATAAGCTTTTTGGGTTGGCCAGGTACTACAGACGGTTCGTGGAAGGATTTTCAGCATTAGCGTCGCCGTTGACTCGACTTCTGAAGAAGGAAGAAAAGTTTGTGTAGACAGACAAGTGCGAACGTAGTTTCCAAGAGCTTAAGCAAAATCTGACTACTGCACCTATGCTGACCATTCCATCTGGTCTTGGAGGGCATGAGATCTATAGTGATGCGTCGTTCAGAGGACTAGGTTGCATGCTGATGCAACATGGTAGAGTTGTTGTATACGCGTTTCGTTAGTTGATGTCACGCCCCGAACCTCGAGCACGCACACATCCCTCGGTGGTCGATAGTAATTTGCGACGTTCCTAGGACGCGTCGCCGACCCTTTTCATTTTATTGCACTAGGGAAGCAAATTAACTAATCCATTGACAACAACATACATGGGATAGAAAAGCAGGACAACCAAATTTAAATCAAACATACTTTTATAAACACTTCAAGCTTATACAGAAGGTCTATGTCATAAAGAACTACAGAGCCACTTATGCTCCTGACCCTTCCGCTTCAAGCTCCTGGCTCTTCACACTAGGGACCTGAAAACGGTTATTTAATAACTAGTGAGATATAAATCTCAGTGAGCTCCACCCCTAAGCCCCCAGTTAGAACACCAACTCAACCTAGGGTATCTATCCAGAACTACCCCACCACAAGTAGTAACTAACAGTCGATTCGCATACAACCTTACCTGGTATACCATACCCTGCACGATATCACTCAGCATGATACACACAAAACACATGACCATTAGATGATATAGTTCATTAATCACATACGAGTCGCGTCACAAGCGATCTCACCTGGCCATTGCCACACTCTACACGTTATCGATTTAGGGTCACCGAGCTGGCATTACATGTCGTCCATTCTACAAAATGACCTATAGGGTCACCGAGCCGACATTTGCATACCATCTATTCTCTAAAATGACCTGCAGAGTCATCAAGCCGGTATTATATAAATATCGTCCTTTCTCCAAGATGACGTATAGAGTCACCGAGCCGATATTGCATACCGTCCATTCTCTAAAACGATCTATAGAATCGTCGAGCTGGTATTATATAACATTCAGATTGTACATCAATTTACCACTTTTACCATTCCCGATAAAAATACACGTGTGTGGGTACACGGTCGGCCTTAGCCAAAATATAATAATTTCCTTTCCACAAATCCCACCATTTTCTGTAGTCACCAAAATATTTTTTTGGTGCTGTCAACCAATGCCTGGTTATTTTCCAATTAAAATATCTATATTTCACAATCGTCACACAATTACACCATTCAACAATCAATTCATGCGGACGCCCATGCATTTACACATCCATTCACTTCATAAAATCAACACACATGAAATTAGGCAATTTTTCACTCTTGGGTGAACAGTGCTCGTGAACAGTACTCTATGAACAATACCGCGTAAACAGTGCACTTGAACAGTAATTTGTGAACAGTGTAATGTCGCGTGAACAGTAAATTTCCAGAATTAAATAAATAATAAACTCAACTCAGAAATTAAACAAAACATTAATTAAAATAAACAAACAATTAATTAAGCAAAACAAGCTTAATTAAACACATAAGCACAATTAAGCAAATAAATCAAGATTAAGCTAAACTAATCTAATCCATCTATCTAACCACCTATCTTAGGGCTAATACAACTTAATCAAATCTCCTAAACTAGAATTAAATCTAACTAAACCAACCCTAAGCAAGTTTAGGCACTAATCGAAGGATTAGGAGCTAAACTCACCTGTTAAGCGGGCCGGAGGCACCAACGCGGCGGTGACGACAGTGGCTATGCACCGGGACTTCTACAACGATGATACAAGGCGGTCCCAAGCTCAACACAACAACCATAGCTCGGACTCCCATTGAAAACACGAAAAACAGCCCTGCCGAAAGAGAAACTGAGTTGAACGGCTTGGCGAGCTCCTGCGAAGGGGGTGGCCGGCAACCGGCGGCACCTGGGGGTCTTGGGAGTCTTGTAGGAGGTTGGGATGGGTGAAAGCTCGGTCGAAACCAGAGAAAACGGGCCGAAATCGCAAACCAGGCGGAACTGGGCGGAACCGAGCGGTCCAACAACTGATGGCTTCGCGCCGCCATACGGGATGGCCGGAGCATCATTCCAGTGAATGGCGTGGCTTGTTGGAACTTTCTAGATGTCTTCTTCACGATGGTGGGTGGAGCGTTGGCTGATTCTCACGGGAAGATAACTTTTAACTCGAGTTTTTGACGAAAGATCAGTCTGGAGCAGACAATTTCAAACGGTCGGACTGCCACTGGCTTCTGCCCGACCGGCGGGTCAAATGGCGGCTTCGATCGGCAAACGGCAAAGTCCTCCTACACGGTCTAGATGTCCTGAAGACAACGGTGGGTGGCACTTGAGCTGATTCATCCGGGAAGCTAACAATTAACTCAGATCTTCGGAGGAGGGTCTGCTGGAACAAAAATGAGAAGAGAGGGAGAACAAGGGAGAGAGAGCTTCGTCGAGAGAGAGCCGAAAGAGGGGAGAGAGAGTGATGTGAGGGTTGTCAAGGTCTCCTCAAAGCCATTGAAGGCTTGCTTCAAGTCCCCATGCATGATGACATCACATTCTCTCTCTTCCTTTGCCCTTATCCACTAGCTTATAGGGGCAATTTGGTTATTTCACCTTGCACAAATTACAAATATGACCTTGTGCTAAAATTGGTGGATGGGCCTAAGGATTGGGCTTGGCCATGAATAGGAATGGGCTTGGGAATTGGTTGGGCTTGAAATGGCCAAGAATTCGCCCATGGGCTTAAAAGATGAATGGTTGGTTTGGCCCAATGGGCTCATTTGCTTGCTTTGGGCCCATCATGGGCTGTCCCACCTTGGGCCTAAGGCCCACATTGGCTTGGCCTAGCCCACGTCTTCATGGACTCGCTTCCTCGGTACGAAAATCCCTTTTCCAACTGCTCGGCTTAATTGGTGCTGTCGACTGTTTGATGTAGCTTCATCCAAAGTCCGTCCCGGACATTCCCTATAATTTAAAGCCCAATCTTTAGTTCTCATGCCATGTCAATTTCGTCTAATGCCATTTTGGTCACAACTCAGACTGACAGGCGGCTCCGAGGATTCACGCGTATCCGACTCGTGCCAAACCACATTCAAGACATCTCAACACATGGACGTCCTTGACTACATGAAATTACGGAGGATAGATTCTTTATTTCAAAGTACAAGATTACTGAGGATCGACATAGGGTCGTTCGCGAGTTCAATAACGGTAAACGGAATCACCCATCGTTCCATTATATTCTGTTCACGAATCGACTTCTAGTCATCCTTGAAATCGGCCTGCCTATCTATAGGATCTTCCTCACGCAAGTCTCACGGTCAAGTCGTTTTCCCAGGTCGAGTCCTTTAGTCGTACGAGTTCTGTCCTCATTAGCCTTTCCCCTCAAGGTCAGTATTTTAGGAGTGATCAATTCCGAGTGAGATTAACCAACAATGCATTGATGAAATTCACATTTATTCATTCCTCAAAGGGCTCGAATTTCAGGATGTCACAGTTGAGACCTCACGAACTGAATTACCCGACACATGACTTAGAATTCACGGCAATCATTTTCACTCTGAAGATTTGGAGACATTATTTGTGTGAGGAAAGATTCCAGATCTTCACTGACCATCAGAATCTCAAGTATTTATTCTCTCAAAAGGAATTTCATATGAGATAACGTCGCTCGATGGAACTTCTGAAGGATTATGATTGTGACATCTTGATTTTCCAATTCTGTTTTCAATTGAATGAATCGAGTTTTTCATCGACGCGCCTATGGCCTTTTTCTCTGAGTTGGCCACTCACGAGTTAACTAGTTTATCAGGTGAAGCCATTAAGGAATATAAATGCAATTGACTTGAGAATTCAACCAGAAACCAACTGTTCGACCATAATAATCTGCAAGGATCATTACGGCACTATCAAAATCGACCAAAGACCGGAGATAGATCGATTTGACAGAGGTATGTGATTAGTATGTGGGTGATTCCACCTAATCACAAAATTCTCGCCAAACGGCACTAGACCGATTTTTCTGTCGTTTCTATACTCTGTGTCCGTATTTGAAACCTCGAGATTTATACAACAACTGAGAGTCGCCTATGAGTCGAAGATGCACATTGTGGCTTGAAAATAATCAACCACGGGTCAAATGCACCAAAAATTCCAAAAAGCTACCCGATAGATACTAACATTGTGCCAGATTGAAATTAACCGTGAAATTGAATCCAATTTCAGAAATTGAAAGTTCTGCCATGTCACAATTTATTTTAGGAACGTCGACTCACATTCCGAAGATTTTTCTGCAAACCGAGATTTTCGGCAAATTTTCAAAGTAAGGGTATTTTAGACGAGAAAAATCCGAGGACCGTTTTGGTCTCGTTTCTTTTTTTTTTTTTTTTTTTTTGGATTCAAGCTGGACAAATTGGCGAGGAAAAATATCAATTGGAGTGTAGACACCTTGGTGGGATTTATGGACTCCGATTTAGGTCCAAGTGGAGGTTAATTAGAGAGGATGTAGTTCAATTTGATGGCCAAGAGTCCAAAATTCGTAGCCCCTATGCCCCTCAACCTTTGGACCACTTGGGAAGCTTCTAAGGGAGGCTTTGGCAACTGCAAATGGCTGAAGAAGACAGCTAAAGGGTGGTAGGGCATAAACTCAAGTGTTTTAGATATTTTGGTGGCCCCTCTTTGACTAGCTGCTTCTTCTTCCTCCTCAGGCCTCCTTTAACCATTGTTGGCTGTGTTTGAGCTTCAAGAACCAGAGAAAACCGAGCAGAGCAATCCCCTCCTCTGTCGCATGCCCGTTCGCCTGCCAAAGCCACCTCTTGCACCGCCCGAGGCTGCTCGTCCACCAGCTGTTGCCGTCGCGTGTCCTAGCGAGTTTCGCTGCTGTCCCGAGTTCGTCTGGTCACCGTTTTGCATCGACGGGCTTCCTCAAGTAGCCTCGAAGCCAACCAAGCCCCACCGTTGGCCACTCGTACCTGCTGGTCGCCCACAACAGCTGCACGCTGCCGGTCGCTCACGCAAGTCCAGCCGCGCGTCCTCCTTCACCCACGCGATTTGTGCGCTTGCGTCCGTGCTCCTCTAGTCGTGTCCCTCACTGTTTGACCGCCACAGCACCGCCTGGAAGCCACCTGTTGCCGCCCCCAAGCCGCCGAACCTCCACTGCTCTCTTCTTGGTCTTGTCTTGCCATTTCCAGCCAACCGAGTTGCTTGGTTCACCCCCTTCGACCAGCAAGCAGCAACTGAAGTTCCAGCAAGATCTGGAACTTCGTGGCCCGTTTTTGAGCTGTTCTTAGCCTTGGTTGGTTTCACCGCTAGGAGGTTTGTCACCCGCCTTGGCGTTGCTGTTGCCGAGGACTCACCGGCTCGCAAATCCGGTGAGTTTACTCCCTAAACCTTGCTTAGGAGGTTAATGATACTTAATGGTTGTTTAGATTAAGCTAAGTATGGTTAGGTGGTTAGATTAGTTTAGTTAACTGTTAATTAGATTAAGGGATGTGATTAGTTTAGTGGATAATTAATTAAGGCTAATTAGGTGATTAAATTAGTGTAATCTTGATTAGGCCCTTAATTAATTATTTTAAATTAATTATTTCGAATTTATAAATATTATTTTATTAAATTATATTAATATATTATTTATTTAATTTCGGAATATATTTAATTATTTATTATTTTCCGGAAATTAGATTGGGATAGCCGGTGACCGAAACTCCGTGCTGAATGCTGTGGTGTGCTCAGATTATGCAATTGCTTGTTGGATTGTGCAAATTGAGTGATAATTGAGAAAATTATGGTATTTATTCAGTAAATCCCGGGTGTTGGGTTTTGACACCGAAAATGGTTTTTAAGTACTATACCAAATAGTGGGGTTTGAAAGGGAAAAGTATCAATTTTTCTGGTCTAAATTGACCGTGTACCCACACACAACTATTTTCCAGGATGTTTTTAATACGAAGAAAATAAGCCAGGATCATTATTTTAATTGAGGCATCTGAGTGTAATACACAGTATCCTGGGCCAAGATTGAGTGGTCGTGTGTTTATTAAGAGAACCCGTGTCGAGCGTTTACGCTGGATGTTACTAAATCCCTTTTTAGGTTACCCATGCATTAGGGTATCGAGTCGCAGTAGATTCTGGACTTACGCTCCTTTGGGAAAACCGTGTGGCACCCCTCGACGGCCCCCAAACCGTTAGGGTCGCCACAGTTCGATTACCATTCTCTTGCTTAACCTGAAGGTCTATCAATCCTAGGGGTTTATATCATTTAGACGGTCCCTGCGCAATTTATATGGCGGAAGCGTATCCAACAACTCCCTTCCCTATATTCAAAAAACAGTGCACACCAACTAAACATTTTATATAAGTTAAAGCCAAACACTTTTATTTACATAACTAGATGGACATCATTCGTCGGTACACCAAAATGCCGTAGTCTTCTATACTCGGCTATACTTCAAAAGATGACCGACATCTTTTGCAACAGTTGTATACTTAAAGTCCATCGATCAGTGTTGGCGTCCAAAAGTTCCTTCATCTGCTGTCCTCCTCCTTGCGGCCATATCCAACCACTCGATCCATATGTTGGTGGCGGTGGCGACAGAGGTATCTTGTCTAGTCTGAAATGTTAATCCCCAAACGGGGTGAGTACAACCACTCAGTAGTAAAAAGATTCATCAAGCTATATCAAGCAGTACTATTAATATCCAGATTCAAGTATGGTAGACAAAAATCAGGTAGTCGATGGATCAATATACATCAAAATCATGAAATCCTTTAATGCTATGGCAAATGCAATTTTAAAAGATTCAAATGCATCATGTCCAGTTACACCAGTCCTGATCATGGGGCCAAACTGTTATGACACGTCACATTCCATGCCATTCAATTTATTCCCATAACCAGACCACACTCACACTTAATATAATCATCCGTTTTATCATTCAAATGGTTTTATCCCCCCAGAGGACCAATGTTTGCATCCTTCTGGGATTTTGCACCCAACCTGGCGTCGCGGAAGCCTCCGGGCATGTATTCAAAATACAACCGGGCATCCAAAGGGCATTGACTCATTCGAACCTTTGGGCATCTCGCACCCCACTTGGCATCACGAGGAATCACTGGGGACCATAGACATGGTTACCCCTAACCTCCGGGCATGCATCATAATACAACCCCTCACCCTCTAGGCATGTATTCATAATACAACCAGGCATCCAAAGGGCATCGACTCATTCGAACCTTTGGGCATCCCGACTCCCAGGGCATCGTTGACCTGAGGGTCCAACGGTAACAATTAACATCTTAATTTCCAAAAACACTGTTCAATGCAATGACAAAATGTCTCTTGAGTCTCATCACATCTCAATATTGCATGATATGCCAATTCCAGTATCATCATATCACATAACCATTACAAAACGTATTCGCCTTTGGGACATTTTGTGAAAATTCGAAAATAGAGCAACTCGATTTTACCATGCACAGTTCTGGTAAATATTTCGAAATAAATACTAAATGAGCTTAGAAAATTGTGAAATTTTAACATGTTATCAATGAGACTTTAAGGAAAAATTTTCGTGAAGAACACCATGTCAAATTCCTTACGTATCAAGAGTAAAAATTCAGGTATTCCTTATTGACGTTCTGTAAAATTTCCAGATTTAATATTTTTCGTATAAAAATCATTTCGTCGATCAATTCTTGTCCATTTATGCTAAATTTTTGATATGTTACTCCTACAGATATACTCTCCAACTTTCATTAAGGACTCAAAGTCAAATTTTAGCTACAAAATTACAAAAAAATAAAAAAGTCACCGAGGGTCACACTTCCTTTACAAAACAGTCCACTGGTCTAACTATAATTTTTCCTACTTCTTGAATTTCGACCTCCAACATCCACAATCAAATGTATACAAGTGTATTACACTATAACACAGCCTTATCACTTCCAAAAATCCTCCATAGTCAGATCTTTAAATTCTAGCTTCATCTTTCATGTCCAAATCCAACATGCAGCTCTAGCATTTCACCTTTCTCGCATCTACCAACTCCTCACTAGATAAAACAGCAAGCCAAACATAGATTGAAGAACTTCTACTTGCCTCAAGTCCAAAGCAACCACAACAAGCAAATCGGAAACTTGGGCCTCCGGGCACGGCTTGATCGACGGCGGAACTAGGCGGCGTCGACGACGGCAGCTGGGACATGGTGGAAGACGGTCCTCTTCTTCCTCCCTCATGGCTCACGCCCGTACGCCCGCTCACCCTCTCTTTCAGTCTCTCACTCGACCCTCTCTCCCTCTCTCACTTGCTCGGTTCACTCCCTTTCTCTCTCTCCCTTCAATTCCGAAACCCCCTCCCTTTTTGTTCTTTGATTAATAGTTAATCACCCCCTTTTTTTTTTTTGCATGTAGGTGACAAGTGTTCTCATGGAAAGGACAAGTGGGAGGTAAACATGGACAAGTGGAGGCAATCAAAGACAAGTGTTGGATGGCATCCCCCCCCTTTTTCTTGGTCCGGTCGACATTCTTGGGGGGCTCTTTGGGCTTGCTTGGGCCCGAAATTTTGGGCCCAAAGTCCTTAAAATAAAAGCCCAAATTAATTTAATATCCCCATAATCAAATTGTTTCATATACAAGGATAAAATCGAAATTCTTGGGTGCCGTCCAACATCCTCAAAAATTTTATTCTTTAAATTTCAGCACGCACATTCCTTACGAAAGACCAAATTCCATCCTTTCGGTTCAAAAATAAAATATTAATCAATCATAGTCCACAGATTTTCTCTTGTTGCATGGTTGATCAATCCATTGCTTAACATACTATGCCAATCCGACAAATAAACAAATACTGATGAATGCCCGTCATTTATACCATTGCTATAGTTCGATAATACTTTTATCGATTGGTCACGACCGTCACCTGTCCGAGGATCGTTGAAATTCTTGAATGCCACAAACCGTCTTTGTGAGACGTAGCCGTGCTCAATGGGGAAGAGACGATGCCTGGCTACACCAATAGATCGTCGAACTTGGGAGTCGACTGTACCTTAGATGGGCAAAAATTAACAATTGGAACGCATGATTGTTTGAGTTTGATACGCCCGATTATGAGACAAAATTATGTGGCATGGTATGGGACGTGTCATAACGGTCTGGCCTTATAATCGGGACCCTTGTGATTGATTGAGTTGTTGAGACGTTTCAATTGTTATGTGCATTAAATATATGCATTGTGATATGAACTATGCTGACGTGTAGGAAGGAACTAAGACGAGATAAGTCATTTGTTCTAATTGTGTGGCTGTGTGGCTAGAGCGCCCTTAGGTGTATTTTCTTTCTAATAAGGGTTTAGGGGGTGAACTTACTGAGACACTGTCTCACCCCGTCGTGAGCTTAAATTTTCAGGTCCTTAGCTGGTGGTTGTGGAGGACTCGAAGCCCCAGAGTCTGTGGAGGTGAAGTCTGAAAGATCGGTGTATGTGTCCGACTAGTATGCCATGGGACAACTCCTTTTTGAGAGCCGACCTTTTTGTAGACTTTTGACCAGACTTGTTTTGTATCTAAACCCGTTGTTTATAAAAGTTGGCTTTTGTGAATGTGCCATGCTTTCCTATCTCAAGCTGTTTGTTGTTAGGGGTATTTGTATCGCTTCCGCATGTGCATTAAAATGAATGGATCGGTGACGCGTTCTGGGAACATCGTATTTGTATCGACCGTAGAGGGATGTACGCGCGCTCGAGGTTCAGGGTGTGACAATGATTGTGATATCTTATATCACCTTGGGAAGGCGAATAAAGTCGCCGACACTTTGAGTCGAAAGTCCTCAGTTGCACAGATGATGGTCAAAGAATGGGTTTTACTGGAGAGAGCGAGAAATTCGGCTTTCAAATTTGAGGTAGGCCACTTTTCGAATCTTATGGCCACCCTCAGAATTGAGCCGAATGTGCAGATCAGAATCAAGACGCTTCAATTGACAGACCCAGATGTTTAGAAGATTCCACAAGAGGACACCGATAAGAGAATGGTTGATTTTCAGATTTCTGAGGATGGAACACTGAGGTTCTGAGGACGATTGTGTGTACCTGACGATGTAGAGCTTAAAGAGGAGATCTTGTAAGAAGCACATCGTAACAGTTGTAGCATTCATCCTAGCAGTACGAAAATGTATAAGAATCTACGTCAACACTATTGGTGGTCCGGTATGAATGTGAACATCGCCAAGCATGTCACCAAGTGTCTGATGTGTCAGCAAGTGAAGGCACATCATTGTTAGCCGGGAGGACTTCTGCAACCTCTTGAGATTCCCAAGTGGAAATGGGAGCACATCACAATGGACTTTGTGATAGGCTTACCGAAGAGTCAGAGAGGTAATGATTCCATTTGGGTAGTGGTCGACAGACTGACAAAGTCGGCTCACTTCATTGCAGCACGAAAGGACCTTGATTTGGATAGGCATGCAGAGTTGTACATGCGTCAGATAGTCCGTCTACATGGAGTGCCAATAACGATTACATCCGACCAAGACTCGAGATTCACAGCTGCCTTTTGGAAAAGTTTGCAGGCTGCCTTAGGAATGAAGCTGCAGTACGATACAACATTTCATCCCCAGACGGATGGCCAGTCTGAGAGGACGATTCAGACCCTCGAAGACATGCTGCGAGCTTGTGTGTTGGATTTCAAGGGAAGCTGGGAGGAACAGCTTCACTTTGTCGAGTTTGCCAACAACAACAGCTACCAACAGAGCATTCAAATGGCTCCTTTCGAAGTGTCGTATGGCAGAGCATGCAGAACGCCAGTATGTTGGGATGAAGTCGGGGAAAGGAAGATCATAGGCCTAGAGTTAGTCCAGCAGTCAGTGGATGCAGTTGCACTTATCAAGGACAGATTAAAGACCGCTCAAAGCTGCTAGAAAAGCTATGCAGATAAGCGTCGGAGGCCTTTGGAGTTCCAAGTTGGTGATTACATTTTTTTTTGAAGGTGTCACCAATGAGAGGTACTTCGCGCTTTGGCAAGAAGGGAAAACTGAGTCCGAGGTACGTAGGTCCCTTTGATATTCTAGAGAGAATCGAGATCTTAGCGTATCGTCTTGCGTTGCCGCCGAGATTGACGCAAGTGCATGACATCTTTCATGTGTCGATGTTGAGGAAGTATGAGCCTGACCCGACCCACATGCTTAATTTTGAGGAATTAGACGTGGACGACAGAGTGTCGTACGTGGAAAACCCAGTTCAGATTGTGGATCGGAAAGAACAGGTTCTATGCACAAAGACCATCCCGTTGGTCAAAGTGGTCTAGCAATACCACGGCATTGAAGGAGCAACCTAGGAGAGTAAAGAGTTGATGAGACGACTGTACCCCCACCTTTTTGTTTAAAGAATTGTAATGGTTTAAATTTTGAGAACGAAATTTTTATAAGAGGGGAAGAGTTGTGATAGCCTGAAAATTCAGTTCTGTTTTCAATTGAATGAATCGGGCCTTTCATCGATGCGCCTATAGTGCTATTCTTTGAGCTTATCACTCATGAGATAACTAGATTATCTGGGGAAGTCATTAAGAGATTTTAATGCAATAGACTTGAGAATTCGACCAGAAATCGACTAGTCGACTGTGCTCATCTGCAGAGATCATTACGGCATAATTAAAAATCGATTAGAGACCAGAGATAGGTCGATTCGATTGAGGTGTGTGGTAAAACGTGGGTGATTCCATCAAATTGCAAAATTCTCGTCAATCAGGACTAGCCTAATTTTTCTGTTGTTTTGGTACTGTAGCACCCCCTAAATGGCCCCCGATCCATTGGGGTCGCCACAAATCATACTCGCATGTGCTTTCTCTTAACCTGAAAATCCATTACTCTGATACCATAGAAATTTAACAAATCCATAGGTCCTGGGGGTTTATATTCTTTCTATAGGTCCCTGCGCAGTTTATATAGTGGAAGCATATCCAACATCTCCCTATCCCATATTCGGAAACAATGCACACCAACTACACATTTTATAAGTTAAAGCCGGACACTTTTATTTACATAACTTGATGGACATCATGGGTCGATACATCAAAATGCCAAGATCTTTCTAAACTCGGCTATTCTCAAAAGTACTCGACTCTATAATAATCGTGTACAAAGGTCCATCAGTCAGTGTCGGCGGTCCAAAAATGCTTCATCTGCTAACCATCACTCTCGGTCACACCCAATCCAGTCCATCAGCTGGCGGCGGCGGCAACGGCCCCAGCGTACTCCCATCACGGCGGACAAACACAATCAAAAACTCCTGGATCACTGAGCTGGCGGGAGAACCAATGTCATACATGATCAATACCTACACCCAAACAAAAACCAACCCTCGTATCTCAGGATGGTGGTGCTCCGTACACTCACACTCAAGGTCGACCGGTATACCATAGAATGTGCCGGGGGTGACTGGTAGCAGAGGCATATCTTCTAGTCTGAAATGTTAGTCCCCAAACAAGGTGAGTTCAACCACTCAACAGCAAAAGATCCATTAAATTATACTATGCAAGCCATCATGATCCAATTTGATGCAAGATAGACAGGACAGGTCATCAAGGAATGAGTATGCATCTAAACCATATAACTCTTCAATGTAATGACCAGTGCAGTTCCAACCAATAAGATGCATCATGTCCAGTCACACAAGTCCCGATCATGGGCCGAAACTGTTATGACACGTCCCATTCCATGCCATATAATTTAGTCTCATAACCAAACCACACTCACACTTAGTATAATCATCCATTTTAACATTTAAACGGGTTTTATCCCCCCAGAGGACCAATGTTTGTGTCTTTCTGGGATTTCTCACCCAACCTGGCGTCGCGAAAGCCTCCGACATTCAGTCACATAGGGCCACCGGGCATCCAGAGCGTGTTACGTCACACCCCTGGGCATCTCGCACCCCACCTGGCGTCACGAGGAATCACTGGGGACCATAGACATGCTTACCCCTACCCTCTGGATTTACGTACCGACAAGCATACAACCGGGCATCCCGAAGCTCCTGGGGAAAACCTCCGGGGCACTACGGTCCCCAGGCATCCACAAGGCATCAACTCATTCGATCCTTTGGGCCTCCCAACTCCCGGGGCATTGTTGACCCGAGGGTCCAACGCTAACAATTAACATCTTAATTTCCAAAAACACCTTTCAATGCAATGACAATATGTCCCATGAATCTTCATCAAATCTCAATATTGCATGATATGCTGAATGCCAATATCATCATGTCAAATAACAACTTAAGATGCATTCACCTTTGGGACAAATTGAGCAAATTCGGAACAAAACAGCTTAAACATCACAATGCACAGTTTTAGTAACAATTTCGGAATAACCCCTAAATGAACATCACAATTTTGATATGTTATAAACAAGACCTAAAGGAAAAAGTTTCATGAAGAGCACTAAGTCAGATTCATTGTATATCAAGAGCAGTAATTGCTATATTCTTTACTAACATTCTGTAATAGCTTCCAAATTTAACATTTACAGAGAAAATCGTTTTACTGACCAAAACTTATCCATTTATTCTCAAATTTTGATATGTTATTTCTAAAGATGTTTCCTACAACTTTCATTAAGGGTTTGAAGTCCAATTCTAACTAGATAATTACAGAAAATTCACGGAATCACCGAAGGTCATGCTGTTTTCTACAAAACAGTAAACTAATTCAAAGAGAACTACTTCTACTCATTCAAAATCCAGCATCCAACATCCACAACCCAAACATCTCCAAGTCTATTGCACTCCACTAGACAACAACAGCACAACATGATATAGGTTAATGGACTTTCACTTGCCTTTAGCTGTTTAGCTCAATTGCAAGCAAAACAGGGGCTCGTGGGTCTCGGGCTCGGCTCAACAGCGGTGAAGACTAGCGGCGTCGACAACGGCAGCTCACACGCACGGCAGAGGTCGGTCTCCTCTTCCTTTCGCTGTTCACCCCTTCGCTGCTCACTCACGAATTCTCTCGCTCAAACTCTCTCTCTCTCTCTACTCAAGTTTCACTCGGTTCCTTCTCTCTCCTCCCCTCTGTGTATGAGTGTTTTGTTTCTTAGTTGGTTGACTAATTCAGTCAATTAAGAAATCCGGTGGCAGCAGAAAACGGTGACACCGCACGTAGCCGTGTCTTCATGTGGGGAGCCTTCTTTCCTTTGGTGCCACCTGCCGAAGCTCATGCACATACGTGGCCGCACTTCCTTCCAAGAAGTCCCTCTGCTTGCCACCAAAGAAGAAAACGTGGCCTTTTGGTCAACATCTTCTTCCGTAGTTGACCGGCGTCGACGAGGGAGGAAAAACATGGCCGCATGGCCGTGCATGGTAGGTCAATGGACGTGGAGGAATTCTTACGTAAATGTATGGCCGTGCTTAGTCGTGTTGGGTCATCGAAACAATGTATACGAGAGTTTTCGGTTTGCAGGTTATACATGCGGGTAGAGGAGGGTCTCGATCATGCCGTTACATAAAGGAAATTTTCGATGGTCAAACCGTTACTAAACGTAACGCATCGGTTCAATGATGAAAATAAAACGTTGTCCGTAAATGATACCATTGACACAGTCCAACGGTACTTCCGTCACTTAGTCACGGACTATCGCATGTCCGAGGGTCGTCAAAATTTCCGGATGCCACAGGTACCCTATATCCGTATTTGAAACCTCGAGATTTTCACGACGACCGAGAGTTGTCAATGTGTCGAAGAGGTACATTGTGGCTCAAAGTAAATTGACCACGGGTCAATTGCACCAAAAATTTTCAAAAACTACCCGGTAGGTTAGGTCACGCTAAGATCACGCCAAATTGAAATTAATTGCGAATTTGAATCTGATTTATGAGTTCTATCTTGTCACAAGGCATTTTAGGAACGTCGACTCATCCTCCGAAGATTTTTCTGCAAACCGGGATTTTTGGCAAAAATTCAAAGTGAGGCCGTTTTCTACTGGAAAATTCAGGGGACCGTTTTTTATCGAGTTTTTGGGATGCAAGTTGGTTCTATTGGTGAGAAAAAAAATGTCAATTTGATCGTGGACATGATGGTGGAATTTATGAGGGTCGAATTGAATCAATTCAAGTGGGAATTGAAGTGGATTTGAGGGAAATAACTTCAAAATTCGTAGCCCCTTGGTCCCTCAACCTTTGGACCACTTCAATGACTTCCTAAGGAAGCTTTGTAGGCTACAAGTGTTCTAAGGAAGCCAGCAAACCGGTGGGGCCTCTTCAAGGAGACAAAAGGGATAGGAAGAAGCTTGGAGGCTCCAAGCTTGGCTGTCCCATTTCTTCTTCCTCTCCATTTGCTTTCTCCATTTTCAACCCTTTTGGAGCTCAAGAAATGCAGAGAAACCGGCTAGCCCTCCCCCAAGCCGTCGCATGCCCACCGGAGTTCCCTACCGCCCGTCACTGCCATCCAGTGTCACCCGCACGCCTGGCTTGCTTGTGCGCCTGCCTACGCATCCCCGTGCCCTGCTCACCGACCGTTCAGCTTTGCCAGCATCCCCTAGCCGTCGTGGAGGTCATTGAAGCTTTGCTCGCCACCGTCCAATAGCCGTCTCCACCCACCTAGCCGCCGTTGTCCCGTCCCTGCTATTCCGCGCCAAGCCAGCCGTCGGTCCACCCTTGCTTAGCCCAAAGCAGAAACCGAACCCCCTTGGCCAGCCGTGTATTGTTTGGCCCACTTTGGACCACTTCCGGGCCTCGAAAGGTGTCACCGCTTCGGAGTTTGTCGCTCATCTCCGCCTCGCCGTCATTGTGAACTCATTGGATTTCAAAACCGGTGAGTTTACTCACTAAACTCTACTTAGGGAGGTAATTATGCTTAAGGGTTGATTAGTTTAAGTTAATTAGGGATTATGTGGTTAGTTAGAACGGATTAGTAATTTAATTACTCGTTTATGCATGTTAGGTGGTTAGACCGGCTTAATTAGCGACTAGATAGATGGTAGTATTTATCTAGAGTGGTTCAGAAATTTTCCAGGCTCGTTTCGGTATTTAATTAGGCTTTTCCGGCCTAAGGTTGCATTTACGGTAATTAAATGTATTTATATAATTAATTTTGATATTTATTTAATTATTTATTATTTTTTCAGAAATTAGACCGGATAGCCGGTGACCAGAATTTCGTGCTAATTGCAATGGTGGGATTGATTTATTTAATTGAGTGTTGATTTGTGCAAATTGAGTGAGATTTGTAATTTTGGGTAATTATCCCAAAATTGAGTATTTTAATGCGAGCGTTGGTTTACAACGCCAAAAATGTTTTTATGGACTACTATAATTGGTGGGATTTTTGAAAAGGAAAATATTATATTTTTTGCCAAAGCCGACTGTGTACCCACACACGATTATTTTTATCGAGTATGATAAAAATGGTGAAATTGTTGGTTGATTAGAATGATAGACTATATCAGCCTGCGGGCCTTGATATGTCAGTTTAGTGTGAGCAGTATACTTTAGCAGCTTTTGATGAGCATTATCAGTATACTATACCAGCCTGAGGGCCTTGATATATCAGTTTAAAGTAAGTAGTATAATTTAGCAGCTTAGGGTGAGCAATGTTCGATTCAATCGAATTGTTTAGATGGTATCGATGGTATGAAATCGAGTGAGTCGACTGATTGATGTTTGATCTGAATTGAAATGATTGGATGATTATATAAATTGTACTCACTTGCAGGAAGGATCTGAGGCAAAGGTAAGTCCTCAGTCTTGTGCTTGTGCATAGGGATCTTTTGGGCGTATTTCCTTCCTAGTCGGGATTTAGGGGGTGGACTTGCTGAGACGTTGTCTCACCCTGTCGTGGGCTAACATTTTTAGGTCCTTAGATAGAGGCTCCTCCCGAACGTTTTGGCAAGCCGAAGAAGGTCACCGAGCAAGTATCTTATATTCTGCTTCATGGGGACCCAGGGGGATGGGTCTATGAACTCATGAGATTCGTTGTCTAGGTTGATGTGGGTTTATCTCGGATAGTACCCCATCAATACAGATCGTGGTATCGTCGTGAGCGAAATGGATAAAAAGAAGGTCCACTACCGGAATCTGAGATCCCTATGTCGGTGCTGGAGGTTGCTTTTGGAAAAGGTACGATAGACCCTCCGGGTGGAGCAGTGGTAGACTCGAAGTCCCCGGAACCTGATACCCCAGAATCTTTTATTGAGGGATCGAACGTTTAGAGGATCTGTAGCCCTCTATCCTTTTTGTAGACCTTGTATATTTATCGGCTAGTATTGTATATGACTGGGTTTGATATGTATAAAGGTGTGGTTTGGCTTTCAAAAATTGTGGCCCTGCTTTTCTATCCCATCTTTGTGTTGTCTGGGGATTAATTATTCGCTTCCGCATGCGCATTAAAATGAATGGGTTGGCGACGTGTCTTGGGACATCACAATTTAATCGACCACCAAGGGATGGGCACGTGCTCGGAGGATTGGGGCGTGACATTAGTGGGCATGAGAATAGAGCAATCTTGCTTGGCTACAGAAGTTTTACAAGCCTGATGCTACATTGGTCGAAATGCCTCATTTCTGAATATGACAACATTTGCCAATTCTATGTCATTCAAGGCTTGGAATTCCACATAACTTAGTCCCTTATGTTGAAATTCGAGAGCAATGTCTCTTATTTGAAGCTAATGATATTGAACCCTGAGTGGCAATGACATTACAATATTTCAATAGAAATAAGCCTCTTCAGCTTTGTAATAGTTTCCAACATGGATTGTCATGTAAAATGAAAAATATGCACACAAAAATCACAAGCCTTCAGTTATGCAAAACATTCCTATGAAAGACACTAAATTGCCAAGTTCCGTACTTTGATGATTTGCTATACTCTCAAGAGTATTTGATGAATATAGGTATTTGTACATCATCCAATACTAGAATCAACTTCTTTATTGATCAAAGAGTTCTAATATGTCATTTTGGATTGTCAAGATTGTGGAAGTAATTGGCAAAAGTTAGGAATATCTATTGGACATTTGATTGGATGAAAGGCCTCATAAGAAATTTACTAAATGCTTTTGTACGTGTACATTGAGTAGGTAAGCAAATTGGAAATGGTCAAGGAGAGAATAAATTACTTGAAGAAAGAATAGTGACGCAGTAATTAGGTGGTCGGTAGTATTGTCTATGTCCATGGTAGAAGCATCCTATGGATTCTAAAGATCGTCTAGCCAGAAGTTGGGTGGATGAATTGCTCGGAGTACTACTTCGGTCAGGAATATAGCATGTGGATTTCCCACCCATTTTACCGCCAAATATATTGTCTTCGTATTCACTATCAGTAGAGAAATCCACCTCAAGAAAAGTTTGGTTTTTCTTAGGTTGCAAAGAATCTTCTACGATATTGACATTGTGTATAACATTGCATTCACCGTCATTATGGATATCTTGGCCAAACATATCAGTCAAAACTCCACAAGCTTCTGATTCCGCATCTTGCAAATCATCCCAATCCTCATAATCTTGCATGGTTTCAGCAAGTTCTGCTAGGAAGTCATTGCCACAGCTCCATAGTGATAAATTCTCGACCTTCGTTGCCTTAAGAAAACCAAAAGAGGAAAGAGATGATTTTGCAAGTTCCATGACAAACATAAGATCAAATAAATACAATCTACAATATGTAAATGGCACTTAGTTGAGTGAGACACAATATTAGTGTTAATGCTAGACATCATAAAGTAATTTGCAGTGAGTTTAGAAATAAGCCAGATAATTCACTAGTCTCTAGGACAACTCCGCCAAACCCACAAAGCAATAGGGATGATATTAACGCTCAATGAACTAAGTTTAATCAGCTCCGGTCCATTCAAATCCAAAGTACACTATTCATTTGCCATCATCAAAATAGCAACAAACCGCAATAAAATCTCCATAATTAGGAATGCACAATCAATCAATTCACAAATTATCCACGCAACACAAGCAATTATGTCATTCCCTAATGACCAAATATCATGCAATTTGGCCAATAAGGAACTAAAACCACCATCCAAAACAACCTAAACACATCAAACTGGAACAGTACCAGACATTTTGCCTGTCAGCAAGACTAATCGCTAAACCTGCCCTGATCTATTCAAACCTATAGCAAATTTTTCCAAGGTCATCCTCATCGTGGCGGACGAAAAATACCAAAATAACCTCTGCAAATGCTAATCATCAATAACATTCTACAATAAGGCAACAAATAATGCAAGTCAAAAAGATGGAACACATGCACGACTAAAAAAGATTTGGACAACAGTAGGGTCAAAAGAACTCCCACCGTCTGAAACCTTGACTTTGCCAAGGTCTCTGCATCATCTGTTCCTTGCTTAACTCCATCTATAATCAGAAACAAAGCACGTTAATAGCACTACATGAGCCATCTCCACCAGAAAACTTTCATATGCTAGCAATGCGCGGGCGTGACTAAAAAAATTGATAAAAAGATAATGCGGGTCGTACCAGGACCGGGTATATCAGGACTGTTTGAGAACAGCTTCTTCCTGGACTTGCTATTCCAGTCGAAAAACTGTACGAAGCGTCCCTTTGACTGTCTTTTCTCCACCTCCATCTCTCAATCACAGGTATCTAAAAAGAACAGAAAGAAAATTACAGACATAAGGAGGAGATAGGAAGAACGAAAATTACAGATATAAGGAGATAGGAAGACCCAGAACAACGACATCCAGAGTAAATTTGCAACTTCGACAAGTGTATTTGACCATTTCTCAGACAAAACTACGCGAGAACACATGAACAATGGAGACCCAGTTTATATCATCCAAATTTCAATAACCCTCCATCCCTGTCCACAAGCATCTCAGGACTCACTGCTCGGATAATTCCAATTCCACGTTTGCCAAGACTCTACCCAACAACCACTTTCGTCCCTCATCCAAACCAACACCAAGCATCCCCCATAACTCAAATGAAACACGATTCATTCACATGGCATTTCCCAAACTCCTAAATCCCCATTGCTTGTAAAGCACGACCTCACTACCTCGCCTGCCAAGTCCAGACTCTAAACCGAAGTGGAGATCCACACACAAACATAACAGTTGTAGCGCACACCAAGAAAAACAAAATCACGAATTTTCGGGCCAACCCAAGATTCACACTTACCGTCCGCCGAACGTTGGTGTGAGGATTCGAAAGAGCACACGGAGTCACGCATCAAGCTAACGACAGTAGATCTGAGCCGGCATTGCCGGCGAGATGGCCGGCGAACGGGAAAACGCCGGGAGCCGCCATCCCATGCTCTGGAATTGCCCGGCGGACTTGACCCCAATTACAGAGAGAGATCTGGCGAGATGAAGAAGATGAGGAGGAGGAAGAAGAGAGAAGAAGAAGAAGAGGAAAGGAGAGAGAATGAGAGGAGTTTGAGAGTTTAAAAATGGTGGAAAAATTAAAAAATGAAAAGTAAAATGGAACTTAGGCCCAAAGGAAGAAGAGCGAGAGAGAGATCGACTGGTTTTTTAGCATTCAAATCTGAGGAGGATTTCATTTCAGGAGTGGGTTTCGACTCCCACGCCCTGCAAAGAGGCAGGGCAAAAGTCTGAGAGTGAGTGCTAGAGTAGGATTAGAGTAGGACCGACCCAAAAAAAAAAAAAAATCTGAGGAGGAAGAGACAACGATCTTGCTATCAAAAAAGGAGTTTTTGATTTTCTCTATTTTCTTTTTTCAGAGAGTCGGGTGCCGTGTCCGACGCCACGTGTCGGGCCTCATGAGTTAAGCCAGTTTATTTTTGGTTGGTTGTTAAGCCAGTTTAAATTGGAGAAAAAGTTGCTACTTCCTTTTTGCTGGTTGTTGTCTTTTTGTTGTCCTGTCAAGAAGGGTCAGGGGAAAGGTTCTTGCTTTCCAAATCTAATGGGATTAATTTTTCGGTTATTTGTGGCATCCCAGAAATTAGGGGCAAGTCCTAAGGTGTCCTAAAGCTCTTAAGTAGGTAATGAATTTACCTATGGGTTATGCTTTAGCCTTTAGTTTTCTCTTAAGGCTATGTGTTTTGTGCTTGTGTTCTTAATTTAATTTGAAATTTGGATTATAGGGTAAATTAATGAGAATAGTCTATGCTTGGCCATGCATTTTATAGATTAAGTTCCCATAGATAAAATATTATAGGTTTTGATTATGTGAAATTTAGTAATTAAGTCCCTAAAAAGAAAGTTAAAAAAAATAATAAGGGGAGAAAATTTGATTTGGGCCTTAGGCCCAGGGTGGACCTTAATGGGCCAAGTTGGCCGGCCCATTAAGGCCCACAAGGAGGGGCTGCCGTCGACCAAAGGGGGAGAGTGGCCGGCCCACTTCTCCCAAAAAGCCCAAGCCCAAGCCCAATTGCATGAGCCTTGCCAAGTGGCAAGAAGGCTTGCCATGCATTGGCCCTTGGGGAGGCAACCTCATGATTGCCTTTTGGGGAATTAAGAGAGAGAGGGTGACCGGTTGGGGGGAGGAGTTGTCGCCCAAAGGAGAGAGAGGGAGAGAGGGTGTGCGTGCAAGAGAGAGAGAGGAGGAGGCCGAGAAAGAGGAGGAGCCGTCCGTCGCCGCCGCTTGCCGCCGTTCATCCGCCGTGTGCCGCCATTTCTTTTTGAGTTTAAGGCAAGTTTAGGGTCCATTACTACTCTTGCATGTGTGTTTTGTATGTATGATTGAATTCTTGGATGTTTAGAAGCTAGGAACCGAAGCTAGTGTGGTTTGTTTTTGAAGAACCTTGCTGTTTTCGCATGAACCACTGGAGTCAGAATCTTGTGGGAGCTTACATGCACATATGGAGTTCGCTTTTGACTTGGATCTCTCATGAAAGTTGTAGCCAACACCTTGAACTACAACATACTAAAATTTCGTGCAAAATGATGAAGATTTAAGGGGTCAAAATCCCATCCTACGGAGGCTCTAGATCTGGATCTACTTTGCTGACCTTGTGGTAGATTTGTGGCTGCATGTTGGTTTTTACCAAGAATCTCTCTTCGACTCCTTCATGAAACTTGTAGAGAACATCTTAAATATCAACATACTCAAATTTGAAGCAAAATGAACGAGTATAGCTTAGGAAATCGACCTGTTCTTGAAGATGATAAATCTGGAGACGCGGTACAGGACACCGGAGACTTCATGGACTCATATGGAGGTTATTCTTTGGAAATTTGGCTTAAGTTCTTTCATGAAAGTTGTAGGGGATCTTTAGAAGTAAAACATATCCAAATTTCAGAGAAAAAGAAGAAGGATAGGTAGGTTAAACCTCAATATTTCGGACATAGGACCCTGGACGTTTCGGTGATCTGACCCGTGGCTTCGTATGACTATAGAAAATTATCTAAAACAAATTTGGCCTAGAATCCTTCATGAAAAATCTAATTTAGTGTCTTAACTATAACCTGGTAAAATTTCATAATTTTCGGAGGTCGTTTGGGCATTTTAATTGAACTACTTAGAAAACTGCACATTCTGCCTTTGTCCGAGATTCCATGCGGTATTTTAGTAAACATTACCTTTTGTGTAGAAATTGATTTGCTATGTGTTTTTCTGTAGGAAATCACTATTTTATTGTATTAATTTATCATATGCTTTAATTTCATGAATTTGGGATTTGTGTGATTATTTAATTTAAATAATTGCAAAATAGGATAAGTTGGAATTTAAATAAATTCTAAATGAATTTGGTAAGTAAATTATTTTGAGTGGCATACATTCCATAAGAATCTAATTGCTATGAGTGATTGCATTTTACTGCACATATATTAATGATTGATGATGCATGTATAAGAATGAAGGTGATCTTGTTTTACCATTACATCACGTGCATGGTAAATTAAGACCTAAATTGGCAAACATGAACAATGGTAAATGAGGAAGTTGTTGGTGGAGGATGATAATGCCCGGAATGTATAGAGATACATGACCGGATGGCCCTAGGAGTATCAGGATGCCCGGAATGGTTGGGTGCCGGAAGCCTCGGAGGTCTTTGCCCGAGGGGATGCCTCGTGATGCCGTTGGGATGCGAGATGCCCGGATGTGGGGTGCCGGATGCCCGGTGGCCATGAATGGCCGAATGCCAGAGGTTCTTCTCGCAATGCCTGGATAGGGTGCGAGTGTAAAGTATGGGATGGATGATCCCGAGAAAGAGTGATGTGATGATCAAATTGAGAACTAAAAGTGGAAATTAAATCATGCATATGTGACATGACATGATGATGATTACCTATGGCATGATGATATGCATATGTGACATGACATGATGATGATTACCTATGGCATGATGAGATGCATACGTGACATGACATGATGATGATTACCTATGGCATGATGAGATGCATACGTGACATGACATGATGATGATTACCTATGGCATGATGATATGCATATGTGACATGACATGATGATGATTACCTATGGCATGATGATATGCATATGTGACATGACATGATGATGATTACCTATGGCATGATGAGATGCATATGTGACATGATATGATGATGATTACCTATGGCATGATGATATGCATATGTGACATGACATGATGATGATTACCTATGGCATGATGACATGATGGCATGATGACATGATGACATGATGACATGTATATAAGATATGATGATGACATGCATGGATGATATGGTATGATGATGATCATTTGTGGCCTATGATGTGTACGTATTATGATTGTGATGATGATGTATGATGTCATATGCATGGCTTCGAGGTAAGTACGCTGGAATGCATGAACGTCATGTATGATGTAATTGTTCGTATTGTTTAATGCATTGAGTGGTTATTGGATTCCTTTACCTGCTGAGTGGTTGTACTCACCCCTTCGGGGACCAACATTTCAGATTAGCACGATGCCACTCCCTATTGTCACGCGGGGAGTATTTTACGGCCTTCCTTCTAATGTGGAGGTCGAGTTGTTGGAGATCGATTGTCCCACCGTACCTGGTCTGACGTTTATACGGGTTCGCGCGATCGTGACTTATGACGTGGGTCCGTGCCTGGGGGGCCCGGTCATTCAGGAGTACGTGTCTGTCCACATTCGCCGCGATGGAGTGATGATGGGGATGCTGCCACCCCCACCGCCTGACGCACCAGGATGGGTGTGACGGCCCGCGCGTGGCCGACACTAGCAGTCCGAGGGGAGGTCTATACACGTTGTTTATAGTGGGTCGAGTGTTCCTTTTTGGGGTTGAAGGCCGAGCGTATGGAAGAGTCTTGGCCTACCTTTTGATGTACCGACCCGTGAAAAACCCTTCGTAAAAATATATATGTAAATAAAAGTGGTTCGGCCTTGTGTTTTCTTTCAATCACAATAGTTGGTGTGCATTGTGCTGTCGTTAAGGAAGCGGAGAGATGGTGAGACTCGCCTCTTATTTTCGCTATGAGCTACGCAAATCCCTAAAGCCTTTTAAAAAAAAAAAAATTACACCTAAACCTCGGCCTAAATTACAATTCCCTTTTTACTAACGTCAGATAAGTTGTTTTTGCCTTAGATTTTAAGCGCTTAGTATCTGTGGCGACCCTATCGGGTTTGGGGGTGCCACAGTTATTATTGTTACTTTGCATATTTGGTAGGTTGCACTTTAGGATAGAGTATGTTCTTTTGGGCTAAAAAATTTGTTGGCATATCATGTTCTAACTAATAATGTTGTATAGAACGAGTTACACAAAATGGTATTTTGACTTTAAAAAAAATCGAGTCCATACAACTTACCTACCTTGTCATAAAAAAATTTAAGAAGATACTTTCAATTCAATAGAGTGACAAAAATAAATTAAGTGACTAGGTTGCACATTTGGTAGTAAATTAGGGAAATGCAATGACTTTCTTCCTTATTTAATCAAAGAAAGTAAACCCGTCAAATGGGTGAGTTAAGTCAAAAATAGTCCGATCCAAATTGATCAATTTAACCCATTTTGACTTATTTCAATGCAATATAAATTTAGTGACTCGTACTTGAGCCAATTAACACCTAATTCAACCATATTACTAAAACACTTTTATATTTAACTAAATTTAGGAAAATTCATGCTTAAACTGAGATGAGAGCGCAAAGTGAGTAAGTATGAGATCGAATGAGGGCGAGAGAGAATAAAGAGAGTCATAGAAGTGAGTTAAGTTTAAGAAAGCTGTAAATCCATTTAACGCACATATTATTTTGGTTTTTACCACCCTAAAACCATTTATGACCAAATTTCTAGAATAAAACTAACCTATATAATAACTCATCACATCAAATATGGATTGAGAAATAAGCCTATGACCCATTTTCACAAGTCTAAAGAATAGTTTAGGGATTACATTAAATAAATTGTCATCACATATTGAATCAAAGTTTATGGATTACTAGTGTCAATTTCTCTTGAACGATCTTTTCTCTTGCTGAGAAAAAACGGAAAAGACAAATCGTTTGGCTTTAGTGCGCATCTCCAAAAAATGAATTACGGTACTCAAAGACATCAAGCATAATTTTTTTTTTTGGTCAGTCATACTCTATTTCTATGCTACACTCACTCTCAGACTTTTGCCCTGCCTCTTGCAGGGCGTGGGAGTCGAAACCCACTCTTGAAACTTATGCGTCCCCACCCCATCCCCCCTGAGAAGGTAGGGATTTGAACCCCTCACCTCCCCCTTCCATGTTGAAAGGGTGGCCACTAGGGCGAACCCCTCAAGCATAATTCACGGGTATCCTTTTTTTCATTTTCTTTACCTATCTTACCCATTACACGATGCTGCAGAACGGTCACAGGCTTAGGATCAAATACTGCCATTTTTTTCTTTTTTGTCCTACAAACGCTGCCACTTGACATGCATGAAACGTAGACCCCCTCCGTTGACCAGAAACGAAGCCAACTTGGGTCTTGGTAGTCAAATGTGAGAACAAGACACCGTGGATACTCGACATTTAATCGAAATCGACGTAGGATCGTTTGGTACCTTATCTGCTAAGACCATGTCCTTTTTCTGAATGTTGCGTGCATATTACAAATGACTTCATTGCAATCCCGATTTTGAAATGGAGTTATCGTATGAACCCTTCCCGACAACTAGTAATTTAACCTTTTAGGGATTCCAATTTTGAAGGTTCTTGAAAATTTCCATACATACAATGACGATATATAGTCAACAATATGACTATTTGAGTACAACCCCTATGAGATTTTGGGATAAAGAGTGCTTAAATAGATATGGTACAAGCCAAGGAAAATGTACAAATGAGGAATACCCCACAACAAGCAGTCTAATTAGAGCTGGTGTTTCTTATTGCATCAAAGTCACCGTTAACTTTTTTTTTCTTTTTCTTTTGGGGCATTTATATCACTTTATCCAATTTGATCTCTCTCATGATGTACAATTAGGCGCATGTACCACATAGAAGCATGTGGCATGGTCCACGACTCAAAGTCATAACAAAAAAACCAGTTGGTGTTATAGCCACCAAGGTCCTCTTTAAAACAATAAGGGGACCATCACAAATTCCTAAACAAGGACAATCACCTTCCAATCCTTAATAAATGGTAAAATCGCATCGTTTATCCTTGATCGTAACTATAAAATTTTCCCGTTGATTATAGAATGTTCGATTTAAATTATAACCATCAAGTATCGCATGTAATGTAAGTTTCCACGATGGCACCACAACTAAATGGTATGTTAGTAATTCATTACTTAGTAAGACTAAAGGGCACAAAATCAATCACTTTCAATCACGACACAACTCAAACTTGAAATTTTGATGCTTACATGATCATAGAGCCAACCAAGCTTGATGATAATTAACTAGTTGCCACTTCTATAAAATAGGAAATTTCTATCGATTGATATAAGGAATCTATAGGATTATTTGTTTATTTCTCATTTATCTATTTCGATCCATGTAACGGCGGTTCTTTCTCTAAAATCCCATGCAATCTGAGCTGCAGTTACTACCCACTTACAAGCTTCCAAAATTTGTTTGCCCTAACTTGGAGTGTTACTACAGTACGGGCTCTCCTTTTTGGTCTTCAGAGGACAATGGGTATACCCCAAATTTTGTTCTTCTTTTTCCTAGGCTGAAGAGAATCCCCCCAGTCCAATATATTTCCAAAACAATCCTTTTCAAATTGACTCATGCACGGACTAACATTCAGAGGAACAATTTTGTCCTCGCTTCAAAAGACAATAAGAGTCCGTTCGTTTCGCGGAAAATAGGTCATTTCCGGAAAATATTTTCCCGGAAGTCATTTTCCAGGAATATGACAATATTTTCTGGTGTTCAGTAAGGAAAATATTTTCCGCTCCCAGATTGGCGAGCGCGAGCGTCAAGCTCAAGGCTCACTAGATCGACGAGCGCGAGCTTGAGATCGACGACCTTGACGTTCACCTGGTGACGGCCAACGACTAGCCAAGAAAGAAGAAGATGGAAAAAAAAAGAAAGGAAAAAGAAAACAAAGAAAAGAAATAGAAAAAAGAAATAGAAAATTAAAAATAATTTGAATAAAAAAAGAAAAATACAATTTAAAAATAATTCGAATAAAAAAAGAAAAGAATAAGAATAAATGGGAGGAGGAAGTGAGGATTTGTAGATGTGTGAGATAAAAGAGATCAAGTGAGGAAAATGTTTTCCACTTTTCAAAAGTGGAAAACATTTTCCCCCAATTTAGAAAACATTTTCCCTTTCATGGAAAACATTTTCCCTTAGGAATTCATTTTCCGTGAAACGAACGCCGGAAAATCCGGAAAACATTTTCTCGGAAAATATTTTACGCGAAACGAACGAAGCCTAAATGAATTACCTTCTTCTAGGCCAATACTGTCAATTTCCCTCACCTTGTGCGATGTTGTGCCGTCATCAAAACTGTGCTGATTCCAACTACTCTTATATATATATAGTGCAATAGAAATCCTAAAACTTATCACGAAAATGCAACTTTTAAAAAGTGCAATTAAGTCCTAAAACTTATCAAATTATTTCAATCGAGTCCTAAAGTTAACACCGTCAGTCTTTTTAACGGAAAATACCGATGTGACGCGGACGTGACGTTTCACATGATTTTTTTATTTCCATGTGGCTTTTTTAAAATTGTTTTTATTTAAATTAGATTTAAAAATTAGAAAAGAAAAGCTAAAATTTATTTAAAAACAAAACAATTTTAAAAAAGGAAAAAAAATGGCCGGCTTCCTTTTCCGACACCCATCACTAGAGGGGTCGACGATGGTCGCCGGCCTTGGGCGGGGGTGGTCGGCCCTTGCCCAGCCCCAAGCGAGGGCCAATGAGGCCTCGCCCAGGGCGGGCAACGACTTGCCCAGGGTGGGCGACGGCCGCCGTCCCCATGCGAGGGCCGGCCACCCCCGCCCAGGGCCGACTACCGTCACCGGCCCCTCCGATGATGGGCGACGATGGTGGAGGAGGAGCTGCTAATTTTATCTTTTATTTTTTTAACAATTTTTAAAAATAAATTTTAACTTTTCTTTTTTGTTTTTAAATCTAATTTTTTAAAAAAATTGAATAAAAATAATTAAAAATCCATGCGAAAAATAAAAATTTATTTAAAATGCCACATCCGCTCCATGTCAGCATTTTCCGTTAAAAAGGCTGATGGTGTTAACTTTAGGTGTTAACTTTAGGACTCAATTGAAACAATTTGATAAATTTTAGGACTTGATTGTACCTTTTGCAAGTTTTAGGACTAAATTGCATTTTCGTGACAAGTTTTAGGACTTCTATTGTACTTATGCCATCATCACCGTGAGTTGTTATGCAATACAACAAAGAAGCAACTGACAAGTGCCACGTGAGAGCATTATTAGATCATCACCGTGAGTTGTTATGCAATACAACAAAGAAGCAACTGACAAGTGCCACGTGAGAGCATTATTAGGCAGTTGACACGTTCAAGTCAAGATGAATCTAACGTTGTGGCTGACCCAAGAACAACAAAACCATGTTAAATCTCTCGGTATCGAATTATAGACACATTGCCATGTGCTCTCTGTGAAAAGCTATTGCATAATGGGGATCTAAGATCCCAGTCCACTAATGACTTGAATAATCTAATCCACTGATGCAATGCTTGCTGACCAGAAAGCCGGCGGTGTTTAATAGTTGGATTAACTGATGATTGTACCCTAATAAAGGTTTTCAACCAATCGATTGTATCTTAAGATATACTACTTGAAAAATTGAATTTGCAAGTAAACTAACTTCAGATGCAGTCATGATATGCATTCATCACTGATTCAAAACGGGAAATAAGAATTGCAACATGCGCTTGTATAATTGGATTTCATTGTTAATCTTTGCTGAACTGAAACAAGCAACTTTTTCTTCTGCAGTCAAGACCGGAGGGCGTGTTCCCATGTGCCTCTCTGGTTTATATATCGACCCACATTTTGTTTCCCCTTACGAAAATAGTTAGTTCCAGACAAGGAACATGTCACAGATGAAAGGAAAAGACAAACATGAGATGACAAGACCATCACAACTGAAGAATTCGGTGTCCATAGTTAAGGACCTTGCCCCTCCATTACCATGTGGTCTTCCAATAATTGCGGATGATGGAACGAGAAGAACTGTGCAGCTCAAGATCATGCGTAAGTCGGTATGTGTCGTCCATCAAGAGAGTTGACACCTGAAAGGTTTACCTTTATGAAGAGGCTTTGAGACAATGGTCGCAAGGATTAGAACCATATTTACAGTCTTTCTGATTCAAAGACATGCCAAAGTGCACAAGTAAGGTTTGCCGCCGACACTTATCCTAAAAATTCACAAATTAGAGAGGAAACACCCATCTATCAATAGACTTTGCTCCATTTAGGTGTGCAGAATATGAGTTTAGCCCAAAGGGTCGATTACTTTGTGAATATGTTGTTAAGAGACCCATCTAATGATCCAGCATCCAGACGGGGTAATGCCAGACTAACACTAACAACAATCAATAGAACAAAGTGAAAAGTGTAAGCACAAAATAGAAGCATCACTTAGTTGAGATCATCAGAGAGCAGTTGAGAACACAAATTGGATTACCTTGAGTTCACAATATCGCTGATTTTCCTAGCTTGAGCCATTGTACTTCTAAAGATTTCAGTTTTACGTCCTTGACCACTCCTTAACATGCACACAACCCGGCTGAAATCCTTTTTGGCATATAGAGCAATGCGCACTGCTGGTAGATTATCTCTTCCTGCCCTCCCTCATTCAAGGTAATAGCTTTCGATTGACTTGGACATTGTGTTGTGGATGACAAAACGCTGACCACACGCCATAAAAAAATATTTACTGAACCATCAAAGTCGAAATATGATTAAAAATCATAACAGGAGGACAAATTAGATCAGATTCATTTGCTACTTTTACAGTAAAGAAAAGAACTTTATCCTAGTTTAACTTGATTTCAGCACAACAAATGCCAAGCACGGAAGAAAGAATTTGACTTGAAAAAAACACATAATTCGCTAGTTGCAATCAATAGCCAAGGATGACAATTTAGCAGGCCACTGGACCATGGAACCAGCAAAGTTTACTTCCAAGCACACTAATAAAATGATCAGCGAAGCTAAAACATTAGAAAAAAGGTAAATTAGTTGAGTATTTGCCGGCATGTCAGCTTGACTCTAAAACTAAGAAAAGGCAAAGGCTTAGAGTCCATTTCAACTTACAACATCAGGTTTGTCTATTCCCATTCCAAAAGCAATGGTTGCACATACAACCTGGACCTCTCCAGCATGCCATTTCTTTTGGACAGCTACTCTTTGACAGGCTGCTAATCCAACATGATAGTACACCGTCTTTATACCGCACTTATCATTCAAGTATTTTGCAACATCAACGCATTCACTCTTTGAGAGGCAATACACTATGCCACACAAATTAGCAAAACGATTCTTTAGCAGCTCTCCAAGCGCTTCAGTGGTTCCTTGGTCTTAGATATGCCCTTATATTTTAGGTTTGGTCTGTCAAAGTCTTGAGAACGAGAGCATGGGGGATCCTGAGAGCTCTGAGGATATCCTGTAATGGATGTGTATTTCAATCAGACCCAAATGATTTTTTCAACATAATCTGGAGGATGATGTGCAAGTTTCATACCTCACGAACTGGATGAGTGACAGTTGCAGTTAAGGCCATCACTGGGACGTATGGAAAGTTTTGCTTGAGACATCCCAGTCCCCTATAATCTGGATGAAAAATTATGTCCCCATTGACTGCAATAATCACAACCAAGAAAGTAATGATCAATAAACTTTACTCATTTACAATCATTCAAATATTGGAGAAAAGCTCAAAATAGCGATACATTCCTTTCATGAAATTGCACCGGGGCGAGCAAGTCCAATAAAGACCTTATAAGAAACACGATCAATGATCACATGCGTGAACTTTTGCCTTATATCTCGAGTTGTTAATTCATGGTATAAAAGTTAAAAGATTAAGTAGGGACACAAGAACCAGCTTAAAAGACCTGACTATTGTGCCAAACATGGACACTTTTAATTACTTCTGAAAGTAATTTCCGTGGAGCTAAATTTAGTTGTCTGCATTGTGCTTATTATGATTAATGATGTGTCACTGACTTTTCGCAAAAGAAGGAACTAGATCATTTCCAGAATTAGTTATTTTAACATTGCATTCTGTTATACTAGAACTCCACAGAAGGTCTGGGTTTCAGAAGGTTTAGCGTGACACCGACAATGAAATTAGGCCAGAAACACAGAAGATGTAAAAACGTTCGAAAAAAAAGAGTTTGAGTGAGCCTATATAAAAGTTAACTTGCTTTTCTATCTGGAACAAGGACAGTAGTTTTGCAGTGGGAACATCATAAATACTTATTCCTTTTAATGTAACTCTAGCATGATCTTTGCTTTAGATACAAGGATGCCAAAGAGCATACCTCACACAATGTGCCTCATCAACAACAAAACCAGCTAGTTGTGCCTGCAGTGCGTGATGGCCGAGTATCAAAAAGTTAAAAAGAAACTTTCAGAAAAAGTTACAGTGTATCAGAGATAGTACCTTTCTATGCAATCATTTCAATATCTTGAGAAATGATGGGTTTCCCACAATCCTTTCAGGAGTTACATAAAATAGCTTGCACAATGGTTTATCTTTCTTGAAAAGGCAGGAAAAGCGGTGAAGATTAATGACTTGACAATACCAACAATAAGCCAAAAAAAAAAAAAAAAAAAAAAAAAGTTTAGAAGTCCAATAGAAATCCCATTGCAACATATGGAGCATAGCAACATTTTATGGCGGGACAATGATTGTATGGTATGATATACTTCTCTCCGAAGGCTAAGATGCTAAAATTTATTTTTAAGGGAAACATCTTAGGCATGCATCTTTTCATTAACTACATAAAAAATGTACATCCTTTGCAACATATGGAGCAAACCATTTTATGGTGGGATAAAGATTGTAGAGGAGGATATGCTTCAGTAGGAAGAGAGCTAAACCTTGCCTTAGTTCTTGAGGACAGCTGCTGCTTGGGCAGCGGTTTGCTGAGAGTTCAAGAAAGTTGACGGTATTCCGTACTTGAGGGTTAGAGTAATTATTTGATCCTGGATGAGAGATAGCAAGGGAGATATAACAACTGTGATGCCTGGTTTAAGAGTTGCTGGCAGCTGAAATGAAGGGTAAAAACATCAGAAGAGCAAATGAAGGGATGAGGAATAACTCTTTTATTCACCTTCAGCTAATCACAAAGCACCAGTTATCACCATTTGTCTTATAATTACTTCAGCTAGAAACATATATGAACTACTTCAAGACTGAACAGAAAACATTTCAGGATAATTCAACTTAATAAATTCAGATTAATATCTTCCTCCATGATTAAGTGGATCCAATATTTTGCATGCTCCCAAGATCCATCTTATATGAAAGGATATCCATTTCAAACCAATTATGGAAATGATCACCCCTAGTTGAGATGATGACATAGCACATATGTACATAGGAAATACAGACATGTACAATCTGTATTTGGTGCAAGTAATTTTAAAAATTATTCCTCTTTGAGTTAATTTCCTTATTGAATTGGACCTGAAACATGACTGACCGCAACACTTACATGCAAAAACAAGATAAATTTTCCAGTAAGTAATTAGAAGTTCCTAGAAGCAGAGCACAAACCTCAAATTGTAGAAATTACAGAATGGACAGAGATGGGTGAAGGCAGAACAAGAATGTCTTGTATTTTCAGCACAAACTTCTCAACAGTGCTAACGAAGTAGATTGCGAGATCATTTTATAGCTTAAATTTCGATATACAGGTCTACCCATCTGGTATATAATAGGTGGAACCTTTCAACAAAGTGCACAAGGCTTGTGCTCTAAACATTGTCTCCACACATACTACTACATTCGATCATTACACAAATGAAATAATGTTAACATTCACTAACCTATTAACATAAACTTTTACCACCTCCAGTGGGCACGAGAATGAAGCAATTTTGCTTGGCTACAGAAGCTTTACAAGCCTGATGCTGCATTGGTCGAAATGCCATGTTTCCGAATATTACAACATTTGCCAATTCTACGTCATCCAAGGCTTGCAATTCCTCATTACTAAGAGTTCCTTGTTTGCATGTCGAAATCTGAGAGTGATGTCTTTTACTTGAAACTGATGATATCGAACCATGAGTAACGGTGCTCTTACGGTCCTTCAACACAAATAAGCCTCTACAGCACCATAAATAGTTTCTGCCATGTGGTAATGGAAAATGAAAATTGTGCACAAAGAAATCCCAAGCCTTCATATTTTGCATAACACACCTATCAAAGACGCTGGATGCCAAGTTCAACGCTTGGATGATGTACCATACGCTCAAAGTACATGAGAAATATAGGTATTGTTACATAACCAAAACAAGAATAAACTGTTTTTATTGACCAAACAGTTCTCATATAAGTCATTTTAGATCTTATAGACTGTGGAAGTAACTGGCAAGTTAGGAGTGTCTATTATACATTTGATCAGATGAGAGCCCTCATGAGCAATTTACTAAATGCTTTTGTACAGGTACATCGCATAAGGTTTGTTGCTGAGCAGAATTGCAAGCAAACTGGAAATGATCAAGGAAAGACATAATTTTAAGAGCAAAGAACAGTGACACACTAATTTAAGGGGATGGGCAGTTTCATCTACATCAACTGGAGGAGTAGTTTAACAGTGACCAAGAGAGAATTACAATAAGAAATAAATCAATTTCTCACTAACCAAAAGCCCAATTGCAAGAGTCAGTAAAAAACAAATGAGACAAGTGGAAAGTGTTCCCAAGAGTTTTCTGAGGACACTCTAAACTCCCAATCAAAAACCAAGACAATCTATTCTCAATTTTTCTCATTTTCCTTGTTGACCCCAATATACCTCAGCAACAAAAATATATAAAAATACAGGTGCAGAATCATTGTTAAAACAATAAAAGGTCATGCAGAGATCTGCCAACTTTTTGTCAACCTCCTAAACAACTGGACCATTGTGGCCAGACTCATGGGATTTGCCTGGTAACTATTGTGTCTTCTTCAGGTGCCCATAGTTTCTTCACCGAATGGGCAACCCTGTACAATACTGAGACATTCTTCAAGCCAAACATTTGGTCCAAGCAATTACACGGGCTAATCCCAAGACAAATCTAGGTCCATGAATAAAAAACTTAAGCCACAAACTTAACAACTATCAACCAAATTAGTTTTGGGCATGGGAAAAAACATGCCAAACCACCATGCCTCTCTTTTTTCTTTTTTTCTTAATCCCTTTAAACTGGTTAGGGCAAAAAGGACTAAGACAACTTCACAGTTTTTAAAAGCATATTGTCGCGACCAAGTTTTCGGGTGAACCACCTAAAATTTGACTAATGGATTGTTAAGCCTAGACTTAACTCGAGCACTCCCAAACCCATACCAATTCGCGACTTAAGTTCAAATTTCTTAACATGCAAATGGATTTTTTTTAGGAGTCGCCACTAATCTATTTTTTTGTGGGTCGATTAGAAACCCAAGCAAAATAACGGGAGATTTACTTTTACTCCTACGAACCAGAGATTTATGAGTTCGGGGGTTTATTTACGCTAGATATCTCTAACGCCTTTTCGGTACATTTCTTTTTATTTTGAAAAATGTTTAGCAAGCAGTTTGGATTGATTTTAAATTTATTTCCTTAACATGTGAGATGATCATGCAGGTGCGCAATCCACCAATTTAACACTAAGATAAACAATAAATAAATTGCAAAAACTTACCCCAAAGCAACAAAAGCATCTGCGATGTTAAATTAAAATCCACATCAACAACCTAGATATGGTTTCTAATTAACATGTAATTTCTTTTTTTTTTTTCACTTAATTAATGAAAATCATGCTACAATGCAATATTAACTAAATGACCTAATTCCAATGACATGTAATTTCTAATTAAATGGGCCTAGCAAAAATACTAAATGACATGTATCTCAATGAATCTAACCCTAATGACGTGCATATGACGTTTTTTCTTTTTCCTAAAAGAATGCATTTTATCCTAAATAATAAAACTAATTTAACCCATGACATTTTTTGTATTTTTCATGAAATTCGAAATTTGGTGAAATGTGAAAATTACCTAACTAGATTAAGATCCTATTTAATTTATATTAGGAATTAGGTTGAGCCAAATCCTAATTTAAACTAAAATATTATCTTAACCTAAATAATCCTAAAATGCAATATATCTAAAAAATACCTAAACTTATAATAAATTAAGAAAAATATTATCTAAAATTAAACTAAGTGCAATTTTACCCTAATATGCCATGACGTACAAAATATACCCCTAATTCTACATGACATATGCATGATGATTTTTTGTGGCTTTTCCTTTTTTTCCAAAATTAAAATTTAACATGCAATTCAAATAATAATAAAACTAGCATCCTACTGACCAAAAAAAAAAAAAAAAAAAAACTAGCATCCTAAATGAATGTACTAGCAACCTAAATTAATTGATTTGATTTTTTTATATTTTTTGTTTCGAAAATTCATGTTAAATAGAATGCTTAGCCTAAATATACAAATAACCCTAAAACATGTAATATTATAACTCAAACACATTTCAAGATAAATAAAGCAATCAAGACCATTCAAAATTACCAAAAAAATATCACACATTGTTTAGATCAAGGGATGGTATTTCGCTAGTAAAATCGATAAATTGATCTTAAGCCTTAAAGATCAAAGTATCAATTTTATTCCCGCTTAATTAATTATTTCATCTAAGGCCTTATAGATGAAACAAAAAATTCAGGCGCGGTTGCGAATAGGGTGGCATGTCATAATTTCTAAATATGCATAGGGAAACATTTCAGGTAAAGAAAAACAAGAAATAAATAAAATATAGATAAAATAAATCTGCATAATAAAATAAAGTAAATCTACCTAATTTTATTTTTTTTTCTTTTTTCTTCTAAACAAGGCTTGGCACCTGGTTTGGAGCTAGTCGCCGGCGAGGAATTCCGGCGAGAAGACACAAGGGCGCACCGGCGGCGAGCGGGCCTATAGCGAACGGGGGATCGCAGGCGCGAACGTCGCTCGGATGGGAAGCTTGAGCGGCGCGCAGGGGCTGCGTCGCAATCGGGGCGGAGGCACGGCCGCGGGTCGCCGGAGCGGAAGGGCCGGCGAGCGGTCCCACAGCGCCGGTGAGGTCTTGCCGGGCCGTAGGTCGCGGTGGGCTTTGGCCCGGGCGGCGTCGGGCGGCGCAAGCTTCGGGCGCCGGGTCGAGGTAGAGCGCGGTGTGGACAGGGGACGGCGCTCAGGCGGAGTGGCGGTGTGCGACGACTTCGGATTACAACTCCGGCGCGACAGATCGGGAGATGGTGTCGGCGGAAGGGGCTCGGGATCTTCGGTACTTCGGGCGAAGACGGCAGGCGAAGAGCTCTGGCCTGGTCGACGCGAGAACAGCGACGGCGAACAAGCTGCAGGCCAAGCGGAGCAGTAGCAGCGAAACAGGGGAGCTCGGCGCTGGGCCGGCTGAGGCAGGGCGGTCGTCGCAGTCGAGGCGGGTCGCGGTGGTAGCGTAGGCGGAGGCGGGCGGACCAGCGAGGTGGCGAGGCGGGGTGGTATCCGGCGTCGCGGTGCCGGCACAACGGCCGGCGCGGCACGAACCGGCGCGATCGAAAAGGGGTGGGGGCCTTCGAAGAAGATGACACCGTAGCACTTTTTTTTTTTTTTTTTTTTGTTCTCTCTCTCTCCCTCTCTCATGTCACTCCGTACAGTCCCCGCCCACTGTTTCCTTCGACCAAGGCAAACCGGAATGGACTTTGACTTTCAACTCTCGACACAAAAAAAACTCTCCCGTATTTGCTCTCCAATTTTTTTCGAAAAACTCCACCCTAGTTACGAAAAATGAAGCTCTCTTTTGTACTGATTCCAAACGGCCGCTTTGTATGGCAATTTTCGAGTTTCCATCTTCTGTCACATTAATTCAAAGCTGCAAATCAGAGCGTGATTTCGCAATCAACTCAATTTTGCTCTAATTTATTCCGTTTTGTGAAAATTCTTGCTCCTTATTCACTTAATTTTTAATTGCTTCTACATTTAACAAAATCTGAATATCCATTAGAATTCCAATTTTCCATGCATAATTAATCAAATCAATTCCCCCCATTTTTTTTCATTTTTTCATTTTTATTTGTTCCAATGCAATTTTTATTTTCTTTATTTTCCTAGATTTGCAAAAAATTAAGTGTCAACACATATCATGGATTCTAAAGATCGTCTGGTCAGAAGTTGAGTGGACAAATTGCTCGGAGTACTACCAAATATATCATCTTCGTCTTCACTTTCAATAGAGGAATCCACCTCAAGAAATGTTTGATTTTTCTCAGGTTGTGGAGAATCCTCTATAATATTAACATCGTGCACAACATTGCATTCACCGTCATTAGGGGTATCTTGGCCAAACATATCAGTCAAAACTCCACAAGCTTCTGATTAGGCAGCTTGCAAATCATCCCAATCCTCAATGTCTTCCATAGTTTCAGCAAGTTTTGCTAGAATATCATCGCCACAGTGCTCCACAGTGACAAACTGTCACGCCCCGAACCTCGAGCACGCGCACATCCCACTATGGTCGATAGAAAAGCGACTTCCCAGGACACGTCGCCGACCCATTCATTTTAATTACACATGCGGAAGCGGATAAATAATCCCCAGACAAAAAAACAATTGGGATAGAAAAGCAGGATCACATTTTCAAAACCAACCACATACTTTTTATACATATCAAACCAGTTCGATTACAGGACTAGTCTATTAACAAAAGATCTATAAAAGATCAGTCCTCAAAAACTAAGCTGTCCTAAGATCAGCCAGATAGGTCCATTCGCCAGCTCTTCGCCTCGGGATCGGCGAAGTCAAAATCCTCTTAGCGACCCTCACTGGTCTACCAAAAAGCTCCAGAGGATCCGCCATCTAGGAACCTGAAATATTTTCCCCAAACCGGGATGAGACAATGTCTCAGCGAGTCCTACCCTCTAAAACTCGATTAGGAAGAAAATAAGCCCTGTGGTGCTCTAGCCACACAAAGTGGATGGAGGACTTACCTCGCCTCAGTCCATTCCTGCATGTCAGTACAATTCAAACATTTCCCAAATCAAACAATTGATCCAACGATTCAATTCAATCATACCATCAATCTTTCCATTCCACTACATACTATCTATCATTTAATACCATCTATCAAACCAGTCGTTAATACGACATATGCTCTCCAAAGCTGTAATATATAGACGGTAGCTCACTCGAGCTGTAGCTGATAGATAATATAATAGCTCGCCAAAAGCTGCAATATATAGATAATAGCTCACCAGAAGCTGTAACTCATAGATAATATAATAGCTCGCCAAAATCTGCAATATATAGATAATAGCTCACCAGAAGTTGTAGCTCATAGATAATATAATAGCTCGCCAAAAGCTGCAATATATAGATAATAGCTCACCAGAAGCTGTAGCTCATAGATAATATAATAGCTCGCCAAAAGCTGATTATTCAATAATAAACTAATCCATACTTCAATTAAATCAATCAATCAATCCAATCGATTCAAACCGGCCATACAAACCAATCACGGTATTAGAAGCTAACACCGGGTATTTTCAAGTTAAATACCAAAACTTCTCCAATTTCATTCAATTCACACTTTGGAATAATTAACCATAATCATCCTTTCCATTCAATTTCTCAATTACACATATAATTAGCACAAACTGATCGCACCGCTGCGATCAGTGCGAAATTCTAAGGACCGGCCATCCGGCAAAATTTTCGAAATTATTAAATAATTAAATTTAATTCCGAAAATTAAATAATTAAATAATATATTATAATAATATAATTTAATAAAATAATATTTATAAAATTCGAAATAATTAATTAATTAAAAATAATTAATTAGGGCTTAAACTAGATTACACTAATTTAAACATACAATTAGCCCTAATTAAACATCCATTAAACTAATCATACAACTAATCTAATTTACATTAAAATAATCTAATCTAACCACCTAAACCTAATTAGACTAATCTAAACACCCCTTAAGCATGATTAACTTGCTAAGCGAGGTTTAGAGGATAAACTCACCGGTTTTGCGCGCCGGTGAGTTCATGGCGACCACGACGCCCACGGGATCGATAAATCCCAAAGCGGCGACACCAACGGAGGCCGGGAAGGGCTTGAAAATGGGCCACGAAGTCTCCAAAACCTTGCTGTCTTTCGCTTCGATCCGTGGGCTGAACCGCAGAGAGAAGAAACCAAAGAACTTCAACGGCGAAAACGGGCCGATCGGAGCTCCGGCGAGCGGGTGGTTAACAACCGGCGGCTCCCGGGGGTCAAGGAAATCTTATTGGAGGTTGGGATGGGCAAAGAAAGGGTCGGAAAGGGGGAAAACAGCAAGAAAACGCGAAAAAAGGCGGAGCAGGGGCGGAACCGGGCGGTCCGGCGAGCAGCAGCTTCTCACCAGATTTCGGGACTACCGGAGAATCGTTCCGGCGAACGGCGAAGTGCTCCGGTACGGGTTTGGAGTGCTCGTCATGGTGGTGGGTGGAGCGTTGGCTGATTCTCACGGAAAGATAACTTTTAAGTCGAATCTTTGGCGAAAGGTTGGCTGCAGCAGAAATTGGAACGAGGGGAAAACAAGAGAAAAACGACGGGCTTGGCTGGTCCGGTGGGTGTGCGACGGTGGGGCTGGCTCAGCTGGTTTCCTCTGGTTCTCTTGAGCTTCTAAACTCTCTCAACCATGGAGAAAGCCATGAAATAAGGGAGGAGAAGGTCTGCTGAAGAGGGGGCTCCCCTTGGGCTCTCAAGCCTTCAACACTTGTCCAACTCTCCTCACTCATGCCCCCACCACTCTTGGCCCTCACCCTCAGCCATTTTCCTCACCTTAGCTTCCTCAAGAAGCTTGCCAAATGGTCCAACAAGTTGTGTACCATGGGAGCTACGAATTTTGGACATTTCTCCCTCAAATCCTCTTCAATTCCAATCAATTCTCAATCGATTCAAATCAATTGAAGCTCAATTAAATCCACCCATGTGTCCTTCTCTCTCTTACGACTTTTTCCCATCAAATGATCCAACTTGCATTCCGAAGATTCGATTAAAAACGGCCCTCTGACAATCCCGAACAAAAACGGCCTTACTTTGCTTTTCCGCCAAAATCTCGGTTTGCAGAAAAATCTTCTCGAGGATGAGTCGACGTTCCTAAAATGAATTGTGACATGGCAGAACTTTCAATTTCTGAATTCAGGTTTAAAATCACGGTTAATTTCAATCGGCGCGATTTGAGCGCGTCCTAATCTACCGGGTAGCTTTTAGAAATTTTCAATGCAATTGACCCGTGGTTGATTATTTTCAAGCCACGACATAATCTTCGACACATTGGCGACTCTCGGTTGTCGTGAAAATCTCAAGGTTTCAAATACGGACACGGGGTACCCAAAACGACGAATAATCGGTTCAGTGCCGGTCGACGAGAATATTGAAATCAGGTGGAATCACCCACACTCTAATAACATATCTCGTCGAATCGACCTATTACTCGATCTCTCGTTCGATTCCGACAAAGTGTTGTAATGATCCTTGCAGATTAATACGGTCGAGCAGCCGATTCATGGTCGATTCTCAAGCCTATTGCATTTAAATTCCTTAACGGCTTCACCCGATAGACTAGTTATCTCGTGAGTGATCAGCTCGGAGAATTGAACTATAAGCGCGTCGATGAAAAGCCCGTCTCATTTAATTGAAAACAGAATCAGAAATTTGGGATGTCACACAAACTCTCGACCTTCGTCACCTTAAGAAGACCAAAAGAAGAGAGAGATGATTTTGCGAGTTCCATGACAAAAAAGAGAGATCAAATAAATACAATCTACACAATATGTAATTTGCGGTTAGTTCAGAAACAAATTAGACATTTCCCTAGTCAAGAAGACTACTCCGCAGAACCCACAGAGAACTAAGGACAGGAATAACCAGCTCCGGTCCATTCAAATCTAAAAGGTAGAATATTCCACGGCCATCGTCAAAATGACGACCTAACCGCAATAAATCTCCTTATTTAGGAATGCACAATTGATCAATTCACAAATCATCCCCGCAACACAATCAATTACGTCATTGCCTAATCACCAGATACCACGCAATTCGGCAAATAACCAAGAAAAGCTATCATCCAAAGCAACCTAAACACATCAAGCTGGAACAGCACAAGACATTTCGCTCGTCAGCAAGACTACTTCGCTGAACCAGTTCCGATCTATTCAAACCTAAAGCAAACTACGAGAAGGACCAACGCAACGTCTGCAAACGCTAATCAGCATAAAAAATGGGTGACGAGGTCATGATGATTCGAGGTACCGCAGAGGGAAACGAGACGGTCCAAGCACTTGCTGGCGGACTGCTCGTCGAAGCCGAACTCGAGAGCCAAGCTCAGCAACCTGAGCTTTCTCCACCTCCTCCAAGCCCCTATCCTCCATGGAATCTCAACCTGTTTGGAGCGATTTGATCGATCGATCGATCAATCGATGATGCACGAGTCAGGAATGAAATTTCAACCTTCTTGACAGCGCGCGCGCCCGAATTGCTCATGTTCGAAAAACCTTGCCAGCTATGGCGGGACTTTTGGAGAATGGGAGAGATTGGAGCCGATTCCGTTTTCGCGCCTGAAGTTTATTGAAATTCTATTTTTTGCCCCCCTCAAAAGAGCTATGGCTCTTTTTACGATAATCTTTTATTGGGCTTGAATCATTCTTGAACTTGGCGGATAGGAACATGGGAAAAGGCTTCTTTTTATATATATTTCGAAAGAATGAACTTCAAATAATTTGGAAAAATAAGTTTCAACGCTACTTTACTATTTCGCGAAAAAGAAAATACTTTTTTTGCTGTGGCCAGAACATCATGATCACAATGGAAATTCTGTAAGTCGAAGCTCTCCTTTTATGATATTGGTCCCGCATTCAACATGGACCGCTAGATAAGGAGGGGAAAAAATTGGTCCATCAAATTTCTTTTGCAAAATTGAGGTCATAATTTGAATTCGCAGATGTTAAAGAAAAGTTACGAATGCAAAAGTGATCAAACTTTCATTTAATTAAAAAAAAAAAAAGAAAGATGAGTAAGGAAAATTACCAATATATAAGTCTCAAAACATTACAAAATGCAAGGAAAGTTACTAAATTCAGATTTTTCATTAAACATGCAAAAAAGAAATTTACCATTAACCGAATAAATTACTACTTTTATGAAATATTACAAGGCACAGACACCAAAAATTTATGCCCTCCAAACAAAAATTACATCCTAGATAAGAAAAATTACAAAAGGATATTTTACCGACACATTACTAATAGTGAGGATGATTATGTACACCGAACGAAAGTTAAGATCCATTTGATAATTTACTAACAATAAGAAAAGAAATTTACTATAAGGTAGATTACAATTTTTAATGGAATATTACGAATTATAGGACCTACAGAGCTTACGACCACAGAAAGGAAATTATGTTGTGTTAGAAAAGTTATAAGATGATATGTTACTAGGAGATTACTTTTAGTAAGAAAAAAAAACTGATACCAAAAAAAAAAAAAAAAAAATCACAATCAATTAGATGAGATCAGGTCTGGTTGTCGTTGATCATTAGACTGATCCTTGCCAATCCTTAGGTGGCTTTGAGTTGTGAAGAGTATGGAGGAATTTGTTCAAATCAAAATGGTATGTTGTAGCTTTGTATAGATTTACAGATTTATCAGGTGAGTTTTGGGATTTTCATTTTCTATTTAGCTGCCTATGTTCTTGTGCTAGTGTATAGGTATAATGCTTACTTCCTCCATAAGCTTTCTTATTCTGCCTAGATTTAGTGATTTTCTTAGGGGATTTAATCGCCGTTTAGAAATCTTTGACAAGTTTTTTATGCGTCAAATTTGACTAATAGCAGAAATCATGCTTGAAATAATCACATTCCAATTTTTTAAGCTCTTGTTTTACACCAAAATGGATTAGTTCCATTGATACTCCTCTTGGACCCTGGAACGCGAGAATGAACTTGCAAACCACATGAAAAACTGAGAATCTATTGAAGACTAAAATCCGAAGATTTGGATTAGCGGTCAGGCAATCGTGTCCTTCCAATTCTATGTCTAATGTCAATTGAATTGGCGAACAAGAAGGGTGATCCCTTTTTCAACGAAATGGTAGTGGCCATGAAGGTGAAATTCCTTAAATATTACAAAAACATCCCACTTTTTTTTTTGGTAGCCACTATCTTGGATCCAAGGTTCAAGTTGGAGGAGCTTGAAACTATTCTTGTTTCATATTACAAACATAACATTTGAGACTTAGTTAGGAGTTCCAAGTGGAACACAAATTGGCGATAACAATGAGATGGCTCTCAAATATGTGCGTGGCATATGCCGGTTGATATTATACAACAAGTTCTAGCTCACAATATTATACAACAAGTTCTATCTCACAGACAAACAACGCGGCCTCTTTGAGTAGTGCCCACAAACCTATATGGTCTTTGTTATATAAGTAGGAAAACACCACACTGCCCGCTAAGTCTTCGTCTTCATTGTTTACCAATGAGTTGGAGTAGTACTTGGGAGTAGATTACTCCAAGCTTATCGATGGAATTGGCGAAAATAACCTCGAGGACCTGAAATGATGGAAGAGGTGAGCTACTACTTTTTGATTGTTTCTATTATGGCTTGTGACTCACTCATTCCACCCGAGTACACGGCACCTTCAATATCTATGTTCGTTACAAGCCCACTTTTGGAAGTCAAATAGATCCAACTTGTTTGCGTAAAATTTAGAAATGGTTACTGTGGGAGGTAATTAGTTTTTGCAAGAATTAACTCCGGAGGAATATACTCAACATGGACGCAAGAACAATAATGACACTATATTATTTGAATCATGGTGAGGGACATTTGAGTAGAGCCATTAATTAGAGCATCACTAAGTGTAATTTTTTTTTTTCAAATTATTTGAAAATGTGTCATAATTGGGTTTAACAGAATGTGTGTTTTCATTAATTTCCCTCAATTAATCTCTCATTATTTCTAATATTTGAACAAAAAATTATTTTTTATTGATTTTTTTTTTTTTTGTTTAAACTAGGCGCAGACCAACAATGCCCGAGTGTTGTCGTCCCTGGCATGCCCTAATGCCCAATCTTAACCATGCTTCGTCATGTGACAAGGCCCAAATACTATATCGGTTGTGGTTAAAGCCTAATAAATCACATCGACTGTGATTAAGCCCCAAATCAGAATCATCGGCAAACATATATCATATATCAATAAGTAGTTCGACAATGAGCACTAATCCAATCTCTATGTATCATAATCCAACATGCCAATATGCGATATATTAGAAATAATTCAAATAATTCACCCATCCAAACAATTTCAATGAATGTTCAAAATAACAATCAACTTGGAAATCTATTCAACGCTTGATCCAATTTTATAGAATAAGATGCCATAAGGTAATTTAATTTTCCCTTAATTCTGAAAGTGCAGGGGCTAAGGAAAAATATTATTGGCCAGTTTGGATTATTTAGTGTTTAAACAAGGTAAGTCTATGACCAAAAGAAAAAAGGTAAGTCACTCCTACCATTTCTGTGTTTTCATGAAAAAACTGCATTGCGTGGTTTATCGAAAGGAAACCCTATGTTATGCAATTTTACCATTTCTGCGTTTTCAGTAAAAACTGCAATACTTGGCTTATTGGAAGGAAACCCTATGTCATGCACTTTTCAACTGGTCTGAAGAATACTCCTGCATTTAATGAAGCTTTTCAATATAACCTAGAAAGACGGACAAGAATCATTTGATTATTTCGGGGATTAGAAAATCAAGTTCATCCCCTTGTTGCTCCGCCTCCAAAGAAAAGTCCCTCCCCCCCATTTTCTTTCCCTTCCCTCAATCCGAACACATATTGGACGTGAATCAATTTTATTATTTCACTAAAGACTGTTGACCTTGAAGATAACCTATTTTTTTTTTTCACTAAGTTTAGACTTTGATTTTGATCAAAAGTTAACCCTGCTAAGATTATGATTGATCGCTATAATTGAGTTGTGCATTGCAAGAGCTATCCAACATCACCTAGTTTGCCCAAATTGGATGACCAGATTGCTGGATATATCACCGCAAGGGAATGCTTGATCCTTTGGATGCTCACATGTTAAATTTCCCCAATAGTGTTCCTAAAAGAAGTGATCTGCAACTACTATTCAAAGTTAGCTTGAAGATACAAAACTTGGTGGTCTGATTTTGGAGGCAACGGAGCCTTAAATGGTTTTGCTGGACACATTTGATGACTGACTAAAGAGTATACCATTGTACATTGCTTTCTCTCATTTCATTATGATTCGCTGTGCTCTTCATATGAACAATGAGAAGGCCGAAATGTTAGTACTGCCTAATAAGACAATTGTCGCTGATTCTAATGAAATTTGGCTGTCTTTAACATATGATTAGTGGATGAAGGTAATGTGATCCCTTAAATGTCCTCGTCAGCTTGCATCTTTCTAATTTGAGGAGCTTTTGATCTTCTTCTCCCTTATCTTTCTCGAAAAATTGTCTAAAAAGCCCTAAATCTTTTAACAATTTGCCAATTTAGTATTAAATTGTTTAATTTTACCAAATGAATCCTTAACCTTTTGACAATTTATCAATTGAGTTCATTTTGGCAAAATTGCTAATTTCATGTCGAGATCAAGTCAATTTTTCAGTGTCGTGACACAGAGCAACACATAACATCTTGCCATGTGCATGAAAAGTACATTTGAGAGTGACGCGCTTTTCAAATATCATGCGCTTCATGATAGGGTTGGCAAATTTTGCCAAACGAAATTGTTGTTTTTACATGTTAAAAAGATGACATATGACTACAGTTATTTTGTATTGAAGACAATCTTTCAGCCCTTCCAGTAATGGGACGCATATTGTTTCCAGGATAATATATGCTTATAAATTATAAATGGTCTCGTATGGTTTTCTTCTGGATTTCTTTCTTGCATTTTGCTGTCGACCCTTCAATCTTTTGGCTGGTGAAGGTCAACAATCTTTATTCTCTTCATGCGTTGATCCTTTGCTTTTGTTCATTGCGCAGTAAAACCCAAGATTTTTAACCTCTTTTCGAAGTCTTAAATTTAGTATTACTAAGATGATGGGTGTGAATGAATTTATTCCTTTTTGTTCTTTACCATTTTGGGTCGTTGATGTCTCATCTCAGTCAACGGATGAAAGAGGGAAGAGTCGAAGATCCAATGTTACTCCATTTATCTTAATATTGCTCTGGAATACACTTAGAGAGCACAGAGTTACCTCTAATTCATATGGTTGCTATTCCGGCTAAATCAGATTTTTCCAGATCAGTCTAAAGGACCATAATTTGTTAAGCCAGAAAATGACAGGTTTCACCCTTAACAAAAGAAAAAAAATCTTACTAGTTTTACATGTTACTCCTTTAATAACACTCTCATAATATGGAGGAATTATTTCGTAAATTTAATATATGTGCTAAATTGAATCTAGAGCCACAAAAGTGATGGATTTAATTCAAATCTAAAAAAAGAAAAAAAATTCACGAACAACATAAGCAGAGCAAGCAAGGTAGAAGAAAATGGATTTTATGAATTCGAGTAAAGATGAAAATTTGACAAACTTCATCAGGTAGCTAATCTTCGCTATGCTAAGTAACAGGTAGCTTTCACATATCAATTTCAACTCACCTCAAATACTTGAAGACCGACTAGCTTTAGGATTACATGTATCGCATATTCATGTGTTCACATTTATGGACCGTAATCTGTTTGGGCTCACTCTTGTCAATTTAAAAGAAAATGAGTATAATTACATAACAATAACATTACCATTTATGCTATCAGATCAATATGAGTTATTTGGAGTCAATAGGCAAATTGAAGGGTTTGATGTGTAGCATATTTACGTAGCATTGTCGGACATCTAGATTTTATTAAAACACTTAAGAGAAACCGTGCAAACCCCATACAAAGCCTCATTGTAAAATACAAATTTCAGTACAATTATTATATTGTGATTGATTTTCTCCGTCGCATCATTTATAAATTAAATTTATACAATATTTTCATGATAAATAATGGTCTCTGGTCTCCCATTGCAACTAACCAAGAAAGATAGTGGAAGACTTTAACTTGCTTTCAATCGCTAGAATCTTTTTCCCCACTTTTCTTTTGAGTGGATCTTGTGGCTTTTACCTTGTCCCTTTCTTGGCAACTGGCAAGCAAGATAGTGGAAGACTTGGACTTGCTTTCCCTCGCCAATCCCTTTTTCCCCCTTTATTTTGAGTAGGTCCTGTTGGCTTTTGCCTTATTGCTTTCTTTGCAATAACCAAGCAAGATGGTGGAAGACTTTGACTTGCTTTTCCTCACCAAACTGCTTTCTTTGCAACTAACCAAGCAAGATGATGAAAGACTTTGACTTGCTTTCCCTCACCAAAGAATTTTCTTGAAGGTAATTAATTCGGTTTCTTACAAAAATTGATAGAATCTTTGAAAAAGTCTTTTCTTCATAATAAAGATTTCTTTTGCAAAATGCAACTATTGACATGAATATGCTATGTAAGGAGAAATATCCCAACGACCTAATTTGGCATCACGCTAGATTGTTGCAACAATATATTTATTCCTGAGTTATGAGTCCTCATACGACAGCCCATCGCTTGGGCTTGACATTATATCTAATTGAGCTCCAATGCCGCGTCTAGCTCGATGCATGCCAGAGTTACTCAAACGCGACGCTAGATCTAGTCAAGCATCATTGCAACTTTGAGCAAGCCATGACAAAGAAGAGAGAGAGATGCAGACAAAGATGGGGGCTAAGTTGTGGAGGGGGGTCGTTGGCGCTGGTCGGGGGAGTGACCGTGGGCTGGTGACATTAATTGGCCACGGTGGGGAAGGGGGAGTGGTGGAAAGAAAGAGAGTAATGATGTGATAGAATAAAGGTTTTTCATGTGAGGGTGTATCACGTGATGCAATAAGTTAATAGAAAGTGAGTATTTTTGACATTAAAGCATCCATTAGGATGCAATTCGGCTAATAACCAAGAAAAACCACCATCCAAAGCAACCCAAACACAATCAAACTGGAACAGTACCAAACATTTTGCTCGTTGGCAAGACTACTTCGCTGTACCAGTTCCGATTTATTAAAAAATAAACCAAGACCAATTTGACCCATCATAGTGGACAAGAAATACCTACATAATATCTGCAAAGTTGACTAGCACAAAAAATGTGTGACAAAATAATGATTCAAGTACCGTGGAGCGAAACGAGACAGTCCAAGCACCTGTTGGTGGACTGCTCGTTGAAGCCGAACTCGAGCACCAAGCTTAGTAATTGAGCTTTCTCTACCTCCAAGCCCCGATCCTCCATGGAAGTCAACCTGTTCGAGTGATTCAATCGATTGATCAATGGTGCATAAGTCGGAATCGAATTGATCGCTAGTCTTTGCCAAAAGCATGTGCTCGAAGTGCTCTTTTCGACAAACCTTCCTAGTGATGGCGAGATTAATGTTTTTCCTTTTAACTTTTATATATGCTGGAGAATGGGAGAGATTAGAGCCATATTTTTTTCAATTTTTTTGGAAATTCCATTTTCGTACCTGAAGTTTGTCTAAGCTCTATTTTGCCTTCCTGTAAGTTCTTCTGGCTTCATTTTACACCCTTGGTTCTTTTTATTTTTATTTTTCTGGGTTTGAGTCATTGTTGACCTCGATAGATAGGAATATGTGTGAAGGCTCCTTTGCAAAAAGAAGACTTGCGTGTCGTACTAAAGTTATAGATCTATGAGAAGTATCTCAAATTTCTTCCATCTGTTGCTGTGCATCAGCAAAAGAAAATATTGGCAAAGTAATATAGTTTCTTAGTTACATTTTTACCCTTATATATATATCAATGGAATGATTTACCAAATTTTGGAAAAATAGCATTTCCAACAGGGAGATTTCCAACAAAGATTGGCAAAATCGGTCGAACAATCGACAGCAACAGATGAGAAGGGAAAATGAGACCGGCTCCCATCTAAGTAATGGTGATTCTTATTTGGTATTCGTAAATTACCTACTAATTTCCACACAGTGCATATGTATCAATTTCAGGACTTTTCTTCACAAGTAGTCAAGTTGAGACTGAGTATTTCAAACAAAGGAAAGACCCAAAGCAGATCAAACAGAGAATGCATCAGTTCATTTTAGGGCGTTCTTCTATGGTGCTTGCGGCACCAATTATTTGATTTGGGTTAGGTTGTAATCTCCTCAAGAAGAGGAAAAAGAGTGGAAGCGACACAATGTAGAAAACAACAGGAAAGGGAAAATGATCCCTTGATGTATTCTTGAGCTTTAGAGGCTCAGGTACACATTAAGATTCTTTCTTTATGTCTTCCAGCCATTTCCAAGTCCATTTTAACTCGACATGATTTATGAAATTTTGTTCTTCAATAACCAAATAACAACCAAATTCATGTTTATATTTTTAAACGACTTAGAAATTAACGTACACGTTAATTAGAAGTGGACCAAGCCAACAGGTTTGACTTGACTAGAGGGTGAGGTCTTAAAGAAGATAAAGGCAAGGACTAAAAGCATCTGTAAACTGCTCCGTGTCCCTCAATTACTAATTAATTAAATCCCATCGCAATAAAGGTTAATCGCTGTGTGATTTGTATGATTGCATGAGACCCTTTTGAAAAAGAAGGCACCCACCATTCTTGACTTAGAGTGGCACGCCATTTTGGGTCTGTTCATTTCCTTTTTTTGTGTTTATTACTATATCTGCAAATTGCAGTTGAAATCCGTCATTAGTTGTGAATACCAACAATGTCCCTCCGGTCTTCCACTAATTTAGTTTGGTTAAAATTCTTCGTCCACAAATCAATTTTAAAGATTTAATTAAAATGCTCTATTTTTTACTGTTCTAACCATGTTCTAACCATGAGATGGTCCCGAATGTATTATTTCTTTTCTAGAACCCATCATGAACTTCATGGGAGGAAGGTGTCCTTCTTTCATTCTAAAATAGTTTAATGTGTAGGAAATTTCTAGGAAGATCTTTGTGGATTGGATCAAGGAAACTCATCATTAAGTGTGGTTTCCATGTGATTTAATGGAAAAAAAAAATTATCAAAAAAGTCATAAATCTATTACACTTGTGCCAATTCAGTCTTAAATGTTTTAATTTGACCAATTTAGTCATCAACATTTTGACAATTTATCAATGTAGTATATTCGGCCAATTTCAGCTGAAAATTATTTATGTGGACAACAACTGTTCTGTGTGGTATGGCTAGCAAGGACTCGCAGCCCTCGCCCAGTGGCCAAGGAGTGCTCTCAACAACTATTTTGGCATCAAAGTGAGTGCCGTACAAAAGTTTTGGCACTTGTATTGTATTTACCTCGAAAGCAAAATGTTGTCAATCTTCACTTTGATTTGCGTGGCCATGTGATCCCATTACAAAGAGAACTAACAAAAGGTGAGAGTTAGTCGGCTAAAGAAGTAAATTTCCTCATTGAACACGTGCAAATCCACGATAAGATTGTTTGTATCCCAAGCACATCTAGCTGATCTTTTGACGCAAGAAAAGAAGTAATTTCCAATATGAACACCTTCCAATAGTTGCCAATTAAAGGAGATGATTGTGGGGGCTTTTTTGAAATAGCATCATGTGAAAACTAATTTCCATTGTGAACACCTTGATTCCAACATAAAAGTATCTAGTCATTAGTTGATGGGGCAGGTTGCTAATTAAAGGACATGATTGCGGAGCTCTTTTGAAATAGCATCATGTGAAAACTTATTTCCATTGTGAACACCTTGACTCCAACATAAAAGTATTTGGTCATTGGTTGATGGGGCGGGTAAAGCAAAGGGTGAGGATAAAGCAAAAAGTATCGCCCATCTTCAATTTGATTTGAGTGGCCATGCGGTCCAATTACAATCTAATTGCTACGTCAATCGGCAATATGGGTGCTAGTCTATCAATAATTTGAGTGGCCACGCGGAGCCATTGTCAAAAGGTGAGGATAAAGCAAAAAGTATCGCCTATCTTCAAAAAGGTAATTTCCACTGTGATTTGTTGGCCACGGGATCCAATAACAAAAAGAACTAACAAGTAAAGGCTACAGGGGTCTTCTTGCCAATTTCTAGGAAGGGATTGTTTTGGTGGTCTTGTTCAAAAAGGTTAGAATCAAAAGAAGTACAGTTGCCTCCTCTAAGATAAGCCATCTACCACAAGATTACGCGTCTCCTTTGGGGCAAGAGAAGAAGTAAAGCTTTATTTAAAGTCCCAAGTGCTTGTGCTTGAAGAGGAGAAACACCAATCACCATAAATCATTGAGACTCTCATTTTTGTTCTAAGATATATTTGGTTTGATAGCTCTAGGCTGAGGTCTGAAGGTGATCCTCGAATTGTAGTGTCTTTCGAGACTCGAACACAACTTGATCTACTTCAAGGCGACTTCTTCTCAAACACCCATCACAGTAATTTCATCTTTGCATTGCTCCTTGAGGTAAGCTTGACCTTCATTCTCCCATTTGTTACAATTGATAGGACAAAAATATATTCGATTATTACTCATGGCCTAACGCCTAGCATCCTTTAAGGCATACAAATTATTTCTTGTGAAATTCCCTTGATTTTTTCAAAATCATCATCATATATATGGCTAATTTTTCTTACTAAAATCTTCTCATTTAAACTAATTGGTTATTTTGAACCTAGAAAAAAAAAAAAAAACCGTTGTGAATGGTTAGACCGGTTGAATATGGTGGAATCACATGCTGGCCCTTATCTTTGACGTTGTTTTCAAAACGTTAATGGTTGACTGAACTCTTGGGACAAAAAAGACTGCTTGATGAAAATTGCGAAAATACCCTTCTAGACTCAATTTTGGTCCATTGGCCTTATACGTACAGCAATTGTCCAAAATTACTTAAAGCATGAAAGATCCAAAAATACTCAGTTTTTGTGAAAATATTTCTTTTTTTTTTCTTGAAAATATTTTAAAAACTATATTTTTCCAAATATCAATGGTGCTAGTCTATTTCCTTCTATAATCGCACAAAACCTTTCACAGGCTATGGGTGAGAATTATCAACAAGAAATTTTTTTTCAAACAGGTTAGATCAACCAGAGAATTTTTGGATGTCTATAATACCATTTTTCATTTTATCAGCAATTTCCGTAATTTCTGGAAAAATGACAAAAAATTAAAATTCTTCCGGAAATTATGAAAAATGCACAATCGTACTATTTTTTTGTGCTGGTTACAATGGAAAACTTGAAAGTGAGCAAAGTTGCTGCTTTCAACGTACTTACGCATATTTAATATGTGGACAATTTTTAGGTGGACTTTCTCTTTGCGGATTGAAATAGAGAAACTCATCATAAAGTGTGGTTTTCATGCGATTTTACCGCTTACAACAAAGACATGACTTCTACGTATATATAGCATAGAAAATTACTGACATCTGATGGATTTGACGATATGATTTATGCATGTTTAGGGTGGGAGGAGAATGTAGCATTTATAGGATTAAGAACGTCTTTGATAATAATATAATGGAAGATTCACAAGTCAGTTAGAGCCACATTTATCAGTTTAACAAAATGGTTTTTAAGTAGATATGAATAGAAGTAATCATTTCGTACTCCGGTCCAAATTGTGTGGCTTGACTTGGATTGCCACCTGAAAACAATTTTATTGCTACTAGTCAATCAGCCATATAAGGATATCGGTCCATCAATAATAATTTGAGACTATCGCCTACTAATAATTGTTTCTCTCTGTCTCGCTCTCTCTCTCTCTCGTTTCTCACTTTATCATTCGCATTCGACCTCTCTTGTAGAACAATTCGACACTATCGTCTACTGATTAGTCCTCACTCGCTTTCTCTGTTCTTTATCCCTCTTGAAAGATCACGCCCAGGCTTGTTTACGGTCTCCTCTCTCTCCAGTCTCGTGCCTCTCTTTGCATCCTTGCTTGCTTGTGGTAATCACTTTTCATTCTTATTAGCATCTCGTTTATTTTGATTTTGTCACTTTATTATTGGAATAATCGGCTGAACTAAGTGTGCTATGGGGCCCCTTTTTGTCTATTGGGGATGTGGGGAGCAGAGGAGGGTCTTCTATTCTCTCTTTTGGAGTTGCCGTTGCCTATTGACGAGGTATGTCCCCAGCTTAGATTTGACTTCACTGAAAAAAGGAAAGCCTTTTATTTTCGACTTTAGATGTGGCTAATCCTATGATGGCCTTGTTGTTTGATTCTTAGTCGCATCGTAATTCAGTATTAATCTTTTGTTGAACTAGAGCGAGTAGGTCTGCAAGTGCACTAGACTCTGTTGCGCGCAAATTTGCCACATTTCAGTTGAATTCAGAGACCATCCTATTTTTCTTATGCGTCGTGAGGTTTCTCTATGTTTGAAAGTCCTAGATCAATTTATGGAAAAATAATTAGAAAAACAAAAGTAGGCTGGTTCCTGGGCAAACTAGTTTGGTTCTCGGTTATAATAGAGGAGAACCAATCATTACATAATAAGTTCCTAATTCTTTGTTTAGAACCTACATATCTTGAAACCGATCATCCTAAGAGCAAGTCTCCTCTTAAAGAGACTTCATTCAACAAATTTACCTCCCTCTAGAACATTCCAAATGAATAATATCCCGTTTTACTCGAATTGTTGGACATTATCCTAGAAAGTGTATTCGCTTTCACCTCTAATTCATTTTCTCCCTTCTTTAGCAAGAAAAATGAAAAGAAAAATCATTTTCTCACTTCAAAGATTCAAAAGTTGACCAAGTCTTTACTTGAAAAAAAGAAAAGTAAATGAGGAAATTAAAAGTACGGCTAGAGTTTGAGCATTTTAACTATGTTGCTACTTTTTACCTGCTCACAACTCATCATAATTTCAATCATTCCAATATAAAACATACCAAAGTCCATAGTATGATACTTCTTAAGATCTTTTACATGATATCCAATAGTAAGAAAAAAAATATAAATCGATCTTATGACACGCACATGAAAACAATATAATAAATTGAGCCATACACGCATATTAGGAGTGTCACCTAGCTTTATATCACTCATTTCTTGCAACTCTTTCTTTACAAACAATAAATTCGTTCTTCAAAATGTGATTAATCAATTTAACCTGAATTATCACAAATTTACCCAATTATCCTATTCTACTTCCATTTCAAGTCGTTCCTTTGCGGTGCTTCCTGTGTCTTTGTGCTTGTATCCAATAATCTCAATAAGAAGAAAAAAGAGTGCAAAAAAAGAGAGCACTAAGGAAGCATCCGCTCCTCCATTTGGTACCATCCAACAAATTATAGCTCCATTTTATAGACAAGATATCAATCAACTTTATAGATTTGAAAATTTGAAATGAAAGGCTCGGTGATAGCATACTAATTTAAAATAAATTCATTTTACATGGAATTGTAGCATGTGGTGCCAACGTGAAATAGATAAAAGATAAATAACCACATTCAATAATCTCAATAAGAAGAAAAAGAGTGCATAAAAAGAGAGCACTAAGGGAGCATCCACTCCTCCATTTGGTGCCATCTAATAAATTATAGCTCTATTTTATAGACAAGATATCAATCAACTTTTTAGATTTGAAAATTTGAATTGAAAGATTTGGTGATAGCATACTAATTCAAAATAAATTCATTTTACACGGAATTGTAGCATGTGGTGCTAGCGTGAAATAGACAAAAGATAAATAACCACTAGCATTTGTTTATCTTTACCTCACATTTCCAACCTCATTTAGAATATGACAATTTTAAACAAAATAAAAATATAAAATCACATCCACAATTACTAACTTGGTCCTTTCTTGAAGTCTTGCACACATTTCTAATTCCGTTTCAGCTCAATTATTATCTTTAAATGATTTATCAAATTCCGAGTTTCAATAACCAAATAAAAACCAAACGTATGCTTATATTCTTAATTGAATGCCATATAGTTGTACACAGATTCTAGTTCTTTATAGCCCAATTGAAAAATTGATGTACACGGTACTCGTGGGTGGATCAAGCCAACAAGTTTGACTTGAATAGTGTGAAGTCCAAAGAAGATAACGCAAGCGAGTCAATCAATTACCCATTAATTAAAGATTTCATGTTCGTTTTTCCTTATGTGGTAATAGATTTATGTTCATTATTGTTCATAGAGATTAGTTCATTGATCCTTCTTATGCGTAAAAATGCATCTTTTTGTTCCAACTTTCGCCCTCAAATTTCCATACATCTTTCATTCCCCTTTTTTACTTTCAATATATGTTCATGAAAGTTTATATGTGTTGTGAATTCATATTTCAAAAGCCTTTTGCACATTACCTCTAAATATCACTGCTTCCTTCTAAAAGTAAGCCTGGACACTTCATTCCCTTCTTTTCTATGCTTTTTCCTAAATAATCTTTTATTTTTTTGAATATTTCGCATACTTCTTTTATCATTGTTTTACTGACTTTTCAAGAGTTGAATGATATGACAACAAAATTGTAATAAAAAAAAATGACCCCGAAAAGAACTCAAGGATAGTGTACAAGTATTTCATATATCATTAGTAACTTAATACTAACGCGTCATGCTCATTTGGTGTCATTTAACGAATTATAACTCTATTTTGCAGACAATTTATCAATCAATAATTTAAATTTGAAAGTTTGAAGTGAATAACTTGGTAACATCGTATCATAGATTCGTCTTATATAAAATTATTGGCATTTGGGGCCAACATGAAATAAATAAGAGAGAAATGACTATGACCATTTGTTCATCTCTACTTTGTATTTCCAACGTCACTAAGAATATGACAATTTTAAATAAAATTAAAATATGAAATCACCAAATTTGAATGAAAACATCAATGGAGTGAAGCAAACAACCCGGAACGACTAGAGAAGCAACATTCACACAAAAAGAGAAAAGAGGGAGGGAGGGAAGGAGAACAAAGACGGTTGAAGATCGATTGAAGTTAAGTAAGAGGGAGAGTACCTTGTTCAGAGCCGTTTGAAGAGAGAAGAACGTATCAGCTTGTCGGAGAAGCTCGAGTTTGCTTGGAGAAATAAGTTAAAAGTCCTCGAAAAATGTTTGGATGCATGTTGGGTGGAAATGATGTAAATGGAACTTAATTTCATTGATAGACTTAATTATCGTTCATTCTATTCATCCTTAAAAAGGAAGTAAGGCCAATTGGAAGAAAAGTGCAATTTTTGCATTTCCTCTCATTTCTATGCACTTTTAGAAAGAAATAAAATGTGGGCCCAAAAGGAAGTATTTCCCTTTCATTTAGAATCATTTTCATCGACTTCCTTCATAATCAAAACAATCGATCAATTGAAAATTTTTCTTCGATTAATGTTTTAGATTTAGTTAATTTTTTTTTTTTGGTGACCCAGGGAACCCCCGCACCATACCAACGCGGACGGCCCGATAGGCCCGGGGTAACGGGGAGGTAAACCCTGGGGGCGACACGTGCTAGCCACCACACACGGCCTCCGGTTAAGTCACCCTGCGTCGCCCGGGTTAATTTTACATATGAGCAATGCCTAAAACTCAAAACCCGCCAAATTAAAAACGTGATTGATGGAAATTCCCTCCAATTTGGAAAGTGCACACATATGGAGGATTTGGTTTATTGGGCAACAATTACATGACACTTTATTAGTTTGGCCAATGGACATGGGAATAGATAGAAGGGGTTGTGAAAATGAGGTGGTGGAGATAGTTAGGGTTGTTTATGTATTAGGATAAAAATAATAATAGTAAGGTAGAAGATTATGACAAGGATTAGGCATCGTGTGGCCTTACATTCAGAGGAAGATGCTTCCATGGAGTTACCTACGTAATTTCAATATCTTACCTTGAAATGAAAGAATTCACCTTCAAATATCATACACATGCGTGAAGTTATGTAATTGTTCAAATGTGTTTTAAGGAAGTCGATTAATTACAATGCAATTTGTGTAATTTCAAATTTGTGTTTCTAAACAAGTAAATGATGTGGGCTTTTTGGGGGCCTCTTCAGGGCCACCTAATCTTCTGCAGTGAAATGACGTTAGCTTACTTAACTGAAGGTCGTGTCTTTATTACCTAGGGAATTAACGAACACGTTATTCGGAGCCAACAAGCATTTGCAGAAAAGCATCCTAAAAGCGTCTTTCGTTGTTCAACAATCCTTTTAAGCAGCAAAAAAAGGATCTTTCTTTTCAACTTTCCCCCTCAGATCACCATGGACAGAGGGCAGAGTCAGGGAAAGAGAAAGAGGGCAGAGGAAGAGAGCACTGAAGGAGCATCCACTTCTTCATTCACCTCTCCAAAAGCCACAGGTGTAGGTAGCGGTCAATATGACGTGTTCTTGAGCTTTAGAGGCTCGGATACCCGCAATACATTCACCGATCACCTCTATCACAGTCTGATCAAAGCAGGGACTGTACCATTTTGCGTGTTCAGGGACGAGAACAACATCCCAATTGGTGAGGAATTTGGTTCAGAGATTTTTGATGCCATCGCACAGTCTAAGATTTCGATCCCCATCATCTCCGAAAATTATGCTTCGAGCAAATGGTGCCTCCGCGAGTTGGTTCATATCATGGACCGTAAGAAGAGTGCATCACACATAGTGTTGCCTATATTTTACAAAGTTGCCCCATCGGATGTGCGGCATCTAAAAGGAAATTTTGGAAATGCCTTCCATTCAAGTCGGAAGCATTTTGATGAGAAGGATATCCAGGAAGGACAACGAGCACTTAATGAAGTTAGTTACTTAAATGGATGGGAATCTCAGAAAATTGCGGATGGGTACTTTACTGAACTTTTGTTTATTGATAAGTAAGTTTTCTTCTTCTCGCAGAGTTGAGGAAATGCAGATGAATTACTTTTATTGCAAGCTTACAAAAGATCGCCAAACTAAACAGCCGTAATGCCTCGAGAAGACAACAAACACCAGTACTCCCCAAGATGTCCCTGAAAACTAAACCAACGACAACTGAAACCAAAGCATCCCATAGTGCCCAAGAATTTACATTTTCCTCTAGTATAGAGCGAAAAAAAAAAAAACAAAGAAACGATAACACCTCCAACCAATAGTATCAATCACTAAACAATAGGCCTCCAAATGACTCCAATGCTCGGTCTTCAAAGCTTGATCACCACCAGATAAAATCGACCTCCTATAGCCAACAAGGGTTAGCTCAGTTGATAAGGATAGAATACTTCGCATAGACTATGTCTAGGTTCATAACTTCTCATTGTTTTTGTTGTTTGACAGGCATGAGGGAAAATTAATAGAACGTGTGGTTGAAACTGTTATAAGCAAGTTACAGGAAGATTTTCAACTGGATGTGCCTGAGCAACTAGTTGGACTTGATGATCGTATGAAGGAAATTATGAATTGGATCGACAATCCTTCCATCAATGCTCGAATGATTGGAATTTATGGCATGGGCGGGATAGGCAAGACAACTCTTGCCAAGTGCATCTACAATGAACTCTCGAATAAATTTGTGCATGTCAGCTTCCTTCCAGATGTTCGAGAAACTACCAAGCGCCACGGTATTGCGTGTCTCCAGAGTCAACTTATCTCGGATATACTGAATGAAAAAAAGGAAGTTTCTAGAATTGATGATGGAATTAATATAATCAAATCTAGATTTAAAGGGAAAAAGGTTCTCATTCTTCTAGATGATATAGATGACAAGAATCAACTAGATGCGTTGGCTAGGAAATGTAATTGGTTTATGGCAGGAAGTTTGATCGTTGTTACCACTAGAAACAAAGCTGTTCTTGATCAATCTGAATTTGAGGTAGGCTACCAGTATGAGTTGAATGAATTGGATGAGGTGCAAGCTTCGCTTTTGTTTAATAGACATGCATTTCGTACGGACCATTCTCCGGGGGACTTTGATGGTATATCTCGTGATATCATATCCACCATGGGTGGGCTTCCCTTGGCACTTAAAGTTGTAGGTTCATACTTGTATAAAAAAACGAATCGAAAAGTATGGGAAGATGTGTGGAAGCAATTAAAAAACCAACCACATAGAGATGTCCAAAAGATATTGCAAATAAGTTATGATGCATTAGAAGATGGACATAAGCAGATTTTTCTCGATATTGTTTGTTTCTTTATTGGTGAAACGAGCGAATACGCCATGTACATGTGGGAGGACTGTGGGTTTTATCCAAGTCAAGGTATTGAAGAGTTGAAGTTGAGGTGCTTAATTAAAATTGGAGAATGGTGAATTTTGGTGCATGATCAACTAAGAGATCTTGGAAGGAGCATTTTTGCCAAGGACAACCGCTTGAGAAACGTAGTGGACCATGGGACGACAACTACGAAGGGAGTCCCAAAGTACTAAGAATCAATGCAGGTAAAATATGGCACTCCTTTCTTTTTTTTCCCTTTTATTTTAATATATTTAATCTAATCTATTCTAATATTTCATCTAGGATGAATAGATGCTCTTACTTTTTAGGAAGAAAGATCTATATAAACATCCATTTATGTCCATCTTAGATTATTTGTGATAGCTAAATGGATTATAAGTATCTAAAGGATGAAAAAGTTATACCATTTGATTTGATTTCATTGATATTAATTGCATCCATAAAGATTTGATTGACAATCAATTTAAGATCCTTTAACTACAATTTGCACTATAAATCTCATTTACTAAAAGCATGTATTTGTCATATCTAGTTGAAAATATTGATAATCTAAAGGACTACAATAATGAATGAAGATGAAGTATAAACATCATAGATAAGATAAATGAATATTTCTTGATTAAAAAAAAAAGATAGCATGTGCCAATTATAATAACTGATAATTAATTCAAAACAATAAGATTGGGAAAAATTTCACACTTATCACATGTTCTTGCTTGCTGGTACGGCCAGATGTATTGGTGGTAGTCCTATGATTTAGGAATACAATGTTTGATATTTTTTTTTCTCCAATTTGATTTTGAAGATACCCATCCCTCTACTCTACTAGTTATATCTATCTCTTTTAATTATTATTTCCTTTTAATAGATAAGATAGCAAAAATCCCCTTAAAAGTATTTTTAGGAAAATCTTACTGTTTTTTAAGGTTTTATCACGTTGACCTTGCTCATTTCATGGATTAGGTTAGATGTATGATAAAGAGTAGATTTTCTTATAACAAAAATTTGTATCCGCTATAAGTTACTTATAACACATACAACTATTTGTCATAAAAAATCCATGAAAACTTGACTAATTAGAGGAAATGCCATACTTATTATTATATCCATACCTTTGAGTATAATGATGCTTAGCATGAAGCCAATCTTTTAGTTAAATTATCAATGTTCATGTCATTTTATTATTATATATTGTCCATTTGGGCTGCCTCATGATATGATTTATACACTATTGTCCAATGTCACCACGTCATTTTTTAAATGTATTTAACAAAAAAACGTTTGAGCTTTCAAAGAAATGATTAAACATACTTAACCCCAAAAAAAAATAAAATAAAAGGAAACGTTTCAATTGTCGAAGAAAAAAAACAAAAAACATTTCAGTTAAAGATATGTAGATATCAACAATAGTTAGTGATATTTATGTAGATATTTTCTTTAATTTTCTATATTTATTTTGATTATGTATATCTAATTTGATTTTCTTTGATTTTCTTAGGCAATCTTGTAATAAAGTTTTAGATAGGCTCTCCATATAATCTTTTCTATATATGGAAATATATTGAAAACTCCCCATTTTTTTTCTCTTCAACATTATTACATTTAACTAATCAAATGAAAACTGGGTGTTTCAATGGCCACTTACAGGGGGGGCCCACCGGCACTCTTTAACAAAATCTTTTGAAAAATTATACAAAAGTCATGAAAATTTGCAAGCAAATATTTGTATGTTGTAAAATGGTTTCATGTATTTCGTATTAAATAAAAGTCAAAGTGCACATGCTACAAAATTTGAAAAAAAAAAAGGAAAAGATAAAACATTGAGTTGCCTTTACCTTAGTTGTTTTAGAGCAATAACCATTTTCTTTTTTTTCATGTCATTTGTTTAATTTTCGAAAAGGTCATCAAAAAAATAAATAATTATGAGCCATATTTGTACATGGGAAGGATAGAAAGGTTATAGATCGTGCAAAATCCAAGTTTTGAGAAAAGAAAAAAAAAACTTAAATGTCAAAAAACTCGCAGAGACGCCCCGCCTGGCTCCCCTTCAGGTCCCCTTCCCAATTCCACAAAAATTTGTGGAGACACCTCTCTTGTTTCCGTTTCCGTGACAATTTGCGGGCAGCTGCAAGCGGAACCTCCAACAATGAACTCCTTTATGAAGTGAGATGGCTTGAGTGGAGGTCATGCGAAGCGATTTGTCTCTTTCAATGCATCTATCGAATTTATCAGTACTGGATTTATATGGGAGCATGATTGGAGAGGATTGGCAAGGATGGAGGTCATTCATGGTAAGATTGAAAAAAGACATCCTCTTTAATTTAGGGTTTTGTTTTTGTTTAGTCGATCAACCCATTCTTTGACAGCTTATTCTCCTCTTCTATTAGGTATCAAAGCAGCTTAAAGTTCTCATACTTGCATGTTGCCATAAATTAAGACGTACTCCTGATCTCTCGGCTTTCACACAATTAAAGATTCTCATCTTGAGAGGTTGTAAGAGTTTGAAGCATCTCCACCCTTCTATTGGCAAACTCACGAGCCTCGTTTTCTTGGACTTGAGTTCATGTTTAAGTCTCGAGGAGCTACCAGAGGAGATAGGTGAATTAAAAGATTTAGAAGAACTTTTATTAAGTGAGACTAATATTACAAAGATTCCTACATCTATTGGTTCTCTAAGGAAGCTGGAGAAACTGAGTGTCGTGTTTTGTGAGTTAGTGGTAGAAATCCCTAGCTCAATTGGGGAATTACAGAATTTGCAACATCTTGACATGCATTGTTCAGGGATCAAAAAGCTTCCCAGTGCTATTGGAAGGTTGAAAAATCTGCGGACTCTAGATCTCTCATATTGCTACATACTGGAAGGGGCAATTCAAAGTGAAATCGGTGACTTGCCTTCCCTTCTTCTCAAATGCCTTGACCTCATATCACAGCCAGAACCAGTAGCTTCCTTCTTCCTCTCTGACACCTTGCCTTAAACTAGGGTGTGCGAGCTCTGGTCGCTGCCAGAGCTTCCTTCTTCTCTCCAACGCCTTGACCTAGATCGGGTTGTGACGAGCTCGGTCCGCTGCCAGAGCTTCCTTCGGGCTTAGCATATCTGTCGGTAACTTGTCAGCATCTTAGACTGCCACAGCTTTTTAGCCTCATCCACCTAAAAGAACTCCATCTTCAGGTAGGCCATTTACTTGAAGACATCCACGAGCTTTCCTCAATACCATTGAAACTCTGTTTTGAGGAGTGGGATAAGCTGACATCACTTTGGCTCGAAGGACTCATGCACTTGGAAGAGCTTTCAATAAAAAAGTGCAGTTCCTTGGAGTTCATATCTTTAGGACTGCAATTCCATTGAAAGGCTTTACTGTCTAGAATTACCATGTTTGAAGGAATTAAAGGCTGTCATGTGCCGCAATCTAGTCGAAATTGAAGGTCTTGATGGTGCAGAGTTCTTAGAAAAGTTGGATTTTGGGGGATGCAAATCAATGGAGACTTTGCCAGATTTGACGGGATGTGAGAAGTTACGATCTCTAACAGTTCGAGACTGCAAGAAACTTACTCAGCTTCAGGGACTTGAAATGTTGAATTTAATTGATTTGGATATTTCTGGTTGTGACTCATTGGAAGCAATACCGAAATTATCTGGAACGCGCATCTTTAGAAATTAGGAACTGTTTTGAGCTCTCTATGGAAATATTATCTTGCAGTGATAATGATGTGAGGATCTTATACCCATATTACAACAGTGAGACTAGTCATGTTTCTTCATAGAGGTAAATAAGCAGTGAACAATCATTTTTCCTCTGATATTCATGACCTCCTTTTCATCACTATCTTCTTTTGACAAGAAGGTTTTCCATGATAGGATTTTGTACTTTCCTAAATTGCTGGTCTTGCACGATTGAAGGAGTGGAGGAGTTGGTCATAGAATCTCACATGATGGTTCAGCCAAGATCAAAATGTAGACCCAAATGTCAATAGAAGGCAGTAAGATTCTTCATCCTTGAATGCAGCCAGCGTGAGCGAATAGAGTAATACTTTTCTCAAAGCTCTATTTTTTTAGAATGATTTGCTCCACACTGGATATCTATTTGATTGATTTTGGAAACTCTGGATTTGCCTTTGTATAATTGTTGTTGATTATGTTATAGCAATGTTTTTCATTTATCCTTCCATTGGCAGCTTCTGTAGACTGCAAACAAATGGCAGCTTGTGAGGCAAGAATGAAAATATAACAAAGGTAAACAAGAATTACCTAGTGATTTACAGTTCCTCTATCGGCAAACCCGGGATTTGAAATTTTCATCTAGAGGCCAATGAACTCCTGCTACTCATTATTGTATTATTGTATACTACGCCCGGAATTTCCCCATGTCCAAAGTTCATATTTTCTTTTTAGAATCCTTGGCCATTTTGAGTTCCTTTAGTTCTTTTGTATGTCAAATTTGACTAATGGCAGATGTCCTGTTTAGGACGAATGCCTTCTGATTTTCTGTGATGAACGAAAACCCTGTCAAGTTTCTTATTGTTCCCTTGATGTCCCTCATTAACCCTCTAAGAAGAGCATCACTTCCCAGTATATATGGTGAACTGAGCTAAAATAAAATTCAAGGTTCAAGTGTTTCTGGTTGGTGACAAAAAAATGTTAAAAGTAGTTTTGGCTAGTTTGTCATGTATGAATGTTGACCACCTTAACATTACCAGTAGGCAAACTATTGTTTTGAAAGATTATTAAGCAAGGTAAATTGGTGCTGCTTCTATGACAGGTTTGGTTGGTCTATATAATGATCTAGGCTTACTTTGGGACTTCAATTCAATCAACTGTATCGATGACCTTTTGCATTAAAGGACAATTTTTTGCCTGTCTGTGAAACAAGCTGGGACGAGGAGCTCAAGAATTTGCTAATTAGTTTGCATCCCGTTTGATCCTATTGTTGTCATGGAATTGCTTTATCACATGACTGATTTGGGTGTGGCTAAGTGGGCTGAGGAACTTCAAATTCCATACTTGAGACTGATCAAAATAAAGAAAAGGGATTTTGCAGAGGAAGCATCAGCAACAGCTGAGGACCATCTTGCATGCCAAACTTAAAGACACTTTGGGGCTGACTGGAGTGTCCCAAGGAAGTTTTGATGCTTCTGAATATTCAAATACTTGATCTGATCTCAACATCACATCCCTAAATGATTGTAAATGTGTTTTTTTTTCAATTAAATATGCTTTCTGTATGCTCATTAGGTTCTAGCTCTCCTTTAATCAAATACTAAGCTACCGATTTTTTGTATGTTACCCTAATGCACAGTTCTTCGATGCGGTTGCATTCTAATGATATCACTTCGGAATTGATGAGGCTTTGCAGAGGGAGGTATGCACTGCTAGGCTTCTCCATTTCTATTAGTTTATTGTGTGATGATATCCTTTGAATGTTGTCATATAGGTTTCTGATTTGATAAGCTCAGTTCTGATGTATGCAGGCATTGGATTTGTAAAGTTGAAATTGACCTCCTCGCAAACTATCTTGCATTGCTGATTTTGCTAATTGGAACTTGCAAAATAACCCAGTAGCAAATGCATCTTTCTGTTCTGTAGTTTAGGCACTTCACCTTTTCAGCATAATTTTTTTAGCTTCAATTCTGTTCCTAAACACAAACAGGGAAAGTGTTGCTAAATGTTTACTTCTTTTAAGTCTGTTGGTTTCTTTGTCATCGGCCAGCTAATGAAGTCTCTGTTCATTGTGGTCCAACTCCGATTGGTGTCAATGTTTACGCATTTTTACCTTATCTGTCATGGGGTAAATTCTGATGCTATGATCTTGGATATCTTCATTTAATTATAATTAGTCAGTGCTATCTTCCTTATGCAGATTAAAGCTGCATTTGATGAAACTCGGAGAAACTCCCCAAACACCACGGGTTGGAGATATGGGCAAGAATGAGCTATGTCAGTATGGAAAGGCATTCCAAAGTTATTTGCAATTGGCGTTTATCATTTGCTCCATGTTGTTAATACTCTTCAAAGGATTCTTGATAAAGGCGACCTCTTCTCATGTGGTGTATTAGTCCTTTGCAAGCTTTGAAATTGTGCTATTCTTTAACCAAGGCCCCATCACTAATCGCTTGGAGGAAGACCGCATGTGCAAGTGGTTCTATATGTGAAGTCAAGCAAAAAATGAGATTTGTTAACAAGATTACCATTTAGATGTCCACTTCAAGCTGCAGTTTTGTGACTGGGAGAGACTTTTTTCTTGAAAAAGCAAATGCCGTGGAATCAGCAAATAATCTGTCAATTGCAGCCAAGAGTTTCAATGAAAAGGTTTTCAAGAAGACAGTAGTTTCTCATTTGGAAGAATTTAGAACACAAAATACAGGCGTTCATTAGTGTAAAATGATCTCTCTAGGCTGGTTACATGGGAAAATTCATATGTAGGCATTTTGCAATCGCTTTGGTCGTATTATCTCAAACTTGATTTATTTAAGCATGAATCTAAAAGCAGAAGAGACACAGCCATGTACATTTTCATACCTAAAACCAAGTAGAGAGACCAGTTCATTCTTGAAGAGCAGCATTACTTTTCCCCTTCCAGATTCTCTCAGGTGGATGCATGGAGCTTGCGCCGCTTGGCAAATTCTCGATCAAGTACTGGGGTTTGGAGTGGAGTATTGAGTTGTTTTATGCAAATTCTCGATCAAAGGTTTGTATGAGTCTCTAGTGTGGATGGAGTTTATATAGGGTCTTTTTCTTGAACGAGAATCGGTGTATTTTTGGTTGGTGATTAAGAAATGTTAAAGTAGTTTAGGCTAGTCTGTCATATATGAATGTATGCCTTTCTTAAAATTACCAGTAGTCAAAATGTTGTCTTGAAATATTATCAAGCAAGGTAAACTGGTGCTGCTTCTATTACAGGTTTGGTTGGTCTATGTAATGATCAAGGCTTACTTTGGGACTTAAATTCAATCAGCTGTATTGATGACCTTTTGCATAACTGGACAATTTTTTGCCCATCTGTGAAACAAGCTGGGGCGAGGAGCTCAAGAATTTGCTAATTAGTTTACATCCCATTTGATCATATTGTTGTCATGGAATTATTTTATCACATGACTGAATTGGGTGTGGCTCACTTGGCTGAGGAACTTCAAATTCCATACCTGAGACCAATTTTGCAGAGAAAGCATCAGCAACAGCTGAGGTGCCAAACTTGAAGAGGCTCGTGGGCCAAGTGGAATGTTCTGAGGAAGTTTTGATGCTTGTGAAGATCCAAAACACTTGATCTGGTCTCAACAGCATGTACTTGAATGATAGTAAATGTAGTTTTTAAATTGAATCTGTTGTTTGTATGCTCGTTAGGTTCTATCTCTTTGTTAATCAAATGAGTAGCTGGTGATTTTTGTGTATGTTACCCTGATGCAGAGTTGTTTGATGTGGTTGCATTCTAAGGATATCACTCCTGAACTCGATGAGGCTATGCAGAGGTAGGTATGCACTGCTAAGCTCCTCCATTTCTATCAGTTTATCCTTTGAATGTTGTCATAGAGGTTTCTGATTTGATAAGCTCGAGTTCTCATGTTTGCAGTATTGAATAGTGAAGTTGAAACTGACCTCCTCACAATCTATCCCGAATTGCTGATTTTGCTGATTGAATATTGCCAATGATCAAGTAACAAGTACGTCTTTCTGTTCTGTAGTTTAGGCATTTCACCTTTTCAGTATAATTTTATTAACATCAATTTTGTTCCTGAACACAAAAGGGGAAAGTGTTGTTGCTAATTGTTTACTTCTTTTAAGCCTATTTTTTTCTTTTTCATCTGCTAGCTAATGAAGTCTCTGTTAACTGTGGTTGAACATCGATTGGTGTAAATGATGTTTACACATTTGTACCTTATCTTTCATGGGGTAAATTGTGATGCTGCAATCTCGCATTTCTTTATTTATTGATAATGAGTCAGTCCTATCCTCATCATGTAGATTCAAGCTGCATTTCATGGAACTTGGAGAAAGTCCCCAAACACCACATGATGGAGATGCGGGCAGGAATGAGCTGTCATTATGAAAATTGAACCTAGTGGCGTTAATCATGTGCTCCATGTTGTTAATACTCTTCAAAGGATTTTGGATATGAAGCAGCCTCTTCTCATGTGGGGTATTTGTCCTTTGCAAGCACAAATCGATTGCAGGAAGACCGCATGTGCAGGTGGTTTTTTTTATTTGTGCAAGTTAAGCATAAAATCATATTTGTCAACAAGATTATCAGTTAGATGTCCACTTCAGGCTACAATTTTGCGACTAGAAAAATCGAATGCCATGGAATCAGCAAAAAATCTGTCAATTGCAGCCAAGAGTTTCAGTGAAAAGGTTTACAAGAAGACAGTAGTTCTCATTTGGTTGAATTTTGAACACAAAAGAAAGGTGTTCAGTAGTGTAAAATCATTTCTCTGGTCTGGTGTTACATCAGAAAATTCATATGTCCGCATTTTGCAATCACTTTTATTGTATAATCTCAAATTTGATTTATTTAAGCATGAATCTAAAAGCTGAAGAGACCCAACCGTATATATTTTCACACCTGAAACCTGTTTTCTCTTGCATTGGCTGCAGTTGAAGACTAATAACAAAACGTGGACAATTTTTTTGGAAGGGTGAAAAGAGCCCTTCCCAAAATTTACTCATTTTCTTTGAACAAAAAACTTCTAGGGGTCATCCTTTACCAAAAAATAAAATAAAATTCTAGGGGTCATCTAATTGGTTTATAATGAGATGATACTCCACCAAATTGCAGTCACCGTTTCACACATTCAAGTTTCAATCGAAGAAATTTCTTTGAGGCCACTCTCAGATATTCCTGTACCTTGTACTAGATTACATTTGAATCTATAAGTACTAACATATATGTAATGTGGGTTGTGTTGAAATACTTGTTAAACGCACTTACCATGAAATAATTTAATTTCAGAATACTAGTTGAACATTACACGAGAAAAGTCGCGAGTAAAGTCAATGTATCAGCTCTACGCTTTATTTACTTAGTTGCTTAATCGGTGTCTAGGCAATTAATCCAAAGGGCAGTAGCTTTGTGTTTGACTACTTATGGAACATCATTCACAGCCCCATTAGCTGAATTGATTTGAAGTTGGAACGCGTGAATAGACTGGATAATTGGATGAACATTCTAAACCGATTGAGCTGATGTGGTTTTGTTCATGGGTTTTCCGCCCTTTTTCTCTTCTACTTTCGTTTCATGCAAACAATTTGCTTCGAGCTTGTTTTTGAAAGTTCTATCACATTTTACATCAAGATCCTATGAATAACAGCCATTCAAACAATAACTATGTAAGTTCCCAAAGGACAAGAGAAGGTTACTTGAAATATGAAAATTGTCCTCAAATCAGAATGGAAGTATAGAAGGCCTTTCAGCTTATTTAACACTTGTTACCTGCATGTTAGAATGTATAGCTTTGGTAGTTTGCCATATGGTGAATCATATAATGCAGAGGAATCGAAATAGACAAATTGAGGAATTACAGAGTTAATGAATCCCAAAACGGAGACTTAAAACAATATTTGGCCAAAAATTAAAATTTCTAAACAACAAAATCGACCACGAAAGTAGATGTAAACGTCAAATCCTACAAATGAAAGCAGTCATCTTATTTTGCAATCAACATCGTGTTGTTGAGTAGAGAAATTAGTAGGTCAGACAATTTATACTTTGCACCAGAATGCATGCATGCATTCGGAATCATGTTGCAGATAAATCAGAAGGTAAGGAAATTCAAGGAAAAAAAAAACTTTCAGCAAATATAAATATATGTGAATATCACATACGAGTCATCTCATTTTCCTATGTTTCGAATGCTAGAGATCATGAATGAAACAAGGATTCGAACAAACATTATATTGGAAAGATCAAACATTGTGGCACTCTTCCGAATACTTGATCACCATTAGATACATATTAAGATGATTAGCCAATATACAAAACAAACCTCTTTGTTTCCTCCTGACAGATTTCATCCTTTTCTCTCTTGATGACGATGCGCATGATATTCCGTAATTTCTATTTATTAAAAATCGACACATAAAGCTCGAGCATTTGCACTTCAACCACTAGAACCCTTGTTTGAAAGAAGCCTTGAACTTGCCCTCGACCAAATAAAGCTTGTATCTGGTACCCTCCTCTTCTCTGCTTCTCTGGGTCATTCCACCACATTTATCGACTTCTAAAACGTAAGAAATAGGCAAAGGCCAGAGTCCATTTCGACTTATAACATCAGGTTTGTCTATTCCCATCCCAAAGGGAATGGTAGCACATACAATCTGGACCTCTCCAATATGCCATTTCTTTTTAACAGTGACAAGCTACTAATCCAGCATGATAGTACACCATTTTTATACAGCACTTCTCATTTAGGTATTTTGTGACGTCAACACATTCACTCTTCGAAAAGCAACATACTATGCCAGAAAAATAAGCAAAACAATTTTTTAGCAGCCCTCCAAGCTGCTTCAGTGGTTCCTAGGTCTTAGCTATGACCATGTATTCTAGATCTAGTCTGTCAAACCTTGGTCCCCAAGCTTTGACAGACTAGATCTAATATATGAGAACAGGGGAACCCCAAGAACTTTTAGGATATCCTGCGATGGATGTATAATTCAATCAGAATAAATAGATTTTTTCAACATAATCAGGAGGTTAATATATGAGTTTAGTACTCACGAACTGAGTGGCAGTTGCAGTTAAGGCCATCACTGGGACATACAGAAAGTTCTGCTTGAGACATCCCACTCCCCTATAATCTAGATGAAAATCGTGTCCCCCTTGACTAATAATGACAACCACAAAAGTGACAATCAATGAGCTTTACTCCTTAATCAGTCAAATGTACAAGAAAAGCTCAAACCAGCAGCACATTCCTTTCATGAGATCAAACTGGTAGAGCAAATCCAATTAAGACCTTGTAAGAAACACAATCAATGATCACATGGTTGAACCTTTGCCTTTCTCAAGTTGTTACCATAAAGTATAAGTGTTAATAGAAAAAATGGCGACACAAGAACCAGCTTAAGAGACTGAGTATCATGCCAAACATAGATGGGAGATTGGATCCTTATCCAAGTTTATGCTGATTCCAATTACTTTACTCTGGGAAGTAATTTCCACTAGAGCTTATGTAAGTTGTGCGCTCTTTACTCAATATAATGAAAGATGTGCCACTAAGTGTTCCCAAACAATGGAACCTAAATCTTTTCATCGAACAAGGAACACTGCATTCTGTTATATAGAAACTTCATAGGGTTCTGGGCTTCAGAAGGTCTAGTGTAACACCGACAATTTAATTAGGCTAGAAACATAGAAAATGCAGAGAAGTTTGGAAAAAGAGCTTAAGTTAGCATATATATAAAAGCTCAAAATGTTCCTTTCATGACAACCACGGAAGTGACAACCAATGAGTTCTTGTTGTCAATCAAGCAAATGTACAATAAAAGCTCAAACCAGCAGCACGTTCCTTTCATGAGATTAAATTGGCAGAGCAAATCCAGTTAATACCTTTCAAGAAACACAATCAATGATCACATGGGTGGACCCTTGCCTTTCTCACGTTGTCAGTATATAGTATAACCATTAATAGAATAAATAGATACACAAGAATGAGCTTAAGAGACTGAGTATTATGCCAAACATAGATAGCAGATGGCATCTTCCTTTCATGAGATTAAACTGGCCGAGCAAATCCAATTAATACCTTGTAAGAAACACAACCAATGATCACGTGGGTGGACCTTTGCCTTTCTCAAGTTGTCAGTATATAGTGTAACCATTAATAGAATAAATAGATACACAAGAACCAGCTTAAGAGATGGAGTATCATGCCAAACATAGACAGCAGATGGCATCCTTATTCAAGCTTATGCCACTTCCAATTACTTTAGGAAGTCATTTCCATTGCAGCTTATTTTAAGTTGAGTGCTCTTACTCAATATATGAATGAGGTGCCACTAAGTTTTCCAAACGACAAAACCTAGATCTTTTCCAAAGCTCAAACAAGGAACATTGCATTCTGTTAGATTAGAACTTCACAGGGGCTTCAGGAGGTCTCGGGTAACACTGACAATTTAATAAGGCCAGAAACACAGAAAATGCAAAAAAGTTTGGAAAAAGAGTTTAAGTTAGCTTATATAAAAGGAAACTTGCTTATATTTATCTGGAATAAGGACAATAGTTTTGCAGTGGCAACATCACAAATGATTATTCTTTTTGAAGTAACTCTAGCATGATAAAGATTATGCATACGTCACACAATGTCCCTCACACAATGTCCTTCATCAACAACAAAATTAGCTAGTTATGCCTGCATAAAATATCATCGAATATGAAAAATTATAAAGAACGTTTTTGGAAAAAAGTTACAGTGCATCAGAAACAACACCTTTCTGTGCAAGCATTTCAATATCTCAAGAAATGACATTTTTCCCCCAATCCTTTCAGGAGTTACATGCAATAGCTTGCACGCTGTTTATCTTTTCTGAAAAGGAAGGCAAAGCATAAATGGAGGTTAATAATTTGATAGTCACAACACTCAGCATAAAGGTTTTAGAAGTTCGATAGAGTTAAACCTTGCCTTAGTTCTCGGAGGACAACCGCCAATTGGGCAACAGTCTGTTGAGAGTTCAAGAAAGTAGATTGTATACTGTACTTGAGGGTTACAGTAATTATTTGATCCTAGATGAGAGATAGCAAGGGAGATATAACAACTGTGGCACCTGGTTTTAGAGTTGCTGGCAACTGAAACGAAGGGTAAAGATATCAGAGGAGCAAATGAAAAAAGGAAGTTACAATGGAATTATTATTTCTTTCACCTTTAGCTGATCAGGAAGGACCAGTTGTCACTACTTGTTTTATAATTAATTTCAGTACATATATCAACTACTTCAAGACTAAATAGAAAACATTTCTAAAAAAATCAACTTAATAAATCCAGATTTATATCTTCCTCCTTAATTCAGTTATCATTAATTTTGCTTGCAACCAAGATCCATTGTATATTAAAGGACATTAATTTCAAACCAATTATGGGAAAAAGAAGTCATAGATCATCACCCTTTGTTGAGATAATGGCATAGCAAATAACTGCAAAGGAAATATAAAAATCTAGAACCTGCATTTGGTGGAAGTACTTTGAAAACTTAGTTCTCTTTGACTTAATAACCCTTTTAAATTGGACCTAAATTATGACTGACAGCAATACTTAACATGCATAAACAAGATGAATTTTCCTGTAAGTGATTAGAAGGTCCTAGAAGTATAGCGCAAACTTCAAATCCTAAAAATTATGGACCAGATAGAGAAGTGCGAAGGCAGAACGAGAATGTACTGTATTTCCTTCTTTTCTACTTTTGTCCGATGCCATACATTGGAACCCATGCTTATGTACCTGAATCACTTCCTATAGCTTAATTTTTATTTGAAAAACATTTCCTTCCTTAAGTTCACAACCTTCTTAAAAATGCTAAACAAAGCAAATTAGAAGATCATGTTAAAGCTTAAATGTTGACATACACGTCTACCCTTAAACATTTAATTGGTGGAACCACTGAGCAAAGTGCACAGGGCTTGTGCTCTAACATTGTCTCCACACACTTCTACATACAATCATCTCCCAGTTGAGACAATGTTAACATTCACTAACATGGTAACATAAACTTTTACCACCTCTAGTGGCCATGAGAATAAAGCAAACTTGCTTGGCTACAGAAGCTTTACAAGCCTGATGCTACATTGGTCAAAATGCCTTGTTTCCGAATATGACAACATTTGCCAATTCTTTGTCATCCAAGGCTTGGAATTCCGCATAAGTCAGAGTCCCTTGTTTGGATGTCAAAATCGGAGATCAATGTCTTTTATTCGAAACTAATGATATTGAGCCTTGAGTGACAGTGCTCTTACAGTCCTTCAACAGAAATAAGCCTCTTCGTACCGTAATAGTTTCTGACATGGATTGTCATGGAAAATGAAAAATGTGTTCAAAGAAATCACAAGCCTTCATTTACACAAAACATTCCTATCAAAGACGTTGGATTGCTAAGTTCCACACTTTGATGATCTGCTGTACTCTCATAGCATTTGAGAAATATATGTATTTGTACATCATCCAAAACCGAAATCAACTTCTTTATTGACCAAAGAGTTCTAATATGTCATTTTGGACCTTGAAGAGTGTGGAACTGAGTGGCAAAAGTTATGACCGTCTATTGGACATATGATTGGATGAGAGACCCCATAAGCAATTTACTAAATGCTTTTGGACATGAACATTGTGTAGGTCCTTTGCTATGTGCAGAATCACAAGCAAATTGGAAATGATCAAGCAGAGAATAAAACATAAGAGAAAAGTACAGTCATGCACTGATTTAAGTGGTTTGGCAGTATTGTCTATGTCCATGGGAGAAGCATACCATGGATTCTAAAGATTGTCTGCCTAGAATTTGAGTGGGTGTATTGCTTAGAGTACTACTTTGGCCAGGAATATACATGAGGATTTCCTTCCCGTTTTACTGCCCAATACATCATCTTTGTCTTGACCGTCAGTAGAGGAATCCTCACCTCAAGGAAAGTTTGATTTTTCACACATTGTGGAGAATCTTCAATAATATTGACATTGTGTATAACATTGCATTCACCGTCGTTACAGATATTTTGGCCAAACATATTGGTCAAAACTCCACAAGCTTCTGATTCCACAGCTTGCTAATCATCCCAATCCTAAGAATCTTGCATGGTTTCAACAAGTTCTGCTAGGATGTCATCATCACAATGCTCCACGGTGATCAACTCTCGACCTTCCTCACCTTGAGAAAAGCAAAAGAAGAAAGAGATGATTTTGCAAGATCCATGGCAAACAAGGGGAGAATTACCAAAAAAGTCCTAAACCTATTGCAATTATGCCAATTCAGTCTTAAACCTTTTTTTTTTTTGCCAATTCAGTCCTAAACCTTTTATATTTTTGCCAGTTCAGTCCTTCCGGCAATCTTCAATCGGAATAATCTGATGTGGAATCCCAATCAGCGCCGACCGATGTTGCCAGCGCTGACATGGACGCTAGAGATGCAAAACGGCGACATTTTGCTTATAAAAAAAAAAATCGAAAAACGTTGCTTTCTCAACATTGTTCTCCAAAGCAAAACGTTGCCGGCACTGAGGAACCCTAACACGAGATCTTCCCCAGATTGAGCGTTGCTTTCTTCTTTAGATATCAAAATTTTTGCCCCAAATTCAGTCCACGCTTTCTCAGCATTGTTCTCCTCACGGACAGAACCCTATTCTCTCCCAAATTGAATTTGCCCAACCGAAAGAGCCCAAAAATCTCGCAGATTTTGTCTAGATTCCTCATGCCAAATCATTCTTTTGTTGTCGCATTCATTGATCGAGCGGCTTTTGCCCGACACTTTTGCTCATCCATCACAATCGTAGACACACCCGTATTGTGAAGACCCGATTCGGCCACAACCCCGCTGCGACCCGACTCGCCCATCACAAATCGCAGCAAACACGAGGAGGAGTTGTGGTCCTGGTTCAGTTTTGTTGTCAACGAGTGTTGAGCGAACACGACAACAGCGAAAAATAGTCAAAAGGTATGTTGCGGTGGTCCCAAACTTATTGCGTTCTCCTCGTCTTATTTTATATTATCAATTTGCGTTAGTTTTTTTTGGCATGTACTGTCGTTGACAAGTCTTTCCAATTGAATTCTTTCTCCCTCGACTTGCTTCGAACCATATCATGTGAAAATTCAAGTCCTTTAGACCAGCTACAACCGCTTTTCTTCCTGGTTGTTGGACTTGCAAGCATAATAGAACGTAATAAAGATCTAGAAGTCGATGATTCTCTGAGCCGCCCAGTTTTCCAACAATCTCTAGCACTAATTACAGAGAAATTAGTCAAATTCTCAACTGTACCAAACCTCCAGGTGTGATTGCTTGGAGTAGAACCATTGAGATTTATAGACATAACACTTATGCGTGGAAACTATTTCCTCAATGATGCTGCTTCCACCTGTCCAACAAACCTCTTGATTTTCCTTAGTACTCTTCCATGTTTTCGAGGTTCTCCTCTCGTCCTTTCTAGCCATATATGGTTCCTCCGGAGAAGAGATCAAAGATTGATTTCGCTTCTTCCTATCAGATGTACTCATAAGATATGGCATTAATAGTTGAGACTCTATTGTAGTTCAGCCCACCAACAGACTGCCTCTTCCATGTGTAACATACTTTTTGTCCTTTGAGGTGCTGGAGAACAGATGGATTTTTTAAATGAGAATTTGTCAATTGAATCACTTTGTTTGTAAAGTAAGTTTTGGCCTTTGGATTCTTAAATGATAATATATAATAAAAGGTATTAGGAGAATACAGTGAGATCGAGATGATTCAAAACTTATGCTCAAGTCAAAATTTCCATTATGTGGCTATGTTTTTACATACATTACGTTTTCTATGTAGGGTTGATATGAGCGACAAGTCAGCTTGGGTGTGCCTTTTCCATGGTGGAAATTTTTACCATCGCCCGATGCTTGAATATGTTGGGGGCAAGACTAATTTAATAAAAGTCGATATTAGTTCACCAAGCTACGAAAGCTTCATCAGAAATATTGAGAAAGTGGTAAATACTAAATTTGAGAAGCTTTATTTTAAATTTCCTGGAAAGTCTCTAGAAGATGGGTTGAGATATATATGGGATGAGAGTAATGTTGTCGATCTATTGTTTAGCTATTTGTATCGAGGGGTAATTGAGGTATATGGAGAAAATTTTGTAGCCGATGAGGCAAATGAGGGTGATGGTCAGGCTGCCATTGAGGGTGAGGGTGAGGGTGAGGGTGTTGGGTAGGGTGAGGGGGTCGCTCATGGGGTTGGTGAGAGTGCTCATGATGAAGTTGGTTTAGCTAATGAGACAGTTGTTGAGCACTTGGGTAGTTTAGATCCTGATAACGCAATTGATGAAGGTGATTATACTGACATAGATGATGATATTATGAATGACGATAACGATGAGACAGACTTTCTTGGTGATGTAAGATTTTTCACTGATGATGATCGTGATGATGAGGAGCTTTTGGAAGCAAGGAAGAACATGATGGAGTTTTGTGGGAGGTTCACAAAGGATCTTATTTTAGGGGAACCATCCGAAGCATTGGTACCATCCCAACCATTGGATGTGGATAACACGGTTGATCTCGTAGCTGGTTACGAGACAGAGTACTATGAAACAGATGCAAATGAGAGTTTAGGGTCGATGAAGTAGGAGATGATGATTTTACTAGGAGAATGAGTAGGTTTCAAGATATGATCCTAATTGTGTTGTGCCTGGATTTACTGTGGCTATGGCATTTGATACTAGTCGGCAATTTAAAGATGCTTTGATAAAGTACTCAGTGGCTAAGCGTAGAGAGATCAAATTTATAAAGAATGAGAAGAAGGTTGTTAGAGCAAAATGTGCTAACGAAAGTTGTCCCTGGAAGATTTCTGGATCTATTGATGCTCGTAGTGGATCATTTCACGTGAAGACCTATCATTCGGAGCATACATGTAGTATTAGCTTCAAAAATAGGAGAGTGACAAGTTCTTGGTTGGCAAATCACTATCTTCCTACAATAAGAGCAATGCCAACTATTAAAACTATTGCTTTCAAGGAGCTAATCAAGGAACAATTGGGTTTAGATGTTAGTATAGTTCAATGTACAAAGGCCAAATTGCATGCTTATAAAGTGTTGATGGGGAATTATAAGAAAGAATATGCAAAGTTGTGGGATTATGCAGAGGAGCTTAGAGAGAGAAATCCTAGGAGTACCATTACATTGAAGGTGGAAAAACCCGATATGCAATCTAAGGCATTGTTTGAAAGAATGTACATATGTTTTGCTGCTTGTAAGAAAGGCTTCCTTGGTGGATGTAGGAAAGTTGTGGGGTTAGACGGTTGTTTCTTGAAGAGAATTTGTCAAGGTCAGATTTTGTGTGCTATTGGAAGGGATGCAAACGATCAGATGTTCCCAATTGCTTGGGCGGTTGTCAAGGTTGAAAGTAGTGATACTTGGACGTGGTTCTTAACAAGCTTGATGTATGATCTTAACATTTTGACCACGTACAGACAAGGTTGGGTCATTATTAGTGACAAACAAAAGGTAAGTTTCTTATTTAATTTTTAGTTGCTATGCCTTTTAAATAGTTGTATTTGTAACATATGATTTATATTGCACTCATCTTTTATAGGGACTTTTACAAGCTGTGGCTGCGTTATTGCCTGTAGCTTAGCATAGGATGTGTGCTAGACACATCTATGCCAATTGGGGCAAGAAATATAAGGGGATACAGATGCAAAGGTTATTTTGGCAGTGTGCTAAGAGCAGTACTATGCCAGAGTATGACGAACATTCTCAGGCATTGAAGAAAATTAGTCCAGCTGCATATCATGACTTGGTTCAAATATAGCCAAAGCACTGGTCTCAGGCTTTCTTCACCACTGATGTAAAATGTGACATTGTTGAAAACAACTTATGTGAGGCATTTAATGGAAGAATTATACATGCTAGATGTAAGTCCATTTATAGTATGCTAGAAGAAATACGGATAATGATAATGACAAGAATGCATACACAGAGGGATGCATGTGCTAGGTGGAAAAAGAACTGTAGTCCAAGAATCTTAAGAAAGTTAGAAGAAAATAGAGTTTCTGCGATATATTGCCAAGTGATATGGAATGATGATATTGGATATGAGGTGATGGATAAGGGTAACAAGTACGTGGTAGATGTGTTGAAGAGAGAGTGCTCTTGTAGAAAATGGCAGCTCATTGGCATCCCTTGTCCACATGCTATTTCTGCTATAAATCATAGGCAAGAGGATACGTATGACTATATTGATGACTGTTATAAGAAGGCCAAGTTTTTAGCTGCATATGAGAACATGATGATGCCAATTCAAGGAGAGAAATTTTGGAAAAAGACTAATAGGGAGCCACCGAACCATTGCCGCCTAGGGTGAAGCCCGGTAGACGTAAACAGAAAAGGTTAAGAGAGGAAGGTGAGGTGGCAAGTGGAACTAAAATGTCTAGGATAGGAATGAAGATGACATGTCGAACTTGCTCGAGGCCAGGACACAATAGTTCGACATCTCCAATTAAGAAGACTGGGTCTACATCATCACAAAAACAATTTTCAAGGCGAAAAATTTCGGTTAGTTCTTCCATTTCCATTATGTCTTGGTCTCTTGTGGGCATAAGCTGAATCATGAGTATTATAATTATGTGATAGCTTAACATTCCTAATTTTTAAGTGTTGTGTAGGTTCATAAACGTACCTACAAAGGTGCTGGTGGTAGTGGTGGCTCTACCAAGGTGAATCCTTATGTTCATGGGACGGTAGGTAGTATTTTATTAGAAATTTAATTTATACTAGTGAAGTTTTCATAAACATAAAATGAATATGCATTTTGCAATTTCAGAGACATACCCGCAAAGGTGCAAGTAGTAGTGGTGGTTCTACCAATGTGAATCCTTTTGTTCATGAAACGGTAAGTAGTGTTTTTTTAGAAATTTAGTTTATACTAGCAAAGTTTCATAAATATAAAATGAATATATATTTCGTAGGTTTAGAGATGTACAAGCAAATGTGCAAGTGCAATTGGTGGTGGTCTTACCAGTGTGAATCCCCTTGTTTATGGGACAATATGCAAAAGTACCAAAAGTTGCACGAAGAGCCAAAGTAACAAGATGTGGGTTTAGTGATGACACAGTGATCCTGTTTTTCTTTCTTTGTCCATTTTTTTCTTTCCGTGGAGATAGGTTCAATGAAGTGGTGATCCATTTTGTTTTTTTAATCAATGATGAGATCCATGAAGTAGTATTTGTGGCTGTATTTTTTGGGTCTATCTTAGATGGCGGTTTGTATAGAGTTGGGATCAGTGATAAACTATGCTTATGAACCATCTTTTATGCAATACAATGGGGTTTATGGATCTATTATTTGTTTGTTTACTACATTGTGACCGTTTGTTATGAAGTAGTCAGATTATATTGCTTTTTTTTTTCCTGTCATATTTGGACACCTAATATCATCCCAACAGATCATAAAAACAAAAAAAATGACATATCTTTGATGTTGAGGTTGAGAAACAAATTGCATATAAAATAAAGGTGATTGCAAATAACTTGCACTTCATTCATGTTCATACTTCATGTCAACAAATACAAACCATACTAAAAACAAGTACTAAAATAGCATACATAATACATTCAATATTGACACTGCCTACGGCAAGCTTAGTACATCATTCGTCTTCAAATTTCCAAATAACATACCTCCTATAATTACAAAAAACACCCACGACACAACTAACATTGTCTTCAATGTCAAATTTTGTTTCTTTAGCTTTGTCACATCTTGGTTGACACATTTTAATTGTGCCTTAAGAGCTCTAACTTCACTGTCCATCGAACTACCCTCATCTTCATTATGTGTCAACACTGGTTTTCTTTCGAAATTGCTCCAGTGAAAATTTTGCGACACACTTATTGCCGATTGACTAATTTCTGCATCAACCCACATAAAAAAAACCACAACTTTCTCCAATTCTATATTTCAGGCAACCATGATATCTTCTTCCTCGATTCTCTTTCGTCCTTGCTATTTGTAGAGGACATTTCAAGCCACAATAACAAAACACATATGTATTGTTGTTCTTCAAATGCGATGCCATCGATTGTGATGAATTCGTTGATGTCTTCATTGGTTGTGACAATTGTAGCGAAACTGTATTTATGCTGTCAGGGTCAGTTTGAACATACCTAACCTGTAAACATGTAGTATAGTTCAAGCTTAACAGTAAAGTTCAATGGCAGCTATAAAATCACCGAAATCTCACACTGCAACAGCAATATCTACATTGTTATGTCTCTGCATTAAGATTCTGCAATAACAATGTAGTCACCTAAACGTGCATTAAGATTATATAATATTATCGAATTGCATTCTCTTTACAATCATGTAAGTCTCATACTACAGCAACATTATCTACATTGCTATATCTCTGCATTAAGATTCTACAACAGAACTTCGACAAACAAAAAGATCTACATTGCCTAACCTATAATTCCCTAATGCACTCTACAATTTCTACATCAACACATTTACATTGCCAGATAATCTAGTTCTCATGGAGAATAAAAAAGACTCCAAAGCAAACCACAAATTGCATAAGACAGCAACCATAGCCAAGACCATCTGTAATAGAGTTAAACCTGCGCAAGCCTTGGTTGAAGCAATTTGGAACAAGGCCTTGGGCAATCTTACATTTTATCTTCGCACATTATCTTCAACATCTTTCTTGCGAATCTCGGTGAGCGTCGACCAAGCGTTTGGCAAATTTGGGCAAAAGCGTTGGGCAAGCGTGAAGCGAGAGTGTAGGGTGAGCGAGAGCGTCAATGAATCTGGGTGAAGGCGTTGGGTAAGTGTCGAGCAAGAGCATGGGGGGAGCAAGTATCAGGCGAATCTAGATGAGCGTTGAGCGCGGGCACAAAGCAAGCAACAGCGTTGGGCGAATCTGGGTGAGCGTCAAGCCCGAGCGTGGGGCCACCAACATTGTCAGGCGATCTGGGTGAGCGTTGAGCGCGAGTGCAGGGCAAGCAACAACGTTGGGCAAATATGGGCAAACGTCAAGCCTGAGCGCAGGGCCAGCAACACTATCAAGCGAATCTGGGTGAGTGTTGAGCGCGGATGCAAGGCAAGCAACGACGTTGGACGAATCTGGGCGAGCATCAAGCCCGAGCGAGGGGCCAGCAACACTATTAGGCAAATCTGGGTGAAGGCGTTGCGCAAGGCGAGTGAGTGTCGGTTGAGAATAAACTCTGATTTGGAGCAAAAATTTTGATAACTAAAGAAGAAAGCAATGCTCAATCTGGGGAAGATCTCGTACTAGGGTTCCTCACGTTAATTTTGGGAAAGAAGAAGAAAGACGACGCTGTTTGTGGCTTTTTCGATTTTTTTTTTATAAGCAAAATGTCGTCGTTTTGCATCTCCGGCGTCTATGTCAGCGCTGGCAACGCCGGCCGGCGCTGATTAGGATTCCACATCAGATTATTCCGATTGAAGATTGCCGGAAGGACTGAACTAGCAAAAATATAAAAGGTTTAGGACTGAATTGGCAAAAAAAAAAAGGTTTAGGATTGAATTGGCACAATTGCAATAGGTTTAGGACTTTTTTGGTAATTCTCCCGGCAAACAAGAGATCAAATAAATACAATTTCCAATACGTAATTTGCACTTAGTTCAAAGAGACGCGATATTGATATTATTGCAAGACACCATAAGTAATTTGCAGTGATATAAGCCAGACAGTTCACTTGTCAATAGGACTACTCCGCCAAACCCACAGAGAAACAGGGGATGAGACTAACGCTCAATGACCTAAACTCTGGTCCTATTCAAATCCAAAGTAGACCGTTATTCCATAGCCATGATCAGAATCGAGACTAACCGCAATGAATCTCCTTAACTAGGAATGCACGTTCAATCAAATGCACAAACTATCCCCGCAACACAAGCAATTAAAGTCATTCCCCGATGACCAGATATCACGCAATTTGGGCCAATAATCAAGAAAAAACCGCCGTCCATCCGAAGTAACCTAAGCACATCAAGCTAGACCAGTGCCGGACATTTTGCTCATCAGTAGGATTGCTACTTCGCTAAACCCGCTCCGATGCATTCAAACCTAAAGCAAGACGATTCCACAGCCATCATCATCATCATCATCATCATCATCGTGGGGACGAGAGCCGCCTCCATAATCTCCGCAAACGCTAATTAGCATAAGAACGCGCGACGAAATAACGATTCGAGTCGCCGTAGAGTGCGAAACGAGATGGTCCGAGCACTTGTTGGCGGACTGCTCGTCAAATCCGAACTCGAGAGCCGAGCTCAGCAACCGAGCTTTCTTTACTTTCGAGCCCCGCTCCCTCCATGGAATCTCAACCTGTTCAAGCGATTTGATCGATTGATGATGCCCGAGTCGGAATAAAATCGATCTCTTGTTCGAGAACCTTCCCAGCAATGGCGGGATTGATGTTTTTCGTTTTCCAATTTTGTACGCCGGAGAATGGGAGAGATTTGGAGCCATATTTTTCAGTTCTTTTTTTGACAATTCCGTTTTCGCCCCTGAAGTTTGTTTAAGTTCTATTTTCGGCCCGCCCTACGACTTTTTTCTGGTTTCATTTGACACCTTGGGTTCGTTTGGTGTGAAGGCTCCCTTGCAAACACGAGACTTGCATGTCGTACTAAAAGTTTTAGATTTACGATGCGTATCTCAAATTTCTTTTCTGTTGCTGTTTATCTGCAAAACAAAAAAATGACAAAGTAATACTTTTTCTTTAATTTATGATTTTACCTTTATATATATATATATTATATATATATATATATATAATATCCATATTCAATGGAATGATTTTCAAAAAAATTGGAAAAATAGCGTTTCCAACAATACTTTACTATTATTACTCTATCGTGCACAAAACATTATGATTATCATGGAAACTTCATAAGTCAAAACTCTCTTTTATGAGATCGGTCTTACATTCAAGGTGGATAGCTAGATAAAGAGGGCAAAAACATAATCCGTCAAATTTGTTTTGCTTGAGAAAAGTTATCACAAGTAAAGAAAATTATTGACACATTGGCTACAAAACTTTACAAAATATAAAGAAGGAAAAAAGCTACTAAAAACCCCAAACTGACAAATTTGCCCAAAGTGATAAATTTACCCCAAACTTTTTTTTGTGACGTGAAAAACCTCCAAACTGTGACATATTTATCCCATTAAGGGCATTTTCATCTTATTTTTTCTGTTTTTTATTTTTATTTATTTTTAATTTTTTTTTCCCTCTTCCCTCCACCAGCCATGGCGGAGCTGGCGGAGGGAAGCCTGCGAGGGCGGCCCTCACCGGATGCCGGCGGAGGGAAGAAAAAACAAAGAAAAAAATAAAAATAAAAAGTAAAAAAAGTAAAAAGTTTTTAAAAGTAAAAAGACCGAAATACCCCTATGATTTGAGGTAAATGTGTCACACAAATGAAAGTTCAGGGTTTTTGTGTCACAAATAAAAGTTTGGGGGTAAATGTGTCACGGTTAGCAAACTTCAAGGTTTTTCATGTTACAAAAAAAGTTTGGGGTTTTTGGTGGCTTTTTTCCTATAAAGAATGTTATGATCAGTTTAATATTTTACTAAATATACACAAAAGGGATTTACTATTAACTAAGACTATGTATATGTTGCAGAAAAGGTACTTTTTTCACAATTTCTTATATTTAGAGCTTCTCCTCGCGCTACTTCGCTCTTCTCTTCTAGTTACTACGAAAAAGGTTAGTTCATCTCTCTCTCCCTCCCTCCCTAACGTAACACTGAAACCTCATCAAATCTGAGGAATAATTATTCAATTTTGTTGAGAAAATATGTTTTGATTGATTGAAATGATAATAGTATCAAATCTTCTTTTGCTTTGTCGGGATTACTTCACTCGAGAAATTGGACTATTGCCTCATGAGACTATCAATTCGTAACCAAAGACGTTCTCTTTCAGTTGATAAGTGTTGACAAATACGTAAGTCATTTACGAATGCTTGGTCTGCTGAATTTGTTGGTGATGTTGGAAGGAAGTTGGAAATGGGTCAATTGCAGATGAATAGATAGAATGTCTATGTAGTCATAGCTGTCTTGCTTTGGTTTGTAAAGTTTGAAGGGAAGCCGCCATAAATTGATTGGACTAGTTTAGTTGAAAGAACAATTCGGTGATCTGGCCCTTTGTTATAGAATTTGATAATTCATGCATATCTCTCACTCTAGACATTTATGTGACAAGGAAAAGCATTGATCAGATTGATTGCCAACATCGCACTATCACCTTTTGCGTAATTCTACGGTCTTCTCTACATGGCTTCTGGTTCCCAGAGAAATCGGACTATTCTTGCATATCATAAAACTGTGAAATATTGGTCTAGACCCACGATAATTTTTTTTTTTTAGCTGATTTAGTACTTAAATTGTGTTGTAGAGATTTCTTGTTCTGTTGAATGGGGCGGGAAGGGATGATAATTACGTGCCTTATTTTGATGTAGTGTTTATTAGTTTGGCAGTCATATTGCCATGCAGATCTCGTCCATTTCCCCTTCTCATCTGGTTGTCATCGATTGTTTGACTGACTCTTGGCTTTGAGCTGTGAAGATTATGAAGGAATCTATTCTATTAAAAATGGTTTGCCACAGCTTTCTTTATTTGCCTTTTTCTCTTTGTATAACCGTGGTGTATGCTTAGCATTTTTTACTGGATGATAAGCTTATGTGATCTTACTGCCAAGTTTTACTGCTAAGCCTACTGACTCCTAGTTATGTGAGGATTGAGTCGACTTGAGCATGAGCTCAAGAGAAAACAGTACTTGATCAGGTTTTGATTTTTAGCATTTTATGATATTATAATTTTTAATATCATTAATAATATTCTTTTATCTTTAATTTTACATTTTTAAAATATTTTTTAAATTTTTAATATTTGATATTATTATATTTGGGAAAACGGGTTCGGACCGGGTAATCCAATCTAGACCATTGACCCAATCCGACAACTTGGATCCGACCGCGTCCGAAAGGAACCCAATTTTAAATATTTCATATATTCATTTTTGTTTTCTCTTTTTGTCGTTTCCCCCGTTTTATCCTTCTCTTCTGGTCATCTTCTTCCTCCGAAGCTTTCATTCTCTGTAACTTCTTCTCTTTCATTTTTCGAACTCATCCACCCAGGCATCACAACATCCTCCTCGGGCGCCAGAGTTTACACCACCGCACCCCGCTGGTCATCCGTTCCAACCAGCATGGACCACCACCAAAATAAAACGAGCTCACTTTCCGACGTCTTCCATCACACTGCACCGTCCACTCATCCCATTCAATGAAGGAGACACAACATTTATCAAACAAAATGCAACGTAGCGATCTCATTATTCATAAAAACCAAGTTAACGACCAGCACCTTCAGATTCAAACAGAAATAGCAGTTATTTCTTACATATTTCTTGGAACATTTCGTTGAATGGGTTTCAGGCGTCTAACTAAAAGTAATATAGTATGTCGATGAACATACACTTTGGTGTCGCATTCATCCCGCATCAAACAAAAGACATTTCAAGTCGATGAAAAAATATTTAAACAGATCCTCGACATGCTTTCACAGAAGCAAACAAAACCCCGGTCTCATCTTTAGAACAACACTAAGGCATCATATCGAGCGTGCGCTGAGCACGGACTAAAGAGAGGTCATAGACCCGTTCTAAACTCTAGCTCGTGTGCAGACTCAACAGAGAATAGCAAGGGACGCTCAAACACAACAAAAGGGACAGCTAATTTAAACCGAGCGTGATCGTGGACCAGGGGAAACGAGACCTTGCTATCGTTTCGGCTCCGTTTTAAATAAAGCCAAGCAACAGAGTTCCCAGAGACAAGTGTTCGACCGCGGATGTCCGTACCCCATGGCCGAACGCTACCTTTTTTTTCATCAGTCCCCGTGGAGCGCCCCCCTTCTCTCTGCCAAATCAGCCGCGCTCCTCTCAGCCGAATCTTTTTCTGTTAGGCTCTCTCTCTCTCTCACACGACAGCTCACCTATTCTAGAAGGCTTGGGCACGCGCGCTTCGCTTGCTCGTCGCTTCTCTCAGCCGAATCATTTTGAATCATTTTCTTTTATTTTCTTTTCGTGGCCCTTCTAGGCCGGCGGCCACGCATACTATGTGAAAAAGGGAATTAAAAGGAAAATCCGAAAAGAACCCAAGAAAAAACCCCTTCCCCGCGCTTTCTCATACCCTAATCAATCCCAATTTGGGGAAGAATTCGGAAAAAGCTCACTCCCGTCAATTTTCCCCAAGTCGGTCCTCCTTCATCCTCTTCCAAGAAGGAAGAAAGGAAATGATGAACGTGCTCATGCCGAGGAACTTGGTGCCTCCCGAGCTGTTGGACGCGCTCCGCGACGCGCTCAAGCTGAACGGAGCTGTTTCTTCCAGGGGTGGGCCCCGCGATTTTCACGCCGTTTCTTCTCCCGATCCCGTGAGTACGTTGGGATTGGGCGGCGCTACGGCTTTTGGGTTCATTTTTGAGAATCGGGTTTGAGGTTGTTTTTTACGTCTCGAGAGCTATGGGCTCGTCGTTTTGCAGGGAAGTTCGAGGATCTTCAGGCGAAAGGGGTGGAAGCTAGTCGGTAAAGATCTTGCTCTCGTCCTAGTTTTATCTTTTGGTTTTTTACTCGAGGCTGCTAAATGCTGAACCAGGACTTGTAGTTGAGAAACGAAAGCGGAAGCATTGGGGTCAACGTGCTGGTCAAGCAAGTCGAGAGGAGTTCTTCTGCCTGGGAAAAAAATGTCGATTCGATGGGGGATATTTCGGTTTCTTGCAGGTCCGCAGTGTGTGGTTTCGTGTGCGAAAGAACAACGGAGACCTCTACCTCCAAAAGGGTATACTTGTTTGTCTTGCGACGGATGGTGTCGAAGTCCTTGCAACTAGATTTGAGATGGATGAGAAGGCATGACTGTTCCTCGATAAGCCAGGCTTTGCATGATTTTTTAGCTTGTAATCTTTGTTGTTACTCGTCTCTCCAATTCAGTGTGGCGCGTCTCTTATTCTTATCCATGTATCCTTCTATGTGACCCCTTGATTCTTATGCCTTCAGACATGCTTTTGACTAAACAAATATGGCAGCAGCCTGTTGTCTCTCTTACTTGTCTCACCATTTCCGCGAATGTGCAGGCTGAGATTGGGAAATTGGTAACTTCAATGGGGGGAGTTCTACGGACCAAAACTTGAGCAGATGTTAGCTTCGTAATTGCGAAGATGTTTTGGCTGCAAAATACAAGGTTTAAATCTTGGAGTTAATACTTTGAATTTAGTTCAAGAGTTGCGAATTTGTTGTATCTTGTTAAGGTTAAATCACTTTGAATGAGATTCATTATGCTTTTTCATTAAGTATGGGAAGCATCATGGGTAGTACTCTCATTGAGTTGGCTGAACTACAGAAGAGTTTCCTCCATATTTTTTTGAATATTCCCTATGCAAATTCTTTTATGAATCCCATCTTGAAAGATAAATTGTATTTATCAATTAATGTTATCATCGTGTGGTGGGCTTTAAATGTTCTGAAGAAACCTGTTGTCGCCATTAATTGGTTATACCAATGCCATGTTGTGTGTTGTGTTGTACCTCAGGAGTCTTACAGAGTTCTTCCATTTTCTAGATCGAGAATGTATGTGTCACAGGAATTCCTGCACGTACTGATAATTTGATATAGCTGCTGCTGTTGGTTGTCCTCCAGTTCTTCAATTTTTATGTCCATTATCTTAGATGCACGGAAGGAGATTCACAAGCATATCACACAAAATGGTGGGAAATATTTTGTAGAATTGACCGGGAAGTGCACTCATTTAATTGTAGAAATAACCTTTGCTTCTTCAAGATTAAAGTCCAATACTTACCAAAAAAAAAAAAGAAAGATTAAAGTCCAATGATTTGCTTACATATTTTCCCTTTGATATCTGATCGCCGTGTGAAAATGCACATATCTTTTATCTTGTCCTCACATATGAAAACACTTTTACGAGTTTGAAAAGAAAATCTGTATCATTTCAAGGTTTAGTGACAATTATAGTTTTAAATAGGAAATAGCTATACTTGATTTAATCCTGGTTTTTGGTAATATCCTTTTACTTGGGAATTTGATTACTCAGATGAGAAACAGTGAAACTTCCCGGCATGAGAATATCATTGACTTTGACTTCTAAATCAGTCCTAAAGAATTGTGTTCTGTGGTTCAAGGAAACAAGGTGTTAAACAACGTACAATTTGAACCGCCAATTGTTAAAAGATCCTCAGCCAGTTCTCGCTTTTCCAGTGTGAGTTAGGACTTAGGACTGCCTGTTGATTGCTCAAAGCACATTGCTCAGCAATGTTATTACCATCGAATCTTTCTGTTGGCCTCATATATGATGCTTTGTGCCGCTGTGAGTCCCACTACGGTGATAAATACAAGGTCACTAAAAGATGGGGTCATGTTCATATTGTGAATCACAAATGGTTTGATCAATCAACTTCCAGGAAAGGTGATACTTCAGTTACTAAAATATTGTTGCTGTCAACTGTAGGAACATTTTTGTTCTTTTTGAGCCATCTAGTTGTCTGACTCTAATTTTGTGTGCTTTTGCCGACTAGCATGTGTTAATCAGTAGCATGTCTCGTACCTTCAGGGTCGTTCCATGTCTTCATTGAAAACTGCGGGTAGTCAGCAAAATCGGGACAGAGTTACTAGAAGTTCAGTCTCTCCCCTCTTCAACGGTTCAAGATCAGGACTTCCATCCCATTTTAACTGCTGACCATGCCGATCCAGATTTAGAAACTACTCTCTCACAGAATGTCTTCAATGTTTGTGGATCCCCATTTCCTTGCAAAAGAGGATAATAGTGAAGGGGCAGCTGTGCAATCCAATAGTGAAGTAAATCACGATGGTCGTGTTGCCGAAGACTCTGAAAATGAAGACAATGACCTGTATTTGTTAGAATGTAGGTTAACATCATAAAATGCTCGATTTCCCCAATAGTGTTCCTAAAAGAAGTGATCTACAACTACCATTCAAAGTTAGCTTGAAGATACAAAACCTGGTGATCTGGTTTTGAAGGCACTTGAGCCTTGAATGGTTCTGCTTAACACATATGATGACCGACTGAAGAGTACATCATACACTGTTTTCTCTCGTTACGTTATGATTCTCCGTGCTCTTCTTGTGAACAATGAGAAGGCTGAAATGTTAGTACTGCCTAATAGGACAGTTGTCTCCAAGCACTTGCTGTCGAACTGCTTGTCGAAGCTGAACTCGAGTGCTAAGCTCATCAACCGAGCCTTCTACCTCCAAGCCCCAATCCTCCATGGAAGTCCAACCCGTTTGAGCGATTTGATCGATGGATGATGCATGAGCCAGAATCGAATAAAATTGATTGCTAGTCTCTCTCTGGAGAGCGTGCGCTGGACAATGGGAGAGATTGGAGCCATATTTTTTATTTTTTTTAAATTCAGTTTGCACGCCTGAAGTCTTTTAAAACTGTCTTTTTGCTCCCCTATAAGTTTTTCTGGTTTCATTTAACAACGTTGGGTCCGTAATTTTTTTTTCTTTTCGGCTAAAAGAGGTTGTGCACTTTACTCTAATACTCCATTTGTTTCACGGAAAATATTACATTTCCTGAAAATGTTTTCGAGGAAACCATTTTCCAATAAAGTGACGATATTATTTGGTATTTGGCTCAAACCTGAAAGAAAAAAAAAGTTGAAAAATATTTTCCACCATTTGGTATCTAATTTGATCTTTTGGGAAAAATTACAAAAAAAATTAAATTTTAATTTTTATAAAAAATGAATTTGTAATAATTTTTATTTTTAAAAATCAATTTTTTATTTTTTTATTTTTTCTTTTCCTTCCTCGTTCCTCCTTCTTCCTTCCTCTTCCTACTCCTTCCTTTGCCACATGCCTCGACGATGGCCGACTACCCGGCGATTGGCCTAGACACAAGTTGACGAGCTCGAGGCTTAACTAATCTAGGTGAGCTCGAGCTCCATGAGGTTGACAAGCTCATGGCTCCCTAGATCCAAGCGAGCTCTTGCTTGGGGCAAGTCAGGCAAGCTCAGCCTCCCAGATCTGGCGAGCTGGGCGAGGCTCAACAAACGTTGGCGAGGCTCAAGCCTAGCCAAGCTTGCCAAAGTAGGCACCACAAGCAGACAAGCTCGAGCTCGGCTGGTATTTGGCGAGCTCAAGCCTCGCCAACCTGTGGCAAGGCTCAAGATTGTAGCAAGTTGCCGGTCATCATCATGTTCGATGATTGGCTAAGGAAGAAGAAAAAGGAAAGGAAAAAAAAAAAAGAAATAATTAAAAACTCAATTTTTAAAAAATAAGAAAAATAAGAAAAAGGAAATATAAAAATAAAAGGAAAATGTATTTAGTGAAAGAAAATGAGCTGAAAAAGTTAGGGAAAATGTTTTCCTTTTCTGAAAAATGGAAAACATTTTCCCCACCTTTGAAGGAGTTTTTTCCATTGGTAGAAATATTTTCCTTAAATAGTTCGTTTTCACAAACACCACCGTTCGTTTTATGGAAAATATCACGTTTCTTGAAAATGTTTTCCAAAAATCATTTTTCAAGAAAACGACGATATTTTTCGATATTCGGCTAAAACCTGAAAAGAAGTGGAAAATATTTTCCATTGTTCAATATCTAATTTGATTTTCTAGGAAAAATTACCAAAAAAATAATAATTTTAATTTCTATAAAAATTGAATTTTAAATTATTTTTATTTAAAAATCAATTTTTTTTTTCCTTTTCCTTTCCTTCCTCCTTCCTCCTTCTTTATGCTCCTTCCTCCGTTGCAGCATGCCTCAACAATGGCCGGTTGCTTGGCGACCAGCCTAGACGCTGCTTGAGTTTGCCTAAGGCGGGTTAGGTGAGCTTGATCTTGCTAGGTCTAGCGAGTCGAGCTTGATCTTGCTAGGTCTAGCGAGTTAAGCGAGGCTCAAGCATTGCTCGAGGTCACCAAATGTTGGCAAGGCTCTGGCGACCTCAGATGAGGCTCGAGCCTCGCCTGGTTTGCCAAATCTAGCTTCGGACGAACTTGAGCTTGTCAGAAACCCCAACTTGGCAAAACTGGATGCGCATGACAACGCTTCTTGGCTGAGGACGAGTTTTTTTTTTTTTTTTTTTTTTTTTTTTTTTTTTCGGAAATAGTTTTTTTATATTTCTATTCCAAGGAACAATTTCTAAGTAAAAGAACCCGTTTGGTAACTACACAAAATTTCTACTCTTGGAATAGAAAAAGAATAGAAATGCGTTTGGTAACGCAATGATTCTTTTTTGTATTTATTCATTTTTTATTCTTGCTCATGGATCGCCGGCCAGCGATCCTCCGACGGCGGCGGCGGTGGGGCGGTCGGCGACCTGGACCGGTGACCGGCAGCGGTGGTGGGCAATCGATGACAAGCGGCCGGCGGCGGTGGCGACCGGCGGCGGCGGCGGCGACCGGGCGGCGGTTGGCAGCAATGGCGGGCAATTGGAGGTGGCCGTGGCAAGAGAGAGGAATAAAAGAAAAAGAAATTAGCTTATTTCTAGAAGTTGTTCCGGGAACATAAACCATTTTTTTTTTGTTTTCGTTTTCGCTTCAAATCTATTCATGGGCTAACTTTCTATTCCGGGGAATAAAAAACAACTTGGTATTACCAAACGGGTTTCTATTCTTTTTTTGTTCCTGGGAATAAAAGAACAGAAATTCTAAGGAATAGAAACGTTACCATGCGCAGCATCTGTCTCCGAGTTTTAAAAAATTGAGATGTTAACATTAAATTAAAACCTAATTTCGAACTATAAAAAGTTAAAATTATCTAACAAAATTATGAGGTGAAAGCCTCCCTTCAAATTAACACCCAAGATTTGTTTAATTGTAACACTGGATAATCACTACTTTATTAAAACAATGTTACAACTTGTCAGATATGTTTGTGGTGAATGTCATCCGCAAAATTATCAAATTTCTTACATATTCAGAATATTGCGTGTATCTCGTAGATGGTCATATTATGTTTACATTCATGATATCGTGTGTCGCTATATTTGTCTGGGGTCTACATAATTGATCTCCAGTACTTATATTAGACATTCTGGTTATGTACAAAAGGCCTCTAGTTCATTCGTCTCTCACAAGTATTTCAAATCTCACCATCGCCCTCAAGGCGGCCTCTGCACCCATATACTACAAAAGACTTTGAATCCTAGAATCACGTTGCTGAATTTAGGCCCACCGCGACCCAACTCCTCCATGGACGAAAGCATCACGAACCAGGACGACACAAACTCCTCCAATCTGGGCCATCATACCCCAGCCCTGTTCGACCCTCATTTGTCAACGAGCCACTCATCAGACAAAGCACCACTCACCGCCGAGTTAGTGCCGCTGCCCGACCTTGCATCAACCTTAGGAAGATAATGTCAGTATCAAGTGACCCCATATCTCCGCCAAGTTAGTGCCACTCAACCCTCCACGTTATCACAACATTATCGCTGTGGGAGCTGACAATTTTTGTTCACGTGTAATAATCGGGTCTTTCAATCGTGTCCAGCAACGTTTCCAAAACCGGACTGGTCAAAGAACCAGTTTGGGTTCTAGTCTAAAGGTCAATTGGTTGAATCGTCCGATTGAACCATCGGGCCGATGAAGTTGGAAATTGTACAAAGAAACTTATAATAGGTATTGAGTATTGCCTATTAGCGTAAAAAAGATGAGGGGTCACTCCGGTGGAGAGGGCGCTCTTTAATGTGAAAGAGGTCAGGTGCCCTCCTGGACTCTTTAGATTCTTTCACCAAGTCAACAATTGAATCAGGCACGAGACAGAGACATACAAACAAAGGTGGGGATAACTTGTGGACGGGTCGGTGGTGCCGATTGAAGGAGTGGTGGCGTCCTTCAGGGACAAAGATATGATGTCAATCGGCAATATGATGGGGAGAGAGAAATAAATGTGGTAAGAGTAGAAGGTACTTTGTGTGACAACTCCACTACGTGATATGACAACCCAATGAAGAGTGAGTATTTATAACATTTGGGCATCAAATAGAATGACATGCGTGTTACGCGTGTAATGGGAATATACTTCTAACATCACATAAATCGCATTATTTGCACAAAATACACTTCTGTGGTAGAGGGGTATTTTAATCTCTTATTTAAGGATATTTGTTTAAAAATGAACATTACTGCAAATGTCAACAACTAAGAGGCGCATTTGATATAGATGTACGTATTTTGAAAATTTTCTCTGAGTTCAGAAAACCACTTTACGTTCAATCCCGATTTCACTTCATATCCTCTAATTTTAAAGCTATAAATCGATGATTTTGTGTCGTCCCTTTTTTAGCTTTGTTAATAGGCTTCAGATTTTAAATTGTTATTAGAGGAATGGGAGGAGGAAACTTCGAGGGTGACAACCCATCCATTGATCAATGAAATTGATAAGATTGCAAGCTTCAAGGTGAACGACTCTTTTGAGAGGAATTTTCAACAGCCCCGAAAAATGCTCGCTCATTTGGTGGAGTATTTTAATATAACTTAGAAGAAGATGTATAATAATCATGCAACTGTTTATGGGTTAGCATCTACTTTTGTCGTTGTCTGAATTAGAAAAGCAAGTTTATCAAATTTTCAAATATTCATAAACCATGTCCTGTTTTTTGGTGTATCTTATAGATGTGACTAATTGACAAGAATTTTTTGAACAATTTCGTAAACCACGTGCAACCATGTGACTTACTTTTTCTTCAGGCCGAACAATTTTTCTTGATAGGAATCCGCTTTTCAACTACTCCAAAGAATGGTCTCACATTTAGTGGAGTATTTTAATATTACCAAGAAGAATATGTACGAGAATCATGTGACTGTTCTCGGGGTTAGCACCCACTTTTGTCGTTTTCTGAATTAGAAATGTAAGTTTACCGGGTATGCAAAGATTCGTAAATTGCGTCCTATTTTTTGATATATTTCATGTGATTCATTGACAAGAATTTACTAAACAATTTTGTAAACCGCGTGCAACCATGTGACTTATTACTTTTTCTAGGTGAACTATTCTTCTTTAGAGAAATCTCGCTTTTCAATTGCTCCGAAAAATGGTCACACATTTGATGGAGTATTTTAATATAACTTAGAAGAAGATGTGACTGTTCGTGGGGTTAGCGTCTACTTTTATCGTTTTCTGAAGTAGAAAAGCAAGTTTATTGAATATTCAAAGACTCGTAAACCACGTCCTATTTTTTGGTATATCTTATAAGTGAGAGGTTCAACAAGATTTCCCGATTCTACAAATTTTCTATAAGTTCTTTTGTATTTTAGAGATAGCAGCAAAATCTAAAACGTTAATGTTAAGTTAAGGACCAAAGTATTTGCAACCCTATGATACAATTAATTACAAATAATAGGAAATATAGGTACAAGTTTCGGAAATTAATGGCTATCTATATAGAGGAATTGGTAGATGCATAACGCAAATACAAAAAAAGGAAAAGGTAAAACACTCCACGCCCCGTTGATATATAAGAACTATCGAGTGCCTAGTTTGGAGGCACGTAAGGCATAGGGACAATCAACAAAGATTGACTTATGAGGAATGGTGCCTTAGCATGGACATGAGAATAACGACGGCATTGTATAATTCGGATCATGGTGAAAGACATGGTTGTTTGAGTGAAATCATCATTGGAGCACTGCTAAGTGTGATTTTTTTTCAATAATTTGAAGATGTAATTGTGTTTCAATTTGGTTTAACTAAATGAGTGTTTTAATTATCAATTTCCCTCAAATAATTTCTCATTATTTTCATTATATAAAAAAGAATGGTACAATTGTCTTGAATTTAATTTTGCTTAAAGAATTTCTTAAAACTATCTAGGCCCATGCCAACCATTGGCAAGTCATGCTAGTTTTAGGCATGCCCTGGTGCTCAGTCCTAGTCATGATTGGCTAGGTGATAAGGCTTGAAAACTACATTGGTTGTAATTAAGCTCAAAAATCACATCATTGTGATTAAGCCCAAAACGAAACCAGCCTGTGACCATATACCATATTTAAGATGTAGTTCAACCATGAGCACCAATTCAATTCCCATAGACCCAAATACAACATGCCGATTGAGATATACTAAAAAGTAATTCACCCTTATAACCATTTTCGGTGCATGTCCTAAATAACTATGTAACTTGAATCAATTTAATGCTTGATCCAATCTTATTAAATAAGATGCCATGAAATGATTTAATTTTTCCATTAATTCTATTATTCTATGTGGAATAAAGAAAAATGTCTATCGTATCCTAGGAGGATAGCCATTAGAGACTATCCTGAGTTTCATGATCCAAGGGGTGGAATCTTCCTCAAGGATAGGTTTTACATGCCTTAAACAATCGATCTTATTTTTTTCATCATTTTCAATAGATTTCCAACAATTCTTATCTTTCTTATAATCTAATACTTTTCCAACACTTCCATGGAGAAAAGGGCAAAGCCAGGGCAAGGGAAACAAAAGGGATGCACTATTTCATTTCACATCGTTCGGGTGCTCGTTACATCGATTATTTTCTCTATCTTTATATTCAATCATCTCAAGAAGAAAAAATAAAAGTGTCACAAAATAAAGCATTAAGTGAGCAACCGCTTCTTCTCTAGTGTCATCTAACAAGTTACAGCTTTTTATATCGATCAATTATTCAAAACTTCTGAGGTTTAAGAGAATAACTCGGCAATATCTAATGTATTGGATTCAGACGAAATCGTACATGTGGAGCTAGAATGGAATAAATACAACACAAGTTGACGTCCATTTATCTATTTCTACCTCGTGTTCCCAACACCATTTGGGGTCATGGGCCACGGATATACTTTTGAAAATTAGCCTACCGGGCTCCGGCGTCCGAGGCAAGTGCCCCCACCTACACGTGATCCCACTCCGGCGTCCAAGACAAAAGCGCCTCCACCTAACCATGGCACGGGATCATGTTCCCGCATAGAGAGACAACCAGGACGGCGTCTTCCGACTCCCAAGTACGAGCCTCTCCGTACTTAAAAGATCTGAAGCACATCAAAGCCTCCACGACGAGAGCGAGAGATTCAGCTTGAATCGGCGGAGGAAGCAGGGATCTACTTTCTCGTGAATCCATCGAGCAGTACGCCTGAGGCCGTCGCCAGGAACACCTGCAGTCGCTCCTTCCGAACCACCGGCTTCAAACGACCGACCCATCGATAGTTTTCTTGAGGGACTGGTTCTTCGGCAGGCGCCAATCAGCAGGTAAAATAAACTCGTATCGTGTCGAGTTTCAAACTTTTTACCTTGAATATATTTAGAACCTACTCATCCTGAAACTGATCATACTGAGAGTAAATCTTCTCTTAAGGAGACTTCATTCGACAATTTTACCTCCCTCTAGAACATTCCAAATGAGTAATATCTTGTTTTACTCGAATTGTTGGACCATTAATCCTAGAAAGTGTATTCCCTTTCACCTCTAATTCATTTTCTCCCTTCTTTAGCAAGAAAAAAGAAAAAAAAAATCATTTTCTCACTTCAAAGCTTCAAAAATTGACCGGTTCTTTACTTTAAAAAAATAAAAGTAAATGAGGAATTAAAACGTACGGTGAGAGTTTGAACATTTGAACTATATCACTACTTTTTACCTGCTCACAACTCATGATAATTTCAATCATCGTAATATAAAACATACCAAATCCATAGTATGATACTTCTTAAGATCTTTTACATGATATCCAATAGTAAGAAAAAAATATAAATCGATCTTAAGACACACACATGAAAACAATCAAACAAATTGGGCCATACACGCATATTAGGAGAGTCACCTAGCTTTATATCACTCATTTCTTACACCTCTTTCTTTACAAACAATAAATTCCTTCTTCGAAATGTGATTAATCAATTTAATCTGAATTATCACAAATTTAGCCAATTATCCTATTCTACTTCCATTTCAGGTTGTTCCTTTGCGGTGCTTCTGTGTCTTTATGCTTGTATTCAATAATCTCAATAAGAAGAAAAAAAGAGTGCATAAAAAGAGAGCACTAATGGAGCATCCGCTCCTCCGTCTGGTGCCATCCAATAGCTCTATTTTATAGACAAGATATCAATTAATTTTATAGATATGAAAATTTGAATTGAAAGGCTCATTCAAAATAAATTCATTAACAATTTTAAACAAAATTAAAATATAAAGTCCCAAGTGCTTGTGCTTGAAGAGGAGAAACGCCAATCACCATAAATCATTGAGACTCTCATTTTTGTTCTGAGATATATTTGGTTTGATAGCTTTAGGCTAAGGTGTGAAGGTGATCCTCGGATTGTACTGTCTTTCGAGACTCGAACACAACTTGATCTACTTCAAGGCGACTTCTTCTCAAATACTAAAACCCATCACAGTAATTTCATCTCTCCATCGCTCCTCAAGGTAAGCCAGACCTTCATTCTCCTAACTATTACAATTCATTCTTGCAAAATTCCCTCAATTTTTCAAAATCATCATCACATATATTGCTAATTTTTCTTATTAAATTCTTCTCATTTAAATTAATTGGTTTTTTTTAACCAAAAAAAAAAAACCCGTTATGAATGGTTAGACCGGTTGAATATTATGGAATCACATGCTGGCCCTTATCTTGACATTATTTTCAAAACATTAATGGTTAACTGAACTCTTGGGACAAAAAAGCCTGCTTGATAAAAATTGCGAAAATACCCTTCTAGACTCGATTTTGGTCCATTGGCCTTATACATACAACAATTGTCCAAAATTACTTAAAGCATGAAAGATCCAAAATACTAAGTTTTTGTGAAAATATTTCTTTTTTTTTTTCTTGAAAATAGTTAAAAAAACTACATTTTTCCAAATATCGATGATGCTAGTCTATTTCCTTCTATAATCGCACAAACCTTTCACAAGCTACGGATGAGAATTATCAACAACAATTTTTTTTTGAACAAGTCAGATCAACCAGAAAAATTTTGGATGTCCATAATACCATTTTTCATTTTATCAGCAATTTCCGTAATTTCTGGAAAAATGACAGAAAATTCAATTGTCTTCCGGATATTATGAAAAATTCACAATCGTACTATTTTTTGTGCTGGTTACAATGGAAAGCTTGAAAGTGAGCAAAGCTGCTGCTTTCAAAGTACTTACGCATATTTAATATGTGGACAATTTTTAGGTGGACTTTATCTTTGCGGATTGAATTAGAGAAACTCATGATAGAGTGTGGTTTTCATGCGATTTTACTGCTTAGAGCAAAGACATGACTTTTACATATATATAGCATAGGAAATTACTGACTTACAATGGATTAGACAATATGATTTATGTATGTTTAGGGTGGGAGGAGAATTTAGCATTTACAAGAGTAAGAACATCTTTGGAAATGATATAATGGAAGATTCACACGTCGGTTAGAGCCACATTTATCAGTTTAACAAAATGGTTTCTAAGTAGATATGAACAAAAGCGGTCATTCTTTCTACCAAAAAAAGAAAACAGAAGTTGTCATTCTGTACTCTCGTCCAAATTGTGTGGCTTGACTTGTTTTGCCACCTGAAAACAATTTTATTGCTACTAATCAATCAGCCATATGAGGATATCGGTCCATCAATTATAATTCGAGACTATCGCCTACTACTAATTGGTCCTCTCTCTCTCTCTCTCTCTCGTTTCTCACTTTATCATTCGCATTTGGCCTCTCTCTTGCAGAACAATTCGAGACTATCGTCTACTGATTAGTCCTCACTCGCTTTCTCTGTTCTTTATCCCTCTTGAAAGTTCTCGCCCGGGCTTGTTTACGGTCTCCTCTCTCTCCGGTCTCGTGCCTCTCTTCGCATCTCAGCTCGCTTGTGGTAATCACTTTTTCATTCTTATTAGCATCCCGTTTATTTTGATTTTGTCACTTTATTATTGGAATAATTGGCTGAACTAAGTGTGCTCTGGGCCCTTTTTGTCTATTGTGGATGTGGGGGTGGTTGCTGAATAGCAGAGGAGAGTCTTCTATTCTCTCTTTTGGAGTCGCTGTTGCCTATTGACGAGGTATGTCCCCAGCTTAGATTTGACTTCAGTGAAAAAAGGAAAGCCTTTTGTTTTCAACTTTAGATGTGGCTAATCCTATGATGGCCTTCCTATCTGATTCTTAGTTTCATTGTAATTCAATACCGATCTTTTGTTGAACTAGAGCGAGTAGGTCTGCAAGTGCACTAGACTCTGTTGCATGCAAATTTGCCACATTTCGGTTGAATTCATAGACCATTCTATTTTTTTGTGCATTGTGAGGTTTCTCTATGTTTGAAGATCCTAGATCAATTTATGGAAAAATAAATCAGAAAAATAAAAGTAGGCTGGTTCCTGGGTCAACTAGTTTGGTTATTGGTTATAATAGAGGAGAACCAATCATTACATAATAAGTTCCTAATTCTTTGTTTAGAACCCATTTATCCTAAAACCAAGCATCCTAAGAGTAAGTCTTCTCTTAAGGAGACTTCATTCAATAATTTTACGTCCCTCTAGAACATTCCAAATGAGTAATATCCTATTTTACTCGAATTGTTGGACCATTAATCCTAGAAAGTATATTCCCTTTCACCTTTGATTCATTTTCTCCCTTCTTTAGCGAGAAAAAAAAAAAAAAAATCATTTTCTCACTTCAAAGCTTTAAAAATTGACCGTGTCTTTACTTGAAAAAAAGAAAAGTAAATGAGGAATTAAAAAGTATGGAGAGAGTTTGAGCATTTTAACTATATTGCTACTTTTTACTTGCTCACAACTCATGACAATTTCAATCATCGCAATATAAAACATACCAAAGTCCATAGTATGATACTTCCTAAGATCTTTCACATGAAGTCCAATAGTAAGAAAAAAATATAAATCGATCTTATGACACACACATGAAAACAATCGAATAAATTGGGCCATACACACATATTAGGAGAGTCACCTAGCTTTATATCACTCATTTCTTGCACCTCTTTCTTTACAAACAATAAATTCGTTCTTCAAAATGTGATTAATCAATTTAACCTGAATTATCACAAATTTAGCCAATTATCCTATTCTACTTCCATTTCAGGTCGTTCCTTTGCGGTGCTTCTTGTATCTTTATGCTTGTATTCAATAATCTCAATAAGAAGAAAAAAGAGTGCATAAAAAGAGAGCACTAAGGGAGCATCCGCTCCTCCGTTTGGTGCCATCTAACAAATTATAGCTCTATTATATAGACAAGATATCAATGAACTTTATAGATATGAAAATTTGAAATGAAAGGCTCGGTGATAGCATACTCATTCAAAATAAATTCATTTTACATGGAATTGTAGCATGTGGTGCCAGCGTGATAAAAGATATTTAACCATGTTCAATAATGTCAATAAGAAGAAAAAAGAGTGCATTAAAAGAGACCACTAAAGGAGCATCCGCTCCTCTGTTTGGTGCCATCTAATAGTTCTATTTTATAGACAAGATATCAATCAACTTTTTAGATTTGAAAATTTGAATTGAAAGGCTTGGTGATAGCATACTAATTCAAAATAAATTCATTTTACATGGAATTGTAGCATGTGGTTCCAGCGTGAAATGGATAAAAGATAAATAACCACTAGCATTTGTTTATCTTTACCTCACATTTCCAACTGACATTGTTAAACAAAATTAAAATATAAAATCACATCCACGATTACTAGCTTGGTCCTTTCTTGAAGTCCTTCACACATTTCTAATTCTGTTTCAACTCAATTATTATCTTTTAAATGATTTATCAAATTCTGAGTTTCAATAACCAAATAAAGACCAAACGTATACTTATATTCTTAATTGAATGCAATATACTTGTACACAGATTCCAGTTCTTTATAGCCCAATTGAAAAATTGATGTACACGGTACTCGTGGGTGGATCAAGCCGACAAGTTTGACTTCAATAGTGTGAGGTCCAAAAGAAGATAACGCAAGGGCTAAAAGCATTGCAACTGCTCTTAGTCAATCAATTACCAATTAATTAAAGATTTCATGTTCACTTTTCCTTATGTGGTAACAGATTTATGTTCATTATTGTTCATAGAGATTAGTTCATCGATCCTTTTTATGCGCAAAAATGCATCTTTTTGTTCCAACTTTCGCCCTCAAATTTCCATACATCTTTCATTCCCCTTTTTACTTTCAATTCATGTTCATGAAAGTTTCTGTGTGTTGTGAATTCATAATTCAAAAGCCTTTTGGACATTACCTCTAAATATCACTGCTTCCTTCTAAAAGTAAGCCTGGACACTTCATTCCCTTCTTTTCTATGCCTTTTCCTAAATTATCTTTTATTTTTGAATATTTCGCATACTTCTTTTATCATTGTTTTACTGACTTTTCAAGAGTTGAATGATATGCCAACAAAATTGTAATAAAAAAATGACCCAGAAAAGAACTCAAGGACAGTGTACAAGTATTTCATATATCATTAGTAACTTAATACTAATGTGTTATGCTCATTTGGTGTCATTTAATGAATTATAACTCTATTTTGCAGACAATTTATCAATCAATAATTTAAATTCGAAAGTTTGAAGTGAATAGCTTGGCAACATCATATCATAGATTTGTCTTATATAAAATTATTGGCATTTGGGGCCAACACGACATAAATAAGAGAGCAATGACAACGACCATTTGTTCATCTCTACCTTGCATTTCCAACATCATTAAGAATATGACAATTTTAAATAAAATTAAAATATGAAATCACAAAATTTGAATGAAAACATCCAAGAAGTGAAGCAAACAACCTGAAACGAACAGAGAAGCAACATTCACACAAAAAGAGAAAAGAGGGAGGGAGGGAAGGAGAACAAAGACGGTCTAAAATTGATTGAAGTTAAGTAAGAGGGAGAGTACCTTGTTCCGAGCCGTTTGAAGAGAGAAGAACGTGTCAGCTTGTCGGAGAAGCTCGAGTTTGCTTGGAGAAATAAGTTAAAAGTCCTCGAAAAATGTTAGGATGCATGTTGGGTGGAAATGATGTTAATGGAACTTAATTTCATTGATAGACTTAATTATCGTTCATTCTATTTATCCTTAAAAAAGAAGTAAGGCCAATTGGAAGAAAAGTGCAATTTTCACATTTCCTCTCATTTCTATGCACTTTTAGAAATAAATAAAATGTGGGCCCAAAAGGAAGTATTTCCCTTTCATTTAGAATCATTTTCATCGACTTCCTTTGTAATCAAAACAATTGATCAATAGAAAATTTTTCCTTGATTAATGTTTTAGATTTAGTTAATTTTACATATGTGCCTAAAACTTGAAACCCACCAAATTAAAAACGCGATTGATGGAAATTCCCTCCAATTAGGAAAGTGCACACATCTGGAAGATCTGGTTTATTGGGCAACAATTACATGACACTTCATTAGTTTGGCCAATGGACATGGGAATATATAGAAGGGGTTGTGAAAATGAGGTGGTGGAGATAGTTAGGGTTGTTTATGTATTAGGATAAAAATAATAATAGCAAGGTCGAAGATTATGACAAGGATTAGGCATCGTGTGAGCATATATCCAGAGGAAGATGCTTCCATGGAGTTACCTACGTAATTTCAATATCTTATCTTGAAATGAAAGAATTAACCTTCAAATATCATACACATGGGTGAAGTTATGTAATTGTTCAAATATGTTTTGAGGAAGTCGATTAATTACAATGTATTTTGTTTAATTTCAAATTTATGTTTCTAAACAAGTAAATGATGTGGGCTTTTTGGGGGCCTCTTCAGGGCCACCTAATCTTCTGCAGTTGAATGATGTTAGCTTACTTAACTGAAGGTCGTGTCTTTATTACCTAGGGAATTAACGAACACGTTATTCGGAGCCAACAAGCATTTGCAGAAAAGCATTCTTAAAGCGTCTTTCGTTGTTCAACAATCCTTTTAAGCAGCCAAAAAAGGATCTTTCTTTTCAACTTTCCCCCTCAGATCACCATGGACAGAGGGCAGAGTCAGGGAAAGAAAAAGAGGGCAAAGGAAGAGAGCACTGAAGGAGCATCCACTTCTTCATTCATCTCTCCAGAAGCCACAGGTGTAGGTAGCGGTCAATATGACGTGTTCTTGAGTTTTAGAGGCTCAGATACACGCAATACTTTCACTGATCACCTCTATCACAGTCTGATCAAAGCAAGGACTATACCGCTTTGCGTGTTCAGGGACGAGAACAGCATCCCAGTTGGTGAGGAATTCGGTTCAGAGATTCTCAATGCCATCGCACGGTCTAAGATTTCGATCCCCATCATCTCCGAAAATTATGCTTCGAGCAAATGGTGCCTCCGCGAGCTCGTTCATATCATGGACTGTAAGAAGAGCGCATCACACATAGTGTTGCCTATATTTTACAAAGTTTCCCCATCCGATGTGCGGCATCTAAAAGGAAATTTTGGAAATGCCTTTCATTCAAGTCGGGAACATTTTGATGAGAAGGATATCCAAGAGGGGCAACGAGCACTCAATGAAGTTAGTCACTTAATTGGATGGGAATCTCAGAAAATTGCGAATGGGTACTTTACTGAACTTTTCTTTTTTGATAAGTTTTCTTCTTCACGCAGAGTTGAGGAATTGCAGATGAATAACTTTTACTGTAAGCTCAGAAAAGATCCCCAAAATAAATAGCCGTAATGCCTCTAAGACAACAAACACCAGTACGCCCCAAAATGTCCCTTAAAACTAAACCAACGACAACTAAAACCAAAGCATCCCATAGTGCCCAAGAATTTACATTTTCCTTCGGTATAGAGCGACAAAAAAAGAAAAAAGAAAAAGAAACGATGATACCTCTAGCCAATAGTATCAATCACTAAACAATAGGCCTCCTAATGACTCAAATGCTCGGTCTTCAAAGCTTGATCACCACTAGATAAAATCGACCTCCTATAGCCAACAAGGGTTAGCTCAGTTGATAAGGATAGAATACTTTGCATAAACTATGTCTAGGTTCATAACTTCTCATTGTTTTTGTTGTTTGACAGGCATGAGGGAAAATTAATAGAACATGTGGTTGAAAATGTTATAAGCAAGTTACGGGAAGATTTTCAGCTGGATGTGTCTAAGCAACTAGTTGGACTTGATGATCATATGAAGGAAATTATGAATTGGATCGACAATCCTTCCATCAATGCTCGAATGATTGGAATTTATGGCATGGGCGGGATAGGCAAGACAACTCTTGCCAAGTGCATCTACAATCAACTCTCAAATAAATTTGTGCATGTCAGCTTCCTTCCAGATGTTCGAGAAACTACTAGGCGCCACGGTATTACGTATCTGCAGAGTCAACTAATATCGGATATACTACAGAGCAAAAGTCAAGTGTCTAGAATTGATGATGGAATTAGTATAATTAAATCTAGATTCAAAGGGAAAAAGGTTCTCATTCTTCTGGATGATATAGATGACAAGAGTCAACTAGATGCGTTGGCTAGGGAGCGTGATTGGTTTATGGAAGGAAGTTTGATCATTGTTACAACTAGAAACGAAGCCATTCTTGATCAATCTGAATTTGAGGTAGACTACAAGTATAAATTGAATGAATTGGATATGATGTGTGCTTTGCTTTTGTTTAACAAACATGCATTTCGTAAGGACCATTCTCCAAGGGACTTTGAAGGTATATCTAGTGATATTATATCCACCATGGGTGGGCTTCCCTTGGCTCTTCAAGTTGTAGGTTCTTACTTGTATAAAAAAAAATCGAAAAGTATGGGAAGATGTGAAGAAGCAATTAAAAAACCAACCACATAGAGATGTCCAAAAGATATTGCAAATAAGTTATGATGCATTAGAAGATGGACAAAAGCAGATTTTTCTCGATATTGTTTGTTTCTTTATTGGAAAAACGAGCGGATACGCCATGTACATGTGGGAGGACTGTGGGTTTTATCCAAGTCAAGGTATTGAAGAGTTGAAGTTGAGGTGCTTAATTAAAATTGGAGATCGTGGTGAATTTCTAGTGCATGATCAACTAAGAGATCTTGGAAGGAGCATTTTTTGCCAAGGACAACTGCTTGAGAAACGTAGTGGACCATGGGACGACGACTACGAGGGAGTCCCAAAAGTACTAAGAATCGATGCACAGGTAAAATATGGCACTCCTTTTGTTGTCTTTCCCTCTTATTTTAATATATTTAATATGATCTATTCTAATATTTCATCTAGGATGAATAGATGCTCTTACTTTTTAGGAAGAAAGATCTATATAAATATCCATTTATGTCCATCTTAGATTATTTGTGATAGCTAAATGGATTATAAGTATTTAAAGGATGAGAACGTTATACCATTTGATTCGATTTCATTGATATAAATTACATAAGTAAAGATTTGATTGACAATCGATTTAAGTTCCTTTAACTACAATTTTACACTATAAATCTCATTTACTAAAAGCATGTAATTGTCATATCTAGTTGAAAATATTGATAATCTAAAGACTACAATAATGAATGAAGATGAAGTATAAACATCATAGATAAGATAAATGAATATTTCTTGATTAAAAAAAAAAAAAAAAAGATAGCATGTGCCAATTATAATAACTAATAATGAATTCAAAACAATAAGATTGGAAAAAATTTCACACTTATCACATGTTCTTGCTTACTGGTATGGCCAGATGTATTGGTGGTAGTCCTATGATTTAGGAATACAATGTTTGATATTTTTTTTCTCCAATTTGATTTTGAAGATACCCATCCCTCTACTCTACTAGTTATATCTATCTCTTTTAATTATTATTTCCTTTTAATAGATAAGATAGCAAAAATCCCCTTAAAAGTATTTTTAGAATCTTACTGCTTTTTAAGGTTTTATCACGTTGACCTTGCTCATTTCATGGATTAGGTTAGATGTATGATAAAGAGTGGATTTTCTTATAACAAAAATTTGTATCCGCTATAAGTTACTTATAACACATACAACTATTTGTCAAAAAAATCCATGAAAACTTGACTAATTAGAGGAAATGCCATACTTATTATTATATCCATACCTTTGAGTATAATGATGCTCAGCATGAAGCCAATCTTTTAGTTAAATTATCAATGTTCATGTCATTTTATTATTATATATTGTCCATTTGGGCCGCCTCAAGATATGATTTATACACTATTGTCCAATGTCACCACATCACTTTTAAACGTACTTAACAAAAAAAAAACGTTTAAGTTTTCAAAGAAATGATTAAACACTTCAGAACAATAGTAAATGATGTTAAAGATATGTAAATATCTTCTAGAGATATTTAGGATATTTTCTCTAATTTTCTATATTTATTTTGATTATGCATATCTAATTTGTTTTTCTTTGATTTTCTTAGACAATTCTGTAATAAAGTTTATAGATAGGCTCTTTGTATAATCTTTTCTATATATGAAAATATATTGAAAATTTCCCATTTTTTCTCTTCGGCATTATTACATTTAAATAATGAAATGAAAACCGGGTGTTTCCATAGCTACTTATAGGTGGCCCACCAGCACTCTACAAAATTTTTTTGAAAAATTATACAAAAGTCATGAAAATTTACAAGTAAACATTTGTATGTTGTAAAATGGTTTCATATATTTCGTATTAAATAAAAGCCAAAGTGCATGCGCTACAAAATTTGAAAGAAAAAAGGGAAAGATAAAACATTGAGTTGCCTTTACCTTAGTTGTTTTAGAGCAATAACCATTTTTTTTTCACATCATTTGTTTAATTTTCAAAAAGGTAGTAAAAAAAAATTAAATATGAGCCATATTTGTACATGCAAAGGATAGAAAGGTTATAGATCGTGCAAAATCCAAGATTTAAGAAAAGAAAAAAAACTAAAAGTTAAAAAACTCGCAGAGACGCCCCGCCTGGTTCCACCCTAGGTCCCCCTCCTGGTTCCGCAAAATTTTGTGGAGACACCTCTCTTGTTTCCGTTTCCGTGACAATTTGCGGGCAGTTGCAAGCGGAACCTCCAACGATGAACTCCTTTCTGAAGTGAGATGGCTTAAGTGGAGGGTCGTGCAAAGCGACTTGTCTCCTTCAATGCATCTATCGAATTTATCAATATTGGATTTACATGGGAGCGTGATTAGAGAGTATTGGCAAGGATGGATGTCATTCATGGTAAGATTGAGAAAAGAACAAATTTAGGGTTTTGTTTTTGTTTAGTCGATCAACTCATTCTTTGACAGCTTATTCTCCTTTTCTATTAGGTGTCAAAGCGGCTTAAAGTTCTCATGCTTGAAAATTGCCATAATTTAAGACGTACTCCTGATCTCTCAGCTTTCACACAGTTGAAGATTCTCAATTTGAGCAAATGTGGAAATTGGAGCATCTCCACCCTTCTATTGGCAAACTCACAAGCCTCGTTTCCTTGCACTTGAATTTATGTGAAAGACTCAAGGAACTACCAGAGAAGGTGGGCGAATTAAAAGATTTAGAAGAACTTTTTTTAGATGAATCTGGTATTACAAAGATTCCTATATCTATTGGTTATTTGAGGAAGCTAAAGAATCTGAGCGCCTCGGGCTGTTACTCACTGAGAGAAATCCCCAGCTCAATTGGGGATTTACAGAATTTGCAACATCTTGATTTGAGTTATTCTGCAATCAAAAAGCTTCCTAGTGCCATTAGAAGGTTGAAAAATCTACGGGCTCTAATTCTCAATGCATTACCATCAACTCAATGGTACGTCAATATATTTAGATACATTTGGAACATATTTGGCACATCGATCGTTAACCCGCCAGAATACCTTTTCATCCTACACTTTTGCCAAGGGAGCCGTGACAAGCTCCAGTCGCTGCCAGAGCTTCCTTCTTCTCTCGAACACCTTGACCTAAGGCGCAACGACAAGCTCCGGTTGCTACCAGAGCTTCCTTCTTCTCTCCAAAGCCTTAACTTATCAGGTTGTTCCAAGCTCCGATCGCTACTAGAGCTTCCTTCTTCTCTCCAACACCTTGACCTAACGGGCTGTAAGGAGCTCCGGTCGCTGCCAAAGCTTCCTTCTTCTCTCCAAAGCCTTAACCTACGGGACTGTAAGGAGCTTCGGTCGCTGCCAGAGCTTTCTTCGTCTCTCCGACACCTTGACCTATCGGGCTGTGACGAGCTCCGGTTGCTGCCAGAGCTTCCTTCATCTCTCCAAAGACTTTACCTTGCATCTCGAGCTCGGGCTGTGAGCTTCCTCTCGTCTCTCCGACAGCTGACCGGTTCGAGTGGCGGTTGCCGTCAGTGCTTCCTGAGGGCTTAGGATATCTGTGCGTCACTTGTTTGAGTCTTGGACTGCCACAGCTTCTTAGCCATAAGGCCCTCATCCACCTAGAAAAACTCCATCTTAAGGTACACCATTCACTTGAAGACATGCACAAGCTTTCCTCAATACCATTGAAACTCTGTTTTGAGGAGTGGGATAAGCTGACATCACTTGAGCTCAGTGGACTCATGCACTTTGAAGAGCTTTCAATAAAAAAGTGCAGTTCCTTGGAGTTCATATCTTTATAAAACTGCAATTCCATTGAAAGGCTTCGCTGTCTAGAATTACCGTGTTTGAAGGAATTAAAGGCTGTTTGGTGCAGCAATCTAGTCAAAATTGAAGGTCTTGACGGTGCAGAGTTCTTAGAAAAGTTGGATTTTGGGGGATGCGAATCAATGGAGACTTTGCCAGATTTGACGGGATGTGAGAAGTTACGATCTCTAAGAGTTTGAGACTGCAAGAAACTTACTCAGCTTCAGGGACTTGAAATGTTGAATTTAATTGATTTGGATATTTCTGGTCGTGACTCCTTGGAAGCAACACCGAACTTATTTGGAACTCGCATCTTTAGAAATTATGAACAAGAGTAGTCTTTTCATTCATAGAGTGATGTTTCCTAAATAGAGGTAAATAAGCAGTGAACAATTATTTTTCGTCTGAGATTCTTGACCCACTTTTGATCACTTTTTTTGACAAGAAGGTTTTCTATGACAGGGTTCTGTACTTTCCTAAATTGCTAGTCTTACATAATTGAAGGAGTGGGGCAGTTGGTCGTAGAAGCTGACATGATGCTTTAGCCAAGATCAAAATGCAGACCCTAATGTCAATAGAAGGCATAGAGGCTGATGAACTTCTGCTACTCATTATTGTATACTACGCCTTGAATTTCCCAATGTCCAATGTTCATATTTTGTTTGAAAAAATCTCTAGCCATTTTGAGTTACTTTGTAAGTTCTTTTGTATGTCAAATTTGACTAATGGTAGATATCGTGTTTGGGACAAACGCCTTTCGATTTTCCATAATGCATGAAACCCCTGTCAAGTTTCTTACTGTTCCCTTGATGTCCCTCATTAACCTTCTAAGAAGAGCATCACTTCTCGGAATATGATGAACTGAGCTAAAATAAAATTAAAGGTTCAAGTGTTTCTGTTTGGCTAGTCTGTCACATATGAATGTAGACCACCTTAACATTATTAGTAGCCGAACTGTTGTTTTGAAGGATTATCAAGCAAGGTAAACTGGTGCTGCTTCTATGACATGTTTGGTTGGTCTATGTGACGATCTAGGCTTACTTTGGGACTTCAATTCAATTAATTGCATCGATGACCTTTTGCATTATTGGACAATTTTTTGCCCGTCTGTGAAACAAGCTGGGATGAGGAGCTCAAGAATTTGCTAATTAGTTTCCATCCCGTTTGATCCTATTGTTGTCATGGAATTGCTTTATTGCATGACTGATTGGGCATGGCTAACTGTGCTGAGGAACTTCAAATTCCATACCTGAGGCTGATCAAAATAAAGAAAAGGGATTTTGCAGAGGAAGCTATCGCAACAGCTGAGGACCATCTTGCGTGCCAACCTTGAAGATGCTCTGGGGCTGACTAGAGGGTCCCAAGGAAGTTTTGATGCTTCTGAATATTCAAACACTTGATCTGATCTCGATGTCACATCCCTGAATGATTGTAAATGTATTTTTTTTTTCAATTAAATATGCTTTTGTATGCTCATCAGGTTCTAGCTCTCCTTTAATCAAATACTAAGCTGCTGATTTTTTGTATGTTACCCTAATGCAGAGTTGTCCGATGCGGTTACATTCTAATGGTATCACTCCCAAATTGATAAGGCTTTGTAGAGGGAGGTATGCACTGCTAGGCTCCTCCATTTTTATCAGTTTATTTGTGTGATGATATCCTTTGAATGTTGTCATATAGGTTTCTGATTTGATAAGATCAGTTTTCATGTATGCAGCATTGGATTTGTAAAGTTGAAATTAACCTCCTCACAAACTAATCCTGTATTGCTGATTTTGCTAATTGGATCTTGCAATATAACCCAGTAGCAAATAAATTTTTTTGTTCTGTAGTTTAGGCACTAATCCTTTCAGCATAATTTTATTAATTTCAATTCTGTTCCTAAACACAAAAAGGAAAAGTGTTGCTAATTGCTTACTCCTTTTATGCCTGTTGGTTTCTTTTTCATCGGCCATCTAATAAAGTCTTTGTTCATTATGGTCCAACTCTGGTATTGATATTTACGCATTTGTACCTTATCTCTCATGGGGTAAATTCTGATGCTACGATCTTGGATTTATTGATAATTAGTTAGTGCTATCTTCCTTGTGCAGACTAAAGCTGCATTTGATGAAACTCGGAGAAAGTCCCCAAACACCATGGGTTGGAGATACAGGCAAGAATGAGCTATGTCAGTATGAAAAGGCATTATGGCGTTCTTTTTTATTGGCGTTTGTCATTGGCTCTGTGTTGTCATTATTCTTCAAAGGATTCTTGATATAAGGCGACCTCTTCTCATGTGGTGTATTAGTCCTTTGCAAGCTTTGAAATTGTGCTACTCTTTAGCAAAGGCTGCATCACAAATCGCTTGGAGGTAGCAAAGGCTGCATCACAAATCACTTGGAGGAAGACCGCATGTAGATGGTTCTATATGTGGAGTCAAGCTTAAAATGAGAATTGCTGACAAGATTACCATTTAAATGTCCACTTTAAGCTACAGTTTTGTGATTGGGAGAGACTTTTTTTCGTGGAAAAAGCAAATGCCGAGAGATCAGCAAATAATCTGTAAATTGCAGCCAAGAGTTTCAATGAATAGGTTTCCAAGAAGACAAGAGTTTCCCATTTGGAAGAATTTTGAACACAAAAGAATGGCATTCATTAGTGTAAAATCATCTCTCTGGTCTGGTTATGTCGGAATATTCATATGTAGGCATTTTGCAATCACTTTGACCGTATAATCTCAAACTTGATTTATTTAAGCATGAATCTAAAAGCAGAAGAGACACAGCCATGTACATTTTCATACCTAAAATCAAGTAGAGAGACTAGTTCGTTCTTAAAGAGCAGCATTACTTTCTCCTTCGAGATTCTCTTAGGTGGACGCATGGAGCTCATGCCACTCGGAGTCGCACCTCCACGTTGTTTTTAGCGTTTCCACCACTAAAACCAGGTCTCTCTCTCTCTCTCTCTCTCTCTCTCTCTCTCTCTCTCTCTCTCTCTCTCTCTATGGATTTGTTCTAGTACACTTATGTCAGTTTGATCAAGCACTGGGTTCTGGAGTGAAGTATTGAGTTGTTTTATGCAATTCTCTATCAAAGGTTTGTCTGAGTCTCTAGTGTGGATGGAGTTTATGTGGGCTCTATTTCTTGAACGAGAATCGGTGTAGAAAAAAGAGTTTTTTCTATTCTTCTTTCGAGTTCTTCCTGCAATAAAAGCTAGTGGCATTGATTATTTGACACCGTCTTGATTTGAGGTTTCTCTTTGAATGTGGTGTTAAATGACAAAGAAAGAATCGGTGGTTCACGTGAAAATGGCTGTTTGAGTTGTTTGGAAAGGAAGGAAGCTATTGGTAGTAGCTATAACTTAGTGTGTTTATTGCAGAGGAGGAGAAGAAAGCGAAGAAGATCAGATCAAAGCGGGATGGGAGAACGTGTGTCTCAGTGTTTGGTTGGTTCACCAAGTTAAAATTGGGGAGAGCGTGGCAATCTTAGGAGCCACAAGAGAATTTGGGATCTTGGATGAAGAATGTGGCAACGGACTGGACCAAGAGCGGATTGTTACATGAGTTAGAACTGAAAAGAGGTGAATCTGTCAAATTAGAAGAACTTATGTTAGATTTTGCTGATATTACTGAGATTCCTACGTCTATCAGTTCTCTAATGAAGCTGGAGAAACTGAGCGCCTGCTGTTGTGAGTCACTCAAAGAAATCCCTAGCTTAATTTGAGATTTGCTGAATTTGCAACATCTGGACATTAGTGGTTCTGGGATTGAAAAGCTTCCTAGTGCTATTGGAAGGTTGAAAATTTTGGCACTATAAGTCTCCTATCATGCCTTGTCTGAAAAAGCAATTCCAAGTGAAATCAGTGACTTGTCTTCACTCGAGATTCTCTATATCACTTGTGCGCTGATATCTACCCTGCCAGAAAGCATTCGGAATGTTTCTTCTCTCCAATGCCTTAACCTATTGGGCTATGACAAGCTCCGGTTGCTGCCAGAGCTTCCTTCAGGCTTGACATATCTGTTGATCTCTTGTCAGAGTCCCAGGTTGCCACAGCTTTCTAGCCTAATCCACCCAGAAAAACTCCATTTTAAGGCATGCCATCTAGTTGAAGACATCCATGAGATTTCCTCAAGACCCTTGAAACTCTGTATTGAGGAGTGTGATAAGCTGATATTGCTTAAGCTTGACAAATTCAAGTACTTGGAAGAGTTTTGAATAAAATAGTGCAGTTTGATTGAAAGATTGGCCCTTTCACGATTAATCCATCTGAAATGATTATGCACCAAGCATTGCAATAACCTAGTTGAAATTCAGGCCCATGATGATTTGGAGTTCTTGGAGGGCATATTTATACATGACTGCAATTCCATTAAAAGGCTTCTCTGTCCAAAATCACGGTGTTTGGAGGAATTACGGGCCATTAGGTGCAACAATCTAGTCAAAAATTGAGGTCTTGACGGTGTGTAGTTCTTAGAAAAATTGGATATTACAAGATGCATGACAATGGAGACTTTGCCAAGTTTGACAGGATGTGAGAAGTTACAATCTATAGTAATTAAAGACTCAGAGAAACTTACTCAGCTTCAGGGACTTGAAAATATGGATTTAGATCTTTTGGATGTTCAAGGTTGCAACTCATTGGAAATGCTACTGAAATTATCTAGAACATGCGTCACTGGAAATTACGAAGAGATCTATCTTGATCTCTCTGTTGAAATATTATACTACAGTGATAATGATGTGATGAATCTTATACCCGTATTACAACAGTGAGACGAATTGTGTTTCCTTGACAGAGGTAAATAAGCAGTAAACTATCAATATTCATGACCTACTTTTCATCACTTTCTTTTGACAAGAAGGTTTTCCATGACAGGGTTCTGACTTCCCTAAATTGCTAGTATTACATAATTGAAGGAGCAAGGGTAGTTGGTCATAGAAGCTGACATGATGCTTCAGCCAAGATCAAAATATAGACCCTAATGTCAATAGAAGGCATTGGTTATCTAGTAAGATTCTCCATCCTTGAATGGCCAGCGTGAGAGAATGGAGTAACACTTTTCTTGAAGCTATATTTTTAAGAATGATTTGCTCCACACCGGGTATCTATTTGATTGATTTTGGAGACTCTGGATTTGCCAACATATACTTGCTGTTGAATACATTATAGCAATGTTTTTCATTTATCCTTCCATTGGCAGCTTTTGTAGACTGCAAACAGATTAGCGACTTGTGAGGCAAGAATGAAAATATCAACATAGTTAAACAAGAATCACCTAGTGATTAACAGTTTCCCTCTCTGTAAACTTGGGATTTGAATTTTTCATCTAGAGGCCGATGATCTTCTGGTACTCAATATTGTAAACTATGGCAAGTATCCATTTTCCCTATGTTCAAAATTCATATTTTCTTTGAAAAAATCCTTGGCCATTTTGAGTTCCTTTGTGAGTTCTTCTATGTGTCAAATTTGACTAATGGCAAATACCCCATTGGGGATAAACACATTTCGATTTTCTGTGATGAGCCCTGTCAGGTTTCTTATTGTTCCCTTGATTTTCCTCTTGAACCTTCTAGCTAAGTATCAATTCCAGTGAGTATAAAGAACAGAGCTAAAATAAAAATCAAAGTTCAAGTATTTTGGTTGATGATAAAAAAAAAAAAAATGGAAGTATTTTTGGCTAGTCTCTCATATATGATTCTAGACTGCCTATTCTTAACCTGCAATCAAATTATTATTTTGAAAGATTATAAAGCAAGGTAAATTGGTACTGCTTCTACGACGGGTCTGGTTGGTCTATGGGATGATCAAGGCTTACTTTGGGACTTCAATTTGATGAGCTGTATCGATGATCCTTTGCATAATTGGGACAAATTTTTTGCCCTTTCTGTGAAACAGGCAGGGGCAAGGAGCTCAAGAACTTGCTAATGAGTCTGCATCCCATCTGATCCTATTGTTGTCATGGAATCGTTTTATCACATGATTAATCTGAGTCTGGCTAACTTGGCTAAGGAACTTCAAATTCCATGCCAAATACTTATCAAAATGAAGAAGATATATTTTGCAAAGGAAGCACCGGCAACAGCTGAGGACCATCTTTCGTGCCAACGTTGAAGAGGCTCATGGGCCAACTGGAGTGTGTTTAGGAAGTTTTGATGCTTGTGAGGATCCAAAACACTTCATCTGATCTACATGCCTGAATGATTTAAATGTTGTATTTTCAGTGGAGTCTGCTTTTTGTATGCTCTCAAGGTTTAGCCTCTCTGTCAATCAAATATGTAGTTGATGATTCTTTTGTATGTCACCCTGATGCAGAGGTGTTTGATGCCATTGCATTCTAATGTTATCACACCTGAACTCAATGAGGCCTTGCAGAGGGAGGTATGCACTACTAGTTGTACCATAACAATGAAAAAGTAACCTGTGTGCTTATACTATATGAGCTATGGAATTTCACCTGAAAATCAGTAAGCAAGTATGCATGAGGACAATCTCCTCCATTTCTATCAGTTTATCAATGCGATACTATCCATTGAATGTTGTCATATAGGATTCTGATTTTTTATTTTTTTTTTAATTTGATAAGCTCAGTTCTCATGCAACGTTGACTCTGTAAAATTGAAATTCACCTCCTAGCAAATTATCTTGTACCGCTGATTTTGTTAATGGGATATTGCAAAATAACCAAGTAACAAATTCATCTTTATGTTCTGCAGTCTAGGCACCTCATCTTTTCAGCATAATTTTATTAACAAGGAAAGTGTTGCTAATTGCTTTCGTCTCCAAAGCTTGTTGTTTTCTTTTTCATTGGCCAGCTGATGAGGTTTCTGTTCATTGCTGTCCAACTGCAATTGGGGCAAATGATGCTTTGTGCATTTGTACCTTATCTTTCATGGTGTCTATTGTGATGCTCTGATTTTAGTTATCTTCAGTCATTGATAATTAGTAAATCATATCCTTCTTGTGCAGATTCAACTTGCATTTCATAAAATTCAATAGCATCCCCAAACATCACAGGTTGGAGATGTGGGCAGGAATGAGATATGTCATGAGACATTATGGAAAGGCGTTCCAAAGTTCTTCGCCATCAGTGCTTATAATGTGCTCCATGTTGTTGATATTCTTCTTATGATTCGTGATATAAAGGGACCTCTTATAATGTGTAGTAGTCCTTTGCAAGCATTGAAATTGTGCTATTATTTAGCGAACACCGAATTTCAAAATGCTTGCAAGAAGACCGCATATGTGCGGGTGGTTCCGTACATGAAGTTAAGCATGAAGTGAGGTTTATCAAAAGGATCACCATTTAGATGTCCACTTCAAGCTACGATTTTGTCAATGTGAGAGACTTCTTCATGGAAAAAGCAAATGTCATGGAATCAGCAAATAATCTATCAATTTTAGGCAAGATTTTCAGCGGAAAGATTCCCAAAAGACAGTATTTCTCATTTGGAAGAATTTTGAACACAAAATAAAAGTGTTTGTCAATGTACAATCATCTCTCGGACTCGGGAAGTTCATGTATTGGCATTTTGCAATCACTTGTAAGTGTATAATCTCAAACTCGATTCCTTCAAGCATGAATCTATAAAGCAGAGTATACACAGCCGTACATTTTCCATACCTGGAATCAAATTTTCTTTGGCGTTGGCTACAATTGAAGATAGATAAAAATGTCAAGAATAATCTCTAGAAGGGTGAAAGTAGCCCCTCCCAATATTTATACTCATTTGGTTTGGACAGAAACACTAAAGGGCTCATCTAATTGCTTAGTACTCGGACTATACTACACCAAATTGTGGTCATAGGTCATGCATTCAAGTTTCAATTAAAGCAATTTCTTTGGAGCCACTCTTAGATGTTCCTCCTTATTGTACTACATTACAATGGTAGGACTTTAGTAGTTAAAAGCTACTCACATCATAGAGTATGATTCGCTCGTTGTCCAGCTGAACTTTGAGTCAATACTTTCTGGAGCTGAAGACAAGGCCCAGTAACTTGTTAAGTTAAGTTTGAATCTTTAAGTACTAACTCATATAAAATGCAGGTCACGTTAAAGAGTCAAAACACTAGTTAAACATACCAGACATGAAATAATCTAATTTTCAGAATAGTAATTAAATATTACACGAGAAGAGTCGCAAATAAAGTGAACTATTGACTGTATGATTTATTATTTAATTGCTCAACCCGTGCCTAGGCATTTAATTCAAAGGGCAATGGCTTTGTGTTTTACAACTTATGCAACATTAGTCACGACCTTATCAATCGAATTGTTTTGAAGTTGGAACGTAAATCAATCAAATGATTAATCGAATTGATTTGAAGTTGGACCATGAATCGATCAAATGATTATATGAACGTGTTAAACCAATTGAACCATTTGGTGCTAGATGGTTAAATGCTAACGATTTGGTTCGAGCTTGTTTATGATAGTTCCATCCCATATTACATTGAGGTCTATTGACAAACAATAACAACGAAAGTTTCGAAAGGACAAGAGAATATTCTTTGGTTCTCCTCAAATTTTTTTTTTTTTAACCCCAGGCTTGATGGCATGGCACGAGAAATATGAAAGCTGTCACTCAAATCACAATGGAAATGCTGAAGGCCTTTCGATTTATTTATTTAACACCTCCGAACTGCACGTTAGAATATATAGCTTCGGTAGTTTGCCATATGATGAATCATATAACATAGAGGAATTGAAATAGACAAATTGAGAAAATTAGGGAGTTAAAGAACCCGAAAACGGAGGCTTAAGCAACATTTAGCCAAAAGGTAAGGAAAAAAACTTTTGGCAAATATAAATATATATATGAATATCAAATATGAGTTGTCTCATTTTCCTATGTTTTGAATGCTGGAGATCAATGAATGAAACAACCATTCGAACAAACATAACATTGGAAAGATCAAACATTGTAGCACTTTTCTGAATACTTAATTACCATTAGATGCATATAAAGATGAAAACCCGATAAACAAAATCTCAACTGATCCCACCCTTTTCTCTCTTGATGACGATGAGCATGATATTCCATAATTTCTACATATTAAAATCGACAAATGATGTTCCAGCATTTGCATTTCAACCATTGGAACCCTCGTTTGATACAAGCCTTGAACTTTCCCTCGACCGAATAAAGCTTCTATCTGGCCAGCCTCCTCTTCCTCTGCTTCTCCGGGTCATTCCACCACGACAGTTTTATTGACTTCTAAAATGTAAGAAATAGGCAAAGCTAAAGTCCATTTCCACTTCCTGCATCAGGTTTGTCTATTCCCATCCCAAAGGCAATGGTAGCGCATACAATCTGCACCTCTCCAGTTTTTCAACAGCTACTCTTTGACGGGCTACTAATCCAGCATGATTGTACACTGTCTTTATACGGCACTTCTCATTCAAGCATTTTGTGACATCAACACATTCACTGTTCAAAAGGCCATATACAATGATTCTTTGGCAGCTCTGCAAGCTGCTTCAGTGGTTCCTTGGTCTTAGCTATGACCTCATATTTTAGATTTAGTCTATCAAAGCTTGTCTCAAAAACAAGAGCATGGAAGAACCCCAAGAGCTTTCAGGATATCCCGTAATGGATATATAATTCAATAAGAATAGATAGATTATTTCAACATAATCAAGCGATTAATATGTAATTTTAGTAACTCACAAACTGACTGAGTGGTAGTTGCACTTAAAGCCATCAATGGGACATATGGAAAGTTCTGCTTGAGACAACCCAATCCCCTATAATATGGACGAAATGTCCCCATAGACAACAATAATGACAACCACGAAAGTGACAACCAATGAGCTTTCAACAGTAATCAATCAAATGAACAAGAAAAGCTCAAACCAGCAGTACGTTCCTTTCATGAGGTCAAACTGGCAGAGCAAATCCATTTAAGACCTTGTAAGAAACACAATCAATGATCACATGGCGACCCTTTGCCTTTCTCAAGTTGTTAACGTTAAGTATAGGCATTAATAGAATAAACAGGGACCCAAGAACCAGCTTAAGAGACTGAGTATCATGCCAAACATAGAGAGGAGATTGGATCCTTATCCAAGCTTATGTTGGTTCCAATTAGTTTGGGAAGTAATTTCCATTGGAGCTTATTTAAGCTGTGTGCTTTTTACTCAATATAATGAACAATGTGCTGCTAAGTGTTCCCAAACAACGGAACCTAAATCTTTTCCTCAAACATGGAACACTGAATTCTGTTATATTAGAACTTCACAGGGTTCTGGGCTTTAGTAGGTCTAGTGTAACACTGACAATTTAATTAGGCTAGAGACACAGAAAAATGCAGAAAAGTTTGGAAAAAGAGTTTAAGTTAGCATATATGAAAGTTAACTTGCTTATATTTATCCGGAACAAGGACAACAGTTTCTCAGTGACATCACAAATAATGATTCCTTTTGAAGTAACTCTAGCATGATCTTTCTTCATGTACAAGGCATGCCAAAGATTACACATACCTCACGCAATGTGCCTCATCAATAACAAAACCAGCTAGTAGTGCCGGCAATGCATGATGGTCAAATATAAAATATTTACAAAGAACCTTTTAGAAGTTATGATGCATAAAAAACAATGCCTTTCTATGTCAATATCTCAAGAAATGATGGATTTCCCACAATCCTTTTAGGAGTTACACACAATAGCTTGCACGATGGTTTATCTTTTCTGAAAAGGCAGGCGAGGCAGAAATGGAGATTAATAATTTGACAGTCACAACACTCAGCATAAATCACAAGTTTTCATTTAGGCAAAACATTCCTTTCAATGATGCTGGATTGCTAATCCACACTTTGATGATCTGCTATACTCTCAAAGTATTTGAGAAATATAAGTATTTGTACATCATCCAAAAGTGAAATCAACTTCTTTATTGACCAAAGCATTCTAATGTCATTTGGGATCTTGAAGAGTGTGGAAGCAATTGGCAAAAGTTATGACTGTCTATTGGACATTTGATTGGATGAGAGGCCCCATAAGCAATTTACTAAATGCTTTTGGACATGTACATTGCATAGATCCTGTGCTGCATGCAGAATCACAAGCAAATTGGAAACGATCATGCAAAGAAAAAAATTATAAGAGAGAAGAATGGTGAAACACTGATTTAAGTGGTATGGCAGTATTGTCTATATCCATGGAAGAAGCATACCATGGATTCTAAAGATCATCTGGCCAGAATTTGAGAGTTCTGCTTTGGTCAGGAACATAGCATGTGGATTTCCTACCCGTTTTACTGCCCAAAACATCATTTTCGTCTTCACTGTCAGTAGAGGAATCCACCTCAAGGAAAGTTTGATTTTTCACAGGTTGTGGAGAATCTTCTATAATATTGACATCTTGTATAACATTGCATTCACTGTCATTACGAATATATTGGCCAAACATATCAGTCAAAACTCCACAAGCTTCTGATTCCACAGCTTGCAAATCATCCCAATCCTCGGAGTCTTGCATGGTTTCAGCAAGTTCTGCTAGGAAGACATTGCCACACTGATAAACTCTTGACCTTCATCACTTAGAGGACCAAAAGAAGAAAGAGATGATTTTGCAAGACCCATGGCAAACAAGAGATCAAATAAATACAATCTACAATACATTATTTGCATTTAGTTTAGTGAGACACGATATTAGTATTATTGCAAGACACCCATAAGCAATTTGCAGTGAGTTCAGAAATAAGCCAGACAGTCCGCTTGTCAATAGGACTACTCCACCAAACCCACAAAGAAACATGGATGAGATTAACGCTCAATGAACCAAACTCCAGTCCCATTCAAATCCAAAGTAGACTTACTATTCCATAGCCATCATCACAACAGAGACTAACCGCAATGAATCTCCTTAATTAGGAATTCGCACGTTCAATCAAATGCACCAATTATCCGCGCAACACGAGCAATTAAAGCAAGGCTATTCTACCGCCATCACCATCGTGTGGACGAGAGCTACCTCCATCATCTCCGCAAACGCTAATTAGCATAAAAACGTGCTACGAGATAACGATTCGAGTTACCGTAGAGGAAAACGAGACGGTCCGAGCACCTGTTGGTGGACTGCTCGTGGAAGCCGAACTCGAGAGCCGAGCTCAGCAACCCAAGCTTTCTCCTCCTCCGAGCCCCGCTCCCTCCATGGAATCTCAACCCGTTCGAAGTGATTCGAACGATCGATGATGCCCGAGTCAGAATCGAATCGATCCGTAGTCTCGAATCGAATTGGAGCGTACTCGATGTGCTCTCGTTCGAGAACCTTGCCAGCGATGGCGGGATTGATGTTTTTCGTTTTCCATTTTTTATACGCCGGAGAATGGCAGAGGCTGGAGCCATATTTTTCAGTTCTTTCTTTGACAATTCCGTTTTCGCCCCCGAAGTTTGTTTGAGTTCTATTTTTGCCCCCTCTTCTAAGTTTTTTTTTCTGGTTTCATTTGACACGCCAAGGGGTTCGTTTGGTGTGAAGGCTACCTTGCAAACACGAGACTTGCATGTGGTTCTAAAAGTTTTAGATTTGCGAGACGTATCTCAAATTTCTTTTCTGTTGCTGTTTTATCTGCTAAACAAATAATCGGCAAAGTAATAGCTTTTTCTTTAATTTACATTTTGACCTTTATATATATTAATATGCATATTTCGATGGGATGATTTTCAAAAATTTTGGAAAAAATAGAGTTTCCAACACTATTTTATTGTTTGGCAAAAAAAAAAAAAAACTACTCTATTGTGCCCAAAACATCAGGATTGTAATGGAAAATTCATAATTTAAAACTCTATTTTATGGGATCAATTCTGCATTCAACATGGATAGTTGCATAAAGAGGGTAAAAACGTAATCCGTCAAACCTGTTTTGCAAATTCAATTTTTTATTGTAACTTTCAGACATTAAAGAAAAGTTATAGATGCCAATGTGATCATATATATATTTGCTCGAGAAACGTTATGACAAGTAAAGAAAATTATTGACATATAGATTGCAAAACTTTACAAAGTGTTGAAGTATACGTTTTTCTTTACCAAAAAAAAAAAATTACAAAGTGTGAATAAAGTTGCAATCAATTTAAAATTTTACTGAAGTACGCACAAGAAGTTTACTATTAATAAGTAGACTACTATTTTTAAGGAATATCGTGAACCATAGGCTTAGAGGATTTATGACCTCCAAAAAAGGAAAAATTACACTCTCCAAAAAAAAGTTATCCAAGGACATTTTACAAATAAATTACTACGGTAAGAACAACGACATACGCCGTAGGAAAAGTACAATCTATTGAGAAATTTACTAACAATCTGAGAAAACAATTATCATAAACTTAGATAGTTTTTTTTTGGTGATATATTCCAAATCATAAGATACACGACATTTAAGTAACAAAAGAAAAAATACGTCAATTAGTAAATTATTATTAATTAGGAAAATTACTGATACTAAAGAAAGATCATAATAAATTGGATGGATCCGGTCCGTTTTGCCTTCTCATGTGGTCGTCGTTGACTGTTCAAATGATTCCGCCAATCTTCTTTAGGTGGCCTTGGTTTGCGAAGAGTACGGTTGTTCTAATTAAAGTGGTATGCCATAACTTTCTTTCTTTCCTTGCCTTTTTCTCTATGTATAGTGGTGATGTATGCTTAGAGAGCGTTTGTGATTCCTCGCATGAAATAACAGCTTGATGATCAGCTAATGTGAATTTACTCTGAAATTTACTAACTCTTACGTTGGATTGGATTGAATCGAAAATAGTCTAACCCAAATAGATCCAATTAATCCGTTTCAACCAATTTCCATGCAATGCAAGTCTAGTGATCCATATCGAATCTGATCACTACCCAAATTATATCCGATCTAACTCATATTACTAAAATACTTTCATATTTGACCCAATCTAAGAAAACTCATGCTCAAAACCCAAGTCAGAGAGCAAGATCAAGCTGAGCACAATGGTTGCATAAAAAAGATCAATTTTCCAATAAGTGATTAGAAAGTCCTAGAAGCATAGTACAATTTTTAAATTCTTGAAATTACAAAACAAATAGAGATTTTTGGAGGCAAATGAGAATGTCCTATATATTTTTCTTTTCTAATTTTCTCCAATGCCATACATTGGAACCCATGGTTATGTACCAAAATCACTTCCTATCGGTTTATATTCATTTGAAAAACATTTTCTTCCTTAAGTTCACAACTTTCTTAGTAGTGCTAAGCAAAGCAGATTAGAAGATCATGTTAAAGCTTAAATTTGGACATATAGGTCTACCCTTTTATATTTAGTTGGTGGAACCATTGAGAGCACACGGGGGTTGTGCTCTAAACATTGTCTCCACTTTCTTCTACATACAATCATCATACAGCTAACGTAAACGTTTACCACCTCCAGTGGGCATAAGATTAAAGCAATCTGACTTGGCTACAAAAGCTTTAGGCTGCGCATGACAACGCTTCTTGGCTGGGGAAAAGTTTTTTTTTTTTTTCAGAAATAGTTCTTTTATAATTCTATTACGAAGAACAATTTCTGAGTAAAAGAACCCATTTGGTAACTACACAAAATTTCTACTCTTAAAATAGAAAAAGAATATAAATGCGTTTGGTAACGCAACAGTTTCTTTTTTATATTTATTTGTTTTTTTCTTGCTCACGGATCGCCGACCACCAACCGCCGCCTGCCACTATTGCAGAACCGCCGAAGGCGGACGAGCAGCTGCGGGCAGCTGCGGGAGGAGGCGGCTGATGGGCTGTGGGGTGGCGGCGGCGGCGGCGGCGCCGCAACGGCGATCGGCGGTTGGAGGTAGCCACGGCAAGAGAGGAATAAAAGAAAAATAAAAAGAAAATTGGCTTATTTCTAGAAATTGTTCTGGAAACAAGAAGCTTTTTTTTTTTTTTTTCGTTTCTGCTCCAAATCTATTCCCGAGCTAACTTTTGATTCCGGAGAATAGAAAAACAACTTGGCGTTACCAAACGAATTTTTGTTCTTTTTTTGTTCCGGGGAACAAATGAACAAAAATTATAAGGAACAAAAACGTTGTCATGCGCTGCCTTACAAGCCTGATGCTTGATTGGTTGAAATGCCTCATTTCCAAATATGACAACATTTGTCAATTCTATGTCATCCAAGGCTTGCAATTCCTCATAACTCAATCCTAAGGTTGGAAGTCAAAATCCAAGAGCAATGTCTTTTATTTGAAACTGACGAAACTGACGATATTGAACCTTGAGTGACAGTGCTCTTACAGTCCTTCAACAGAAATAAGCCTCTTCAGCACCGTAATAGTTTTTGACTTGGATTGTCATGGAAAATGAAAAATGTGCACAAAGAAATCACAAGCCTTCATTTACGCAAAACATTCCATCAATGACGCTAGATTGCTAAGTTCAACACTTTAATGATCTGCTACACCCTCAAAGTATTCGAGAAATATAAGTATTTGTACATCATCCAAAATTGAAATCAACTTCTTTATCGACTAAAGAGTTCTAATATCTCATTTTGGGTCTCGAAGATTGTGGAAGTAATTGGCAAAAGTTATGAGTGCCTATTGGACATTTGATTGGATGAGAGGCCCCATGAGCATTTTACTAAATGCTTTTGTGCATGTACATTGTGTAGGTCCGTTGCTGTATGCAGAATCACAAGCAAATTGGAAACGATCAAGGAGAGAACAGATTATAAGAAGAAAGAAAAAGAACTGTGACGCATTGACTTAAGTGGTTTGGCAGTATTATCTATTTCCATGGGAGAAGCATACCATGGATTCTAAACATCATCTGGCCAGAAGTTGAGCGGATGAATTGCTCGGAGTACTGCTCTGGTCAGGAATATATTATGTAGATTTCCTACCCATTTAGCCGCTAGATATATTGTCTTCGTCTTCACTATTAGTAGAGGAATCTGCCTCAACAAAAGTTTGGTTTTCTTCAAGTCGTGGAGAATCTTCTATAAATGTCAACATCATGTATAACATTGCATTCACCGCCATTCCAGATGTCTTCGCCAAACATAGTAGTCAAAACTCCACAAGCTTTTGATTCCACAGCTTGCAAATCATCCCAACCCTCAGAATCTTGCATGGTTGCATGGTTTCGGCAAGTTCTGCTAGGAAGTCGTAGCCACAGTGCTCCACAATGATAAACTCTCGACCTTGGTCACCTTAAGAAAACCAAAAGAAGAAAGAGATGACTTTGCAAGTTCCATGGCAAACAAGAGATCATATAAATACAATCTACAATACGTAATTTGCACTTAGTTCAAGGAGACATGATATTAGTATTATTGCAAGCCACCATATTTAATTCGCAATGAGTTCAGAAATAAGCTAGACAGCTCACCAGTCAATAGGACTACCCTGCCAAACAAGGACGAGATTAAGGCTCAGTCGACTAGATTTAACCAGCTCCAGTCCATTCAAATCCAAAGTAGACTATTCTATAGCCATCATCAGAATCGCGACTAACCACAACAAATCTCCATATTAGCAATGCGCAATCAATCAATTTACAAACTATCCACGCAACACAAGCAATCACGTTATTCCCTAAGGACCAGATACTGCGCATTTTGGCCAATAAGCAAGGAAAACTTTGCTGCGTGCCCAGTTATCATCAGAGATAAGGGTTACTTTGTTCAACCAACATAATTGTCTGACTGTGTATGACCTTTAGATAGCCAAGGAGGAATATTGGAAACCTTACACTATGAGATTGCAGCCTGTTATCCGTGTTTTGAATATGAATATGATTATTGTCTATCACATTTCTCAAGTACCCATTGCAAAATAACGATTACAACAATACATCAACATCTACATAAAACGGCAACCTAGTAAAAACACATTTTGTGGAGGCCAGCATTGCGATGGCATTTGTTTGCAATTGCTTGATTTAGGAAATACATCTAAACCTCAGGAGTCAAATTGTTTTCATTTCTGACCTGTGACAAATAGCAGATAAGAAATCAAACATAGAGGTTCCACCTGATGTAAGAATGACTAAAGCTCTCAGTGACACGTAAAAGAGCCAATCACATCTCTTCAAAAGCCTGCTGTCACCATAATAGGTTTACTTTTCATAGAAATTAATAAATCAAGAGAAGAATTATTACTTGAGTTACTTCATCAATAAGGTCAACTTCCAAGACAGCTGGAATGAAACCAGCACCAATCCCTTAGATCTTGTGAGGACCTACCAGAACCAGTCAGCAGCAATCTATGAGACTACGTTTATAATTAAAACCAGAGAAGATTAAATCTGCAACTGTAATATCCAAGAGAGATTAGTGCTTGTTTTTCAAACAACTATCGGAGAGAGAGAGAGCTGCAAATATTTACTCATTCCAAAACCGTTTAATAAGGCCATAGATGCGGCAGAGATGGATGTAGATGACACCTTTAGAAATTTTGAAGTTAATAGAACCCACTCTAAAGTCCACATGCCCCAGAAGTTGTAAGGCCTTAAATCAAGAAGCACCATTGACATATCACAATAGTGCTGCAATTGAAATATGGAAATGAGAACACCACTTCAAATCCAGAACTTCTGTTAGAAATATTGGCAATGCGCCATACAGTAAATCTCGGGAGTCATACCTTTTATATTTAAGCCCATCTTTATTTGAAAGAATTGCAGTTCTTTTCTTTTTTGATCAGCCTATTTATATCAACAATTTATCATCTCATGTTTCAGCTTTCTGCAGAGACCGCTTCTCTCACTTCCCATGCAATGATGCGAAACCATGAGCCTTGAACTCTAAGGAGTAAAAATGAGACCCCATCATATCAATCTCTCACAAGTCATCGAACAATCTTAATGAAACAAATTTGGATGATAAACTAGATTGTGCATGGAGATTTAATAATCGCGAGAGGTAAAACATGTTCAAGGGAACTAACCAGGCTTGCCTCCAGATAATACAGTGCTTTCAACAGGTTCAACACCATAGAGCTGACAAATAAAAGAGAACCAGTAAAGAACTTAGACTAGAAGGGGAGAAAAAGAATAACATGCAGCTGATGCAGCTCTCTCAACACAAAAAGAATGTTCAGGCACAAGGTTTTTCATTCAAGGCATCCATAGTTGATAATCACCCAACATTGACAATATTTTGTCTGAGTTCAACATGTGACAAACAATATCATAAAAACAATCTACCTTTATGTCAGGGTTTTGATCTTTCAGAAACTTTCCAGCACCAGTTATAGTGCCACCAGTTCCTATCCCAGAAACAAAGGCATCTATTTTGCCGCCCAAGCCTTTCCATATCTCTGGTCCGGTTGTTTCATAATGTATCTAAACAGAATAATGACAGCCAAGCTGAAGTTTGCGTCATCACCTGCATATACAACCAACAAGACATGACAGTTGACCACACATGTACCTTTGGGTTAGCAGGATTCTTGAACTGCTGAAGAATGTAAGAGTTAGGTTTCTTAGCCATCATCTCCACTGCCTTCTGAATAGACCCCTTCACAGCCTTGGCAGGATTGGTCAGGACCAACTCAGCTCCAAAAGCACGGAGGATGATCCTTCTTTCCAAACTCATAGATGCTGGCATTGCAATGATTAGCCTGTAGCCCTTTGTTGCTGCCATGAATGCCAAAGGCAATGCCAGTATTGCCATTGGTTGGCTCAATCAGTACACTATTCAGCAATTTGGAATTAAAAGTCAAAATGAAAAATCCATTAGCAAAAGAGCTTCATTTCTATATAAATTCATTTGCAACTGTGCATAACACCAATACATTGAGTATTTGCTGTCATTCCCTAATGACCAGATACTGCGCATTTTGGCCAATAAAAAAGAAAAACTTTGCCGCGTGCCCAGTTATCATCAGAGATAAGACTAATTCACCAAACCCGCTCCGATCTATTCAAACCTAGAGAAGACTATTCCCTAGCCATCATCACCATCGTCGTGGTGGACGATGAAATACCTACACAACCTAACCTCTGCAAACGCTGCTCAGCATAAAAAAAAAAAAAGACGGGCGACAAAGTAACGATTCAAGTTACCGTAGAGGGAAACGAGACAGTCCCAGGCACTTGCTGGAGGACTGCTCGTCGAAGCCGAACTCGAGAGCCAAGCTCAGCAACCCGAGATTTCTCTGCCTCCTCCAACCCCCGATGCTCCATGGAATCTCAACCTGTTCGACGTGATTCGAATCGATCGATCGATGATGCAAGGCTAGTAATCGAATCGATCCATGGTCTCTCTCTCTCGAGAGCGAGAGAGAGAGAGAGAGAGCGCGCGCTCGAAGCGCTCTCTTCGAAGAAAAACCATGCCAGCGATGGCGGGACTGATGTTTTTTGCTCTGCTTTTTTACCGGCTGGAGAAAGGGAGAGATTGGAGCCATATTTTTTTTTTTTTTTCAATTCTTTCAAAAATTCCGTTTTTGCACCTGAATTTTGTTGGAAGCTCTATTTTTTGCCCCCCTCATTAAGTTTTCCTGGTTTCATTTGACACTCTTGGGTTGGATCTGAGTAAGTATCAGAAGAAGAGCAAGTATTTTATGCGAGATACAAGTATATGTTGAATCAAGCCAAGTGTTATTTAACAAAGTGGCTGTGGGTTACAACTAGTTGTGAGATTGTCCAATTAGTCTTACAATTATATATATGGACGTCAATTCCGTTATAAACTTATCAATATTACTAAATTAATTTGAAATCTTTGCTAAAAAATCTAATATAATCATTTTAGTCAATTTTCGCTGAAAATTGCTGATATTATAGTGTGCCACGTAAGATGGCCGACGGTGACTAGATCGCCACACCAATGATTCTAGCGAAAATTGACCGGAATGACTACGTTGAAATTTCTCACAAAAATTTAAGTCTGAATCAATAGAATTGAAAAAAAATTAGAATTAAATTGATATATATATAATAAATTTATGTGATTGGGTAATTTTTCTCATAACTAGCAAAGTAGCTTTTTTTTTTTTTTTTTTAATTTCAAGTTATATAAACTCCAATTTGTGACATCTATAACATGGAATCCAAGAAGATCTTCTCTCCTTTCTTTGTTGCGTATTTTTTCCTATTCTTTCAGGTTGTCCTTTCTTTTTCTTTTCATTTTGATTTTGTGCCAATGACTTCTTTATTTCCTTCATATGTTGAATTTCTAAGTCCAAGGACCTAGCGCCTGATCTCAAATTATATAAAACACCACCCTCGTGTAGACGGTATACTTAACTCTCGTGTAAAATACTTCTCACATCTTTGTCTTTTCTTTTCTTTTCTTCTCTACAAGGAGAAGACTTTACGTGTCTAACTTATAAAGTTTGGATTGTCATGTTCTTGACAGGTCTATGCTACACGTTCCAATTTCGCTTTTTTGGGGAAATGCGGGTTTTCTTAAGACTCAATATCATGAGCCGGATCATCATAGCAAATGAAACTTAGGATACACGGAAACAAGCATGGGCCCAGAAAGCCTAATTACTCAATGGAGTCGGCCCGGTTGCATCGCTGATATTAGCGAAAACACGTGTTGAGTTACTATACTGGCGGTGGTTGGGGAATCGCTCGCTTAATCGCAGCTCCAGTGGAGACAAATTTGTTGTTAGTGATGCCAGGGGATGGGCCGGGGTGGCGTGGTGATAGGGATCTAACCTCCCCTTTCCAAAGTTGATCTTGGGATAGGGACGGGCAGCAGCAACTGCGCCCGATAATGGAGCGGCGGCAGCTTGGCAGCGGGCACAAACCTCCAGCGAGTCTACTGCTTTTTGTGGGCTGAGGTTGGACGATGATGATGATTTACAGAACAGATTTGGAAGACCGACCCGTTTCTTTCTTCTCCTGCCGCTGCGGAGTTCCTTCGTTTTGCACGTGACCCATATGGTAAAAACCACAGATAAGATAAGAAGATCAACAAGCGCGATGGCGACAGATGATACAACCATCTCTCTCCCATTGACTTCACCATCAGAATCACGTCGGGAACCAAGACAGGGCAAAGAATGCTGGGAGAGACAGAGAGATAGAAGAGCGTTAGAAATGGTCTTATGTATTTTTCCAAATGTGGGAATTCCTATGAGGGCTTGCCAACGGACGCAAAAAGAGACAACACTAAACTTTGTCGCAAATAAAGAGTGAGTTTTTTGACGAATTGGAGAATCGTACCTACTAAAATTAAAGCGGGCTTCATGAAACGTTTCAATTAAAATTGTTCATATCAGGTCACCCGTCGTATCATGTCAAATGGTCGATACGGATTAGATCACCACATGAGCAATTTCTAGGGAAAATTGAGAAGTGAATCGAGATCGGAATTAAGCTAACAAAATTATCAAGTTGCCACAATTTTCTGACATGAATTTAGATAGCCTCTTTACGAAAATCATACGATCAAGAGAGAGGAGCGGACACGTAACCCAGATGGACGTCATTTTCCTCATTTGCCCTTACATTCAATCACAAGAATATACGTAGAATGTTATTAGATTTCTCTTCAGTAACCAACCAATGGTAGGATTACACTTCAGTCTCTCTTTCTTTTTTTCCCCTTACAAAAGTTTACTGTGAATTTTTTTGTTATTCTAAAAATGCAATGTGTTTCGTATTAATAAAACAATTGTCTTGTATATGCCGAAATGAGAGGTCGCTCATATATCTTGGGATTGTAATACATATCTATGGAAAGGCGTTTTCATATTCAAACTAAAAGCTTACGCCAAGGCTAGGGACCGGCGACTAGGGACCAATGGGGGCGGCAACTTGCGGCCAACGGCAGTGGCGGTGAAGTGATTGAATTGGGCCTGGGATAGTATAGTGTCTCATTCCTTGTGGAACCCAATTTCGCATTTCGATTTCACTCCAAACATGAAAATTACAGGATCCGAAAATCTTGTTCGTTCGAGTCTAGTTTATTGAATGAAGCTTTTTTGGGTAGCTAGCGCTCCAGCCCTTTCCAATGGAAAGAACGCACTTCTCGTTCGTGACCGACCCAACGAACGGTTGGACGACAGAGCTGATTAAGCCACGCCAAAGTCGATCCGCCATCACCATACCAAAGTCCAAAGACCCCCTGATTGAAGGCGAAGGTGAGAAAGGCCCCACGTTCGGATGCAAAGAGAACATTCAAATTTCATTTATTTGTTGCTGTGCATCAGCAAAAGAAGACATTGACAAAGTAATATTAGTTGGTTAATTACATTTTTACCTTTAACATATTTCAATGGAACGATTTACAAAATTTTGGAAGAAAAAAACATTTCCAACACTAGTTTTCCGTTTGGTAAAAACTAAAGAACTACTCTATTATGGTCAAAACGTCTTGATTGTGATGGAAATTTCATAAGCGAAAGTTCTCTTGTATGAGATCAGTCCTGCGTTCAACATGGACTGTTGGATAAAAAGGGAAAAACATGACCCGTCGAATCTATTTTGCAAAATCGATTTTCTGTCATCACTTCTGAACATTAAAGGAAAGTTGTGGACGCAAACTTGATCAAATTATCATTTGATTGAGAAAAGTTGACACTGGGATCCCTAGAGTGCCAAAAGTTGGCGTAAAGGGACACTTAAGTCGCCAAAAGTTATGAAAGTGACACTTAAGTACCAAAATCCGACAAAAATGCGACGTGGTGATTTTTACGGCGAAGCAAATGCAAAACGGCGTCGTTTTGATGCGAAAAGGTAAAAAAATAATATAAAAATTATTTAAATTAAATTAAATTTAAATTTATTTAAAACATTTAAAAATAGAAAAATTTAATATTAAAAATTTTAAAATTTTAAAAAAATTTTAAATTTTTAAAAAAATAAATTTAATTTAAATTTAATTTAATTAATTTTTATTTTATTTGGTTACCACGTCAGCATCAAAACGACGTCGTTTTATATAATTTTTCATAAACTTTTTTATAATTTTTTATAATTTTTTAATATTTGTATTTGTATTTTTAAATTTAATTTAATTAATTTTTATATTATTTTTTTACCACGTTAGCATCAAAACGACGTCGTTTTGCATTTTTGATCACGTCAACGTGCAAAACGACGCCGTTTTGCACTTACTTCATCGGAAATTGCGCACATCGGCATTTTGACTGAAGTGGCACTTAAATGATCCATTTTTTCTCGATTTTGACACTTAAGTATCACTTTCGTAACTTTTGGCACTTAAGTGTCATTTTGTGCCAACTTTTGACACTTGAAGCGTATTTTTGCCGAGAAAAGTTACGACGAGTAAGGAAAATTACTAAAACATAGGTCTTAAAGCTTTGCCAAGTGCAAAGAAGAGGAGAGTTACGATCAATCTACATATTTTGATAAAAATACACAAACGAGGAGAGTTATGATCAATCGACATATTTTAGTAAAAATACACAAAAGAAATTTACTATTAACTGAATAAATATTATTTTGTGGAATTTCACCAAACATAGGTTTCAGAGAATTTATGACTTCCAAAGAAAATGTACACCCTCCAAGCTCAAAAGAAAACATATGAAAGGATGTCATACAGGTAAAATTACTATTAACGAGGACAATTACATTGCCAAAGGAAAGTTATGATCCATCCGGTAATTCACCAACCATAGAAAAAGAAATTTACCCAAAACTTTGGCAGATTACTATATTTTGAGGAATATTACAAATCATATGACCTACAGAACTTATGATGGTGACCTCAAAAGTAACAGATTTCTCAAGAAATGATGCCCTAAAACACAAGACGGTTCCAATTGCTCTAGGAAGTAATTTCCATTGGAGCTACTTTAAGTGTGTGCTCTTTAGTCAATACAATGAACGATGTGCCACTAAGTGTTCCCAAGCGATGGAACCTAAATCTTTTCATCATACAAGGAAAATGCGGAAAAGTTTGGAACGTTAACTTGCTTATATTTATCAAGAACAAGGACAACAGTTTCGCAGTGGCAACATCACAAATAATTATTCCTTTGAAGTAACTCTAGCATGATCTTTCTTCATACAAAAGGCATGTCAAAGATTATGCACACCTCACACAATGTGCCTCATCAACAACAAAACCAGCTAGTTGTGCCGGCAATGCATGATGGTCAAATATGAAAAATATACACCGAATCGTCTAGAAAAAGCAATGGTGCATCAGAAACAATACCTCTCTATGCAAGCATTTCAATATCTCTAGAACTGATGGGTTTCCCACATTCCTTTAAGGAGTTACAGACAATAGCTTGCACGATGGTTTACCTTTTTTGAAAAGGCAGGCAAAGCAGACGTGGAGATCAATAATTTGACAGTCACGACACTAGTCATAAAAGATCTAGGAGTCTAATAAAGCTAAACCTTGCCTTAGTTCTTGGAGAACAGCTGCCGCTTAGGCAGCAGTTTTTTGAGAGTTCAAGAAAGTAGATGGTATTCCATACTTGAGGGTTAGAGTAATTATTTGATCTGGAATGAGAGATAGCAAGGGAGATATAACAACTGTGACACCTGTTTTAAGAGTTGCTGCCAGCTGAAACAAAGGGTAAAAACATCAAAAGAGCGCATGAAGAAAGGAAGGGACAAGGGAATTATTATTTCTTTCACCTTCAGCTGATCAAGAATGACCAGTTGCCACTACTTGTCTTATAATTACTTTCAGCTAGGAAAATATATCAGCTGCTTCAAGACTGAATAGAAAAAACTTCTAAAAAATTCAGCTTAATAAATCCAGTATAATATCTTCCTCCTTAATTCAGTACACCAAATATTTTGCATGCAACCATGATACATTGTATATTGAAGGAAATTAATTTCAAACCAATTATGGGAAAAAATAAGTCATAGATCATCACCCTTTGTGAGATAATGGCATAGCCAACAACTGCGAGGAAATATAGGAATCTAGAACCCATATTTTGTGGAAGCAATTTGAAAACTTATTCCTCTTAGACATAGCAACCCATTTGTATTGGACTTGAATCATGACTGACAACAGCACTTACATACATAGACAATTTGAATTTTCCAGTAAGTGATTAGGTCCTAGAAGCATAGTACAAACTTTAAATTCTAGAAATTACAACAAATAGAGTTGTGCGAAGGCAGAATGAGAATGTACTGTATTTCCTTCTTGTCGAATTTTGTCCGATGCCATAAATTGGAAGCCATGGTTATGTACCAGAATCACTTCCTATTGCTTAACTTTCAATTGAAAATCATTTCCTTCCTTAAGTTCACAACCTTCTCAACAGTGCTTTAAAAAAAAAAAAAAAAACTTGCAATTCAGAAGATCTCGTCAAAGCTTAAATTTTGACATACAAGTCTACCCTTTTACATTTAGTTTTTACATTTAGTTGGTGGAACCATTGAGCAAAGTGCACAGGGCTTGTGATCTTAACATTGTCTCCACACTCTCCAACATACAATCATTACACAGCCGAGACAATGTTAACATTCACTAACCCGGTAACATAAACTTTTACCACCTCTAGTGGGCATGAGAATAAAGCAATCTTGCTTTGCTATAGAAGCTTTACAAGCCCGATTTGCATTGGTCAAAATGCCTCGTTTCCGAATATGATAACATTTGCCAATTCTACGTCATCAAAAACTTGCAATTCCTCGTAACTTAGAGTCCCTTGTTTGGATGTTGAAATCCGAGAGCAATGTATTTTATTTGAAACTGACGATATTGAACCTTGAGTGACGTTTCTCTTACATTTCGTCAACAAAAATAAGCCTCTTCGGCACCGTAATAGTTTCTAACATGGATTGTCATGGAAAATGAAAAATGTGTGCAAAGAAATAACAAGCCTTCATTTATGCAAAACATTTTATCAATGACGCTGGACTACTAAGTTCCACACTTTGATGATTTGCTATACTCTCAAAGTACTTAAGAAATATTGGTATTTTGTACATCATCCAAAACTAAAATTAACTTCTTTACTAACAAAAGTGTTCTAATATGTCATTTTGGATCTTGAAGATTGTGGAAGTAATTGGCAAAAGTTAGGAGTGTCTATTGGATATTTAATTGGACGAGAGGCCTTATAAGAAATTTACTAGATGCTTTTGTACATGTACATTGTGTAGGTCCTTTGCTGTGTGCAGAATCAAAGCAAATTGGAAACAATCAAGCAGAGAACAAGTTATAAAAGAAAAGGACAGTGACATACTGATTTAAGTGGTTTGGCAATATTGTCTATGTCCATGGGAGAAGCATACCATGGGTTCTAAAGCCTGTCTGGCCAAAATTTGAGTGGATGAATTGGTTAGATTACTACTTTAATCAAGAATATAGCATGTGGATTTCCTACCCGTTTTACTGCCCAACACATCATCTTCATCTTTACTGTCAGTAGAGGAATCCACCCCAAGGAAAGTTTGATTTTTCATAGTTTGTGGAGAATCTTCTATAATATTGACATTGTGCATGACATTGCATTCACCATCGGATATCTTGGCCAAATGTATCAGTCAAAACTCCACAAGCTTCTGATTATGTAGCTTGCACATCTCCCAATCCTCAGTGTCTTGCATAGTTTGGGCAAGTTCTGCTGGAAAATCAACGCCACAGTGCTCCACAGTGATAAGCTCTCAACCTCTATCACCTTAAGGAAATCAAAAGAAGAAAGAGGTGATTTTGCAAGTTCCATGGCAAACGAGAGATCAAATAAACACAATCTACAATACATAATTTGCAGTTAGTTTGGTGAGGCGCCATACTTATATGTAGGCAAGAGACCATAAGTAATTCGTAGTGAGTTTAGAAATAAGTCAGACATTTCGCTAGTCAGTAACACTACTCAGCAAAACCCACAGAAAAATGGGGATGGGATTAACGCTCAATGAACTAGATTTAATCCGCTCCTCCAGTCCATTCAAATCCAAAGGGTAGACCATTCCACAGTCATCATCAGAATGACGACTAACCGCAATGAATCTCCTTATTTCGAAATGCACAATCAATCGATTCACGGATTATCCACGCAACACAAGCGATTACGTCACTCCCTAATCACTAGATACCACGCGACTCGGCTAACAACCAAGAAAAACCACCATCCCAAGCAACCTCAACACATCAAACTGGAACCGTGCCACACATTTCGCTCGTCAACAAGACTACTTCACCAAACCTGCCCCGATCTATTCAAACCTAGAGCAGACTATTCTACGGCCATCCTCATCGCATTGGACAATGAAATACCTACATAACCTCCGTAGCGCTAATCAGCATAAAAAATGGGCGATGAAGTAACAATTCGGGTTACCGTAGAGAGCGAAACAAGACGGTCCAAGCAATTGCTGGTGGACTGCTTGTCGAAGCCGAACTCGACAGCCAAGCTCAACAACCCCGAGCTTTCTCTGCCTCCTCCAAGCCCCGATCCTCCATCGAGTCTCAACCTGCTCACCCCATTTGATTGATCGATCAATCGATGATGCAGCAGCCGGAATTGAATCGAATCAATCGCTAGTCTGTCTGGAGAGCACGCGCTCGAAGTACTCTTTCGAAAAACATTCCCAACGATGGTGGGGATTGATGTTGTTTTCTGCTTCCTATTTTTATGCGCTGGAGAAGGGGAGAGATTGGAACCATATTTTTTCAAATTATTATTTTTTTTAAAATTCTGTTTTCGCACCTGAAGTTTATTTAAACTCTATTTTTGCCTCGCCATAAGTTTTCCTGATTTCATTTGACGCCCCTGGGTCTGTAATTTTTATTTTTCTGAATAAAAGAAGTCGTGCACTTTTCTCTGAGCGTGGAGTGTCGATTTTTTCAAGTTGATGCATAAGTCCAGTTCATTTTGGGGCGTCCTTTCAATAGCGCTTGTCGTGCCAATTCTTCTTTGGATGTGCGCTTATAATCTTCTCAAGACAAGGAAAAAGAGTGGAAGCGATACCACATGCAAAAAAATAAGCGTCAGCGGGGCGTCGACATCTAGGTTTGTCTCTCCAACACTAACAAAAGGGGGGAAGTGATCCCTATAACATACTCTTGAGCTTTCGAGACTATGACAATAGCATAAATGAAGGAAGTGTGCCAATATTTGTGCTTACAGATGATGATAGCCTTCCTGTTAGTGAAGGGTTGGGTTCATGGCACCTCGATGCGATCACATGGACTAATGTTTTCCGCAAAACAAACGGAGCCTAAAGTTCCATCCATGTTACCTAGCCAAAAGATGTTTCGGCCAAATAAGATATATTAGTTGTCCTTGGCCTAGATCGATGTAAAATGAAAGTGCAACAAAACTTTAACATGATCGGCCAACAAAATAAGTAAATTCTATTGATGATCCTTTCGATTCCATCAATAACTCTTCCCGTAATTATCGTTGAAAGGTTAATGGTTGTCGATCAATAAAACATTTCCAAGATGCAAATCTTTTAATAATGGACAGTAAACCGCATTGTATTCATTAACAAAATCATTGCTTTATTTTTCATTTGCCTATGCAACATAAGCCATGTCTCAAGGAATTATAAGTCATAACAAGGGCAACTTCTCAGGCTAGTCATTATGTTAAAGAACTTCAATGCCTCTGCCACTAGTCTTTTCAATTTGCAGAGGCAATTCATCAAAATGCTGAGACAAAAAACGTTGGGAGCCATTTCCTTCATATTCATGCGACCGGTCGTGTCAATGGTGGGGGTGCAATGCCTTTTCATCTTCTCCGCCGCACCCTGAGGAGTTGGGTGAAACAGGGAGGTGAAAGCCAAGAGTTCATCCTAATCAATCCTCTTCCAGTAGAATAAAGCATCGTAGCTCTTCTAGCAATTTATCACAAAAGGCCGAAGACTCTGATCTACTTGTGGAGACAGTCATTCACATTAGTGGATGGGCAAGTGTGAGAGCAACATGAATAAAATGATTTGATGCGAAGATGGGAAGATAAGCAAGAGGTTTAGTGAGATAATTAGATTCTCAAACAAGACCATCAAATCAAAGAGCAGAAGCACAAATCGACTCATTTGTTCTCTTCATTCAGGCCGATTTTGTGAAGTTAAGCAATTCAAAGAATTCCTTCAAGGCGTGCAGGTTTAAGCTCTACTCATGTCATTCTAAGTTATTAGATTTTCAGGAAAAGCCTCAATCACCAAAAACTTCTGCAATTAAGTGTTTCTACAAAATTTTTGTAAATTCTTCTACATTTCGGAGATAGTGGAGGAATCTAGATTTTTTTTTTTTTGGGTCGAAGTAAACATCTTTCATTATTTCAAGTAGCTCCATGATTACAAACTCAGTGGGCCTCTAAACAAATCAGGTCTCACAATATTTTTGGGGATAAGAAACCTAGTTGGTGGGAAGGGATTTTCGCCAATGGGCTTAGAGATCCAATCAGCTACCTGGCTCGCTTCTCTCCTACAGTAGGCTAATCACATGCTCTTGTATTGGGCCAGCAGGTTTTTGCCTTTAGAGATAAGAGACTGGATGCTCCACGCTGGTTGTTCTTGATTTGAAAGTGCACTTATTGTTGACCAACTGTCCAACTCTAGAGAGTACTTGAGTTCAAAAGTAAGACAAAAGAAGCGTAGGGCTTCCACTTGCTCCGCCGAGTTCGCGCATACTTCCTTCGTAAATCCAGCCACGATGTTCCCAGACTCATCTCTATAAACGACGGCGATGATTCCTATTCTCTCTCCCTTCGCACACGAGCCATCCACATTGATCTTTAGAGTGCCTTTCTCGGGTGGAATCCATTTGGCAGCCAAAGGCTAAAGTACGCGCATCCTTATGATACAATTAATTGCAAACAATAGGAAAAAAAGGTAGGACTTTCAGAAATGGCTATCTATATAAAGCAATTGGTAGATGCAGAACACAAATGCAAAAAAAGATCAGTTAAAACACTCAAATCCAGTGGAATACATGAATCATCAAGTGCCTAGTTATGAGGCACGTACAAGGCGTCCGGACAAAACAGTGATTGACTTCCAAGGAATAGTGCCTAACATGGACATGAGAGCACCCACAACATTGGATTTTATGAATCATGGTGAATGACATGATTGTTCGAGTGCAATCATGATTAGAGCACCACTAAGTGTATTTTTTTTTTTTCGAATTATTTGAAGATATACTTGTGTTCAATTTGGTTTAACTGAATGAGTGTTTTTTTCTCAATAATTTCCCTCAAATAATTTCTCATTATTTTCATTATTTGAAAAAAAATTACAATTGTTTGAATTTAATTATGCTTAAATTAATTTTTTTAAATGTCTAGGCCCATGCCCACCGTGCCTAGGTTGTGTCGGCCCAAGCTTGCCCTGGTGTTTAGTCCCAGTCACGCTTCGCCAGGTAAGAAGGCTCGAAAACTACATTGGTTGTAGTTAAGCTTGGAAATCACATCGGTTGTGATTAAGCCCAAAATCAAACTAGCCTATGATCGTACATCATATCTCAAGACGTAGATCAACCGTGAGCACTAATCCAATTTCCATAGTTCATAGTCCAACATGCTGAGATATGCTAGAAATATTTCACCCGTGTATGTATTTTCTATGCATGTCCAAAGTAACAATCTAACTCGAGTCCATTCAATGCTTTATCCAATTTTATTAAATAAGATGCCATGAAATGGTTTAATTTTATTCTCAAAGTGCGTGGGTTGAGGAAATATGTGGTTGGACTATGAAAAATGCTATGTTATGCATTTCATAACTAGTTTGAAATATACTCACACGTTCAATGAAGTTTATAACTTACAAGAAGTTGGACAAGAATCATTTAACAAATTTAGGGATTAGCATCTGCTTATTGTTTTCTTCTTGCAACCAAGTTGAAAGTAACGTTTATCAAACAATACAACATTTCGAAGATCCAAACATTTCATTATTGTCTCGTTTGCCCTTTTGTCATAATTGCGAGAAGTTTCCATGATCTTTCCAGTGTTGGCTGCATTCACAAAGATACGCATGAAACGCCACGAAACATTGAATTGGCTCAGCGAGATTACAACTAATAACAATAATAATGTAATGATTGTATTGCGTAAGCGCATCCATAAACAAAAGTAGTCTTCCTACCTAATTCTATTTTTTAAATTAAAAGCACAACAACTATAATATTATTTCAATTTGAAAAATAGAATTAGGTAGGAAGACTATCTAATTCTCTATTATAGACTTATAGTTGTTGTGCTTTTACCATGCATTAATTAATTTAATAATAGTCTATTTCTCTATCATTACCCACAAGGGCCACAACCAATTTTTAAGGGCAAGTATTGATTTTTAATCTTAGGAAGAATGCCACTATCGAAGATTCCATCCATGTTACCTAATTGGAAGATGTAACAGAGACCAAGACTTGTTCTGGCCAAAAATAAAAATAAAAAATAAAGACCAAGACTCACCCATAATGAAAGACCAAGACAAATAATTAGTCACTAGTGGGGCAAACTCTAATTAATTTAATAATAGTATATTTCTCTATCATTACCGACAACCAATTTTTAAAGGCAATCATTGATTCTTGATCTTATTAAGAATGTCACCCTGTAAGATTCCATCCATGTTGCCTAGCTGGAAGATGTAACAAAGACCAAGACTCATTCAAGCCTAAAATAAAAAGAAAAAATGAAGACCATGACTCGCCCATAATAAAAGACCAAGACAAATAATTAGTCACTAGTGGGGCAGATCATAATTAATTCAATAATAGTATATTTCTCTATCATTACCGACAACAATTTTTAGAGGTAATTATTGATTCTTAATCTTAGGAAGAATTTCACTATCTAAGATTCCATCCATCTTACATAGCTAGAAGATGTAACAAAGACCAAGACTCGTTCTAGCCAAAAATAAAAATAAAAGCAAAGACCAAGACTCACACATAATAAAAGACCACGACAAATAATTAGTCAGTAGTGGGTAGACTCATATTTATCTTTTTTGGCCGAGTCAGACTTATTAATTATCCTCGACCTAGATTGATATAAAATAAAAGTGCGACAAAATTTGATTATGATCGGCAAGCGAAAAACATAAGTCCCATTTATGGTCCTTTAGAATTCATTAAAAGAATAGTATATCTGACTTAAATAATTGTTCCCTCGATTATCTTCGAATATTGTTCTATTTTTTGACATATCTTCTAATAATGGACCAAAACTTCTTGAACAATTTTTTTAAACCACGTGCCTTCTATTCAAATCTTCTTCTTATTTATTTATTTATTTATTTATTTTTAGTGATTGAAGATGAAGATTATTTCTTTGTTTCCACATTAAACAACCAAATCCAATTAACAAGCAATATCGCAGAAGACAAATACCATGTTTTCTTATTTCAATGGAAAAATTACCGAAAAATTCTTAAACCTATTGTACATGTGCTAATTCAATCTTAAATCTTTTAATTTTGACAATTGATTCATAAACCATTTAACGATTTGCCAATATAGTCCTTCCTATCAATTTTGTCCGATAACTAATGGCATACACCAACTATCCTATGTGGCACATCGGGCGTTAATGTGGACAATTTTTGCTCTTTATATATATATTTCAATCATATGTAAAAAGAATGACTATGATTCAATGTGAAGACTATGAGTAAATTGGATGAATTTCAAGTGTAGAGATTGCAATGGAAATTTGGTCAGGTAGATCAAGAAGATGAATCTCAGGTATCTTGGTAAAAGTGTTAAAAAAGTCCTAAACTTATTACATTGATGTCAATTTAATAATAAATCTTTTAATTGTGCTAATTTAGTATTAAACATTTTGACCTATTGCTAATTCAATCATTCTAACTATTTTTTGGATGGATATCCTATATGATACAGCCGATGCTAACACAGATAATTTTTAATGATATTTTAATAATTTTCGAATTCTTTCTTTCTTTACTTTCTCTCTTTTATTTTCCTCCTCTTTTCAGTGGTTGGCAAGCATCAATGAGGCTGGCCTCGCCAAATCTGGCGAGGCCACCCTCGCCTAGGCAACACTTGGCCTTGCTAGATCTTGCAAGGGCAACCTCACCGGCACTTGCCCTCGCCCTAGCAAGGTCGACAAGGTTCACCCTCGCTCATGTGAGACCAACCCTCACTAGCCATGGCCGTGCCGGCCACTAGAAAGAGGAGGAAAAAAAAGAGATAAAAAAAGAAAGAAAAAATTCAAAATTTTTAAAAATGATCCACATTAGGACCTATCTGCCACGTAGGCTTGCTACGTTTAGCAATATTCGGCTAAAAGTACCTTGAATGACTAAACTGACACTAGGCCATAAGGTTTAGAATTAAATTGGCACCATTAAAAAGTTTTGGACTAAATTGTACCAATACAATAGGTTGGCTTTTCTAATACTTTTCCCCAAGTTTCTTTTATATGTTGCTTTGCATCAGCAAAAGAAAATATTGACAAAGTAACACTATTTCTTAATTTACATTTGTATATATTAATTTTTTTTTAGTCAGTATTTGTATATATTAATTTAAATATTGCAATGAAATGATTTTAAAAATTTTAGAAAAAATATTGTTTCCAACATTACTTTACTGTCCGGCAGTTTTTCAAATATTTGATAGTAATGGCTTTGATAGGAGTTATGAAAAGCAGTTTTTTTGTAACGGTTTTTTACCATCACCAATTTGTAATGGTTTTTGTGTAACATTAATCTATAATTTTCTTGTAACGGCTTCATAATGGTCATCATCTTATTAATTCTCAATTAATTTATAATGGTTTCTTAATGGCCCTCTCTTTTGTTTTTTTTTTTTGTCAGTCCTATTCTATTCTTATTCTATACTCACTCTCAGACTTTTGCCATGCCGCTTGCAGGGCGTGGGAGTCGAAACCCACTCTTGAAACTTACGCGTCCCCACCCCATCCCCCTTGAGAAGGTGGGGATTTGAACCCCTCTCTTTTGTTTGAATATAAGATTAAATTCCAAATCACAATCCTTTAAGACACACCGAATTAACAGAATTCACGTATCTTTCCTTTTTTTGTCAGGTTATACACGTAACTTTGTTCATGTCTCTACTATTATTCAGTGCAGAATAAAGAAAAATGTTTATTGTATCTTGAGAGGATAGCTGTTAGGGATTATCGCATCAAATTTTGTACTCCAAAAGACATAATTATTCTTAAGTATAGTGTTTGCAAACCTCAAACAATTGATCTTATTTTTCATATTTTTCATGTTTTTAAATATTTTTCCAACACTTCTATGGAGAAAGGGCAAAGCTGGCGAAAGGGAAACAACGGGATGCCCTATTTCATTTTACATTATTCCACTGCGGGTGCTTGTTGCGCCGATTGTTCTCTCTATAATTGTATTCAATCAGGAAGAAAAACAAAAGCGCCGCATAAGAGAGCATCGAGGGAGCATCCATCTCTTCTACGGTGTCATCTAACAACTTACAACTCTATATATCGATCAATTATTTAAAATTTATTAGGTTCAAGAGAATAACTAGGTAATATCGTATCATTTTAAAATGTATTGGATTCAGACGAAATCGTTAGTATGTGGAGTTAACATGGAATGAATACAACAAAAGTTAACGTCCATTTATTTATTTCTATCTCGCGTTCCCAACAACATTGTTACGTTTGGTCGTCTGGATTTCTAATCGGGATAGGACTGGATAGGATATGATATAAAATCCTGTGATTTTTTTATATTTTGTCCATTGTTTGGTGAATCGTATAATTAAAGTCGAATATATTCACATTATATATATATATATATATTATAAATGTCATATCATTATAAATAAGCCTAAATGTTCTTAAATAGAGATGATGAAAATCTCTCGTAACACTATTCTTTAATTTTTTTTTTTATTTTCCTCTTTTTTATATTATTTTCTTTATTATTTATTTTTTCCCCTTTCATCATTCTTTAATAAAATTTTATTAAATAGTAAACTGTATTAACATACCTAAAATACAAAAATATCTAAAATATATAATAAACATAAATATTTAATATATATAGATTGAATGTTTATTATAAGATAGAATTAAAGTTGAATATATAAATTAAAATAATATTAATTAAAAATAAAATTATTTTTTATTTTAATTTCTTAAATTAGAATTCAAATATTATTTATATTGAAATATAATTTTAATTTTTTTAATTTAATAAATTTGTTATTCAAGAAAAATAACTTTCATATTATGATATTAGAAATCTTATCCACATTTATCTCACCTCTTTCATTGATAATTTTATTATATCTATATCCTCTTTATATTCGATTTAATCCTGTCTTGAGTGAGCACTAAAAGTAAAATTTCGAATTTTATCCCGACTGCCAAACGCAGGTCACGGGCAGCACGAATATATTTTAGAAAGTTAGCCAACTTGGCTCTAGCGTCCAAGAAAAGTGCCCCCACCTACACGTGATCATGCTCCGGCGTCCAAGAGGAAAGCGCCTCCACCTAACCACGGCACGCGATCATGATCCAGCAGAGAGAGACAAACAGGACCGCGTTGTCCGAGTACGAGGCTCTCCCTACTTATAGCTCCGAAGCACGTCAAAGCCTCCACGACGAGAGCGAGAGATTCGGCTTGAATCGGCGGAGGAAGCAAGGGATCTTCTTTCTCGCGAATCCATCGAGCGGTACGCCTGAGGCCGTCGCGAAGAGCACCCGCAATCGCTCCTTCCGAGCCACCTGCTTCAAAGGACCCCGTCGCTAGTTTTCTTGAGGGACTGGGTTTTCGGCGGGCACCGATTAACAGGTAAAATCGACTCGAGTTGTGTCGAGTTTCCAACTTTTTAGTGTTCCGCTCGCTATAATTTCTGATCGTGGACTCCGCTGAGGCGATTAGGGTTCCTAGGTTTGGTGGTGCGGTCTTCGCTCGGAACGCGAGGGTTGTTTCTGGGATCTTCAAATATACCAGAGAAGAGCTGGGATTTTATCGAGAGATAGTAAGTTTGCCGTCTGTTGTTGGTGATTTCTTCGTAGCCACTACTCGTCCTTTCTCGTGACGTTCTGACCTGAGATGATCTGCAAATTTACCTCGGAGTATTTCCAAACCAAGCCGGTCCAGGTCGAGGCGTGAAGGTGATCCTCGGGATTTTGCTGCCTTTCGGGACTCAGACAGAACTCAATCTGCTTCGAGGCGACTTCTTCTAAATATCACCGCTTCCTTCTTAAAGTAAGCCCAGACACTTCATTCCCTTCTTTTTTATGCTTTCTCCGAAATTATCTTTTTCTTTTCTTTTTTTTAATATTTCGCATACTTCTTTTTTCATTGGTCTACTGATTTTTCAAGAGCTGAATAATATGCCAACAAATTTTTAATAAAAGAAATGACAATGTACAAGTATTTCATATATCATTAGTAACTTGATACTAATCTGTCATGCTCATTGGGTGTCATTTAAGAAATTATAGCTCTATTTTGTAGACAATGTATCAATCAATAATTTAAATAAAATTAAATCGGTGTCTACCTCACATTTACTTCATTAAGAATATAGCAATTTTAAATAAGATGAAAATATGAAATCACCGAATTTGAACCAAAACACAAGCAGAGAGAACAAAGAGGTCTAAGATTGATTGAAGTTAAGCAGGAGGGAGAGTACCCTGATCCGAGAACAAAGGCCGAGAGACTTGTTCACTTTTAGCAATTCTTTTTTTTTTTTTTTTTTTGGAAAAAAATCAAGTATAAGTTTCGTCGAGCGGTCCTTAAATACCACAAAAATTCAGAGACTTTGGACATTCTTTTTATTTATTTTCCATTGGTTTTGTGAGCGGTCATGTTTTTAAAGATATAGCGGGGGATTTTTGTCAAGTGTCATGTCGAAGTAGGATATAACATGACTATGACAAAAGCTGAATAAGACATGTTTAGTAAACGTGTTGAACCGCCACGATATGAACATGACTTTTAATAAAGCCACGATATGAACACGACTCTTTTAATAAAGCAGGTCAGATGACATGACACAACAAATGCGAATATTAAACGTTTCACGTCAACACGACACCATCTGATATGCTAATTTGTATACATGCAAAAAGATGCTACATATTGCATTACATCTAAAGCAAAGAGCAAAATTGCTTCCCGCAGTATTTTAACTACAAGTGGGACGCAGCCTTTTGTATTAATATTAATCTTATTTCGGAGCCATAAATTTTTATCCCACAAAAGGCCCAATTTTGAGCATACTAAAGCCATAAATTTAAAAATTTGAAAATTAAGAATGAAAAAACAGGCAGACCATGAGAGGGAAGGTTAAAATTCCTTGAAATATGTTCGTATACATGTTGGGTGGAAATGATGTAAATGGAACTTAATTTCATTGATAGACTTGATTATCCTTCATTTATTCGTCCTTAAAAAAGGAAGCAAGGCCAATTTTGGAAGAAAAATACAACTTTTACATTTGCTAATTTCTATGCACTTCTAGAAAGGGAAAAAGAAAAGGCGGGCCCAAAAGGAAGTAGTTGTCTTTCATTTAGAATCATTTTCATCGACTTCCTTCATAATTTAAGCAACTGGGCAATTGAAAATTTTTCCACGATTAATGTTTTAGCTTTAGTTAATTTTACATATGAGCGATGCCTTAAACTTGAACCCTGCAAAATTAAAATCGCGAGTAGAAAAGTGCACACATCTAGAGGATGAGGTTATTGGGCAACAATTACGTGACACTACATTAGTTTGGCCAATGGAAATGGGATTAGACAGAGAAGGGATTGTGATGATGAGGTTGGGGACATAGTCAGGGTTGTTTATTATTAGGCCAAAAATAATAAGAGTAAGGTTGAAGATTATGATAAGGATTAGGCATCATGTGAGCTTATGTTTAAGGGAAGATGCTTCCATAGCGTTCCTACATAGTTTCAGTATCTTAGGTGCGAATCGAAAGAATCAGTCTTAGAATATCATAGACGTGCATGAAGTTATGTAGTTGTTCGATTTTTTACACTTCAATCTGTTTTCATATGTGTTTCAACTATGTGTTTCTAAACAAGTAAATGATGTGGGCTTTTCGGGGTCCTCTTTAGGGCCACCTAATCTTCCACAGTGAAACGACGTCAGCTTACTTAACTTGAGGGCCGTGTCATCAAAATGTCTTTCTCGAGAATACGAACCTCCTTCAGCATTGCCTTGGGGAGAAATTAACGTCCACGTTATTTGGAGTGGACCAAGCCAGCAAGCATTTGCAGAAAAGCATCCTAAAAGTGTCTTTTGTTGTTCATCAATCCTTTTAAGCAGCAGAAAAAGCATCTTTCATTTCAACTTCCCCTCTCAGATCACCATGGACAGAGGGGAGAGGCCAAGAAAGCAAAAGAGAGTAGAGGAAGAGAGCACCGAGGGAGCATCCACTTCTTCGTTCATCTCTTTGGTGCCGACAACACAAGGTGGTGATCAATATGACGTATTCTTGAGCTTTTGTGGCTCAGATACTCGAAAGAAATTTGCCGATCACCTCTACCATAGATTGGTCAACGCAGGGACTGTACCTATTTCCGTGTTCAAGGACGATAACAGCATCCCAATTGGTGAGAAATTTAGTTCACAGATTCTCAGTGCCATCTCACAATCTAAGATTTCGATCCTCATCATCTCCAAAAATTATGCTACGAGCAAATGGTGCCTCCGTGAGCTTATTCATATGATAGATTGTAAGAATAGCATGTCACACATAGTGTTGCCAATTTTTTACGAAGTGAAGCCATCGGATGTGCGGAATCTAAAAGGGAGTTTTGGGGACGCCTTCCGTTCAAGTCAGAAGTATCTTAATGAGAAGGATATCCTGGAAGGGCAGCGGGCACTTAATGAAGTCAGTTTCTTACATGGATGGGAATCTGAGAAATTTGCCAACGGGTACTTCATATAACTTTTCTTTTTTTGATAAGTTTTCTTCTTCTTGCAGAACCGATGAGATGAAAATGAATTAATTCACTGCAGCTTAGAACAGATCCCCAAAATGTCCCAATAAACAACCATAATGCCTCGAAGACAGCAAACACCATTACTCCCCAAGATGTCTCTGAAAACTAAACCAACGACAACTAAAACCAAAGCTTCCCCCATAGGTCCCAAGAATTTGATATTTTCCTCCGGTGTAGAGCAAAAAAAACATAGAAACAACCCCGCTAGCCAATAGTATCAATCACTAAATAACATGCCTAGGAAGGAATGCAGTGCGGGGTCTTCCAAAACTTGATCACTACCAGATAAAATGGACCTCCTTATGCCAACGGGTTGGCTCAGCTGATAAGAATTGGACACTTCACATTTACCATGTTTAGGTTTGATTTCCAATGCCATTAACCCCCATTGGTAGGTGATCTTGGGGTAACCTCTTCTCCTTCTAAAACTTTTTAACCCAAAAAAAAAAAAAAAAAAAAAAATGGCCTCCTATCTTTCCACTATAGGCAACCTTAATCCTTATAACGAACATTATAGTTTGAAAAACTCTTCATGAGCCAGGTGCCCCATCTCATTTTATTTCAACAAGATCTATCTATTGGCGTAGAAGGATTGGAAAAAAAGATAAAAATGAAATGACCGCTACACCATCTTCCCCCATTGTTAAATGTAAAACCAAAACAGCTTGCAAGTTAATTGATCCCATGCATCCTTCATTATATGCCAGTCTTTTGATGAGATTAAGTATAATCACGAAGTTATCATTGAGTTTTGTTGTTTGACAGGCATGAAGGAGAATTAGTGGAAAAAGTGGTCGAAAATATTCTGAGCAAGTTGCAACAAGATTTTCAGCTTGATGTTACTAAGCACTTGGTTGGGATTGGGAATCATGTGAACAAAATCAGGAAATGGGTAGACACTCCTGCCAATGTCGCTCGAATAATTGGAATCTATGGCATGGGTGGGATCGGAAAAACGACTCTTGCCAAGGTAATCTATAATCAGTTGTCGAATGACTTTGTGCATCGTAGCTTCCTTGCAGATATTCGAGAAACAACTTGCCGCAACAATATTGTTCATTTACAAAAGCAACTAATTAAGGACATTCTGCAAATCGAACCTCAATTTAGGAATCTTGATGATGGAATTAGTTTGATCAAATCTAGATTCAAAAGGAAAAAGGTTCTTATTCTTTTGGATGATATAGATGACAAGAATCAACTAGATGCGTTGGCTAGGGAATGTGATTGGTTTATGTCAGGAAGTATGATCATTGTTACAACTAGATATGAAGCCATTCTCGATCAATCTGAATTCAAGGTAGATTACAAGTATGGATTGAATGAATTGGATGGGAAGTGTGCTTTGCTTCTATTTAACAGACATGCATTTCATATGGACCATTCTCCAAGGGACTTTAAGGGTATATCTTGTGATATCATATCCACCATGGGTGGGCTTCCCTTGGCACTTCAGGTCGTGGGTTCATACTTGTATAGAAAAACGAATCGAAATGTATGGGAAGATGTGCGGAAGCAATTAAAAAAACAACCACATAGAGATGTCCAAAAAATATTGCGAATAAGTTATGATGCTCTAGAATATGGACAGCAGCAGATTTTTCTCGATATTGTTTGTTTCTTTATTGGCGAAGATAGCAAATTTGCCACGTGCATGTGGGAGGATTGTGAGCTTTATCCAAGTCAAGGAATTGAAGAGTTGAAGTTGAGGTGCTTAATAAAAATTGGAGATCATGGTGAATTTAAGATGCATGATCAATTAAGAGATCTTGGAAGGAGCATTTTTTGCCAAGGACAACCGCCTAAGAAACGTAGCGGACCATGGGACAACGACTACAATGGAGTCCCAAGAGTACTAAGATGGATAGAGGTAAAAGATGGCACTCCTTTATTTTTCTCTCCCTCTTATTTTAATATATTTAATATGATATATTCTAGTTTCTCATCTAGCATGAACAGATACTCTTACTTTCAAGAAAAAAAAGAATCAATTTAGACATCCATTTATGTCCATCATAGATTAATTGTGACAGCTAAATAAATTATAAGTATCTCAAGGATGAAAAAGTTATATAATTTGATTCGATTTCATTGATATGAATTACATCTGATGAAATTTGATTGACTATCAATATAAGATGCATTAACTACAATTTTACTCTATAAAACTCATTTACTAAAGGCATGCAATTGTCATATTTAGTTGAAAATATTGATAATTTGAAGGACTACATGAATGAATGAAGATGAAGTATAAACATCATAGATCAGATAAATGAAGATTTCTGAGTTAAAAAAGAAGAGTATGTGCCAATTATAATAACTAATAATTAATTCAAAACAATAAGATTGGAAAAAATTTCACATTTATGACATGTGCTTGCTTTCTGGTACGGCCGAATGTATTGTGGTTCTCTTGTGAGTTAGGAATCCAATGTTTGATTTTTTTTCTCCATTTTGATTTTGAAGATGGCAGTCCCTCTATTAGTTAGATCTCTCTCTTTTCATTCTTATTTCCTCTTGATAGATAAGATAGCAAAAATCCCCTTAAAAATATTTTTAGGAAAATCTTACAGTTTTTTAAGGTTTTATGCCATTGACCTTGCTCATTTCAAGAGAAAAATTAGGCATACGATAAAGAGTGGATTTTCTTATAACAAACATTTCTATCCACTATAAGTTGTTTTATAATATTTATATTTTTGGGGACAATGCCTCTTTTGTGCTAGAAACGGCTAGACTTACTGGACTATTTATAAAATAAAAGGAACTTGGCTAATTAGAGGAAATGTCGTGCCTATTATAATATCCATACCTTTGTGTTCATGATATGTGATTTTTAGCATGAAGCCAATTTTTTTCAGCTCTGTTTTATCTTTTACTTAAATTATCAATGTTCATGTCATTTTATTATTATATATTGTCCATTTGGGATGCCGCATAGGCTCATGGCTGATCAATGGCGAGGAATTAACCCTAGCAATTAACCAAGAGATGTTGGACAAACAAATCAACTTTATATTCTTGATATGATTTGAAATAGTTCCTTCCTATGATTCCATATCACACTCTTTTGTTGATCCAATAACTTCTTAACTTTAGCAAAAAGAGCATACCATAAGGGTGTTTGAAAAATGAAAGAAGTCAAATTTGTTTTGAATAGACAAAATTGCTAAAAGATGATAATTAGTGTCCGAAAAAAATTAAATGATTGTACAATTCAAGAGATGTTGATTTAACTTTGGAAGATGAAATACTTATGGGACTAATTTCCAATTGTCTTGATTATTTCAAATATGATTATATCTATTTTGTTATATCCCATTTCTTTTGTTCATTTTGGTGAAATATATGCGAATTGCATGGAAATTTTAATAAAAGTTCGAGGTTTTGGAATCCGCTTTCCATATAGTAGATTTTTTTAATGAAATATACAGTATAGATCAATGTACAAGTGAAAATTATGAAAAAAATGTGGGATGATTACAACAATCTAGCTACTTTTTCGACGAATAGGCTTAAGAGAAATTATACCCATAGCATTTCACTACTTAATATTTAGCAGAGATAACGACAAAAGTGTCAAAACTATAAAAGTGAATTTCTAACAAATCGTAAGAAGGTGGAGCAAAAGTTTGAGAGTGAGTTGAGAGTTAGAGTAGAACAGACAAAAATAAAACAAAACTTTTGGGGGGAAATGTAGATATTATTATAAAAGTCAATCAAAGCCATCGGGGATTTTTTTTCCCCATTAAATGATATGTTTTGATTTATAAGATGCAAAAAGAAACGATGCCATTCTTATGGAAACGGACGTATGTTGATTAAACAATGTCATCACGTCACTTTTTAGTTAATTGGTTTATTTTTTAGCTATTTTGAAAGCGACTTTCTTCTTTCAATCCCTGTCAAAATTGCTAACCAATATCACCATGTCACTTTTTAGTTTTTAAACATACTTAACAAAACAAAAGTTTCTGTTTTTAAAGAGATAATCAAACACTTCACAAAAATAGTTATTGATAAAGATATTTTAGATATCCTCTTTTTTATGTCTATTTTGATTATGCAAATCTGATTTGATTTGATTTAATTTCCTTAGATAGTCCTAACAATGTAATATTTTCCTTAGATAGTCATCCGTAATATTTTCTTTATTGTCACGTCATTTGTTCAATTTCGAAAGCTTGTTTAAAAAAAAAAAGGGAAAATTTCAAATAAGGACCCGAAGTTGATCAATTTTCTCAAATAAGGACCTGAAATGAACTTTGTGTTAAATAAAAACCTAAAGTGGACCAATTGTCTCAAATAAGGACCTAAAGTGGTTGAATCAATTTCAAATAAGAACTTGAGCTTATTGGTTAGCCAAATATTCTTGATGTGACATTTCCAATGACCGAAGTTTGGGTAATTTAATTAACAAATCCTATAACAAAAGCAAAAAAAAAACCCTAGGTTTTCTATGGTCTCCCGTTCCTTGTACCCATTCTCTGCAAAGTCAAAGACCGAAGTTCTCCCCATTCCTTGTACCCATCCTCCGCAAAGTCGAAGACCCAAATTCTCTGCCGGTTGAGGCACGAATCCAAAAACAAGAAGAAAACCATATGCTTCTACTTCTTTCTTTGTTTGCGGAGATCCAAATTCTCCGTCGGTCGAGCGGGCGAGGAGCGAAGAAAATCGAGTCGTGACGATGACCAGGCATCAATTTGATTGAGGATAGTGGGGGAGAAGAAAGAAGAAACGTAAACATCTAAATGAATAACCTAAACTTAATTAATTTAGAATTTTCCCTTTTTTTTCCAATCACAAATTTTTGACAAAATTGCCCCTATTTTAATCGCTGGAAAATGTCTACCGGCGAACTAAGGTCCTCAATAGAGATTAACTTGATCACTTCGGGTCCTTATTTGACACAAAATTCACTTCGGGTTCTTATTTGAAACAATGGATCCACTTCGGGTCCTTATATGACACAAAGTTCACTTTGGGTCTTTATTTGAGAAAATAGATTCACTTCGGGTCCTTATTTGAAATTTTCCAAAAAAAAAAAATTAAATGCGAGTTCACGTATCCATGTCTGTACACAAGAAGGATAGAAAGGTAACAAATTGTACAAATCCAAAATTTAGAAAGGAAAAACTAAAAAGTTAAAAGTTGAGAGGATTCGGCCATTTTCTCTTGTCCAATTCCTTTGCTATATCCAAATGTAGATGAACAGTTAAAAAACTTGCAGAGCCGCCCCTTCTGGATCCGTGACTTGATGCGGGCAGCTTCTAAGGGAGACTCTAAGGAATTCCTTTCTGAAGTAAGATGGCTTGAATGGCGTGTTGAGGGAAGTGATTTGTCTCTTTCGACGATTAATTTGCATTTACCGAAGTTATCGATGCTGAAATTATCAGGCAGCGACTTTACAGAGGATTGGGAAGGATGGAGTTCATTCATGGTAAGATTTGGTAAAAAGACATTCTCTATGTGGTTCTAGGTTTTTGTTTTTGTTTAGCCTATCAACTCATTCTTTAACAGCTTATTCTCTTTTTGTATTAGGTGTCAAAGCGGCTTAAAGTTCTCTGCCTTGAATGTTGCCCTCATTTAAGATGTACTCCTGATTTCTCGGCTTTCACACAATTGAAGATTCTCATCTTGACCTATTGTGCTGGACTAGAGCATCTCCACCCTTCTCTTGGCAAACTCAAGAGCCTCGTTTCCTTGGACTTGAGGAGATGTGGTAGTCTCAAGGAGTTACCGGAGAAAGTGGGCGAATTAAAAGAATTAGAAGAACTTTTAGTAGATCAAACTGATATCTTTGAGATCCCTGAGTCTATTGGTTCACTAAGGAAGCTAAAGAAATTGAGTGCTTCGCATTGTGGCTCAATGAGATATATCCCTAGCTCAATTGGGGATTTACAGAATTTGCAAAATCTTAACTTGAGTTCTTCTCGGTTCGAAAAGCTTCCCAGAGCTATTGGAAGGTTGAAAAATCTGCGGACTCTACGTCTCTCGTCATGCTTAAGTCTGAAAGGGGTAATTCCAAGTGAAATTGGTGACTTGCCTTCCCTCGAGATTCTCGATCTTTCTACCACGTGGATATCTGATCTGCCAGAAAGCATCCGGAATCTTTTTTCTCTCCAACGCCTTGAACTATCGGGCTGTAAGAAGCTCTGGTCGCTGCCAGAGCTTCCTTCTTCTCTCCAGCACCTTATCCTCGGGGATTGTCGCGAGCTCCGGTCGCTGCCAGAGCTTCCTTCTTCTCTCCAGGGCCTTCACCTCTGGGACTGTCGCAAGCTCCGGTCGCTGCCAGAGCTTCCTTCTTCTCTCCAGCACCTTAACCTCGAGGACTGTCGCGAGCTCCGGTCGCTGCCAGAGCTTCCTTCTTCTCTCCAGCACCTTGACCTCCGGGACTGTTGCGAGCTCCGGTCGCTGCCAGAGCTTCCTTCTTCTCTCCAGTACCTTGTCCTCGGGGACTGTCGCAAGCTCCAATCATTGCCAGAGCTTCCGTCTTCTCTCCAGCACCTTGACCTAAGGGGCTGTTACGAGCTCCGATCGCTGCCAGAGCTTCCATCTTCTCTCCAGCACCTTGACCTAAGGGGCTGTTACGAGCTTCGATCGCTGCCAGAGCTTCCGTCTTCTCTTCAAGTATGCCATCTACTTGAACACATCTCGAGCTTTCCTCAAGACCCTCGAAACTTTGTGTTGAGGAGTGTGATAAGCTGATATTGCTTAGGCTTGACGGATTCACGTACTTGGAAGAGCTTTCGAAAAAAAAAAAGTGCAGTTCCATTGAAAGATTGGACCTTTCACGATTGATTCGTTTGAAACGATTATGCGTTGAGCATTGCGATAGCCTAGTTGAAAATTCAAGGCCGTGATAATTTGGCATTCTTGGAGATCATATTTATATATGACTGCAATTTTGTTAAAAGGTTCTCTGTCCAGAACTATGGTGTTTGAAGAAATTAGAGGCTGTTTGGTGCAACAATCTAGTTGAAATTCTAGGTCTTGATAGTGTGAAGCTCTTAGAAGCCTTGGATTTTGAAGGATGCAAATCAATGAAGACTTTGCCAAATTTGACAGGATGTGAGAAGTTACGATCTCTAAATGTTTGAGGCTACAAGAAACTTACTCAACTTTAGGGACTTGAAAAGTTGGATTTAATTGATTTGGATATTTTTGGTTGTGACTCATTAGAAGCAATACTGAAATTATCTGGAACGTGCGTCTTCAGAAATTATGAATGAAAGCTGTCTTGAGTTCTCGATAGAAATGTTGTCTTGCAGTGATAATGATGTGAGGTATTTTATACCCACATTACAATAGCGAGACTAGTAATTCCTCAATAGAGGTAAATAAGAAGTGGACAATCATTTTTCTTCTGAGATTCATGACTTACTTGTCATCACTATCTTCTTTTGACAAGAAGTTCTCAATGACCAAGGTCCTATACTTTCCTAAATTGCTAGTCTTACATTATTGAAGGAGTGGACTGAAATAGTTAGTATAAACACCTAGAGAGGGGTGAATAGGTGTAAAGACGATTAAACTCAAATTGCAGTAAAAATATTTATTCTTTTAAATCGAGTCTGTTGAACTAGAGACTTTGAATAGAGATTCAGACTTAAGCAAATAAAATGAAAAACAGAGACGTATCACAGTTGATAAATTAAAGGAGTTTAGGGAAGAGAAAATGAGCACAAGATTTATAGTGGTTCGGCTTAGATTAAGCCTACGTCAATTCTCCCATGCTGATAGCTTTCTGGCTAGTTTTTACTATGAATCAAAAGAGAATTACAGCAATATATCACTAACTATTCAGCTGAGAATTTCTAATCCTCTCACTAAGTCACTCTTTAGTGTTTTTCTCTCTTTTGAATACACGTTTGAGCACTCTTGAGGAATAACAGATGATTTGAAAGCTTTAGACTTTGGAATTCTATCTTTCATGCGTGCTCTCAAATGACTTGACAAACCTCCTTAAGTACTCCTTCATACCTTTGTGACCGTTGGCACTTTCCAGATGAATCTTTCCAATCAACCCGTTGGACATAATTAATTAAGAAGATCTTGAGCCGATTTAAGATCAAGATGAAAGCCTGACGATCCTGGTCATCCATACAATCAGGATCTTGGTTTCCATAAGTAGATTCTTTTAAAATAAACTTGTCTTCCAAAAATATTATACCGATCCGTGAATGATCCCAACAAAAATATCAAAAAAATGTAAGTGGGATTTCCATCTAGAAGGCCATATATGTCTTGTTTGTATTGAAACCTTGAATGAAGAAAAATAATTATGAGTTTGATTATATCTTCGATCTTCATTTGAGTTTAGTCTGGATCTTCATCAGAGTGGGGCAGACTTCTGATGAAAGATAGACTCTGAGAGAAATCCATAGAAGTCTTGTATACCTCAGAATAAGAATAGAAATAGAAAAGTTTTGTCAATTTCAAAATCTTCTAGGAGTTTTCTCAACATGGAGGAGTTGGTCATAGAAGTTGACATAATGGTTTTGCCAAGATCAAAATGTAGACCCAAATGTCGATAGAAGCCTTAGAAGTTGGTCATCATTGAACGGCTAGCATGAGTGAATAGAGTAATACTTTTCTCGAAGCTCTATTTCTTTAGAATGATTTGCTCCTCATTAGGTATCTATTTGATTGATTCTAGAAACTCCAGATTTGCCTCTGTATAATTGCTGTTGATTACGATATAGCAATGTTTTCCATTTATCGTTCCATTGGCAGCTTCTGCAAACTGCAAACAGATAGTAGCTTGCAAGGCAAGAATGAAAATATCAACAAAGGTAAACAATAATTACCTAATTACCTAGTGATTAACAGGTCCCCTATCGGTAAACCCGGGATTTGAAATTTTCATCTAGTGGCTGATGAACTTCTGCTACTTATTATTGTAGACTACGCCCAGAATTTCCAATGTCCAAAGTTCATATTTTTCTTTGAAAAAATCCTTGGCATTTTGAGTTCCTTTGAGATCTTTTGTATGTCAAATTTGACTAATGGAAAGATGTTCTATTTGGGACAACCGTCTTTCAATTTTCCATGATGAACAAAAACCCCATCAAATTTCTTGCTGTTCCCTTGATGTCCCCCATTAACCTTCTAAGGAGAGCATCACTTCTCGGAATATGATGAACTGAGCTAAAATAAAATTGAAGGTTCAAGTATTTCTATTTGGTGAAAAAAAAAAAAAAAAATGTGAGCGTAGTTTTGGCTGTTCTGTCATGTATGAATGTAGACCTCCGTAACATTACCAGTAGTCACCGTTTTGAAAGATTATCAAGTAAGGTAAACTGGTGTTGCTTCTATGACAAGTTTGGTTGGTCTATCTAACGATCTAGGCTTACTTTGGGACTTAATGTCAATTAACTGTATCGATGACCTTTTGCATCAATGGACAATTTTTTATGCTTCTGAATATTCAAACACTTGATCTGATCTCAACGTCACATCCCTTATGATTGTAAATGTATTTTTTTTTCAATTAAATATGCTTTCCATATGCTCATTAAGTTCTGGCTCTCCTTTAATCAAATACTAAGCTGCTGATTTTTTGTATGTTACCCGGTGCAGAGTTGTTCGATACGGTTGCATTCTAATGATTTCACTCTGGAATTGATGTGGCTTTGTAGAGGGAGGTATACACTGCTAGGTTCCCCCATTTCTGTCAATTTATTTGTGTGATGATATCCTTTGAATGTTGTCATAGAGGTTTCTAATTTGATAAGCTCAATTCTTATGTATGTGGCATTGGATTTGTAAAGTTGAAATTGACTTCCTCGCAAACTATCACATATCACTGATTTTGCTAATTCAATCTTGCAAAATAACCCTGTAGTTTAGGCACTTCACCTTTTGGCATAATTTTGTTAATTTCAATTTTGTTCCTAAACCCAAATGGGGAAAGTATTGCTAATTGCTTACTTCTTTTGAGCCTATTGGTTTCTTTTTTATGGGCTAGCTAATGAAGTCTCTTTCCATTGTGGTCCAACTCTAATTGGTGTCAATGTTTACGCATTTCTACCTTATCTCTCAGGGGTAAATTCTGATGCTACGATCTTGGATATCTTCGTTTATTGATAATTAGTCAGTGCTATCTTCCTTGTGCAGATTAAAGCTGCATTTGATGAAACCTGGAGAAAGTCCCCAAACACCATGGGTTGGAGATACATGCAAGAATGAGCTATGTCAGTATGGAAAGGCATTCTGAAGTTCCTTGGCCATTTTGAGTCCCTTTATGAGTTGTTTTGTGTATCAAATTTGACTAATGGCAGATATCCTATTGGGGACATACACATTTCGATTTTCCGTGATAAACTTTATCAAGTTTCTTATTGTTCCCTTGATGTTCCTTATGAACCTTCTAGATAAGCATCAATTCCGGTAAGTATAAGGAACTAAGCTAAAATAAAAATCAAAGTTCAAGTTTTCCTGGTTGGTGATTTAAAAAAAAAAAAATGAAGAGTAGTTTTGGCTAGTCTCTCATTTATAGATTGTATATTCATAACCGGTAGTTGAATTATTGTTTTGAAAGATTTGTCGAGCAAGGTAAATTGGTTGCTTCTATGACAGGTCTGGTTGGTCGCTTCTACGGCAGGTCTAGTTGGTCTATGTGATTATCAAGGCTTACTTTGGGACTTCAATTTAATGAGCTGTATCAATGATCTTTTGCCCTTTCTGTGAAACAAGTGGGGGCGAGGATCTCAAGAATTTGCTAAAAGTTGGCATCCCATTTGATTCTATTGTTGTCATGGAGTTGTTTCATCACATGATTGATCTGAGTCTAGATAACTTGGCTGAGGAACTTCAAATTTCATGCTAGAGACCAATCAAAATGAAGGAGATATATTTTGCAGAGGAAGCATCAGCAACAGCTGAGGACCATCTTTCATGCCAACCTTGAAGAGGCTCGTGGGCCAACTGGAGAGTCTTGAGGAAGTTTTGATGCTTGTGAGGATCCAAAACACTATCTAGTCTCAACATCACAAACCTAAATGATTTTAAATGTTGTATTTTCAATTGAGTTTGCTTTTGTATGCTTGTGAGGTTCAACTTCTCTGCTAATCAAATATGTAACTGCTGATTTTTTGTATGTCACCCTGATGCAAAGGTGTTCGATGCCCTTGCATTCTAATGTTATCACACCCGAACTCGATGAGGCTCTGCAGAGGGAGGTATGCACTTCTAGTTGTACCATAACAATAAAAAACTAACATGTGTGCTTATTCTATATAAGCTGTGGTTTTCACCTGAAAATCAGTATGCATGTATGCATGAGGACAATCTCCACCATTTCTATCAATCTGTCAATGTGATACTATCCTTTGAACGTTGTCATCTAGATTTCTGATTTTTTTTTAATTTTATAAGCTCAGTTCTCATGCGACGTTGATTTTGAAAAGTTGAAATTCACCTCCTAGCAAACTATCATGTACTGCTGATTTTGCTAATGGGATATTGCAAAATAAAAAGTGTTGCTAATGGCTTATGTCTCCCAGGCCTATTGTTTTCTCATTCATTGGCCAACTGATGAGGTTTCTGTTCATTGCTGTCCAACTGCAATTGGGGCAAATGATGTTTGTGCATTTGTATCTTATCATTCATGGTGTACATTGTGATGCTCCGATCTCAGTTATCTTCCTTTATTGTTATTTAGTAAATCCTATCATTTTTGTGTAGATTCAGCCTGCATTTCATAAAATTCAGAGAGCATCCCCAAACATCACAGGACGGAGATGTGGGCAGGATTGAGACATGTCATGAGACGGTATGGAAAGGCGTTCCAAAGTACTTCGCTATTGGTGCTTATAATGTGCTTCATGTTGTTGACACTCTTCGGAGGATTCTCGTTACAAGGGGACCCCTTCTAATGTGGTGTAGTAGTCCTTTGCAAGTTTTGACATCATGCTCTTATTTAGCATAGGCCAAATTTCCTTATCCTGGTTGTGTGTGTGAAGTTAAGCATGAAGTCAGGTTTGTCAACAAGATTACTGTTTAGATGTCCACTTCAAGCTACAATTTTGGGAATGTGAGACTTCTTTCATGGAAAAGCGACTGTTCCCAAATCAGCAAATAATCTATCAATTGCAGGCAAGATTTTCAGTGAAAAGGTTCCCAAAAGACAGTAGGTTCTCATTGGGAAGAATTTTGAGCACAAATAGAAGTCTTTGTTAGTATACAATCATCTCTCTGATCTCCAGTGGTTCATACACTGGCATTTTGCCATCCTTTTAATCTATAATTTCAGACTTGATTCCTTTACTTATGAATCTATAAAGCATAAGAAACACAATCACACATTTTCATACCTAAAACCAAATTTTCTTTGGCATTGGCTACACTTGAAGATTGATAAAAGATGTTAGGAATAATTTTTGGAAGGGTGAAAATAGCCCCTCCCATAATTTGTACTCATTTGGTTTGGACCAAATCGTTGAATGGTCATCTAATTGGTTAGTACTCGGCCTCTACTACGCCATACTTTAAATTCTAGAAACTACAGAATAGATAGAGAGGTGCAAAGGCAGAAGGAGAATGTACTTTTTCTACTTTTGTCAGACGCCATACATTGGAACGCATGGTTTTGTACTTGAATCACTTCCTATCGCTTAGTTTTTATTTAGAAAACATTTCCTTAAGTTCATAACCTCCTCAAAGTGCTGAACAAAGCAGATCAAAAGATCATGCTAAAGCTTAAATTTTGACATACAGGTCTACCCTTTTACATTTGATTAGTGGAACCATTAAGCAAAGTGCACAGGGCTTGTGCTCCAAACAGTCTCCACACTCTTTTGCTTACAATCTTTACATAGTGGAGACAATGTTAACATTCGCTAACCTAATAACAAAAACTTTTACCACCTTTGTGGGCATGAGAATAAAGCAATCTTGCTTGGCTACAGAAGTTTTACAAGCCTGATGCTGCATTGGTCGAAATGCCTCATCTTTTTATATGACAACATTTGCCAATTCTATGTCATTCAAGGCTTGGAATTCCGCATAACTTAGTCCCTTCTTTGGATGTCAAAATTCGAGAGCAATCTCTTATTTGAAGCTAATGATATTGAACCCCGAGTGACAGTGACATTATAGTCTTTCAATAGAAATAAGCCTCTTCAGCTTTGTAATAGTTTCTAACATGGATTGTCATGGAAAATGAAAAATGTGCACAAAGAAATCACAAGCCTTCAGTTATGCAAAACATTCCTATGAAAGACACTGGATTGCCAAGTTCCATACTTTGATGATCCGCTATACTCTCAAGAGTATTTGATGAATATAGGTATTTGTACATCATCCAAAACTAAAATCAACTTCTTCATTGATCAAAGAGTTCTAATATGTCATTTAAAATTGTGAAGATTGTGGAAGGAATTGGCAAAAGTTAGGAATGTCTATTGACATTTGATTGGATGAGAGGCCTCATAAGAAATTTACTAAATGCTTTTGTACATGTACATTGAGTAGGTAAGCAAATTGGAAATGATCAAGGAGAGAATAAATTATATGAAGAAAGAAACAGTGACGCAAAGAATTTATGTGGTCGGGTATTGTCTATATGTCCATGGTAGAAGCATCTTATGGATTCTAAAGATCGTCTAGCCAGAAGTTGAGTAGATGAATTGCTCGGAGTACTACTTCGGTCAAGAATATAGCATGTGGATTTCCCACCCATTTTATTGCCAAATATATTGTCTTTGTCTTCACTATCAATAGAGAAATCCACCTCAAGAAAAGTTTGGTTTTTTCTAGGTTGCAGAGAATCTTCTATGATATTGACATTGTGTATAACATTGCATTCACCGTCATTATGGATATCTTGGCCAAACATATCGGTCAAAACTCCACAAGCTTTTGATTCCGCATCTTGCAAATCATCCCAATCCTCATAATCTTGCATGGTTTCAGCAAGTTCTGCTAGGAAGTCATTGCCACAACTCCATAGTGATAAATTCTCGACCTTCGTTGCCTTAAGAAAACCAAAAGAAGAAAGAGATGATTTTGCAAGTTCCATGGCAAACATAAGACCAAATAAATACAATCTACAATATGTAAGTGGTACTTAGTTCAGTGAGACACAATATTAGTGTTAATGCCAGACATCATTAAGTAATTTGCATTGAGTTCAGAAATAAGCCAGATGATTCACTAGTCTCTAGGACAACTCCGCCAAACCCACAAAGCAACAGGGATGAGATTAAAGCTCAATGAACTAAGTTTAATTAGCTCCAGTCCATTCAAATCCAAAGTAGACTATTCTATTGCCATCATCAAAATAGCGACTAACCGCAATAAAATCTCCATAATTAGGAATTCACAATCAATCAATTCACAAATTATCCACGCAACACAAGCAATTATGTCATTCCCTAATGACCAAATATCACGCAATTTGGCCAATAAGCAACTAAAACCACCATCCAAAACAACCTAAACACATCAAACTGGAACGGTACCAGACATTTTGCCTGTCAGCAAGACTAATTTGCTAAACCCGCTCCGATCTATTCAAACCTATAGCAAATTATTCCAAGGCCATCGTCGTCGTGGTGGATGAGAAATACCTACATAACCTCTGCAAATGCTAATCATCAATAACATTCTACAATAAGGCAACAAATAATGCAAGTCAAAAAGATGGAACACATGCACGACTAAAAAAAATTTGGGCAACAGTAGGGTCAAAAGAATTCCCACCGTCTGAAACCTTGACTTTGCCAAGGTCTCTGTATCATCTGTTCCTTGCTTAACTCCATCTATAATCAGAAACAAAGCACGTTAATAGCACTATATGAGCCATCTACACCAGAAAACTTTCATATGCTAGCAATGCGCGGGCGTGACTAACAAAATTGATAAAAAGATAATGTGGGTCGTACCAGGACCGGGTATATCAGGACTGTTTGAGAACAGCTTCTTCCTGGACTTGCTATTCCAGTCAAAAAACTGTAGGAAGCGTCCCTTTGACTGTCTTTTCTCCACCTCCATCTCTCAATCACAGGTATCTAAAAAGAACAGAAAGAAATTTACAGACATAAGGAGGAGATAGGAAGAAAGAAAAGTACAGATATAAGGAGATAGGAAGACCCAGAACAACGACATCCAGAGTAATTTTGCAACTTCGACAAGTGTATTTGACCATTTCTCAGACAAAACTACGCGAGAACACATGAACAATGGAGACCCAGTTTATATTATCCAAATTTCAATAACCCTCCATCCCTGTCCACAAGCATTTCAGGACTCACTGCTCGGATAATTCCAATTCCACGTTTGCCAAGACTCGACCCAACAACCACTTTCGTCCCTCATCCAAACCAACACCAAGCATCCCCCAAAACTCAAATGAAACACGATTCATTCACACGGCATTTCCCAAACTCCTAAACCCCCATTGCTTGTAAAGCACGACCTCACTAGCTCGCCTGCCAAGTCCAGACTCTAAACCGAAGTGGAGATCCACACACAAACAGAACAGTAGTAGCGCACACCAAGAAAAACAAAATCACGAATTTTCGGGCCAACCCAAGATTCACACTTACCGTCCGCTGAACGTTGGTGTGAGGATTCGAAAGAGCACACGGAGTCACGCATCAAGCTAACGACAGGAGATCTGAGCCGGCAGTGCCGGCGAGATGCCCGGGGAACGGGAAAACGCCGCGGGAGCCGCCATCCCAGGCTATGGAATTGCCCGGCGAACTTGACGCCAATTACAGAGAGAGATCTGGCGAGATGAAGAAGATGAGGAGGAGGAAGAAAAGAGAGAAAAAGAGGAAAGGAGAGAGAATGCGAGGAGTTCGAGTTTAAAAATGGTGGAAAAATTAAAAAATGAAAAGTAAAATGGAACTGACGTCCAAAGGAAGAAGGAAGAAGAGAGAGAGAGAGAGAGATTGACTGGTTTTTTAGCATTCAAATCTGAGGAAGAGACAACGATCTTGCTATGAAAAAAGGAGTTTTTGATTTTCTCTATTTTCTTTTATCGAAGTGTCAGGATGCCGTGTCCGACCGCCACGTGTCAGTCTTATGAGTTGAGCCCAGTTCTACTTTATTCCTATTCTGGAGAAAAAGGGCGTGGTAAAACCCACTTTTGAAACTTACTGGCGTCCCCACCTTTTTAACCCCTCACCTCCCCCTTCCATGATGGAAGGATGGCCACTAGGGCTGAGCCAGTTTAAATGGAGAAAAAGTTGCTATTTCCTTTTTGCTGGTTGGTGTCTTTTTGTTGTCCTGTCAGGAAGGGTCAGGGGAAAGGTTCTTGCTTTCCAAATCTAATGGGATTAATTTTTCGGTTATTATTGTTACTTTGCATATTTGGTAGGTTGCACTTTAGGATAAAGTATGTTCTTTTGGGCTAAAAAATTTGTTGGCATATCATGCTCTAACTAATAATATTTTATAGAATGAGTTACACAAAATGGTATTCCAACTTTAAAAAAAAATTGAGGCCATACAACTTACCTATCTTGTCATAAAAAAATTTAAGAAGATACATTTCAATTCGATAGAGTGACAAAAATAAATTAAGTGACTAGGTTGCACATTTGGTAATAAATTAGGAAATGCAATGACTTTCTTCTTTATTTAATCAAAGAAAGTAAACCCGTCAAATGGGTGAATTAAGTCGAAAATAGTCCGATCCAAATTGATCAATTAAACCCAATTTAACTTATTTCAATGCAATATAAATTTAGTGACTCGTACTTGAGCCAGTTAATACCTAATCCAACTATATTATTAAAACACTTTTATATTTAACTAAATTTAGGAAAATTCATGCTTAAATTGAGATGAGAGCGCAAAGTGAGTAAGTACGAGATCGAATGAGGGCGAGAGAGAATAAAGAGAGTCATAGAGGTGAGTTAAGTTTAAGAAAGCTGTAAATCCATTTAAAGCACATATTATTTTGGTTTTTACCACCCTAAAACCATTTATGACCAATTTTCTACAATAAAACTAACCTATATAATAACTCATCACATCAAATATGGATTGAGAAATAAGCCTATAACCCATTTTCACAAGTCTAAAGAATAGTTTAGGGATTACATTAAATAAATTGTCATCACATACTAGTGTCAATTTCTCTTAAACGATCTTTTCTTTTGATGGCAAAAAAACAGAAAAGACAAATCGTTTGGCTTTAGTGCGCATCTCCAAAAAATGAATTACGGTACTCAAAGACATCAAGCATAATTCACGGGTATCCTTTTTTTCATTTTCTTTACCTATTTTACCCATTACACGATGCTACAGAACAGTCACGGGCTTCGGATCAAATACTACCAATTTTTTTTTTTTCGTCATACAAACGCTGCCACTTGACATGGATGAAACATAGACCCCCTCCGTTGACCAGAAACGAAGCCAACTGGGGTCTTGGTAGTCAAATGTGAGAACAAGACACCGTGGATACTCGACATTTAATCGAAATCGACGTAGGATCGTTTGGTACCTTATCTGCTAAGACCGTGTCCTTTTTTCTGAATGTTGCTTGCATATTACAAATGACTTCATTGTAGTCCCAATTTTGAAATGGAGTTATTATACGAACCCTTCCCGACAACTAGTAATTCAACCTTTTAGGGATTCCAATTTTGAAGGTTCTTGGAAATTTCCATACATACAATGATGATATATAGTCGACAATATGACTATTTGAGTACAACCCCTATGAGATTTTGGGATAAAGAGTGCTTAAATAGATATGGTACAAGCCAAGGAAAATGTACAAATGAGGAATACCCCACAACAAGCAGTCTGAGCCGGTGTTTCTTATCGCATCAAAGTCACCATTAACTTTTTTGTTCTTTTTCTCTTTTGGGGGATTTATATCACTTTATCCAATTTGATCTCTCTCATGATGTACAATCATGCGCATGTACCACATAGAAGCATGTGGCATAGTCCACGACTCAGAAATAACAAAAAAACCAGCTGGTGTTATAGCCACCAAGGTCCTCTTTAAAACAATAAGGGGACCATCACAAATTCCTAAGGACAATCGCCTTCCAATCCTTAATAAATAGTAAAATCGCATCGTTTATCCTTGATCGTAACTATAAAATTTTCCCGTTGATTATAGAATATTCGATTTAAATTATAACCATAAAGTATCACCTATAATGTAAGTTTCCACGATGGCAAACCCATCACCACAACTAAACAGTATATTAGTAATTCATTACTTAGTAAGACTAAAGGGCACAAAATCAATCACTTTCAATCACGACACAACTCAAACTTGAAATTTTGATGCTTACATGACCATAGAGCCAACCAAGCTCCATGATAATTAACTGATTGTCACTTCCATAAAATAGGAGATTTCTGTCAATTGATGTAAGGAATCTATAGGATTATTTGTTTATTTCTCATTTATCTATTCCGATCCATGTAACAGCGGTTCTTTCTCTAAAATCCCGTGCAATATGAGCTGCGGTTACTACCCTCTTACAAGCTTCCAAAATTTATTTGCCCTCACTTGAAGATTTACTACAGTACGGGCTCTCCTCTGTGGTCTTCAGAGGACAATGGGTATACCCCAAATTTTCTTCTTCTTTTCCTAGGCCGAAGAGAATCCCCCAGTCCAATATATTTCCAAAACAATCCTTTTCAGATGACTCATGCACGCACTAACATTCAGAGGAACAATTTTGTCCTCACTTCAAAAGGCAATAAATGAATTACCTTCTTCTGGGCCAATACTGTCAATTTCCCTCACCTTGTGAAACTGTGCTGATTCCAACTACTCTCCAAGTGCAAAGCGTTAGCTGCAATTATATATATATATATATATGCAATCATCACCGTGAGTTGTTATGCAATACAACAAAGAAGCAACTGACAAATGCCACGTGAGAGCATTATTAGGCAATTGACACGTTCAAGTCAAGATGAATCTAACGTTGTGGCTGACCCAAGAATAACAAAACCATGTTAAATCCCTCGGTATCGAATTATAGACGCATTGCCATGTGCTCTCTGTGAAAAGCTACTGCATAATGGGGATCTAAGATCCCAGTCCACTAATGACTTGAATAATCCAATCCACCGATGCAATGCTTGCTGACTAGAAAGCCGGCGGTGTTCAATAGTTGGATTAACTGATGATTGTACCCTAATAAAGGTTTTCAACCAATCAATTGTATCTTAAGATATACTCCTTGAAAAATTGAATCTGCAAGTAAACTAACTTCAGATGCAGTCATGATATGCATTCATCACTGATTCAAAACGGGAGAGAAGAATTGCAACATGCGCTTGTATAATTGGATTTCATTGTTAATCTTTGCTGAACTGAAACAAGAAACTTTTTCTTCTGCAGTCAAGACGGAAGGGCGTGTTCCCATGTGCCTCTCTAGTTTATATGTCGACCCACATTTTGTTTCCCCTCACGAAAATAGTTAGTTCCAGACAAGGAACATTTCACAGATGAAAGGAAAAGACAAACATGAGATGACAAGACCATCACAACTGAAGAATTCGGTGTCCATAGTTAAGGACCTTTGCCCCTCCATTACCATGTGGTCTTCCAATAATTGCGGATGATGGAACCAGAAGAACTGTGCGGCTCAAGATCATGCGTAAGTCAGTACGTGTCGTCCATCAAGAGAGTTGACACCTGAAAGGTTTACCTTTATGAAGAGGCTTTGAGACAATGGTCGCAAGGATTAGAACCATATTTACAGTCTTTCTGATTCAAAGACATGCCAAAGTGCGCAAGTAAGGTTTGCCGCCGACACTTATCCTGAAAATTCACAAATTAGAGAGGAAACACCCATCTATCAATAGACTTTGCTCCATTTAGGTGTGCAGAATATGAGTTTAGCCCAAAGGGTCCATTACTTTGTGAATATGTTGCTAAGAGACCCATCTAATGATCTAGCATCCAGACAGGGTAATGCCAGACTAACACTAACAACAATCAATAGAACAAAGTGGAAAGTGTAAACACAAAATAGAAGCATCACTTAGTTGAGATCATCAGAGAGAAGTTTAGAACACAAATTGGATTACCTTGAGTTCACAATATCGCTGATTTTCCTAGCTTGAGCCATTGTACTTCTAAAGATTTCGGTTTTACGTCCTTGACCACTCCTTAACATGCACACAACCCGGCTGAAATCCTTTTTGGCATATAGAGCAATGCGCACTGCTGGTAGATTATCTCTTCCTGCCCTCCCTCATTCTTGGTAATAGCTTTCTATTGACTTGGACATTGTGTTGTGGATGACAAAACGCTGACCACATGCAATAAAAAAAATTTACTGAACCACCAAAGTCAAAATATGATTAAAAATCATAACAGGAGGACAAATTAGATCAGATTCATTTGCCACTTTTACAAAGTAAAGAAAAGATATTTATCCTATTTAACTTGATTTCAGCACAACAAATGCCATGCATGGAAGAAAGAATTTGACTTGAAAAAACATATAATTCGCTAGTTGCAATCAATAGCCAAGGATGACAATTTAGCAGCCACCGGACCATGGAACCAGCAAAGTTTACTTCCAAGCACACTAATAAAATGATCAGCGAAGCTAAAACATCAGAAAAAAGGTAAATTAGTTGAGCATTTGCCGGCATGTCAGCTTGACTCTAAAACTAAGAAAAGGCAAAGGCTTAGAATCCATTTCAACTTACAACATCAGGTTTGTCTATTCCCATTCCAAAAGCAATGGTTGCACATACAACCTGGACCTCTCCAAAGATGCCATTTCTTTTGGACAGCTACTCTTTGACAGCTGCTAATCCAAAGATGATAGTACACCGTCTTTATACCACACTTCTCATTCATGTATTTTGCAACATCAACGCATTCACTCTTTAGGAGGCAATACACTATGCCACACAAATTAGCAAAACGATTCTTTAGCAGCTCTCCAAGCGCTTCAGTGGTTCCTTGGTCTTAGACATGACCTCATATTTTAGGTTTGGTCTGTCAAAGTCTCGAGAACGAGAGCATGGGGGATCCTGAGAGCTCTGAGGATATCCTGTAATGGATGTACATTTCAATCAGACCCAAATGATTTTTTCAACATAATCTGGAGGATGATGTGCAAGTTTCATACCTCACGAACTGGATGAGTGAGTTTGCTTGAGACATCCCAGTCCCCTATAATCTGGACGAAAAATCATGTCCCAATTCACTGCAATAATGACAACCAAGAAAGTAATGATCAATAAACTTTACTCATTTACAATCATTCAAATATTGGAGAAAAGCTCAAAATAGCGATACATTCCTTTCATGAAATTGCACTGGCAGAGCAAGTCCAATAAAGACCTTATAAGAAACACGATCAATGATCACATGCGTGAACTTTTGCCTTATATCTCGAGTTGTTAATTCATGGTATAAAAGTTAAAAGAATAAGTAGGGACACAAGAACCAGCTTAAAAGACCTGACTATCGTGCCAAACATGGACACTTTTAATTACTTCCGAAAGTAATTTCCATGGAGCTAAATTTAGTTGTGTGCATTGTGCTTATTATGATTAATGATGTGTCACTGACTTTTCGCCAAAGAAGGAACTAGATCATTTCCAGAATTAGTTATTTTAACATTGCATTCTGTTATACTAGAACCACGTAAGGTCTGGGTTTCGAAGGTTTAGCGTGACACGTACAATGAAATTAGGCCAGAAAACACGAAGATGTAAAAACGTTCGAAAAAAAAAGAGTTTGAGTGAGCCTATATAAAAGTTAACTTGCTTTTCTATCCGGAACAAGGACAGTAGTTTTGCAAAGTGGGAACATCATAAATACTTATTCCTTTTAATGTAACTCTAGCATGATCTTTGCTTCTAGATACAAGGATGCCAAAGAGCATACCTCACACAATGTGCCTCATCAACAACAAAACCAGCTTGTTGTGCCTGCAGTGCGTGATGGCCGAGTTATTAAAAAGTTAAAAAGAAACTTTCAGAAAAAGTTACAGTGTATCAGAGATAGTACCTTTCTATGCAAGCATTTCAATATCTTGAGAATTGATGGGTTTCCCACAATCCTTTCAGGAGTTACATAAAATAGCTTGCACAATGGTTTATCTTTCCTGAAAAGGCAGGTAAAGCAGTGAAGATTAATGACTTGACAATCCCAACACTAAGCCAAAAAAAAAAAGTTTTAGAAGTCCAATAGAAATCCCATTGCAACATATGGAGCATAGCAACATTTTATGGCGGGACAATGATTGTATGGTATGATGTATTTCTCTCCGAAGGCTAAGATGCTAAAATTTATTCTTAAGGGAAACATCTTAGGCATGTATCTTTTCATTTACATAAAAAATGTACATCCTTTGCAACATATGGAGCAAACCATTTTATGGCAGGATAAAGATTGTAGAGTAGGATATGCTTCATAGGAAGAGAGCTAAACCTTGCCTTAGTTCTTGAGGACAGCTGCTGCCTGGGCAGCGGTTTGCTGAGAGTTCAAGAAAGTTGACGGTATTCCATACTTGAGGGTTAGAGTAATTATTTGATCCTGGATGAGAGATAGCAGGGGAGATATAACAACTGTGATGCCTGGTTTAAGAGTTGCTGGTAGCTGAAATGAAGGGTAAAAACATCAGAAGAGCAAATGAAGGGATGGGGAATAACTCTTTTATTCACCTTCAGCTGAACACAAAGCACCAGTTATCACCATTTGTCTTATAATTACTTCAGCTAGAAACATATATGAACTACTTCAAGACTGAACAGAAAACATTTCAGGATAATTCAACTTAATAAATTCAGATTAATATCTTCCTTTGTGATTCAGTGGATCCAATATTTTGCATGCTCCCAAGATCCATCTTATATGAAAGGATATCCATTTCAAACCAATTATGGAAATGATCACCCCTAGTTGAGATGATGACATAGCACATATGTACATAGGAAATACAGACATGTACAATCTGTATTTGGTGCAAGTAATTTGAAAAATTATTCCTCTTTGAGTTAATTTCCTTATTGAATTGGACCTGAAACATGACTGACGACAACACTCACATGCAAAAACAAGATAAATTTTCCAGTAAGTAATTAGAAGTTCCTAGAAGCAGAGCACAAACCTCAAATCCTAGAAATTACAGAATGGACAGAGATGGGTGAAGGCAGAACGAGAATGTCCGTATTTCAAAGACAAACTTCTCAACAGTGCTAACAAAGTAGATTGCAAGATCATTTTATAGCTTAAATTTCGATATACAGGTCTACCCATCTAGTATATAATAGGTGGAACCTTTCAACAAAGTGCGCAAGGCTTGTGCTCTAAACATTGTCTCCGCACATACTTCTACATTCAATCATTAAACAAATGAAATAATGTTAACATTCACTAACCTGTTAATGTAGACTTTTACCACCTCCAGTGGGCATGAGAATGAAGCAATTTTGCTTGGCTACAGAAGCTTTACAAGCCTGATGCTGCATTGGTCGAAATGCCATGCTTCCGAATATTACAACATTTGCCAATTCTACATCATCCAAGGCTTGCAATTCCTCATTACTCAGAGTTCCTTGTTTGCATGTCGAAATCGAGAGTGATCTCTTTTACTTGAAACTGACGATATCGAACCATGAGTAACGGTGCTCTTACAGTCCTTCAACACAAATAAGCCTCTACAACACCAAAAATAGTTTCTGACATGTGGTGATGGAAAATGAAAATTGTGCATAAAGAAATCCCAAGCCTTCATATTTTGCAAAACACACCTATCAAAGATGCTGGATGCCAAGTTCAACGCTTGGATGATGTACCATACTCTCAAAGTACATGAGAAATAGAGGTATTGTTACATATCCAAAACAAGAATGAACTGTTTTTATTGACCAAACAGTTCTCATATAAGTCATTTTAGATCTTATAGACTCGGTGGAAGTAACTGGCAAGTTAGGAGTGTCTACTATACATTTGATTGGATGAGAGCCCTCATGAGCAATTTACTAAATGCTTTTGTATAGGTACAACGCGTAAGGTTTTTTGCTGAGCAGAATTGCAAGCAAACTGGAAACGATCAAGGAAAGACAATATCTTAAGAGGAAAGAAGAGTGACACACTAATTTAAGGGGATGGGCGTTTCATCTACATCAACAGGAGGAGTTTTTTAACAGTGATTAGGAGAGAATTACATAAGAAATAAATCAATTTCTCACTAACCAAAACCCCAATTGCAAGAGTCAGTCAAAAACAAATGAGACAAGTGGAAAGTGTTTCCCAAGAGTTTTCTGGGGACACTCTAATCTCCCGATCAAAAACCAAGACAATCTGTTCTCAATTCTTCTCATTTTCCTTGTTGACCCTGATATACCTCAGCAACAAAAATATATAAAAGTACGGGTGCAGAATTATTGTCAAAACAATGAAAGGTCATGCAGAGATCTGCCAACTTTTTGTCAACCTCCTAAACAACTGGACCATTGTGGCCAGACTCATGGGATTTGGCCGATAACTATTGTGTCTTCTTCAGGTGCCCATAGTTTCTTCACCGAATGGGCAACCCTGTACAATACTGAGACATTCTTCAAGCCAAGCATTTGGTCCAAGCAATTACACGGGCTAATCCCAAGACAAATCTAGGTCCATGAATAATAAACTCAAGCCACAAACTTAACAACTATCAACCAAATTAGTTTTGGGCATGAGAAAAAACATGCCAAGCCACCATGCCTCTCTTTTTTCTTTTTTTCTTAATCCCTTCAAATTGGTTAGGGCAGAAAGGAGTGAGACAACTTCACAGTTTTCAGAAGCATATCATGGATTCTAAAGATCGTCTGGTCAGAAGTTGAGTGGACAAATAGCTCGGAGTACTACCAAATATATCATCTTCGTCTTCACTTTCAGTAGAGGAATCCACCTCAAGAAATGTTTGATTTTTCTCAGGTTGTGGAGAATCCTCTATAATATTAACATCGTGCATAACATTGAATTCGCCGTCATTAGGGGTATCTTGGCCAAACATATCAGTCAAAACTCCACAAGCTTCTGATTAGGCAGCCTGCAAATCATCCCAATCCTCAATGTCTTGCATAGTTTCAGCAAGTTCTTGTAGAATATCATCGCCACAGTGCTCCACAGTGACAAACTGTCGACCTTCGTCACCTTAAGAAGACCAAAAGAAGAGAGAGATGATTTTGCGAGTTCCATGATAAAAAGAAAAGAGATCAAATAAATACAATCTACACAATATGTGATTTGCGGTTAGTTCAAAAATAAATCAGATATTTCGCTAGTTAAGAAGACTACCCCGCAAAACCTACAAAGAACTAAGGAAAGGATTAACCAGCTCCTCCAGTCCATCCAAATCCAAAAGGTAGACTATTCCATGGCCATCGTCAAAATGACAACCTAACTGCAATAAATCTCCTCATTTAGGAAGGCACAATTGATCAATTCACTAATCATCCCCGCAACACAATCAATTACGTCATCCCCTAATCACCAGATACCATGCAATTCGGCGAATAACCAAGAAAAGCCACCATCCAAAGCAACCTAAACACATCAAACTAGAATAGCACCAGACATTTCGCTCATCAGCAGGACTACTTCGCTGAACCAGCTCCGATCTATACAAACCTAAAGCAGACTACGCGAAGGACCAACACAACCTCTGCAAACGCTAATCAGCATAAAAAATGGGCGACGAGGTAATGATGATTCGAGGTACCGCAGAGGGAAAGGAGACCGTCCAAGCACTTGCTGGCGGACTGCTCGTCGAAGCCAAACTCGAGAGCCAAGCACAGCAACCGAGCTTTCTCCACCTCCTCCAAGCCCCGATCCTCCATGGAATCTCACCCTGTTCGGAGCGATTCGAGCGGTCGATCGATCGATGATGCACCAGTCGGAATGGAATTACAACCTTCTCGAGACGCGCGCGCCCGAATTGCTCTTGTTCGAAAAACCTTGCCAGCTATGGCGGGACTGTTGGAGAATGGGAGAGATTGGAGCCAATTCTGTTTTCGCGCCCGAAGTTTGTTGAAATTCTATTTTTTGCCCCCTCAAAAGAGCTATGGCTCTTTTTACGTTAATCTTTTATTGGGCTTGATTCATTCTTGAACTTGGCAGATAGGAATATGGGAAAAGGCTTCTTTGCATACATAAGACCACGAGAAGTTATCTCAAATTTTCCTTTTATCTGTTGCTGTGGATCAGCAAAAGGAAAAATTGATAAAGTAATACTTATCTTAATTTACATTTTTACCTTTTACCTTTATATATATTTCGAAAGAACAAACTTCCAATAATTTGGAAAAATAAGTTTCCAACACTATTTTACTGTTTGGCGAAAAAGAAAATACTATTTTGCTATGGCCGAAACGTTGTGATCGCAACGGAAATTCCATTAGTCAAAGATCTCCTTTTATGAGACCGATCTCGCATTCAACGTGGACCGCTAAATAAGAAGGGGAAAAAACTAGTCCTTCAAATCTGTTTTGCAAAATTGACTTTTGGTCATAATTTGAATTCGAAGACGTTAAAAGAAAGTTACGAATGCAAAGGTGATCAAACTTTCATTTGATTAAAAAAATTAAGATTAGTAAGGAAAATTACCAACATATAAGTCTCAAAACATTACGAAATGTAAAAGAAAGTTACTAAATTCAGATATTTCTTTAAACATGCAAAAAATAAATTTACCATTAACTGAATAAATTACTGCTTTTATGAAATATTACAGAGCACAGACGCCAAAGATTTATGCCCTCCAAACAAAAATTACATCCTCCATAAGAAAAATTACAAAAGGATATTTTACAGATAAATTACTATTAGTGAGGATGATTATTTACATCGATCGAAAGTTAAGATCCATTAGATAATTTACTAACAATAAGAAAATAAATTTACTATAAAGTCGATTACAATTTTTAATGGAATATTAGAAACTATGGGACCTACAGAGCTTACGGCTACGGAAACGAAATTACGTTGTGTTCAAAAAGCTATGAGATGATATGTTACTAGGAGATTACTTTTAGTAAGAAAAATGGCCGATACCAAAAAAATTACAATCAATTAGACGAGATCAAGTCCATTTTCCTATCAGATCTGGTTGTTGTTGATCATTAAACGATCCTTGCCAATCCTTAGGTGGCTTTGAGTTGCGAAGAGTATCGAGGAATTTGTTCAAATCAAAATGGTGTGTCGTAGCTTTATATAGATTTGCAGATTCATCCGGTTAGTTTTGGGGTTTTCATCTTCCATTTAGCTGCCTATGTTCTTGTGCTAGTGTGTAGGTGTGATAATTACTTTCTCCAGAAGCTTTCTTACTCTGCCCAGATTTAGTGATTTTCTTAGGGGATTTAGTTGCCGTTTAGAAATCTTTGACTAGTTTTCTATGTGTCAGATTTGACTAATAGCAGAAATCATGCTTGAAATAATCACATTCTGATTTTCTGACATGATAATTCAAGCTATTGTTTTACACCAAGGTGGATTAGTTCCATTGATACTCCTCCTGGACCTTGGAATGCGAGAATGAACTTGCAAACCACATGAAAAACTGAGAATCTATTGAAAATTGAAATCCGAAGATTTGGATTAGCAGTCGAGCAATCGAGTCCTTCCAATTCTATACCTAATGTCAATTTAATTGGCAAACAAGAAGGGTGATCCCTTTTTCAACGAAACGGTAGGGGCCATAAAGGTGAAATTCCTTAAATATTACGAAACCGTCCCACTTTTGTTCGGTAGCCACTATCTTGGATCCAAAGTTCAAGTTGGAGGAGCTTGAAACTCTTCTTGTTTCATATTACAAACATTTGGGACTTAGTTAGGAGTTCTAAGTGGAACGCAAATTGGTGATAACAATGAGATGTCTCTCAAATATGTACATGGCATATGCCGGTTAATATTATATGACAAGTTCTATCCCACGGACAAACAATGCGGCCTCTTTGAGTAGTGCCCACAAACCTATATTGTCTTTGTTTTATAAGTAGGAAAACACTCCACTGCCCGCTAAGTCTGTCTTCATTGTTTACCAATGAGCTGGAGTAGTACTTGGGAATAGACTACTCCAAGCTTATCGATAGCATTGGCGAAAATAACCTCGAGGACCTGAAATGGTGGAAGAGGTAAACTACCACTTTTCAGATTGTTTCTATTATGACTTGTGACTCAGTCATTCCACCGGCGTACATGGCACCTTCAAAATCTATGTTTGCTACAAGCCCCCTTTTGGAAGTCAAATAGATCCAACTTGTTTGCGTAAAATCTAGAAATGGTTAGTGTAGGGGATAATTAGTTTTTACAAGAATTAACTCCAGAGGAATATACCCAACATATGAACGTGAGAACAACAATGACACTATATTACTTGAATCATGGCGAGGGACATTTGAGTGGAGCCATTAATTAGAGCACCACTAAGTGTAATTTTTTTTTCAAATTATTTGAAGCTGTGTCATAATTGGGTTTAACAAAATGTGTGTTTTTATTAATTTTCCTCAATTAATCTCTCATTATTTCTAATATTTGAACAAAAAATTATTTTTTATTGATTTTTTTTTAAACTAGGTGCAGACCAACAATACCCAAGTGGTGTCGTCCCTGGCATGCCCTAATGCCCCATCTCAACCATGCTTCTTCATGTGACAAGGCCCAAATACTATATTGGCTGTGGTTAAAGCCTCATAAATCACATTGGCTGTGATTAAGCCCCAAATCAGAATCATCGGTAAACATATATCATGTATCAATATGTATTTCGACAATGAGCACTAATCCAATCTCTATATATCATAATCCAACATGCCAATATGCGATATATTAGAAATAATTCAAATAATTCACCCATCCAAACAATTTCGATGAATGTTCAAAATAACAATCAACTTGGAAATCCATTCAACACTTGATCCAATTTTATAGAAAAAGATGCCATAAGGTAATTTAATTTTTCCCTTAATTCTGAAATTGCAGGGGCTAAGGAAAAATATTATTGGCCAGTTTGGATTATTTAGCGTTTAAACAAGGTAAGTCTATTACCAAAAGAAAAAAGGTAAGTCACTCCTACCGTTTCTGTGTTTTCACGAAAAAACTGCATTGCCAGGTTTATCGAAAGGAAACCCTTAGTTATGCAATTTTACCATTTCTGCGTTTTCAGTAAAAACTGCAATACTTGGTTTATTGGAAGGAAACCCTATGTCATGCACTTTTCAACTGGTCTGAAGAATACTCCTGCATTTAATGAAGCTTTTCAATGTAACTTAGAAAGACAAACAAGAATCATTTGACTATTTCGGGGATTAGAACATCAAGTTCATCCCCTTGTTGCTCCGCCTCCAAAGAAAAGTCCCTCCACGCCCCCCCAATTTTCTTTCCCTTCC